>CM052139.1:0-701462 GCA_028454255.1 Halictus ligatus | reverse complement strand
ACCTTCTTGGTAAGCTCCTTTCAATTATTAAGCGAAACACAGTTCTTGTTTCGGAGTACCTTTTCATTCAATGAACATCGGCAATTCTTTTTCTGCATTTTTAACTAAAATTTGCTTCTGAAATTTCCGAAGCTCCTGTTCTTAACATTGATATTTTTTGCTTCCTCCGACCGGAAATCCCTGCATTTACTATAGGCAGAAAGGAAATGAGAGTGCTCACGCCCGAGATTTTAGTGTCCCCGGTATAGTGCTGCCCCGTAGTCTACTTTTTAGCCTGGACCAGAACCTGCATCATCTTACCTGCATCATTAGCAGCGGATTCCAAATAATGCCAAATTAAATGCTACTTCTATTTTAAAAGAGGGTCTTCTATGTAGGCTCTGATCCAGCCTAAAAGATGATGCAAGTTCTAATACAGGCTAAAAAGATGATGCAGGTTCTGTTCCAGGCTAAAAAGTTGATGCAGGTTCTTTTCCAGGCTTAAATGATGATGCAGGTTCTGTTCCAGGCTAAAAAGTTGATACAGGTTGTGTTCCAGGCTAAAAAGATGATGCAGGTTCTGTTCCAGGCTAAAAAAATGATGCAGAAAAGTGGGGACACTAAAATCCCGATCGTAAACACTCTCATTTCCTCTCTGGTATATGATTTAAGCTTCTCATGGATCCAGTTGCAACATTTATCGTTCGTAAGCGTCGAGAGCGTAAGAAATCTAGTATGTCGGTATTTCAGATCGTAAGACACGGAACCCCATATATGTAGTGATTGATCTACTCCTATACTTTGTGGTTGTAGTTCATTTCCAATCTTTAGCTGAGAGGGCGCCCTGAACAGTGTCTTCGAAGTAGTACGAAAGTTGATTCGAGTGCATTATATCATTACACACACATATACAATTTTGTTGCCACATTCACAATTAACCGGTTTGAATGACGTTTCCTAAATTACAATAACTTTGTGTGTGTTGCGTGAATGTTCGAGAACTATGCGTGCATAGTTTGTATGTTTGTAAAGAATGTTAATGTCGCGGTGTGGATAGGTTAGGTAGCCTGCCAGACGCAAGGCTGCAAGGCTGTTTTGAATATCCGGTTTGTTTTTATTATTCTTTCTGATTCGCTTGCACACGCTTATTAAATTTCCTATGTGTCTAGAACATTTCTGTCAAAGAGCTCACGAGTGTCGTGACAGCGAGACAACTGTCGCGTAATGTCATAACAGTTCTACGATGGCGTTGTCACGTATCAGTAGTTCTTCCGATTTATTGACAAGCCTTTGTCGTATTTCACATGCAGGTATGAAATTTACGATACATATTTAAATAACAGTCGATGTTTGCGGTTATGTTCGTCGAATCGATCTCGTTGCAAGAAGTTGCAAGCCTCATTGTTCGATGACAAGTCCAAATTTATTGAAGCATTGTTGACTGTATCACAATGCCATTATTTTATGTTCTTTTCAACGTTTCTTACTGTAATCAAATATACGACCGATTGCCTTATTAACGTAACGAATGCACCTATACAGCATTTATTAAGAGAAAAATATAATTCTTTTCCCAACATTAAGAATTATTGTTTTCACGAAACGAATTGTAACACATGCAATAATTACGTGACGTAAACGAACATGACATGGCAGTATTATTCTTTGTGTCCAACGATTAGATTCGTTCTTATCGCGTGTGTAGAAAATTTAAAAAATTTATAGATAACATTTGTTACAAGCATATTATAAGTAGTGTGCGAGAACACAAAAATGTTGGTACCAGACAGGTTCTCAAAAATTTTTGGGATTCTATACACCTCTACTCGTAAGAATTATAACCAGACTGCGGATTTTAGGCACTCGTCACAAAAAATGGGTAGCTGCGATCTGAAACGATAGATTAAAAAAGTTGAACCTACCGAATCGTTAATGAGCGAAAGGAGTTCCTAAGCAACCACTTTTTCTTGCAGCATATTGTAGAATATATTTGCATGAATATCTGCAGTCTAACCACGACATATAAAATCAACGATCCTGATTTTGGAAATGAGGCGATGCAACTGTTTACCGTGTTCGAACGCAGTTATCTGAATAGAAAAAATCTTCATTTTTCCAGGGAATACGTCTCTGTGCGAAATGCAATGCACGCGGTACGCAGCGGTGCATCAAAGTCGAATGAAAGCTCTTCACGTGACGAGCGTTCGACGTTATCCGGATCCTCCAACTCTACCGCTTCCTACGAACGTCTCTGAAATATTTGCAAACGAAACCAGTCGCTTTACGCCCGAAAGGTCACGGGACATCGCGGCGCCAATGTTGCTCTACGGCAGGAGCAGTGATCGCGTGTCTTTCTGCAATGATCAGCTGTGGAAATCATCATCGGAACGTGCCAGCATCTCGGTCACCTGCGGCGATTCGCACGTCGACTCGTACGATTGCTTCGGGGCGGTGAATTTATGCGGTACCATGCAGACCAACGTGCCGAAACCGTTCTGCTCTAGCGGCAAATCAACGCATTTGAACATGCCGGGCGGCCAGTGGGCCAGAGATGGGAAATACATAGCCGAGGACATGCAGAAATCGCATTACCGAAGCGTTCGTTTACCGAAATTAAACTGGGGAACGAGTGGTCAGTAAGCATTCAAGGAGACATTGCCACCGGGAATTTTCTGTAACACTGTCCAGCACCAAAAATGTTTTGCAACACCTGTTGGGTGATTTTTATACTGTCGTTCTAAAACCAAATCCGAAAGCAGGAAACGTTGCGCGATAGAGCAATTCTGCTTTCGGATTTGGTTTTGGAATGCCAAAGTGTATAAGAAATACCCAACAGATATCGCAAAACTCGAAAAAAGTTTTATTTTGTTGGACAGTGTAACTTTTACCGCACCGGTTTCGAAAAAGGAAATTACGATACTCGCGCTAACGGTTGGGGGGTGATTAAAGAATCACGTAAAATTTTTCTCTTTATTCAGTCCAATAAATTCGTTCTAACTGTAGATCTCTTAACGTTGCGGGGTTCGTGTATAATTATCAACGCTAGACGCTCTAATTAATGGGAGAAACGAAGTTAGTCGTAGTAATGTATTATAATTATTGCAAGAATTATCAGAGCATGCTGAAGACACACTCCCCTTGCCACCGACTGGGTAAACAGTGTGGAAATTGTAATCTTTCGCATAGGTACCGCAAGTCACGTCGTCGCAACAAGCACTGTTTTACGAAAACTTTATCAACCGAATAGTATCTTCAGCATGAGATATTCGACAAATACGCCTGTAGAGATGAAAGCCCAAAAGGGCAAACTGGAACTGTCCAAAAAGGAGAGATTAAGATTACTGGCGAGGGATTATGGAAAAACAGTTGCAGTGTTTCACATAGGAATCTCCTTAATATCTCTCGGAGCATGTTATACAGCTGTAATTAGGTCAGTTTCGCGATGAATCTCATTGCAATTGAACGGAGTTTAATACACCCGGAATGACAGAAACTGTCAAATTTCTTCGGTTTAGCCGTTACATTAACTTTCGAAATGAAATATAATGTAACGGCTGAACGTTGTCGTTGTGGATGTATCAAACTTCTAAAAGATCAATTTTTTAAAAATGATAAACAGATCGAACAGTAATCGATGAAACTTAAATACTATTTTAGTGGTTGCTTACGCAACCGTTCATAAAATTATTTACTGATTTCAGTGGACTAGATCTAACGCCTCTTGTTAAAACTATTTGCCAGGAAAATGTTGCATTAGAGAAGGTGTTAAACACCTCGTCATCATTTTTGTTGGCATACAGCGTCCACAAATTGTTCGCGCCTGTACGATTAGCGCTCACGTTCACCGCAACGCCGATAATTGTACGAAAATTACGACAGCTTGGAATTTATAAAGCACCAAAAGCAAAAACAACGGAAACCAGTTAATCGTAATAATTATTAATATGTTTTATACTATCTCATAGTATGTACACACATTTTTAATAATTGATATAATTATACGTCTGTACACGAATATAAATTGATCAAATAAACATACTATAAATGGACTGTTTCATGTATATATATTCCGGTTTATTATATAAAGAATATAATAGTTATAATTACTTTACACAACGTCACGTATATTTCATGTATGATAGTTTGCGCAACTACAGTGTTGTACGTACGGCCATTTTAATTACAGCATTTTTAAAGTTTTTTCTTTTATTTTTCTTTAATTGATACGCCGTAAATACATTAAATACACAAAAGCTCGACAGTTTCAATGGACGAATTGATCAGTTATGTTGGAACAATAATTACACCCGGTTTACGGGTCTTTCGAGTATTTTGATTACGTATAGGAAACATACAAAAACGCCAATTCATTGGCAGACATATATATGTACATAACTTTTTAAAAATATATTATAGTACATACTAAAAGTAATGCATATAAGTATATATACACTTTAGTTAATCTAGTATAGGGTGTGTCTTATAAAGGTAATTTTACACTTTTCAAAGACGCGGTTGCCTCGGTTGCAGCTTATAAAGATAAAGTTTCGAAAAATTTCCTTGAAATCGAAAAATATAAAATAATTTTTCGAATAATTCGACAAGCAGAAGCTTCAGATGTCCGTTCGAGTCGTAGTAAATATTATAAAATACATCTAATAAAGAAAACAGTTTCGTAGAATTATGAAAAACATTCGAGAGATTAGTAAGCGTAATCGTTCACGATCTTATCGATCAAACCGAAAATGGAAGGGTCTGAGGACACGACATGCTACAGTATATCAACCATTTGCTTTGTGCATAGTAGAAAAGTACACGTATAAACTTTGAACACTTCGCCTGCAAACAGTTTGAGCATTTTTAACTTAATATAAACGATACAATATCAGACATGAATTCTGCGAAGTTACGAGGGAAGAGTACATTACGTAAAATATAATGCAAACTTTGTCTAATAATACTTGGAAACCAATCATCGACGATTAGTTTTAACATTTTATACAGTCCTTATCTAACTACTATAAAAATACAATGGAAAAGTTCGCATATTTGTTCGAAGAAACATACAACCGCCTCAATACAAAAAAAAAGAAAAACAAAAAAAAAAGGATAAAAGGAGTATTTTGGCACGGCACCTATCTATAATCTCATTGTTATTAGTCATGTAATCATAAAATATAAAAAAAAAATAATACAAAAATTCATTGCCTCGTGTTTAGATCTGTTTTCGATACGTCAAAACTTAGCGTAGAGATTGTTTAACACTACATTTACGGGACCCGTCAAAACGACGGGTTTTATATTCTTTAATTTACAATTACTGTGATTGTAAGAATGCATTTATAGGAAATCTATTTAACACATTTATTCCTTGGAACATATATTATAGTAAAAGCCTGCTAAAAATCTGGTTGAATATATTCTTGGCATTTTTATAAAATAATCCATTAACTGGTCACTTTTAGTGCTCCGCGTAAATCTAGTGTTAAATATAATCAACTGCGATGAAATGTACGTCGTTATGAGTTAGTTTGGTTGATTATCTTCCAAGAGTGATGTCGATGAACGGATGTGCGATGATTGAGAAGAACAAAACTTTAGAAGCTTTGTTACAATGGAAATATACGAGTCTCTTTACACATACGCTTCCGCGCGGCGACCCTTTATATGATTGAAAAACTGTCGCCAGCTAGTCAACGTTTTGCTCGACCATACCCAGAAGCTGCTCGTTATGCCGACGATCATAGCCATTAGATATTTTATCATGAAAACCTCGAACTCTGGTCGCCTCCCAACATCGCGGGTACGCTCGCCAACCGGACATGGTATGGAATACTGAGATTGCAGTCCGGGTCTGGAACACATCTCCATATTCCACGTCAACATCCATTGATCGAAGTACGCCTGCTCGTAAAATAAACAAGCTATGACAATCAGCGCAGGAACTATGTATAGTACGGAAAATATGCCGATGCGAATCATTAATTTTTCTAATTTGTCAGTCTTTGTGCCGTCGTGCTTCATTACCGTACGGATACGGAACAAAGAAACAAATCCGGCTAATAAGAAGGCAGTTCCAAGGATCAGATAGACGCACAACGGTGCTAAAACGAACCCGCGTAAAGCTTCCACGTTCCAAAGTCCCACGTAACAAACACCAGACAGTATATCTCCTAAAAGAATGAACATATTAATTAGATAATATAATAATTCCTTATAATAGTAATTATAAGCGGTTTTCGGAGGAACCAGACCATGGATTAAAGTGTCATTAACACTCAAGGGTGCTATTAACCCTAAGTTAAAGTGTTATTAAGTGACTTACCTTCTACCTTTCCCATTGCGAGAATGGTAACTGTTTTTATTGCTGGTGCTGCCCAAGCAGCTAAATGGAAATATTGTGAATTAGCTTCTATCGCTTCGTGGCCCCATTTTAGACCAGCAGCTAGGAACCATGTCAGTGTTAGGATGACCCACCATATACTGGATGCCATCCCAAAGAAGTAGAGCACCATAAACAGTACCGTGCACAATTTATGCTTGGTACCTTGCGTTATTGTTGACGCCATTTGCACCGTCTCTAAAAGAGGTGGGAAAGGTTCTCTGCACGCTATCGAGTTACCAGCTGCCCAACCAATTACATATACCAATGCTACCATGAGGTAACAAACCGATAAGAAGATGATTGGTCTTTCCGGATACCTATGGACAAAACAATATTTAATATTTTTTACAACACAAACATAAACACGTAAAAATTCGTCTAAACTTTCCAATGTATTCAAAATTATGATTCATAGAAACAGACAATGGTAATTATAATCTGTTGTAGCAATTACTATATAGTTTTAGACAACATTGAGTGATTTATGTTACATGAACACAATTGTGTGGTCGTAAAGCAAAACAACATACACATTTAAGCATCAATTTACTACTACCAGGCAAAGTGAAATAAAAGTGTACGTTCCTTCCGAATTTACACAACTTTTCCAATTGTTTTAATTAGCATAAATGACAAATAAGAATGATGAATAGTAAGATCCGTTGAAGCAATACTATTTTACTTGGCCATACTTAAATTGCAATGTATCTTTCAATGAAACTTTCTGACATAAATACTTAATGCCACCCACTATCAATCAGCACTGTAATATTATTAATATAACTGAGTAACTGAGTATTATTAAGGTAAGTGAGTTTGTTGAAAGTGTAATGTAACATGTATACGTGTATATGCGTGTATACTACTACATATAATGCACAATTTTCCCATATACTTTGCCCTACAATTGTCCCATACCTTGAATAAAGAGCATGTCACTTAGGACCCTCCCCTCTACAACATATCCCAAGGTCAAGGTCATTGCAGAAAGAGTTCCCTTTCCCAGACAATTATCTGCAGTTATTACACATCCCTCTGTCTGGCTTGTATGCATTTTGAAAAGGAAAAGTTGCAGACTTCGATCAAAGTACAATTATTTCAAAAACGTGACTTAACACTCCATAAAAGTGTTGCGACAACTCAACAGATTTTTCACCGACCCTACCCATAGGTTTAGTTACTCGAATAAGCTACAAGATACTCGGATAAACAAAAATGAGCAAAGTATCCAGGTATCTCATGAAATAGCTAGGTACCCGAGTACTCGGTTCTGTCTCGATATAATACGATTACTCGGGTCCTCCTTGGTCTGCCAGGAGCCGTACCGATCCCAATAGACTTTACTCGATTAATCTGTTCGTGTTTTGTGCTCCACCTGTGTGTCCGATGGGTACTCGGGCGAAGGTACTAGCAGTAGCGTTAAGTTTTGCTTGACAACCACGGAATGAAACGAGGGCAGTGACAGCCAGGATCATACTATTTACCTGAACCGGTCAGTGTCGATGAGAAACGTCAAAAAGGTGAAGAAACATGAAGCGGCGCAGACGGACGCCCAGCTGCCAACCCAGGCTCTGGAAAATCGTCGTTCCCTCTCGGAGAAGAACATTCCGTCGCAGGGCGCGCCGCAGTTGCGTTCGACTTTGTTGCCGACCTTGAGCGAGTAGCCGAGCTCTTGCGGCACCTTGAACTGCAGGGGACAAACGAATCCGAAGTCCCTGGCGCCGGCCATGAAGCCGCCGCCGAAGGGCCTCGGCCCGCCGGTCCAGGACGGTTGAAATTCGGCGACGGCGACCCTCGGCGGCGTGTAGACGGGAGCCGACGGTTCCGGCGGTGTGGTCTCGTTGTGGCCGACGCATAGGTCCGGCCCACCATTTTCGGGCAGCTTCGAGCAATCGAGATTGTCCGGCCAGTCGAAGTCGAAGCTGTTCATCAGCCGTTCGCAACCGGCCCGGGCGCTCTCGCACAACGATCTGCACGGGGGTATCGCTCTGTCGATAATCGTGCAGACGGGCGCGTACACGGTGCACAGGAAGAAACGAAGGTCAGGGCTGCACTTCATCTTGACCAGGGGCGCGAACTGGTGCACCTCCTGGCCGGCGTCCTCCTGCTTCTGGTGGTTCATCAGGTTCGGCATGATCGTCTCGTTGTACGGTATGTTCATGCAGAGATCGATCGTGATCGGCTCGCATCTACCGTGATGGGCCAACGGATCCTTCGTGTGCAGAGCGTTGACACGGCCGAGCACGGCCACCGAAAGCCCGTAGATCGTTGTGTACCAGAGAATCATCGTCGCACACGGCCAATTCCGAGATCGATCGTCACGCGAACCAGCCTTCGAAAACACGCGGACGCACCACGCCTTCGAACATCACCAAAGAATCGTGCGGAACATAATAATCTTGAACCGAGGGAGCGGGGAAACGAGCGTACCTAGCGACGATGATGGACGCGACCACAGTAACACTGTAAACAGAACATGGCGCGCGAGTCTCTATAGAATGGAAACTCGCCAGCCATCGAGCAGCCCCTCGTTGCCCCCTAGGATAGGTCGAAGGTACTTCGAGCATAGACTATGTCAGAGAGGATACGAGAGTGATCACGACCGGGATTTTAGTGTCCCCGGTATACTGCTGCCCCCTAGTCTAATTTTTAGCCTGGACCAGAACCTGCGTCATCTTTTTAGCCTGGACCAGAACCTGCATCATCTTACCTGTGTCAGTGGTTCGTCCACTCAAGAATAAAACGAATATTGTAAACTATTGTTCAAATCCAGTGTTGTCACGCGGGGAGAAGAAACAAATAGAATTAGATATGCGTTAAAAATTCTAGAAAGTTCTTAGAGCAGGTTCGAAACTGCGTCTTATCCCCATAAGGATTATAATGGGACGTAACATATGTAGCCTCTGACCCAGCCTAAAAGATGATGCAGGTTCTGGTCCAGGCTAAAAAGTTGATGCAGGTTCTGTTCCAAGCTAAAAAGTTTATGTAGGTTCTGTTTCAGGCTAAAAAGATGATGCAGGTTCTGTTCCAGGCTAAAAAGACGATGTAGAAAAGTGGAGACACTAAAACCAAGAGCGTGAGCACTCTCGTTTCCTCTCTGATATACTTATAGACCTGGTTTCAGATGATTGAAGACGAGATTAAATCATCTACGAGATGTCAGAAATCTGAGGTTCTCGCCGAATATTGTATTTGAAATACATAGTGCACGCTGGAAACGCAATTGTCATTACCCGTCTCTATATGGATCTTCTATGTCATAGGTTTATGATATAGAAGGAATGAGGAAACGATGAAAATATTTTATGGTATACTAGAACCGTTATTAATTATTATAACTGCTAAGTGATTCCCAACAATAATTTCAATAAAACCTTCACATTTTTTGTTTTAGATACTGTCGAATCTTTCATTTTCCAGAGATAATGTTATGCGTCGAATGTAAAAAGAAACTAGGTGAAAATGGACGATCGCAAGTATTTCCAAGGATTTCTAAGTATGAGGATGAAGAGGTTTCCTTGGATGATAAAAAGAAATGCTATAAAATCTTTTATTTTTCAGCCATTATATTGTTTTTTGATATATTTATTGATACAAGAGTACGAATGAAACGCGATCGCGTCGAATGAAAGCAACTGTAAAAAGGAACTAGTTGAAAATGGATGAGGTATGATGAATCTTTGTGGAGCGTGCGAGGATTAAATGAACGGTTACCTTGGACGACGAGGACTATCGGCGAAATGATTGAGAAGACATACTGTTAATCGGTTCATTTTGATTTTATTTCTTTCCCGACATATAATGCACAATATGTTCGATTTCGTTAGTTGTAATGTTTGCTAACCGGTGACGATTAGCGTGATCGTAAGTACTATGGTTTTGTTTGTAATTATTTCTTCTCATCTCTCTCTCTCTCTCTCTCTCTCTCTCTCTCTCTCTCTCTCTCTCTTTCTCTCTTTCTCTCTCATTTTTCCTTCAATCGTATAGTACGTACGTGCTTGTGGAGTTCGTGCACTTTTTAGACGGGGTCGCACATTCGGGCGGTCGCTGTCACTGTATGTACAATGATAGTCTTTCCTCTTGACCCGAAATACGATTCGCAAACGGCCTCGTGTTTTTTTTTCTCGTAAACAAATAAATAATTTATCTCCTCGAATGCTCTCCCTCTCTCTCTCTCTCGCTCTCTCTCTTTCTCTCTCTCTCTCAACTTGAATCGTCTCATTAGACGTAGGAGGTCAGCCTTACGATCTTACGATTAGTAACACTTAAGATTCAATACGGAAGATTGAAATACGCCGAGCGAACCACTCTTTCGTCTTCCTGTCCCTCCGCTCTATGTAATCTGCCACGGGCAAGTTGCTAACCGATAATTTTCGACTGTCGCAGAAACGAGGGAAGCCGGTTGTTATTAAAAGGAAACGCTATCTGACGGAATAATTGGATGAAACTTCGCAGCTTGTCCACCGAGACCCTTCCCGACGTCGAAGTTTTACACACCATCCGCGTCTCCCAGAAGAGAAAGGTCACTTTCGTTTATCACTTACGCGCTGCTAAAGGGAACGGACTACAAATTATTTATACTCGTTATTCGTTACTTATACGATTTTACATTATATCCTCGCTGTACACTTAATATATCAACGTGTCGCAGCGTGTCCTGTACAAAACAACATAATAAGAGGAAGACGATTCGTAATGGAAGGTTCGCAGCTGTCACAGCGAAGGCAGACCGGGTCGTCGAGATCATCCGGGATCCATCCTGGCTGTCCAGGAGTCAACTCTCTCGCAAGGTTCACACTCTCCCTCTCTCTCTTTCTCTCTCTCGAAAAAAGGGCAATGCACGCGGAAGATGGAGAGCTCGGATTCTTGCGCGCGCTCTCTACAGATTAGGGCTGTAAATAAGGTTTATCTTCACAGCGTCGGAGCTTGACGTTTTGATCTACCTTCGCCGCAGCACGGACATGAATCAGGGTTTACGCAACATTGTCCACACACATCCTCTCTCTCTCTCCCTCTTTCTTTCTTTCTCTCTCTCTCTCTCTCTCTCTCTCTCTCTCTCTCTCTCTCAGATTTAGTTGCTGCGAATGAATTTTTCGAACGGATCGTATACGTTGTTTGGACCTATCGATGATAATATCCCTTTTCTCATTCGGAACGGAACGACTGCGCAAGTGGAAGGATCCGAAGAAGCTCGGGCGGGCTTGGAACGCTCGATTGGCACAAAGCACGCGAGGAGACATTCGCGAATCATGCGAATCACATTTGCCGTCCGGATGATTGTTTCCGTCGCGTTTCTTACTCCTAGTAGGACGCGTTAATCTTACGAAGAAAAAAGAAAAAAAAAATGTTTCTCGAACCACGGCACGACCTGCGCGCTGTTTCTCTTATTTTTGTTTCGTTTGAGAACGTCCCAAAGCCGCTACAATTATTCCTGTCAGACTTTATCGGTCTCTCTCTCTCTCACTCTTTCTCTCTGTTCTAGAGTGGCCATGAGTTTCTGTTCGCTCGTTGCACAAGCGTTGCATCAATCTCGCCGCAAACCTGAATTGATTATTGCCCGCTTATCATTACCGGATGAGTTCTAAACGATCGCACGGTCGAATTGGAACGTTTTCGTTGAAGAGACACGCCGCACAGTGGGCAATTCGGACGAAATCGGATTCAAAATCACAGAACTTTCGATAGGAATGAGGTAGAGCGATGACATTTTTTTTAAATTAAAGCTGAAGCTTTGTAGAATATGGAAAAATAGGGAGATTATGGTACGAACGTTTTTCAACCTTGAGAAAATTCGTTAAACTTGCACAATTTAAGAAAATTGTGGTTTTTCCAATAGCACGTGCGGAAAATTTTTTTTTAACATGCTATACATTATTTCCCATCATTTTCCCTACGACTTCTGGGTTTTGCAAGTTTAACGAATTTTCTCAAGGTTAAAAAACGTTCGTACCATAATCTCCCTATTTTTCCCATGTTCCACAAAGATTCGGCTTTAATTTGAAAAAAATTTCATCGCTCTGCCTCATTCCTATCGAAAGTTCTTTGATTTTGAATCCGATTTCGTCCAAATTGCCCACTGTGCGCCGGTGCTCGTTCAAGAATGTGGAAGAACCCGTATTCGTCGTCCCGGACGGGAGAGAGCAACGAAGACGAAAAGTGGCTCATGGTGCTTCCCCCGACGATACTCGATTAACATCGTCGTCCTCTGCTCGTATACGATCACGACGAGATCGTGCGCGCAAGTCTCGTTACGCGCGCGTAGGATTAGAAATACAATAGTATACGCGCAGAGGTGTTCGCCCGCAAGTACGCGCCTGTACATGATTACGTGTAAAATCCGTCGCGCAATGTCAGAAGAGAGTTGCCCTCTTTTGATTAGCCCTTTGGAGATCATAGTCGCGTCTGCGCCTCCCTCCCCCTCTCCCTTCGACTTAATTTTCCGAACCCTTAAAAATATTACAGACAAAATACACTGCGCGTTCGAACGAATTTGATTCTATCTCTTCCCGCCCTTGTTTCATCCCCCGTGACACAAGGTATCCAGGGTGACACCCCTCGTGGAACGCGTACTCCCTCTCCAAAGGGTTAAGCCTTCTCTCTCTCTCTCTCTCTCTCTCTCACTCGCTCTCTATCTCTCTTTCTCTCTCACTCTCTCTCTCTCTATCTCTCGTTCCGAAAAATAATTGATGCAATCGTACTCGTAATAAAAAGGCATTCACGCCTTTCTTGATTAGCACCGAACTTAACGACTAGTCAGTTTACGTGCGCGACGTGTCTGTATAACAGCCGTGTGCGCGCACGGTGTCTACTCAAATTGTGATCGTGAGCTTTAAAATCCGAGATAAATGCAATTCGTTCTTCTGCCGTTGCGCCGCACGACACGCAACAATAATGTAGAGATTAAAATACTTTCGAGACATTCGAAAAAATGGACAGACTTTCTTGGAATATTCAGCAAGATTAATACAATATATAATGCTGGCCGCGTCGATTACCGCAACAAACACGCGCATTATATATATATTTATATATTTATATATAATTAGATTTATTCGTACCTCGTGTACGCGTAGATATATTTTTGTTTTTGTTATCTATTTTATCGATCTATCTACCGTTTTTCTCTCTCTCTCTTTCTCTCTCTAGCGACACTAGTCCGTGCCCAACTAACCTGCTCGAGCGTGTCAGGTGTGCGAACATCCTCTCTCGCATACCTGGCGCACACTGCAAAATGCCGTTAGGCGAATTTGACGGCCAACCGGATAGTCGAGGAGCTCGCCCACTTTGAGCAAACCAAACTTAATTGTATTATGCAAAAATAATTATACTAACAACCCCTTGCGCTACCGCTCGTTTCACGATTATAGCGATTAGAACTTCTGCGTAGTTCCTCACTACTTGGAAGAAGATGGAAGCTTGTATTTTTATTGTATATCAATGTATTCTTCGATGACTAGTGTACCGATAGAGATAGCAAAAATAATTATATTAACAACCCCTTGCGCTACCGCTCGTTTTACGATTATAGCGATTAGAACTTCTGCGTCGTTCGTCGCTACTTGGAAGAAGATGGAAGTTTGTATTTTTATTGTATTTCAATGTATTCTTCGATGACTAGTATACCGATAGAGATAGCAAAAATAATTACATTAACAACCCCTTGCGCTACCGGTCAATTTACGATTATAGCGATTAGAACTTCTGCGTCGTTTGTGACTACTTGGAAGAAGATGGAAGCTTGTATTTTTATTGTATGTCAATGTATCCTTCGATGACTAGTATACCGATAGAGATAGTATAGAATTTTAATTTGGTTTAAGGAGAGTTAGTAGTTACTTAGAATTTTGGTAATTATTTGGAGAATCGTCTTTGATTTTGATGACCTTGAAATATATTGTCAGGGACATGATGAGGGAGTCCCACCCCTGCTTTAAAGGACGAGTTCGGTCATTGGGAAAGGGCAGAGTTTGCTCATAGTGATCCTAACAATTGTTGTGCATATTTAAATTTCATAAAAATCGAAGAGAAGTGCCCTTTTATAAATGATCAAGTAGTTTATATAACAAGAACCGCGTTATCTATGAAAAGCTCGGAATTTTTTTAAGAATTGGATACTTTTAACCCTATTGAAGAATTACTGAAGAGTACAGTGCAAGGGGTGAAAAAAGTATATTAATTAAATTGAGTAATCTCCTTTTCGAAATTGGTTGAAACACAGAAATTATAGATAGATGTTCCCATTGTACAAATGATTTTCAGATGAAAAGTTTTCGACCTGGTAGACTGCGGACTGTATGCACTTATAGGAAACACGATTGTCGGTACTTTGGTGTATAAAAAAGTTTAACAAACTATACTGAGATTTCTTAGACATTTGAACCTTGATAAAATTTTCTTTTCACTTAAGTTTCTGTTAAGATTCATATTTAGAGTCAGCAAATTACTTCATATTTATGATATTCTTTATATACACATACACAAAATACGAAATAATTCACGTCTCTTCTATCAACAAGAACGGGACATCTGATGATCAAGATTTTCAATCTTGCATTCTATTCTAGAAACTCCAAACTAACGTTCCAGCCAAAAAACATTCGAATTTGGCAAGCACGGCGCGGAGTTGACGAACTCATGTGAAAAGATTAAAAATACTTAAGAATATCTCGATACGTTGATTTGTCATTAAAATTATCAGAGGAAGAAAGAAATTTCTATTTTGCTCCCGTTTCACGCAATTGATGCAGAACATTTGTATGTCGCACAGCGGTCCACAGTCTATCGATCATAACGCTTAACTAAATTTTCGGAGAAACCGTTTCAAAAGGAAGTCGAGTCGATTGTTCATGTTTTACCCAAAGCGTGCGTTCGGTTTGCGTAAAAATCGTTCGAACAGGTTCGATGAACGTCGCCCGCGCGATCTAAATGCATCAATACCCGTATACCGATATAATTTATATGAATTTCACGCGCGTCGCGACGTTCACGTTCGCTGCGCAGTGGTGCATTTGGCCCGAAAAGCCGGAAAAAATTATTTAAGCGTTATATATAGGCTGAATGCCATAATGTAGTAGGTCGTTGAATTCGTCTTAACATAGGCTATAACATTATGAAATCGAAATATATCTTAACAGTTAAAAAATTAAATTGATCCTCACTTTTTATAAAAAAGAGACTTTTTCCGACATTTTATGTAATACAAGTCACAGAATCTCTTGACTTTCTCTCTCTCTCTCTCTCTCTCTCTCGATTCAGTTTAGAGATTCATAAACTTACAAATGAATAAAAACGAATTTAGTACATTGTTCTTAATTGTTTAAAAAAATTACAGTTTACGTGAAATTTTTGGAAATTGACTTTTTTCCGGCTTTTCGGGCCAAATACCCCACCGTGCGCTGGATGGACGCCTCTTCGGCGTCGGGATTGTTGCTCAAGTATGCGAGTCACGATGGAACACGCGACACCTGCACCCGTCGAACATAACGAAAGAGTGAGCCCACACAATCGAAGGAAGTAGTACGGTTGCACTTTTGAGCAAACGATCGCTCTCGTCGCGTATCATAGAGAACGCTCCATGTGTTCGTCTTTCTTTTTTGTACGCAACAAGATGTCCTACGCTTGGGAAGATACATATTTGGCACTGGATTCTCTGTTTCCCCGATCGGGAGAGCTTTTCAGGCTCGAATCGCAACTCCATTCGCGTCGATCGACTCCGCGTTCTGTGCATTCCAGATTGGCAATGCCGATTTATCATCTCTTGGACACGCCGTGCCCCGATTTGCTGAAACAGGAACTGTATCGAATGCATTTCATACGATCGAGCGTGAAATCATCGAAAATTCATCACAGATTTTTTTCATCTAACTGTCGAACCCTCTTCCTGGAATACATACAGCCCGTCTCTTTTATTACACTATCTGTCAACCCTTTGCACTCGGCGCTATTTCCATTCGAGAACTAAATTTTTCTTCCGCCTCGGAATATTTTCATTTTATTCATAGGAAACTGATCCAATTTCTACGTATAATATTGAAACGTTTAGTAATCTATTGAATACAAATTTTGTAATGTAACAAATATTGTGTAATATTTTATGTATTCTCTTCGAAATAATGCCACAACAATTTTTAGTGTTGCTTCTTCAGAGTCACCACTCGAGTGCAAAGGGTTAATCGATTTCATCACTGGCAGAAAGTGTTCGATCAAAATCGTGATTGTTTGTGAACGATTTTTTCTCTTTGCTTTCACATTGTTACTTTCAATTCTCGATTGTATTCGAGCATGAAAAATTATAGCAGTATAAAATACAACGCCGCTCGGATTATCTCGAGTGTGCACAGTTTGGCCTGTTTAGCGCGCTCGAATTAACTCGGGCGTACGAGTTAAGGGGTTAAATACGACTTTTATCGTTGCATCTGTTTGCATAGTTAACAAAAAAATATTTTCCCCGTTAAATGCATGAGCGGTGGCACCCGACGGTTGATTTGTTTGATCGAATACCTGTTGCCAGAGGTGCGTGTAACAACAAAAATCGATTTGCCCGGTCAGATCATGCTCGGATTAAATGGAACACTTTCCCCGAGATCACTATCGCTGTTTAGAAACACATCGTATATGGCATTCCCTTCTGTTCTACCAGCTTACAGTCCGTTTCACAATAGCGTGGACGCAATATCTGCGAAACTTGATATCCCATAACTGCGGGATTGTGTTAGGGCGAACATGCGCAACCTCTTTCGACACGAGTTTCCTCAGAATCTCTCAATCTCGTTTTTCTCACTAAGAAACGCAGGCACTCTTGAGTGCCTCGTAGGTCAAAAACCTTTTGAAACTCTTTTGAAACCGCATCTCGAAGGAGCTAAGTTTCTCAATGACCTTCAATGTCTAAAGCAAGTAGGAACGAAGGATAAAGTTATCTCATAATTGTTTTAAAAAAAGATCCCTCTTCCCACGCGAAGAGCCTTTTGGCACAAAGAGCATAAATATTGATACTCTATCATTGAGACGTTCGCATGGAATAAAATAACAACGATAGAATGTTATACATACGTTTGATATGGAACTCAAACTTCGTGAAAGTCGCATTTTGATACAAAAATAATTATTCGAAAATTTTCCACGATTCCATGACTTTTTTCTTTTCGGTTGTAACAGTCATGATCCCCGGTTTAACACTGAAAACAAATTAGTTTCAGAACTGGCCCAGCGACTGCACAGGACAGCGTAAAATGGCTGCCAGAAGAAACTCGTTTCTCGAAAGTCGCCGTGACCACGCTCTCGTGAAACAGCCTAAGCGGTATAGTTCGTTCTGGGGAGCAACAGGAAAAACTGTTGGTTTGAATCGGCATCGCCAGTCGAGAAGGAACCGGAAGCGACAATCATACCGCTGCCATTCAGTCGGCGATAAAAATACCACTCTTCAATCTACAACATCCGCCGCGCTTCATTTGCGGCCGAGAGACCCGCGGAAATCTACCGAGAGATCAAAGGAACGATATCGACCAACGATCTTCGAGTTTTTCGACGAGCGGAGCCCGGGGGACGCGCCGCCGCTCCCAGGCCCAATTTCGAAATTGTCGCAGTCGGCGCGTGCAAATCGTAAACCGCGGCAAATAACGTAGTTTTTCAAGATACTTACATATCGTGTGGTGTGCCGCCCCGCGCGGCCGATTAGGATGCGAAAAAAATATACGTAGCCGCGCGCGTGCGTTATGACTAGATAGTTTTGTAGACCCTCGTGTCGGCGATCGAAGACCACCCTGCCGACTTCGTTTTCTAGAACAGATCACCGGAGGGCGAACGGCGACCTTGGAAAAACGGTGGCGAACGCGACGATTCGGGGATGTTACGGGCGCCAGGACGCCGCACACTGGGCAATTTGGACAAAATCGGATTCAAAATCGAGGAACTTTCGATAGGAATAAGATAGAGCGATGAAGTTTGTTTTAAATTAAAGCTCAAACTTTGTAGAATATAGGAAAAATATCGAGATTGTGGTAGGAACGTTTTTTAACCTTGAGAAAATTCGTTAAACGTGCAGAAATTCAAGAAAATTTTGGTTCTTCCAATACCACGCCACACTTCCAATACCATATTTTCTTTAACATGCTATACATCATATCCCATAGATTTTTTCACGCTGATTTCAAATCTGGTCTGAAAATCTGTCTACGACCTGAGGATTTTGCATAAAATAGATTTTTGTGAGAAAAACTAATGAAATCATTTTTTCGTTGAAATGATTGGACGGGTAATAAACTCCCTATTTTTCCCATATTCTAAAAAGTTCCAGCTTTAATTTAAAAAAAATTTCATCGCCCTACCTCATTCCTATCGAAAGTTCTGTGATTTTGAATCCGATTTTGTCTAAATTGCCCACTGTGCGCCGCGGGTTCGGGTCGGGCTCGGGCTCGTGCTCCGGATCCCGAAGCTGCGATCGAGTCGAGTTTAGGGATCCGAAAAATTTGTGATCACACGACGACGCTCTTCAGGTCTAATTTGCGCTCTCACTTTTCGGGTGTCCGAAGTTTCTACTTTAAAAGATTCTCGACCCGTCCCGACCCGAACCGATAATTTTCGGGTCGTCGCGACGCGGACCGGATTTACCGTGTGTTCGGCGAACGCGAACGATTGAGCACAGAAACGCCGTTTTTATTGTTCCGGTGAAGTTACGTTAATCCTAGTTTGATCTTAGCCTCCCTAAAAACTCGAGATTCCCCTTAATTAGTGTTCTATCGTAGAGCTGCTCGTTAATCGGTCAAAAGACGAAAGGGTCGATCGAACGTCGGCAGGGATCGATCCGTGCGCACACCTTCGGTTCTTCGAGCCGAGTCACGAGGAGAGCATCGTACGACGATGATATGACGTCAGATTCCCCTTTGTCCCTACAACGAGGGCTCGCCCTTAGCTGTTCATCACGGTGGATCGCCTGGAGTAGCCCCGTCTCGTCACCGTCTCACCCTGAGCCTCGCACTCCCTCTTCACACGATCGATTATGTCCGCCACCAGCTTCTCTTCTTTCTCCCTCTGCTGCTCCCAGTCCGGCCCTTTCCCGATCTGTGGGGGAGGGGGGGCACACGGTTTCACATTCTTTCTTTTTCGCCCTTATCCCTCTCGCCAGAGCGTGAACGATCGGGAATGATGCGCAAGCAAGCGGACACGGGGGTTGCGAGCCGCGAAAACCTTTCTTCCCTGATCGACCACCTGATCCTCTAGCCCCCTTTTCGACGGGCTAGACTAATCGACTATGTCCAAAAAAAAAAAACAAAATCTAATAGCTTCCAGATATTGCACCCTGGAAATCGGTTCACCGAATCTTCGCCCGATGTGCAAATATTCTCGTTACTGTCGTTGTTCACTTAACTACTGACCAATATATCGAATACCTCCGTCGACATAGTTTAACCCCTTGCCTAACCACGTAATTACAACATTCCAGATTAACCCTTAGCACTCAAATGCCGACTCTAAGGCGCCACTAAAAATTTCTTTATCAATATTCATCATATTTTTTACATTATTAAATTCGTTTGTATCCAATAAATTACTAAACACTTCGGTATTGTACGAGTAAATGCCACCATTTTCGTATGTGCACCATGAGAAAAATATATAGAACGGAAATATTCTAGGTCTGAAGAAATGTTTCGTTTTGGAGTTGAAATAGCTTCGAGTGCAAAGGGTTAAAACGTGCTATTCGATTTCGTCCAAATCGACGGAAAATAAAATTGTCTGGAGGTCAGTCTAAAATAATTCAATCGTTCCTGTACGGGGGTTAGTTTGCGACGGAGAGTTAAAAACAATCGCGTCCGATACCTCTGAACTCTTTTTCAAAGTATCAAATAACATAATTGTCGTAATTACAAGTCAGTTTCGATGTAGAAGCCGGTTCGAGTGGAACTGTTACCGGTTACCGAGAATTTCCTGTTTATGCACGGCACACCGTTCCGACCTTATTACGGAATCGCGATGAAGTAATCAACTGCTCGTGTTACTCGTTTCCGTTGATCATAACGCGTTCGCTTCCTGTGGTTTTTACCGGCGAGCAAAACCTGCTCAATTGAGCAGGTGAGCGCGCGGATGATCTACGCGGACGGAAGAAAGGCTTTCGCTGATCGAGTGTCAATCGATGGGGGATAGGACGAGCCGAACGTTAGGCTACTGCGAGTCCAACCGAAGGAAGGACGGGACACACTTGTGTGAGCGAGACGTATTAACCCCTTGCCTTAAACGACTTTAACTTTCCATCAGAAAATGACATATACAGGGCGAGGCGCTAGAAACAGTCCACCTGAATAACTCGGCTGCTGTTGGTGTCAGGAAGAAATTTATCACATGGAACTTGCTCTGTTTCGAAGGAACATTAATCTGATGTTAGTAGCTTTTTCGTAGGTGGACGCGTAAAGGACATATGAAGGTCACCTTGATTTTGTTTAATGGAAAGACCCACTTTCTGTACCATGAATCGATAGACTATCGAATTCTGAGTAAAACTGTATTGACCTCCATATGTCCTAAATCTAATAGTTAACGAGATATTATCGAAATAATTTTCTTTCTTCGGTGGACAATATCTGGTTAACTATTAGGTTTAGGACATATGAAGGTCAACGCTCTTGTACTCAGACTTTGATGCTCTATCGATCTATGATATAAAAAGTGGGACATTCCATTTGAAAAAATGAAGTTGACCTTCGCATGTCCTTCACGCGTCCACCTGCGAAAAAGCTACTAACATCAGATTAATGTTCCCTCGAAACCGAGCAAGTTCCATCTGATGCATTTCTTCCTAACACCAACAGCAGCGGAGTTATTCAGGTGGCCTGTTTCTAGCGTCACACCCTGTATATAAGATCGACCGGACCGTTTTACTTCGACTTTAAAGCAACACAGAGTGGCCAAGCAACATCGAGTGGTGCGTTTTTGTTTCGGAAACCTCAGAATACAATTGCAAGGGAAGGGGTTCAGTTTCCAAGGGATCCCAATTTTTGGGGAATTGTGGGGAATAGCAGCGGACGCTTAAAGCGTGCACTTCTGTACAGGGTGCCCCGTAACATGACGGCTTCGGATGACTCGCAAGCTAATTTACGGAGCTATTCGAAGTCGCGATGTGTTAGGGGACTGTCAGGGGACCCTGTATACGACCTCGCCGGCTAAGGTACCCTTAGCCAAGGTCGAGGTTAACGGCGAGAAGCGATCGCGTGATAGAGGGGTAAGACTTACGTCGGCGGTCTTCCGGGCTTTCTTGTTGGTCTGCTCCTCCCTGTTCTCGTCGTTCTCGTTGTCGGAATGCCGGGAGCTCAGGTGACCAATGTAACCCTTACGGGACTTGAAGTAAGCATTACAGCTGTGGCACTTGAAGAGCGGCGCCGGTTGGGTGACCTGGGTGGAGACGTGGAGTTTGTACTTGTGCCTGTACCAACGGGTTCGAGACGGTAGGACCTCGCCGCACCACTTGCAGACTACGGAACCGTCGTTTTGAATGAGGTATTCCAGCAGCTTGTAAAACAACGTTTATTTGGTTTTTTCTCTCCCACTCGCATTCGTTTAATCATCGTTCCTCTCCGTTGCTCGCGCTTCAACCCCCGTTCCGAAAGACAACCTTCCGGGGTTTTCAGTCGCCCCCCAACCCCTCGATAAACTGAATGCGACTCGACGTGCACCCTCCCATAAAATTACGCCATTTTACTCGCGGCAAATTTGCGGACGTTCGGACGCTTTAACACTAGAGCTGCCGAGCAATAAAAGCAACCGATGAATATTGCTTTGCAATAACGACAAGACTACATCTATTCGAACCCAATACCATTTTTATTTTAACATGTGAAAAAGTTCATTCAATAAATCCTGATGAAAACATTTTTATAATTTCAGTAATTGTGGAAGAAACAATTAGGAACCAGTCGTTTTGACTGGTCACGAGAAACTGTGATATTTTGGTCGCGAGAAATGTTTGAATAGTCGCATTTTGTGGGCACGGATAATATTGCACAGGTTCAGTTAATTTCTTTTCGAGTGTGTTACGGTGGGATGTGTTTTAAAAATTTGGAAAAGGACTTTTCGATCTGGATGCGCATCCACCGATAAAACTGTGCTATTTTGGTCACGAGAAATATTCGAATAGTCGCGTTTTATGGGCACGGATAATATTGCACATCTCCCTATTTTTCCCATATTCTGCAAAGTTTCAGCTTTAATTTAAAAACAATTTCATCGCTCTACCTCATTCCTGTCGAAAGTTCCTTGATTTTGAATCCAATTTCGTCGAAATTGCCCACTGTGCGGCGCAGCCGAAGCAGACGGAGGATGCACCGACAGAAAAGGTGTCACCCATGATAAATTGACGTAAAAATAAGATCCTCTACCAGCCGGGAGCTCTCTGTTACGCAGAGAAAGGCCGGTTCAACGAACCCCCTCCCCACCCCCTCCCCACCCCCGGCGAGAGAAAAGTAAACGGCTGTTTTAATAAGAGACATAGATACGGGGAGAAACGAGATAAGAGAATGAACGCAAGGATGGAAGGATTATACTTTTCCCACTGAAAACGTTCCTCGGGTGCTTTCCATTCGGCTGGTACAAAGTGACATAAGAAATCTTCCAACTTTACAGTTTCCAGTTTATTGGCAATCAAAAGTCTCTCCTGCGCTTCACGATCAAATATAAAAATAAAAAAGAAAAGAACCGATCCGTAATGGTTGTCTTGCTGGCGGTAACATAGGATGGTATAATTACATGGGAACAGTCAAAGACGCACTCGCAAACAGAACGACGGAAAATATAGTTTGCTATATCCGCGAAGCACGCTTCCTTATACGCTAATTAAACAAATGTTACAAACAGTTCGTTCATATATATATTATATATATATGTATATCGTAATACAACGCCTATAACGAGAAAACTTTCTGAACACACCACACGCTTTCGTTTCTGTTCTCTTTTTTCTTTATCAACGTTCTCTAATCGATAAGTCAGATTTCAGAAAGAAAGACCTCGAAAGTTCACAATTGTAGCTAAGAAGAAATATGATTGGACTAAACGAGTCTAAATACAACACACCTAATACTTTTTTTTTTGGTCGTTTTGTCTCGTTCTAATATCAATTTTCAACATTAATCGAATTTCACTAGTACACACTGTCTATCGGACAACGACGCTTATCTTTATCGAAAAAAAAGTCTCGAGTAAAAGTTCTTTCGGTCAAAAAAAAAAAAATTCAAACAACAAAAAAGAACTCCGATTCGGATAAAGTCGTTTCGCGTGTTCGCAAACATAGTGCTTGCTCGTGTTTACGCGCTACTTCGAGTAGTACCTCCGTTGGTCAATTTGATCGAATAAATATCGGTTAAATAACTTAACAAACGTTTCACTATTGGCGATAACTGACTAGAAACTACTGGCTGTAACAAAACACTGCATTCGATAACTAAGCAAAATGATTTTCTGGCCTGCGAGGGGAGGTTACGATTTTCTGTGAACGGGATTGTTCCGACACTAACTTTTCGTCAACTCTAATGTTTTATACATCTACATTATGAATGTTTTCTCTAAAATCCGGTTCAATGCCTTCGATCGGAAACATTCTGCCACGGGGTGTATTATCTATTCGTTTATTAATTTTATAAAACATTTTCGAACGTGTTTCTGTTCATTCAGGAGCGAAACCCGAATCCCGCTGTCGGAGGGTTAAAATGATCGTACTGTACCGTCAGGACCTGCCGGCAATCTGGGACCAACCCGGAGCTCGATTCTGTCCGCAGACTCTGCGGCGAGAACCATAGCCAGACGGGCATGGATTTTCAGACTGATCTTGCCGGCAATCTGGGACCAACCCGGAGCTCGATTCGGTTCGCAGGCTCTGCGGCGAGAACCATAGCCAGACGGGCATGGATTTTCAGACTGATCTTGCCGGCAATTTGGGACCAACCCGGAGCTCGATTCTGTCCGCAGGCTCTGCGGCGAGAACCATAGCCAGACGGGCATGGATTTTCAGACAGATCCTGCCGGCAATTTGCGTACAGATCGTTCAGAGGATGCGTAACCCGTTCGAGAAGAACGAAGAAGAATCGTGACCTCCCCTTCGCGAAAGTAGAACGGCCCACCGGGTCTGCAAGAACAGAAGGTCCCTGTCGATCCTCGCTAAGAATTCTCTAGTATCCAACAAAATGTCCTAATGGCCGCGGCCGCATGGTAATGCCCGTGGACGCGAATGGAAAGCACCCTATCAAATCCGCGGCGGGACGGGCCTTCGAAGCGGTCTCCTCGTGGTCTGTCCGTTTCTGTTGGTGCAATTTCCGCGAGGACGCGGCGGACCGCGCCTCTTCCTCGTGCTCGTCCTCGGAACGAAGCCAGGAGGCGCAGGTGGTGCACTGCCTGCCGGAGCAGTACCAAAAGCAGCAGACCAACCAACCTGTTTCCTGACCTCCGGCTCGGCCTCCCCGGACTCGGACTTCGGCAGCAACAGATCGCTCCCCCGATCCTCCTCGCGATCGGTCAGGAAGTGCATGCCGCTGACCATCCTCTCGGACTTGATGAACGCGCCGCCGCCGTTGTCCTCGTTGTAGCTGTCCTCGCCGGTCCGGGCTGGCGTCGTCGTCGTCAGCGGCGGCGGCGACGACGAGGACGACGACGTGCAGATCTCGAACGTGATGTCCGTCGGCAGACTCGGCAACTGGTCTGGTTAGACATGGACAGAGAACAGGCGCAGGATTGTTAGTTTGCGAGTTTACAGCCCGTCTGGCAGCTCGACCGCGATCTCTTTTATTGTTAATGTCGGGGACAGGAAGGGCAAACGATTTTCTTCCTCCACCGGAAGAAGGCGAGCAACGTTCACGGATCTTCGAGACTCTTATGGGGGCCGGCAGGCATTTCTAGACATTGCACGTCTTAAATAAGCAAGTAATCAATTAAAAATGCCACCGTGTTTGTACATGTCTTTGCTACGTCTGTATAGAGCCTTTTTTTCGGTACGAACACTGAATCTCTTGAAATTAAGAGAATCTCTCAGCGGCAGCCATCTTGTGACGTCGTACTTGCTACAGAAAGCAAGTTTTCTGCCGAATATTAGAAATTATTCCACGGTGAGGTAGAAATTCGCACTTTGGGCTCCATACAGACGTAGATTGGAATTTTAGGAAACACAATTGACGTATATCGAGAAAATACTGTACTAGAAGTAGGGATTTCAGGTTTCTCTGTGCCTTCTTCTAGTGGACGAAGGACACAGTAGCGTTCACTCAAGTTTGCTAAGTTGGGATCCAGAAGTAGTTTAATTCTCTTCTCTTGTTAGTAAGGCGACAGTTTTAGTCAAATTTAACCGAGCGCTACTGTGACAAATAGAGGACGTCGATACTGTGGCGAACAGAGAAGACATTACTGAAGAACATCAGGAATGAGGTTTGCTATATTAGAGGAGGTGGGACAGTTTTGTTTGACGCGTTGTATGGACGAAATATTTCTGTTTTTTTTTTTCAAAATGTTAAGCAATGTCTTGATAGATGCAAACACCTCAGAGCCGAAATCTCACTCGTCTCGTGTGCAGACACTGTTCCATGATCTCTTACTACTAGTGACAAGTGAAACAATAATAATCGACAGCACTTTTTTCCCTACAATTATTTTCTCATTTAACTTTCACCGCCATATTCGTGACGCTTTTCTGATTCAAAAGACACCAAACGCGATACCATATCGTGGTTCAAACAAGTAAGTATAATCCAAATTGTATTCTGTTTGGTGTCTCTTGAATCAGAAAAATGTCACAGATACATGCGTTGGTAAAAGTTTCACGAAACCATAATTAGAAACAAGAAAAGGTCATTGGCTTAGCATTGTTTCAGCATAAGGGGTACACCTTGCGGTAGTGGGGATAGATTTTTCACAAATATCCTGCACATCCGTTTCACATAATTACTGTATATCGACGATTATAGTAAACGCTTCGCTTTGGTCAAAATTGTCCAGAAACAGAATCGGGTGGTGTTAAATTGTGGAGTTAGGGGATCGGCTTCCGTTGCATCCACCTCATTCCAAACAAGAATCCCGTTGAGATAGAATCTCAACGTTGAAATAGAATGTTGAGACGTTCGGAGAATGTTGTTCAGAATATCACACACGTCGAAAAACAGTGAGTTTCAAGTGTGCAATAAAATGGTGACTTTTATTTCTGTATCAATCGGAGATGGTCCACAAAAAGGAACATTCTTTTCCATAAAACTGCTCTTCAGACTGGCAACGATACACAATCCGTTGGGAAGCTACTTCTTCTCGGAACTTCTTCGTGGAAATTCGAAAATCTCGTCCCCGAGGAGCTGTCTCTCCCGTCTGTAGTCGTTATCACGCTCTCCCGGCATTAAATGCTTACGTTCTATGTGTTGGAATTTTATTTGCATTCAGGTTTAAATAATACATCTACTTAGCCAGTGGTGACTTCGGCGAGCACCGTCGATTCCGATAAAGAAAGGACGACCGCCGTGTGAAACAACAGAACCTTTTACAATCTATAATGTTTCTTTGTCTTGCTTTAATGAAGGTTGCGCTAATCGATACAAGAAATAAACGGTCGGATAGACTATTGCAATGTATATCACAAAGAGTTACAAAGAAACTACAATTAGGTAAAAACGAAATAAAAGTAATAATAATTATCAAATTGTTATCGCTCTTATCGCCACCAGACACCAATATATAGGTATACGCACGTACATCAAAAGAAAAATGTACAGCCGACGACCGACGATCAATTTCTGAAGATGCAGCTTTTTCCTTTTTTTCATTTCAGTTATTTCGTTATACGTGTACTACTTTTACATATATACATATATAAATATATCTATATATATATAAATATATGTATACACATAGAAGCGACTCACCCTAAATCAGGATGAACAATACAATATATAATATAACGTAATACGGTATTCGTATATAATATATTTATGTATATATATATATGTGTATATATATAATAGATTTTCTGTACTCGCAACGTTTATACTTTCTTCTCAACACAGTTTCCCGCGATCTCATTTTCTATTGCAAAAAAAGGAAAAGAAAAAAAAAGAAAAAAGAAAATAAAACGTAAAATCACTATCGAACGTCCTGCTGTGGCTGTGCGTGCCGGTCACTATTCTATGTACCTTCTTTCTTCTACCGTAACAGGGTGCCGTGCGATGCTTTTCAACGATGTTCTCGGTGCATTGATAAGAGTGTGCCAGTACTCTAACAATAGCGGGTGCGATCAGTGAAATTTGCTAAAGGAAAAAAGAAAAGTCACTCGCGCTGTCGTTCCTCGAATGTTCCCTAGAAAAAAACCCCCCTTGCAAGAATTTTCGTAGAAAATAAAAATGATCGCGCACGCGAGAGAGTGACGCGGGTGAAGATGCGATAGAACGGTGTCCGGGAAAGTAATTTTCTTTTTTCGGTTTTCTGAAAGCCTCGCTGCGTTTTCACCGTTTCTTCCGCGAACCGCCCGGTCTCTCGCAGTTCCGGCGGATTTCGTCGATGGTCGACGCGAATAAAATCGACGGTTTTGTAAACCGGTCGCGTATAAATAACAATCTATTCGCCAGAATCCGTAGAAACTCGGGCACCGTCGACGAATGAAACGTGGAAACGCAAGCTGTATCATTCGTTCGACGCTCGGATAAAATTATACCGTGGGTAAGAATATCATTAGAATAATCGTATTGAGAATAATCGTGGTGATCGTAACAACCGTTTCCGTTCGCATCTTGCCTGGCCATCTCGCGTTTCATCTCCTCTAAATGTGTCGCCTGTGGTTTCCATTATTAAAGCCTAACGAACCTTACCGCGTTAACTAGTTACCCGACGTTACGGTTAAAATTAAAAATAATATAATTAACGTTATTTGACGCTGTCAATAGTAATAGTATAATAATAATAATAATAATAATAATAATAATAATAATAATAATAATAATAGAACTCTTACAATAGTGGTATAAAACTAAAACGTAAGTAAGGTAGTCACAATGCATGGAAAGTGAAGAAAAAAAAAAGAGTAACACGACCGTCCTCGATTGCTTTTGCACATGTCATACAATTAGGAAACAACATTCTCATTTCGCTTGTTTCTTCGTGTTACACGCAACCCTGCCGCCTTTTCTTTTCTCGCTCCTTTTTCTTCTTTTAAATAGAATTTCCTCGCCGAGCAATACCAAACGAGATTGCTGATTACGCGATATATCGTATTGTTGACACAATATTTTATATATATATACATACATATATATATATATATATGTAGATGTATATATGTATATAACAATATATTTTCTCTTCGAGCATATATTTGGACGCTTTTAAGTCACGAAAGTAATCGACACCGTCCTATACATTCCGCACGTATGTGTCTAATATCAAAAATTTCCGCACGTTTTACTTTTTCCTTTATTTTTATAGTTAACGATCGACTGGACGTAGAAATGAAGGACCATGCGACGAGAAAAAGAAAAATACAATTTCCGCGCCGAAACGGAAGCGAAACGGGCCGTTTTGTCCTTTTCTTCGTTGCTCTTACACTTCCTTCCGGATGATAGGAAACAACAAGATCACACGCAAGTACACGTTTCCTCTCTCCTAATATATCTCTCTTTCTTTCTCGTTAATATATGTATATATATATATATGTGTGTTCTTTTAAATAGCTCTCTGACAATCATAAATCTGCACCACACACGCGCACGCACGCACGCCAGACACACCCACACGCTCTCTCTCTCTCTCTCTCTCTCTCTCTCTCTCTCTCTCTCTCTCTCGTTCTCACACGAATGCTCGCTTACTTGCGCCTGCAAACACCAGTTGCGGAAGACCAAAATACTCCATTTATTATTATTTTCCGTTCGGCATCCGTTTCGAAAAGGGGGATGGAAAAATCGGCGACACGTAGGGACAGGTATAGGGGAGAAGGGGGTGGAAGGGGGACGGAAAATTGAAAAATAGATGAACGAGTGTGTAAGTGAAAATACTATTTGGGTCTAGTAAATTCGTGGTGTGCCAAGTATGTGGGGGATTCGAGTAATATCAGAAAAATATTAGAAAATATTATTCGGTGCAAGTACCATACTACGCGTTATCACCATTCTCTCTCTTTCTTTCTTTCTTTCTCTCTTTCTTGCAAGTACTTGACGGTGCGCTCGTTATTGCTAGTTATTGTACAAATCGCATGCGTTTCTTGCTCGTGACAAAGATATTTACGAGATAATAATTCTGTCGCGAAGGAATAATAACGAAGAGGAACGGACGAAACATTCATGGTTCATTGTTGTGCGTCTCTCTACGAAACGAGTCGTGATTTTTTCTATTTTCCGTGTTCAAATTAAAAAGAATCTCTGTGTGTGTGTGCGTGTTTATGTGTGTACGTGTGTGTTATTTCTCCCGATTTGGCTAGCGTGCACTACTGTACGGTGTGTCCCAACCACCGGAAAATAAAAGAAAACGTAACAGTGTATCAAATATTATAACAGATTTCATTTTCAGATAGTGTGTGTATTTGTGTGTATTTTTTTTTCTTCTCGACCGAACGAATGAACGAAAAAAGTATAATATAATATAATAATAATAATATAATAATAATAATAATAATAATAATAAATCAAAGAGAAAAAACAAACGGTCCAGGGGCCGAAACTAACTAGGGCCCCTATTAATATATACTATGTTTGTATACATATATAACTTTCTCTATAACGTGTCCGTGCTTGCCTGTGCATTTAACTTATATACCTAGCAATAATAATAATAACCAATTTTATCGGTGCTTGTCCATAGCTAAAAGTTAATATAATTCTTATCAAACAATATAATATTAATAGCAATATAATCGTAACGGTGATAATAAAAATAATATTGTTTGCTGCATTAATAGTAGTGCGAGTAATGGTAAATTGATAATGATAATAGTAATAATTAATCAATTGGTAATAACTATAATACACTTTCCCAGAGAAACCTGTACATATACCGAGGCTGCTATGCAGTAGAATTCGCGTTTTCTCCCTCTCTTTCTCTCTCACTCTCTCCCTCACATTCTCTCCCTCTCTTTCTTTCTTTATCTCTCTCGCTCTCTCTCTCTCTCGTTCTCTCTCTCTATCTCTCTCGCTCTCTCGCTCTTTCTCTATTTAGGCACTATCTAATTGAACTCTACGAGTCTCCTGCGCTCGTAGCGAACCGTTATAAACTCTCTGATAAATATACATTTTCTTCTTTTTTTTTCCTTTTAATATTTTACTAATATGCTTTGCTACGCACCATTGGAATCAAATCTGTTTGGAAGGCTTACAAAAAGATTTAAAAAAGAAAAAAGAAAAAAGGATCCTGACTGCGACAAACTCTGTGTTCGCGTTTCGTTCGAGGGTCTCCTCTAGGCCCCTCGTTCTACGGAATTGAAAAAGAACGTTCGTTATCGTTGCCACGCATTTTCCATACGAAATAAGAAAAATAAAAAGTTACGGGGCGGGGACGAGTGTACGTATCGGTCGGGGACAAAAAGAAATTCGAAATTCGGAAAGTTTCGTGTAAAATTTCCGATTCAAGAAGAGGGGATTCGTAAACGAGGTTTTCTCGTTTGTTCTCTTTTGCGTAAAAAGGGGACGGTGGAAGACAGCGTGTGGCGTTTAAAACGTTGTCACCTTTTTCTTTCTTTTTTTCTCCTTTTAAAGCTATCTAGAAAAGTTATCTAGAAAAGTAGAATCTTCGTATAACGTTCTCTCGTCAGTCCCATCACTCGTATTGCTTACGTTACTCTGTACTTTGTGCACGACTGTTTTTTTTTCTTTTTCTCCTTTATACATCTCTTCTCTTAACTCTTACATTTAAAAAAGAAAAATATTAAACGAACGTTCGATTAAGGCACGAGAAAGCTCGTTGATTCCCGAAGAAATATTCTCTCTCTCTCTCTCTCTCTCTCTCTCTCTCTCTCTCTCTCTCTCTCTTTGTTCGTCGATAAATCGTTAAATTTCGATTTGTCAAAAAATAACGAGGATATAAATTGGAATTTATGCAGACTACGCCCGCGTAAAATACTGCGACCATCTAAAAAAAAAAAAAACATTCTTTTCCATGTCTTACGCGGGGGGGGCCCGACACAAAATGTTTTTGACGCCGTGGTTTTCGATGCGTTCTGCGTGTGCAAACATAATCTCTCGAGAAAGGCATGCTCGTCGACGCGCTCGCGGAACAATCGAAATTGTTGATAGCGCGACCGGACAAGGGGGTGGTGGTGGTTCCTCGCAGGGAAATGTCAAGAATAAAACGTTCGGCCTCGAGAAGTCATTTCAGTTAAGTAAGCGTTTACACTAAATAGAAGCGAAATAGTTAGCAGGGTCGAATAATAGCAAGCGGAATAAAGAATTTACTTTTCCTGGGAGAACCACCCCTCCGCCGGCTGGCCTACCAACGAATCTGCACCCCGTGTAACAATTACAGCAACGTTCTCGTTAACGTTAACGATTCTTCGTTCGACTCGTGTTTGCACAGGTAGAATGCGATCAACGCGAATGTAACACGCTCGCGCGAGCGAGGGAGACAGCCGCGAGCGGATCGGCCGCAAGCACCACGCGCTATTGCACAGTTTGAGGATCATATAATACTAATGTACACAGGGGACACCTTCGCCGCGACGATAGATAGATCGCTGTCCGCGATCGCGCGACAGTCCCGCCCAGCAGTGTTCGCAACCGATCCGATCGTTTTTCTCTTTTTTTTTTTTTTTTTGTTGTCGGTCTCCTCCTCCGCCGGACGACGCGTATTCTCGCGTATTCTTCCTCTTTCCCCGAACGAAAACACTATTCGTCGGGCTCCTTTCCGAAAACGACTAAGCCGATCGCGCGTGCTACTCGGGATCGCGATTAATACAGAGGGAAGATCGATATGATCGCGGGGGTGAGATGGGCCACGCGATTGGTCCGATACAGGGCTGGCTGCAACTTCGAAACGGGGAGACTCTCTTTTTCCAAGGATCGTGCGTGACTCGTCTGCGGTTTCTTGGTAGAGTTCTGGGAATGTGTTCTACTGTCTCGTTGTTCGCTCGCCGTGCAGAACTGATCGCCTACGAAGCGATCTTTCGTGAAGAAAAGCTGATCGTTACACCCTGGAATACGGTTCTCGACCTTCAGAATAGTAATACCAATCGTACGGTCGAATTCTAATCCGGAGGAGCTAAGGGTTGCGCAGTCTGGTAAGTGTACCAGCATGAGATTGTTTTTAACCCCCTGGGGACCGGGCATATTGACGTCAGGACTATGCATTTGGTTCCGGAAGTTGCAAATGTATAATTTAATTCTTGTACGTAACGAAAAATACGTATTGTTCATTTTTCCCGGGACCTTTGAAACTTTTCGAACACGTTTTTGAAGCTACCTTTTCTAGCCCGATTAGACTCTATGTTATTATTAACACTAGGTTTACGTAAAAACGACGGGTTCTAGTATTTTTAATTTAATATTATTCAGATTCTAAGGATGCATACGTGAGAAATTATCTAGCAAATTTATTTCTTTAAGTATATATTATTTTAAAAGTATTTAAAAATTGTGGGTAGCACGGGTTCTAGTATTTTTAATTTACAATTATTACGATTCTAAGGATGCATACGTGAGAAGTTATCTAGCAAACTTATTTCTTTGAGTATATATTGTTTTAAAAGTATTGCTAAAAATGTGGGTAGCACGTTCTTGTTATTTGTTACCATATTTTACTGGTAGATAAAATATTTGAGCGACAAAAATTCGCGGAGGACGATTAAAAACAGCGTACACGTTCGCGTTGCATGATCCGACGGCAATCCCGGCTCCCAAAAATTCGAATGAAATCGCGCGGATGATCGTCGGTATCGGAAGGATCATAATTGGATCGATAAACCGTATTCCAGGGAGCAATGTACCACCGACGTTCGAGCGTGCTGTGCACTGTCCGGCAACCGAGTGTCCTTGAAAGCGAGCAGGAGCCCTAAGGACTACGTTACATCGCTTCCAAGGACTGTGTAAGGATGGACCGGTGGATCGAATTAGGGGTGCGCGTTATCACAGAACTCTACCGATCAGACTAGGACGAGGGAACAAGAGACAGTGTCCTGTTTCTCTCAGAGGCGTCCCCGTCTGAAGACGGACAGGATCCTGGAGGCGTGCGAGCCTCGTTTGGCAGGCGGCCTCGGGATCTCGCTCCTCGCGGCGTTCCTCGGACCAGGGCCGGCGGTCGGGTCCGCCCGGGCCTGATGGTCGTGGTCCGCGTCGTCGGAGGTTCTTCGTGGTGGACCGATCGCCGCCCCACCTCGCCCTCGCGTCGCCCGCTAAGGCGAGAGAAAAAAGCCGAACGGCATCACGCAGTCCTTCGGCATGAAGCAGTCGTGCACGGTCTTCATGTGGTTCTTCATCTTGTCCGGCCTGGAGAACTCCTTGCCGCATACCGGGCAGGGGAACACCTTCCTCTGATGGCCCTCGTGGAAGAGGAACGCGTGTCGCTGGAAGCTGTACTTGTTCTTGAACGTCTTCTGGATGTCGTCCTTGGCGCACTCGGTGCACTGGTAGACCCCGTCGGAGATCGAGGCGTACCGGAAGAGATTCAGCCCGCGGACAGACATCTCTGTCAGCTGTTCGGCGGTGTCCTGCGAGTGCGAGGTGCCGCGTCTTCGCATCCGTCTCTTCGGCATCTGGCGACCAGCCGGCGCGGACATCGTGCCGATCGACGAGGAGTTCGTCGTCGGCGCCGAGCTGCTGCTTCCGCTGCCGCCGCCGCCGCTGTTCTGCGCGTTGTTCCTCCCGGTGGCCGGCGAGGCCGAAGAACTTCTCGTCGAGGACGTGGTCGTGGTCGTCCCGGAGTTCGACGCCGTGGTCGACGTCGAGCTCGTGGTCGTCGTCAAGGACGAGCTCGGCGTCGATCGCGTGCTCGACATCTCCGCCGCCGTCGACTGGTTGCCCGAGGAGCCCGCGTTCCGGGACTTCTCCTTCCACGTCTCGCCGTCCTTCGTGTTCCCCGATGCGTACTCTGCGGAAAAGTCAAAGTCAGATCAAAACTGCCACCGTTCGACCGGACCTAACGTTCTCGCGCTATCGTTCACACGAACAACGATCGAGATCTCGATCGGTCTCGTCTGCTACGCAAAATATACACCAGCGCTGGGTAAAACGACAATCATACTGTTCGGTTTTCAACACATTGACCGACATGCCATGCTGGCGGAATTGTCTGTCCAGGTTTTAAATGAATTTTTGGATTAATATGTTCGTTGGGTAAAACCGAGGGAAACCAATAAATGTGTATGTAAATTAATATATTCATTGTAACAGATTTTATTTTAGGATCTGTGAAATGCAAGAAAGTTGAAGGACTACTCGATATCGTATATTTAATTTTTATTTCATTAAATAACTTTGATTTTATGGAATTTTTGAGGTTTCTAGTCTTCTGCCAGTCAAAGTGTTAAACCAGGCAACTTTAAAAATTAAATACTACCACCGGTAAACATTATTCCGTCAAACGAATCAAGCGTCTACCATTCTCATTATTCGTATTTACGAAGGTAAATGCGATGATAAAATGTTTCACGTATAAAGAAAATATTCGTGCAGAAATGAATATGTTTCTGTTTTGTAATGTACAGAAAAATGAAAATTTTTTCATGCGGTGAAAACCATCGTTTCGCTAATATTTATAAAGAATATTGAAAGTATTAAACAAAATTCGAGACATTAAATGGTACCAGAAACATCCATTTCGCCAAGTATTACCCAGCACTGGCAACGACTATATGTAACATACAGGGTGTCTCAGTACTAGCAGTAGAATGATTCTATTTGCAAATGTGAGTGAGAGATAACAATTTTTCAATTGACACTTCGTCTCCGAGAAAATCGAACCTGAACATTCGCCGCGCAAGCTGGTGGTTAAAGAAGACGGTTCGCGTCTGATCATGGCCGACTGATTCTACTGATTGCGAACGTTCGAACTGGATCTTCTCGAGAACGAAGTATGAACCGAGAAAATGTGACTCTTTGCAAACAGAGTGACCTCATGCTCGCTCTCGTACCATCCTGAGACTCTCTGTACAACAGCTGCATGCAACTTTAAGCTGACTGAAAATCGTACGGTGAAACGATACTGTGTAACAACACTTTCTCAATACTGTAATAATACGTGCACAACCAAGGTATAAACGAGATTTATCGAAAAATCAAGCAGACGTTTCTCTGTGTATACGATGGTGATCAATATAATTCGAATAATAATACCTGTAAATAAATAAACTTAACACAACATTGCTAGACTACTGCGTTCGATGGTGTACGGGACGATATATGTATACTGGAGACAGGATCTGCGGGTTTCGAGGAACATCAACGAAAATAAAAGTAACGTCGATAAAACAACAAAACAAATTGTGATCATACCAGTTGTTTTTCTTTCTTTCTTTTTTTTTTTGTAACAAGAGTTGCGCGACAAAATGTGCATCTTTCTCTCTCTCTGTCTCGCGTTCATTTCATTCCGCGAGTGATGTAACTACAAGGAAAAGAAAAAGAAAAGAGCACACGTAACATACATCTAACAGATTAAGCGCGGGGTTCCGACGAGGGCGTTATCAACTTTCACGGGGAAAGAGAAAGGGGGAAAAATAGAAGACTGCTGAAAACACGGGCAGCCGAGAGACGAACTCGTCCGACATTTGTTTCTGACAAGGGAACATATTCAGTTGCGAAAATCCGATTTCGATGAAACTTATGAATTGCCCACTGTGCGCCCTGGAACCGTTCCGGGAAGCCACAGCCGAATCTGTCGGTGCTTCTGTTCCGCGAAAATTTGGACGATACAAGAAACGCGTCAGGTGGATTCGCGGAAAAGACGATTACGGCAATTAACACGGTAATTAACAGCCGTGAGTGTTTCTGGAGTAGAAACGGCCAAGACCGACAGCATCGGCGGGAACGGAGAAACGAGTGAACGAGTGAAAAGTGGCAAGTCTCGCGGCCGACTACGGGCACGCGAGAGAAAAAAGAAAAACAAGAAGTCAAAAAGTTAAATGCAACGAACAAACCATGTACATATATATATTTATCTTTCTGTTGTTCTCCAAATGTTTCACTTTCCTTCGAATTGTCCGGACAAGTAAAAATAATAAATCAACAATACGCGTACGCAACATGCAAAACAAAAGTCCATAAAAAATAATAATCGCCGACTTCCCTGCCGCGGCTGGCTGTACGAGCTGCCGGTATTCGTATTGTCTTCTATCCACGTTTATCGGATCCGGGATTTTCCCGATTTTTCTCGCGATCCTCGCTCGAGCCACACGCGGCGAGGGAATCCTTAATATCTAAAAAGATCGTCCGCGTTGGCAGGATCACGCTGATCGAGTATGATCACGGCCTGAACATTTTCTACGTGATCGAGATCCGAGATGTCGTTCGAACGATCGCGGTGTTCGGCCAACGCGGGACGGATCCACGACAAAATCGCTAAAACGAAACTAAATAAAAGTAATTTTTGGCTAAGTGTAACGGTGCTCCGCGGTGAGAGTGCGGGAGAATTCTCAATGTTTGGTGTCTGTGTGTTTGCTCGGCGTTTCTGTGTGTCTGTGTATGCTGGTGTGTCGTGTACGCGTTGGCACACGCGTGTCTACATGTATGTACACGGGGGGTGGGGATCGGTTGTGTTGGTGATCGATGATCACGTTTCGAACGACTAATGAGAAATCTCTACGTGGGGACGCGTTTGCGGAACGCGAGTTCCCGAGGTGAGGGACGCGTGCAGGACTCGCGGCGTACGTTTGTCGATTATGGCACTTTTACGGCGGTGGCTCGTTGTCCCGTGATCCGGGACGACGGTTTCCGATTCGAAATGATGTGGCCGCCGCGCGAGTCCGGTCGCCTCGTGCGTTCCGCATACGCGTGCCGGTGCGGTTTTGTGGCGCATAACAACGGAAACGCAACGAAAGGAAATGACGAAAAGAAAACTGAAACAGTGTCATCAAATGTCTACTGTACATCTACTGCGCCGCTCGGGCGTGATATGGTAGTTACCTTCGTTTCGGTTTCAATGCGATCAGTCCGCATAGTTTCCTCGACAAGCGTGTACAAATCAAACAACAATCCGAATCTTGCACTTAACTTTACGAAACGCACAAAACGGTTTGCTCACTCTTTCTCTCTCTCTCTCTCTCTCTCTCTCTCTCTCTCTCTCTCTCTCGCTCTCTTTCTCTCTTACTCGGCCGGCTTGGTAACACTTTGCTCCTTCGTTTACCAGCACTGTATTTTTTTCATTTCTGTTCTCGCAATTCGTGTTTCCTCTCGATCTTCGACTCCGAGGATCGATCGAAAGGAACGAATCAACGGCGCAGAGAAAAATCGTCGGGTAATAACAAAAACAAAAAAAGAAAAAGAGGGATTCGAAGAGAAGAAAGTATGGTGGTTGTTTGTTGTGTCGTTGTGAAATGAAAGTGATCGCGTGGCAGCTGAAATTTACTCAAGTATTATTGCAGTTAATGTAACTTCCCACGCAGTCGGTGTATCACAAGAGTGTATCAGAATGTATATGTATATGTATCTCCGAGATAGAAAGGGAATGAGTTTGTCTCGGGTGCGCAACTGCCTCGAGATTCGATGATTATAGTTCGTTAAAATTCGAGGTACACGATAGGCACGCAACTTTTGAATTTTCAATTTCTTTTGACTTTCGGTGTCCAAGTATGCGTGAGCATGCGTTCGCGCGCACAACGAAGAACGGAAACGTGAATGCGTGTATAATAATGTGCGTGTATGTGTGTACGTGTGTGTGCACGTGTGAGACAAGTCGGTACACAGCGAGACTTAAAAACCCCTCGATTATAATCTATTGAACACCGTTCTTTTTATTATCGATAGTCATAATCAAACAATCAGTGCATATAAAATATACTAAGTCTACCCAGCGTCAGAAAAGACTTCATCTTCTCTAAAAAGTTCCCTATAAAATTTCACCTTTTGTTTCATTTTCATTATTCCTTTTTTTTTTGTTTTGTTTGCTTATAACACTCGTTTTACGACAAGGTCTCACTTATTTGGCACTAAGATTGCGATCGTCGGGCGCGCTTTCATTATTATTCTTCTTCTTCTTCTTCTTCTTCATCTTCTTCTCTTTTTTTGTCACTTTTCTTTTTAAAAAAAGGGGATATGTACGCGCGCGCACACACACACGCGCGCGCGCGCGCGCACCTGCGACCGCGTCTTCGATAACAATTCATTTTATTTTACCATCTCTCCCTCTCTCTCTCTCTCTCTCGCCCTCGCTCTCTCTCTCTCTCTCTCACTCTCTACCGCTCATCTGCCTCCCTAACCACGTCTCTCTTTCCGCGTCATACATTCCTCCCTTTTTTCCATTTTTTTTTGTTTCATCGTCATTATTTATGTCGCTTAAAAAGGCACCAAATCGGGGATTACACCGCTACAATATTATTGGATCCCACTGAAGTACGTTAATTCAACGTATTTATATATAAAGTTAAAAGTCATAACCACATATTCTTCATTATCCTTTCATCGCCTTCCTCGTCAACTCTCTCTCTCTCTCTCGCTCTCTCTCTCTCTTTTTTTTCATCATCTCTCATTTTCTGACGCATCATTTCAAAAACTGCAACGACGTTAATAGGTATTATCAACTAGCGCTAAAATATATTCGATATAACTTTTGTTTATATATATATAATATATAATAATAATAATGATAATAATCGTAATAATATTAATAATAATCATCGCAATAATATTAATATATATGTACATATACATATATATCTGTATATGTATATATATACATATATATATGTACCATCTTTACGCATTTTAACGTATATTTTTGTATACATTTTCTCTCTTGCTCAACATTATTCTTCTCTCATTCTTACACGCTCTCTCTCTCTCTCACACACACGCGCGCGCTCTCATTCTCTCTTTGTATACGTGTACTGTGTACATATGCGTGTAATTCATTTTGCGATAATAAACTATGATTCTTTTCTTCTTTAATATATAGATATATATATATATGTTTATGTATATATATATATTTTATATATTTATATATATATATATTTATATTTAATATATATATTAAAATCTATCCGATAGTACAGTCTGCTTTTTAAGCCTCGTAAATTACCTGTCTCTCTCATTTTCTCTCTCCCCCCTCCCCCGTCCCCCGTCGGTTACTCTCTCGCGATGGACTCTTGCAACGGCGTTCGTCGCGGATGTGACGTCGTGGGGAAAAAGAAAAACTTAGTATAATCTGTTATTGACTGGGTGGCCCCGCTCGAAAAAGGGACGAGAATAAAAAAAAAGACGAGTAATCGCCGCGTGTGTGTTTGTGTGTGTATGTGTGTGTGTGTGTGTGTGTGTGTCGCCGTTGCAAGAGCCACGCATAAATATATAATATATCCTATTTAAAATTTGCTTGCTTTTTTGTTATTTTCCATTCCCCCCGTATCCACCCGCAATGTCCGTAGACTTATAAATTAATTAAAATATGTTCAACACGAAACTCATCAACGAGACCCTCAACCTCTATCATCCTACCCTCGATTAGCGTGAGAAATACGCCTTTGCGTTTGAAAACGTAATCAGCTCAGAGATGCATTTTTTTTTTCATTTTCGTTCTTTCCTTCCTCGTTCTCGTTTGACAAGACAGCTGCAGATTTGTCCGAAATTTCATTCCGACCAATTGCAAAAGTTTTCCGTCGTCGATTGTCCCTCCCTCTCTCTCTCTCTCTCTCTCTCCTTTTCGTTATACGAATTGTTTACAGGATCGCGAAAAAAACGTACGGCGCGTAATACGAGCACGCGAGGCGCGCCTCGATCCCTACAATCAATCCCTCATAACATTTCAACGTTTTTTTTTTCTTCTTCTTCTTCTTCGTCTTCCGTTAGCTATGAACACTTTTTACAATTTGAACACTAATTTTGTACGAACGCCAAAGGGTCCCGCTCGACGACCGCCACCCTTGGCCCCCAAGACCACGCCCCTCCCGACGAACCCCGCCCCCGAATACCACTAAGCGTTTACTGATTGGCAACATGAATTTCTCTTTTTACAAACCTTAACTCTAAAGATTAACAACATTTAAAGGCAACGAACGTGAGCGAATGTTGTACGATAAAAATTTTCGTAGCAAGCTTCAAAGGTCAATCGCTAAATTTCAACAATTTGTTTTTTTTTTATTTTTAGTAGGTATCAGTTTTTACCCTGATATCACGAGCCTTAAGATACCAAGTAAGGAATTCGATGTGAAAAGGGAGTGTCGTGCCTCCGTACGTCGCGTTTCCCCGCCGAACGTCGTAAATATTTATTAATTTTTCAACGCCCAAAATATGCTCTGCAACTGTCTTCGACATGTAACAACCGACAACGCGCGGAGCAACTATGCTGCTCCGATTCGCTTTTTTTTTTCTTCTTTTTTTTTTCCTTTTTTTGGTTGTCCCGTGTGCAACGACTAATAAAATATTCAACGGAATTATATATATTTATATATATTATGCGACGAATAAAATTTCAAACAAGACAAGCGCGTCCTCAACAAACATTAGAAACAGAAGCGTCCTCTCCAAAGAACTCTTGAGCGATTTCTCACGTAAAGGTCGACTAGGGTAAACTAACACTCTTTCATTTTGGTCATTTGCGGACGAAGAAAAACCGGATTTTCCTAAAAACGCGCTACCGCGGAAGGCCCCCGATTAAAAAACGCCGGAAACCATCGGTGTCCCTGGCCTCTCGTAAAAAGATAATCGTTAAACCAAGTGGTTCGATAGATATTCACGGGATTTTCATCGATTTGGCAATTATACATTTCTTCTTTTTTTTTGTTTATATTTTTCGTCTGCGCTTAGGCGATCCGAGAGCTTCCCCTTGCGTGTATCTCTTCCTTCACTGTACTCTTTCTTTGTTCCTCTTTCTCTCTCTCTCTCACACACACACACACTCTCTCTTTCTCTCTCTCTCTCTCTCTCTCATCCCCTTGGATAATAATCAACTCGCGCAACATACACACCGGCGTTTGCTTCGCCTCTACGAATCGTATATTCTCCTTTGCCCGACATCTAAAATTGAGTTAGTCTTAGCCTCTCAGTGATTATCAAATGTGAGTGTATTTACTTTAATTATTATTTTGTTTCATCTTTATTTTAAATCGATATATAAGCTGTTCAGCCGCTGCCTCTTTGCACTTTTATATTTCTATTTTATCGTAACTATTATACTCAGTTTACCCACCCCCCTCCCACACACCTCTCGCTCATGTTTTCCGCTTTGGACGGGCTTTCACGTGAACCCATCATTTTGAACACAACGATTTCACCAAGACCGAACCCCGTGACACTATCCCCGCCGTCGAACAAATTTCTTGTCTCGCAACCCCTTCCGCTCTGTTCTTTTTTTCTTTCTCTCTCTCTCTCTCTTTTTCTCCCCAAGAAAAAACATCTTTTCGCCCGCCGAAAATAATCCGCCACCGCGGACAACTCTTTGGTCCATGAATGTGTGAACAATTTTGAAAATAATTGACCTGAGAGCGTATTTACGCGCGTACTTATTGATCTGCGAGTCAGCGGCACGGTCCACACATCAGAAACGCTAAAACAACCCTCTCGATCACTTCACTCTTTCTCTCTCTCTCTCTTTCTCGCTCTCTACATAATGCTTTTTAGTTTTCCCTCTCACTTCCCTATGTCGTTTTACTTGTTTGTTTTATTACCTAAACGCTACTATCTTTGCTGCCTGCCTAACTAAAATGATATATCCCTCTATATCTGCCTAAAAGTACGCGTAATTGCGATCGGGAACACGCGATTTCTCGCCTCGCCCCCTTTTCTCCCTTATCATCTAAAGTTTCCTCTTATATCTTTGCAATGCTAGATATCTTTTGAATAACGAACGAACAACACTGGTCAATCGTGGGCGATCGCACGCACACGCTGATTGTGCAAAAATCATAGCGTGTCCTTTCTCTCTCTCTCTCCCTCTTTCTTTCTCCCTGTGTCTCTTTCTCAGCCCCCTCCCCCTGCGTCACTGTGCTTTTGTTCACTCCTCAGCCCCGTGTGTCTTACGTTAAATCCCACGTATTAAAATAACAACGAAGGTCTCCGTTCACGATAATTAATTAATCAGTTAATCAATTAATTAATAGTAGCCGTAATAATATTTATAATTATTATTATATAGCCTCTAGTCGTCTAAATGTCTATGCCCAACTAATGAAAAAAAAATTTGTATATAAATCGTTCTCTCGCGTCCTCTCCCCCCCCGATTCATGCAAGGTCCGTTCATATATATCCTAACAACGGTCGTCTATGAACGAAGGTTTGTTTTGTTTCGACTAGAGAGGATTCGACAAAGTGAAAAGTGCAAAATATAGTAAGCTACGATCATATTTTTTAGTGCTGTCTCTCGCGACTAAGCCTATATACCATCACTGTAGCCGTATCCCTCTTGAACAATTAATATCGATTTCGCTCGACCGGTTTCCGGTGCGCGTCTCCGACGCGCGGGAAAGAAAAAAGAAAAATAGAAACGAAAGAAAGGAAACGGATATACAATAATATAACACGTCTAAGGAACACACATCCATCTCTCTTCCGAGGAATTGTCGCGAGAAATCAATCGGTCCGATTTCGAACTGGTCGTGAAACGTAGAAGCTTACGACTCGATATGTTTGTTTGTTTGTTTGTTTGTTTGTTTTTTTTCTCCAGTGTTTTCTTTCGGACGCGCGCGATCCGCAACATCGCGAGGCAAGAACAAACACGCTTTTAACAGTAACAATTTCTACGACCCTGGATACAGACGTCCTCGCCTCGGTCGTTATTTACGTGAAACAAAGCTGAATCGAATTTCCAAAAATTCCGCGTTGACATCGGAAAAACATGTGTGTGTGTGTGTGTGTGTGTGTACAGTCGCGATCGGACGGTCCGATCCGCAGGATCTACAACGATATCCCGAATTCATAATAAAATCAACAGATGAATATACATATATATATATATCTATGTATCATACAATATACAGCAGACACAGTGGAGAAACTGTTCCAAGCATTTAACAAGCGAGCAACGTGCGCTGTTTGTTCAATCGAGTACGGTACAGTACGATACGGCGTTAAGTTACTACTAAAGTGCCTTCAGTCTATCCAATGTCAGTACTATCTTGTATTTGGTGTCGTTAAAACCGTCCCTCTGCAGTCTTTCAAGAATTGCATGTCCCGTTCCGTTAATTTCCCCCCCAATGACCTTCCTTTTCCCTCTTCTTCCGACATTTTCTCTCTCTCTCTCTCTCTCTCTCTCTCTCTCTCTCTCCCCCCTGGCCCTAACCACGGACTCCTTTGCCACCTTACTATTACAACTACTATATAGCTCCGAATCAGGCTCTCGACAGCTTGACAACAGCTCAACGGCTCAACAACATGGCGAACGGTCATCGTACATATATATTGCATTTACTCAGTCTACGTGGTTCCCTTATTTATATCGTGTTCCTGTGTTTTGTCGTGTGCGTGTGAATGTGTGTATGTATACATGTGTCCGATGTGTGATATTCGTGTCACCGTGTGTGCCTGTGTGTCAGAGTGTGTTGCATGTACTGCTCTTTCTCTCTATCTCTCTTTCTCGCTCTCTCTCTCTCTCTCTCTCTCCGTTTCTTATTACTCAATAAAACGTATGCATCTTGAACGAGCTACATGCGACACGTTTGATTCTCTCCCCGTAATATAACAGTCACAAGAATAGCAAATATATTCTTTGTTGATTTGGACTCGCGCGTTCCCCATTAGCCGCGATACTTCGTATTTAGAATTCTAGCTTAACTCTGATCCCCGTCGTCGCAGAACTACGTTTGAGACGATTGAACGAGTACACTGGTTCGGTACGATCGTATTCTAAACTCTTTGTCTTAATTCTTCCCGTCCTTTTTTGTTTATCTCTCCCCCTCCTTTTGTTTGTTTCTTCTTCTACGCGACTCCTCCGATCGGAGGAGGCGCCGCGGTAAAGCTCGTTTTCGTTTTGTTAACATTAATGCCCGTTTGCGTGTGTCTCACCCCCCCGCGCAATTTCGTTCCTCGAGACAGGGGGAACTCGTTCCGGCTGTCGAGGATGATATCGAAAACACCCCCCTCCCTCCCCCGGGAAACGAATCCAGAGAAAACGCGCAGAAACGTTTCGATCGCCGAGAAACCGACCCTCGATCAGAGATACAGCGAGAAGGTTGTCGGGCTTCCACACACGCAGTTCACCCTGTTAGCTGCTACGTTTTAATATCATAAGTTCGTTGAAAAAAAAAAGAAACGAAAAAAAAAACCGTTGAGACGCAACGTTCGACCGCGAGGAAACCGTTTTTTGAGCTGTGCGCGGCCCGCGGGGAGGGGGCCGTGATTCGGTTTCCCTCGCGGATCGAACGTGCCATACAATTTGTACAATTTCGTCGCCCCGTCGAAAACAACCAACCCTGTATAAGTATACCGAATAGACTCTCTTTCTCTCACTCTCTCACTCTCTCTCTCTGTTCGTTCTCTATTTGTTCGTTCAGGCGATCGTTGCTGTTCCACACAGCGTTCACCGAGCAAAAGCCAGTGGACAACGCATCACGCTCGAATCTCATTTGAGCTTCTCCCGTGGTTCTCTCGTGCTTCTTCGTTGCGCAACGTTCCCCGCCTCTTGCCAGGGGAGAAATCGATCAACGATTTGTCTTTCAATTATTTAGTTTTCTTTTTTTGGTCTTTTCTCGTTTCTCTTTTCGTTTGTCCACGATATTCGCACACGGTCGGTTCTCTTTTCTCCGCTCGCGTTGCGTCGTGACGGGCAAATAGGCGAATTCTCGCGCTCTCTTTCGCTTCGATTCACGAGAGGCTTCCTTTTTCTTTTTTTCTTTTTTTTTTGTCGTTTCTTTCGTATTGCTTCAAGAGACAGAATCGGGAAGAGCTAGGGAACGTAGCCTGAGAAGAGAAGACGCTGCAGCGGGGCGTCGGCAACGGTCTACCGTTGCTGACCCATACTACTGTTCCCGCTGCTGCTAAGACTCATTTGCGGCTTAAGGCTATGTATGATCTTTACGTGGGCGACCATGTTGTCTTTCCGCGTGAACTCCTTGAAGCAAACCGGACAGGGATAGTACTTGACGTTAGGCTTGTGCGAGGTGACGTAGTGCCGGCAGAAGTTACTGATGTGTGTATAGGTACGATGGCATACGGTACACCGGTATACGTCGCCCTCCTTCACGCAGAAGTCCCGCACCGAGCCCTCCGTTCTCTCGTTCTCGACCTTAAACGATCCTTCGAAGTCGCTCTGACTGATCTCCGACTCACCGGCGACCAGATTGAATATGGCACTGCTCAGATTGTCTTTCGACACCTTCTGCTCCGACTCGGAGTCGGAATATTGCTGGGAGTCCTCCATCGCTGCCGCCGCTGCCGCTGCCGCTGCCGAAGACGACGACGAGGAGGTTTTCCCCTGAAGCGACGACGCGCTGTACTCCTTGCGAAAGCATCGCTCGAAATTGATGCGAATGTGAGTCGGTGACTGGGAGCCACCGCCACTCGACGTCTCCTCCGAGTCTGAAACGAAGAAAGCTCGATCCTTTAAACAGTTCTCGACGGACACCTACTCGCTACTTATACAGACGCAACACACCTACGCTCGAAACCATGTCAACACTTTCTTTGCTAAGACTTTTCTTTGTGTCACCTGTTCAATCGTTACGGTGTCGTTTCTACGGTTTGAAACTACGGTTCGCTGGGATTTACCGTTTTACATGATGAGTTTCTTCAGATTATTGCCGGTAAATGAGATATAAAAGATCAGAAAGGATTTAAATATATTGGTACAATATTGTCTATTTAGTGAAATTATTGGAAGAACAAAATTTCTAGCTTCTCTTTCTTGAAATTGATGCAGACGATTAACACGTTGACTGCCGTGTCACCCAAATGTGGGTGATGGAATGATTTGGTTTTAAAATGAATTTTTACGTTAATATATTCATTCTACCAAATTTGGTTAGGATCTGTAAAATTTTTCTACTTATTGAAATTATTAGAAGAACAAAATTTCTATCTGACTTCTGTTTCTTGAAATTGATGCAGACGATCCTTATTTTGCATAAAGATTCGCAGAATCAGGTGACTTGCTTATTTAACACGTTGACTGCCATGTCACCCAAATGTGGAATGATTTGTTTTTAAAATGAAATTTTTATGTTAATATATTCATTCTATCAAATTTGTTTAGGATCTGTAAAATGCAAGAAGGTTGGATATCTGTTTTTTCGTAACGAGCAAATTAGACTTTAAGGAAGGATCTAGAACATTTTTCTGGTAAGATCCATCGTCTTGTTCATCCTTGGAAATACTAAGAAGAATTTTTGTAGTATGTAAAGTATTTTTGTAGTAAGATATGCACAGCAATAGACGAGATATTATCCTAGGATCTCATGTGACTTGAGTATTTTATATTTGGTAAATAGGCAAAAGAGAATCTATCATTTTCTACATACTTTTCTAAAATATCATTATCTCTTACTCTTCGATTGAACCCATCAAGGAATGCAATAAAAACGTTCTCGTCTGCAAAGAGTCAATATTATGGATGACACTGTAAGTGTTCTTCTTTCTGAACGCACAAGGTCAAACTCTGTCAATAAAGAGAGTGTACCAATAAACATAGTAAAATAGACAGTAGTAAATATAATAGACGATAGTAAAATAGACTTTTGTTGCAAGATTCTCAAAAGCAATTGCTCCTGTCCACATAGTTTCGAACGGCAGTGTATGTATATATATATACATATGCATATATATGTATAGACATACGTATATGTATACAAAATAGTATCTAGTGGTAGACTTATGTATAAAAAAAAAAAAAGAAAAAGAAAAGAATACATTATGTATATTAACAGTAATGTATAAATATAGTAGTGTATAATTTATTGTATACTGATAATTATATATAACGTATTTCTAATATTTGTGGGGGGAAGCAAGAGGAAGGGTAGAGCCAGCAAAAAAGAGTCACCGTATTCGAACCGACTGTCCGTCAACTCTGTCTCCCAAAGTTTAAAGTGTTTTATATGCCGCAATCCGCTTTTTTCCGTGTCCCCAGACCCCGTGTGTATGATCCCGTCGTCATTCCCTCTTCAGATACTTTCTTTCTTTCTTTCTATCTTTCTTTCTGTCTTTCTTTCTTTCTTTCTTTCTTTCTCTCACGCACGCTTTCGCCGTTGATCGCGGCTTTGCCTCGATCGCCGGTACGGCTGCCAAGAGGACTGTTACCGGTCGTCCCGCGTCGCCATACCACGAAGAGGGCATTTCAGCGACTCAACACGAACCCTCTCTCTCTCTCTCTCTCTCGCTCTCTCTCGCTCTCTCTCTCGCTCTTTCTTTCTGCCTTTCTTGCAAATGGATGCTATATACGCCTCTCAACCGTACGGATCGCAGACGCTTCCGCGTTCGTACTCTCTTTCACTCTCTCTCTCTCTCTCTCCCCCGCTCTTTCATTCAACCCCTTTCTCCCCCATTTATCACGCAACCCTAGCTAGCAAGACTTGCACCGTTTAACTGTCCTCCCGTCGGAACCCCCCTCCCCTAAACACTTTTCTATCTTTCACTCATTCCCTCTTTCTCTCTTTCTCTCTCGCTCTCTCTCTCTCTCTCTCTCTCTCTCTCTCTCCCGTTTCTCTTTAATCCCGTCTAACTCTCTCCGTTCACCCCGATTCGTTCGCGTACATCTAGAAAACCGGACATGTATATAATAAAGTATGCAAAAACGCACATACACACAGAGCCACACGTACACCACACACTCAGGCGAACGGACGGAGGCGCACGAACGACACGCGACCGTTTTCCAAAAAAATGGAACAGAATTCGCGTGTACCACAACACTCCGGTGAAAGAAAAACACCCCCCTCCCCCTTTTATAATTCGATCCGTCCGTACGTCCCGTCAGTCTGAATCGTTTTGTAGCATCCATCTTATTTTGTTTTTTTTTTCTTTTTAATTACTATTATGTATACTGTTATTTTTTTTTCGATTGATTGACTACGGGAAGACGATCCATCGAGATCGAGGACGCTCGGAGAAGAAGCAACGTTCTCTCTTCTTCGATGAAATCATGATATATATACATGTATATATATATATCACAAGAACAAGTTTAAACATATTTATATTGATCAGCTTTTGGCTTTTCTATACATCAGATATATTCTTTACTTGTTATGCTGGTTTGTTTTTTGTCACTTTTTTTCGGTTATGTCTCTTGGATGAAATTTATATATATATATAATTAGACGTATGTACATACATATATATTTATATGTTTGTATATATATATACATGTATATACATATATATTTATATGTAGATATTCTGGCATTTCGAAACGGTTTCAGATTTTTGAGCGGCTGGCCTCCCCTAGTTCCCTCGCTTCCCCCGCGCAAAGGTAATCTCTCAGAGATCGAATGGTGATTCAGATAATCTCAACTCACCTGCGCAAAGAGAACAAAGCAACACGTTTCACGGTCACTACCGAACGATCATCTTCGACATCTTCGAAGCACTCTGTCACGTGCGCGCGCGCGTGTGTGTATATACGTGTGTGCGTGCGTGCGTACGTACGTCAGTGGACATTGAATTTTCTGTATCTCTTTTTCCATTCTTCCGAATTTCTTTTTTCTGGATTTTATATTATCTCTATCTGTCTACCTTTCTCTCTCTCTCTCTCTCTCGCTCGCTCTCTATCTCTCTCACTCTCTCTCTCTTTCTCTCTCTCTCTCTCTCTCCCTCTCTCTCTTACTCTCTCATTCTCCGCCGCGAATACTCGCTCGAAGGAACGTATATATATATATATGGAAACAAAAAGAAAAAACGTTCGTCGCCCCCACTCTAGGTATAGATAGTTTTCTGATAATTACTCTCTCTTTCTCTCTCTCTCTCTCGCTCGCTCTCTTTCTCTCTCTCAGTCTTTCAAAATCTTTCTCTCTCTCTCTCTCTCTCGCACTTTTCGTTTGAACGTTTGTCTCTCTGTTATCCGTCCTGTGGCCGTTCTCTTCGTTTCCGGTTCTTTTCGTTTTTCTCCTGTTTGTTTGTTCTCTCCTTAGAGTGTTAAACACATACATATTTATTGATCGTGTGTATGTACGTATTTTTCTATAATATGTATGTTTGTTATATTCTCTCTCTCTCTCTCTGGTCTGTTTCTCTCTGTATCGTTTCTCCGTTTCGGATTTCCTCTCTGTCGTGAGAATTACTCGAGTCTGGGCAACGAGAAGAACGCAAGAGAAGGCGGAAGTGATAACCCTGACGACGTTCGTTGTCCGTGAAACATTTTTCTGAATTACGCGCGCACTTCCTCGTGAGAAAACTGATTGATTGATTGATTCATTGATTGATTCGTCGTCTATCCACAGAAAACTGCACCGCGGGTCCGTGGTCACATACATCATCGGAAAACATACATACATATATAGTATATATATATAGATATTCATATATATACATATATATGTATGGTAAAAAAATTATATAGCATGTATTATCCTACAAAAGTTGCGTGTAGATTAGATTATTGTTGTATAGATATAGTTGAACAACTTTTTCCTTAACACAACGAACGAACGTGATAAAAAAAAAGAAGTTAACCAGCGTTTAAATAAAAATCAGAAAAAAAGTAAGCACCGCTAAAAGCTGGCTCCACCCCCTCCTTTTACCATGTGGCCAATGGCAGCGAAGCGTTTCTCATTCGTGCGGGGGATGAATATGTGTCTGTATATATATAAATATATAAATATATAAATATATAAATATATATAAATATATATATATATATGATTCGTGTGTCGTGTCTGTGTGTTTGTACGTATAATATGTGTGTGTGGGTTTCGGGGTTAGGAATGTATGTGTGTAGGGACATAAGTGAAAAGGGTGAATAGTAAATAGAGAATGTATATAAATATATATATACATACGTGTATCTATATATAGACATACAGGTGGAACAAGAAGATAAGAAGCGTAAAGAAGAAAAGGAACGAGGCGCTGCGCATTGGCCGAGCATAAATTACATGGGTATGTACATATATGTATATATATACGTGTATATAAATACATATGTGCTTCGAGATGTATATATATATATTTTTCATTATCTTTCTCGTAAAAAAACAAGATTCGGTGGGTGGTTAGGTTAGATTTTTGGAGGCTACAGCATTCGAAGGGAAATATATATCTTTGTGTGTTTGTTTTTTGGCACGTTTTATTTTGTTTTTTTTTTTTGGTTTTATGGTTTTTCGCTCGAACGTCTCGTCGTTTTTCGTAGGAGCGTATAAATATATATTATAAGTTTATTCTCTGTCGTACACGCTCGATTTTCTTTCGTGTAGATATATACATATGTATATGTAAATATATCTGTATATGTATACATATTTTGGTTCTGGTTCGATTATTATTATTATTATTAAACGTTTTGTTATTTTAATATATAGTGTGTGTGGTTTACTTTTTAGTGTATTTTTTTTTACTTTGGTAAACCGTCACCGCGTGACGCAAAGTATGTCTCGTGCATAATTCTCGAAAACCCGTATGGAAACACGGTGCGCATCGTGTTTCCGATACGTTTCGCTACGGCTCTAGGGGCCGTGCCGAAAGATTCGTTTTCGGTTGCACAGAAAAAAGGAAACGGTTCTTTTTCGAGACCGATTTGTTTTTTTTTTTTTTTTTTTGAAACCCGTGACACGTAAATGAACGTCCTGGGAGCCTATTCACCTGCTCCAGACGCAAATCACACGTATGCATGAACATTTCTATATATATACTGCTTTTTTGTTTTGTTTTGTTTTTTTTTTCGTTACACTCTCTGCGAAATTTGTTGACCTTAATTTCCCGTAAGGATGCTAGCCTGAGACGTCGTCCTCGAGTTAACATCTTAACGAATTAGTGGTCGTCAACAAATTCATCGAGTTCGAATGTATATATGTATTTTTTTTTTTGTTTTTGCTTTCAGTGTACTTGAGTCTAAGGTCAAAAAATAGCCTCCCCGGAAACATGCGTTGCCGCGATACTGCGTTTCGTGAACGTTCGTTTAGCAGTCGCGCAACATACGGTCAAATTAACGGACGACAATTTCTGAAAAATTAAATTCATTAGCACATCGTAACAAAAGCAGTGTTTAATTGATTTCTATCGACCTCGTTAAAACACGCCTGAACCTTTTCGTTAGAGAATCTTGGATGGAGCAAGTGATATATAGATCGCTTGTTGAGCGTCGAAACAACGGTTCAGGAAGAGACATGTGAACTGAGTGGAGCTACCCGCCCCGTCGATCGACCTCGACGAATCGTGTAAAAGATCGATCAGATCTGTCGAAAAAGCAGTGGTACAATTTCGTTTCGAAACTTATCGAAAATTCGATGGATAACGGATGTTCATTCTCTTCTACTATTTAAGTAATCTGATCGATTCTGTGTTCTTAATTCGTGTCCAAACATTATCTCTCGGTGCAGCGTCACGGAGACAATTCGAATTTCACGGTTATCGGTACCAAAAACTATATAACAATGTATCGAATACGAAAATAGATCGGTTCTATTTCTGAAAATAAATTACTTTTAAATATTTATGTATCGCCACGTGGTCCCTAATTTATTTGCTTGATACACATGGACCGGTAGAGGACTGGTATGCGCCATACTAATGGCATGTAAAGTAGATTATACTGTTTGCGTGCACACAGCTTCTCCCCGTTTATCGCTGTCACATTTCTAATGCATATCAACTTTCAAGAGTGAATATTCATTTGGTATATAAGAAGTGGACAGTAATTTAAATAATCGACTGCTATTCCACAAGTGCCACGTGTACGCACGTGTTCTAACTAGCGATTAACTGAAACTGTAACTCGATTATGGATTTTAAGAAACCGTTTACACGTTTGATACATCATCAGATAGCGCAATTACCGCTAACCGCTCCCGCAATTCGAATTACACGCGTGACGCGGACACCTTGCTCTCTGCCACTGAAAGATCTGGATTCCAAACACAGTTTACAGGCATTCGACAGGGTCAACCTGTCGGATCCTTGTTAGTCCAGGTGTTTGAACTTGCAAGATGCACGACGACGTCGTTTCTCGCCGACGAGAATGAAATCTTAAGGGGGCCGGCAGGCATTTGGCCTTGACTGTTACGCTGTGCATTTTTTCTAGACATTTTACGTCTTAAATAAGTAAGTAATCAATTAAAATTGCGTACCACCGTGTTTGTACACGTCTTTGCTACGTCTGTATGGTGCCTTTTTTCGGTACGAACGCTAAATCTCTCGAAATTAAGAGAATCTCTCAGCGGCAGCCATCTTGTGACGACATACTTGCTACAGAAAGCGAGTTTTCTGCCGAATATTACAAATTACTCCACGGTGAGGTAAAAATTCGGAATTTCGGCTCCATACAGACGTAGATTGGACTTTTATGAAAACACAATTGACCACTTCTATACTGCTCATTGCAATATTGAAACGGCAGCCATCTTGTGACGCCGTACTTGCTTCAGAATTCGAATTTTCTGCCGAGTATTACAAATTACTCCACGATGAGATAGAAATTCGCAATTTCGGCTCCATACAGACGTGGATTGGACTTTTCGGAAACACAATTGACCATTTCTAAACTGCTGATTGCAATATTGAAGCGGCAGTTTGTCTAGACTCTGACCGTTGCGTACGTATATGGATTTCAAGCCATGCCGGCTCCCTTAAAAGTTGCTCAAGCTAGTACAGATCAGAGAAATGACGCGTTAGAGACAATGATCAAAGGTGGCGCGCAGACCGTTAATCGAAAGTAAAGCTGGCTGAAATGGTGTCTCTTACCTTGCTTGAAACCTTCGCTCCCTTGTCTACTGTGCGGCCGCGCGAACGTCTCGTCAGAGGCTGAAGTACAAATCGAATCGGTTAAATCGTCGATCGTCTAGCGGACATCCGAGCTAGTCGTTCAGAACGAGAAAGAGAGAAAGAGAGACGAAGATAGAGAAGCCTGATTACCTTGGGCAGAGGTGCTAGGAGTTGGTTCAGGTTCCCGTTTGACGCGAGGCGTCAGGGACTCCGGTGTGTCGGTGCCGTTCTCCGTTGGCTCGTCCTTTCTCGACGACGACAAAGAGGATGCCAGGCTGGTCGCCGCGGATCCCGAGTTCCCGAGGTTGTTGCTGCTTACGTTGTTGTTGCCCGCCGACGCCGCGTTCCCGGCGTTCCCGCTTCTCCCGGTGTTACTACTACCCTCGCCGCTCTGAAAGTCGATACTCATCTTCATTTCCATCATCTCCGGCGAGCCCTGCACGAGATCGGCCCCCGAGCAGGACTGCATCTCCTGTCCGGTGATCTCGCCGATCGGCGTGTCCGACGATCCGCTCAGCTTCCTCGGCCTGCCACGTTTCCTCTTCGGCGCGGACAACGCCGAGCCCAAAAGAGGATGGCTGGACATGTGGTGCATCCTCTTCTGCGAGACATGGTGGTGAGGCCCGATTTGGTTTATTCTATGTAGACTCGGCGGTGGCGGAGGTACTGTGTTTTGATTTCCAAGCAACGAGGAGGTGATGCTAGGCAAGTCGCACTTGTCCTCGTTCACCTCGGTCAGGCCCTTTATCCTGAGGGACTCAGCGACTCTCAGGAAGGCGGTCAGCCTGTCCTGGTCGACGCTGACCTCGCCGCGGTACATGAAATCCAGAAGGCTTCGCATGTCCACGTACGGGACGTCTTTCAGTATGACTATCGGGTGCTTGTCGGGGTGGCCGACGAAAAGGGCCTGTAAAAATCATCAGAGGGAAAAACGTTCAGCCAAAGTTCGACCGACTGTTGAACCGAACCCCCCGCGATGAATTATTAATACGCGACGTGAATTAATCGCTCGTTATGAATTATTGATCGTGTCCTAGAATCTGATTCGTCGAGTTCTCGGAAGAAACCGATTTCTTCTTTTTCTTTTTTCTATCCCGCCCTTCGAGTCCTTTTACTCTAAGGGGCAGCCCGTAAACCTAGTGTTAAAAGTGCTATACACGAAGGAATTATAATCATTTGCAATGCAACACCTGATGCGTTCATCCCATTTTACAAACTCGAATATATTTCTGCAAGTATGCCGGCGTGGATTTCTTTTTAAGCGTAAAAATGCAAAATTGAATTTTCAAGATGTCGCTATAGACATTTGTCGAATTATAGTTGGTTACAAGGAATAGTTGTCGAATTGCATTGCATTTTCAGGAAACAATTTCATCAGTCGTTTTGATAGCAAGAATAGCGGTACGCGGCTCGTTCTTTCAAATTTCGTGAAACGATTCTAGTAGAACATTTCCAAAGGGTTGTACTATCGATTCATGCGAGGAGGAAGAATTGATTTTTTCTTCCGACTAGATTAGGCCCCCCGCTAACATGCAGATTTCTCCCAATTCGACGCGACAACGCAGTGCTCTCTTACCTGAAAGTAGGGGCTACACGCCGACAGCACCATTTTATGTGCCCTGAGTAGCTGACCCTCGACGGCCAGCGTAACGTCGACAAACGACTCGTCATGGAGCAGTTGGTCGAAAACGGAGAGTAGGTTACTTTGATGATTATTCCAGCGCAGACAAAACCTCTGCGACGCCATCGCTTCGCTTCTCAGATCCGCCAAGTTACCGTTAATGTCCGCTAACATCAGATCTAGTGTCGATCTTTTTATTGGTATTGCTGCCGCCGCCTCGTCGTCGCTTCGTTTCGACTTGGTCGACGAAGCCGCTTGCTCTTGCTCGTGCTCCTGCTCTTTCTCGTGCTCTCTTCTTCATCGGCCACAGCTTATCATATCCTTCCCTCTCGTGATCTGCGTGGCAAACAACGGAAACAATGGTCAATGGCGCGATCCCGGGAAACGTCTACAAATTAATCGGTAAACTCATCACACTGGCCAGCATCAACTGCCGAGCATAGCCGCCGCCGCCACAATTATTCAGATTGGAGAATCGTGTGACATTTCCTTAAAAAATCGACTATCACATGTCAATATTTCATACTTGTATATACTATTTCTTAAATGTCTATCAGTCTCGAAATAGAAGATATTTAGACAATTTGATATAGTCTTTTAGTGGCAATGACGACTTAAAGTCGGATTTTTGATGGATAGTGTTTTTTATCAAAAAAATTGTATATTGTATATATTTTTGTGTTCTCTTTTCTTTACAGTAAAGAGCGTTCTTGTGATATAATTCTTCTTTAACCTATCCGTAGGTTAGCAATTCAACATTATCTGGTTCAAGTTTCACGCTAATATCACAAACGGTTTAAAAGTTACATGATTTCCAAAAATGTCACACGATTTTCCGATCTGAACCACTGTGGCGCCGCCGCAAGGTTTTTAATTGTTCAAAACTGTTGAGCGATTCTTGCTCAAGATCGCTACATGCCTACGTGTAACAGGGTTCCCTACAAAAACGCTATTTTCGGCGTCATGTTTATGCAACACGGTCGCACGATTTCGGAACACGACCGGTACATCCCGTTTCTTAATTTCGGCATTTAAAAAAGAAGAAAGGACCGTCTCTAGGCGGCCATTAATTCCGAGTGGCTGTTGCATAAGCGATCCGCGGGCATCATCGGCTCCTCTCGGCCGCTTTCAACTCTGATCCGCGTGTAACAGCCGAGGACGCAGTCCATACGAAATACGTATCGCGGCCGCCTTGGATCCTGCCCGAGCCCTCTAAACGCGTATACACGCTAACGACTGCATACATAATCCATATAAGCTCGCGAGACGATACGCACGAGGTACGAGCGTGGGTGTACGACCCTGGAGGACGTAGGTTGGGCGAATAGGCGACTCGCTCGGTTCGTGCCTTTTATGTAATTCTCTCCTCACCCCTTCACCGGGCCAATCACGGTCACGTACGCAACGTTCCTTCCAGCAAGACCGCCGAAGACGCAGCCGGAACGACTTTCCTCGGCCGGGCAAAGGGCGGAATCGGTTAGCGACCAGGGAAAAGGCTCGGGAGAGCAGGTATAGTGAGTTGCCGAGCAACTGCACACTACGTTCATGTCTGGTAGACGATGACATAAACTCTATTATTGTAAACAGTCTAGTGGACCGAGCTCGCCAATGAATACAGTTGTGTCTGTTTTGAGGCTTTCGGGTGTAAGCCGTGTCCTGGAGGAAGAGATTTCGTAACGTTTCGTCAGCATTGCGACTAACTTCTTCAAGGGGTCTGGGAGACACTCTGATACTGAAGCCTCAATAGACACGACTCTATGGTGCCGGACCGTGGAAGCCTCAAATCTCTGATCTCCAAAGAATATCCTTCCCTCTATCTCTGAGTCCTTTAGAGATCTTCGGTAACTTACGATCTCTGTACTAATTGTCACTTAGTGCGGTGCCACTATGCTTAGAGCAGAAATAGTAACTGTATTAACCCTTAACACTCGAATGGCGACTGTAAGGCGCCACCAAAGAATTGTTGTATCATTATTAAAAATATTTTTTACATTGTTAAATTTGTCTGTATTTAACCCTTTGCACTCGAGTGGTGACTCTGAAGCACCGCTAGAAATTGTTGTGGCATTATTTCAAAGAAATTACAGAAACTATTACAATGTATTTGTTACATTAGAAAAATTGTATTTCACGGACTACTAAACATTGAAATATTATATGTGGAAATCGGATCAGTTTCGTATGAATAAAATGTCAATATTCTAAGACGGAAGAAAAATTTTGTTTCACAATTAAAACAGCGCCGAATGCAAAGGGTTAATAATCCAAATATATTATTTAAAAAAAGTATAGAAATAATATTAAATGACTCGACACTTCAGTATTGTACGAGTAAATTGCACCATTTGCACCACCGTAAACCTAGTGTTAAAAGTGTTGGTTGTTCACAAAATGGCGGTACTTTGGCATCAAATCACCGATTCTTTTTCTATATTTTTTTGGCGTTTAGCACGACAGAAAGTTTCGGCGGATTTAAAGATTGTAAGGCGTTCGCGACTGTATTCATCAACCTTCCTAAACAATGTCTTTGTTCATAAATTAGTCTGTCGGTTAATTCGTGTGATTCAGTGGTCAGGAATCGAGTTCTCAAATGACGATAGCCCGTCGAATGGTCAATGTACTACTGTAAACAATCGAATAGCTGGTTATACGAGCTATTATTACAAATAATCTAGTGGACAGAGCTCTCTTAAAAATAATCTAGTAGACGGAGCTCTCTTAAAAATAATCTAGAAGACAGAGCTAGAGTAAATTGCTGTTCGCACGGATCTTGGGCAACTTGCGATCACTGCGCAGCGTCTACGACGCTGGCCACCATTCCAGGACAAAAGAAATTTCTCGCGTTAAAGCGAAAAATTGTTGAATATTGAAGACGGACAGAGAGAGAGAAAGAGAGAGAGAGGGAGAGAGAGAGAGCCCGAACAGATGCATCCAGAAAGAGTTAAAGAGAGAGAGAGAGGGGGATCCCGGGCGGCCGCCTCCTCAATCCTGACGACTACACAAACGTGTAGAAGAGGTCGGCGGGTCGTCCGGGAGAATCAATAGCATTTTCTACGCATTCGGATCGATAGCGGGTTTCCCCTCGTCGGTTTCGCGCGCAAATCTCGATACACACGTACGTGCGCACACGTAAAAATACAGAGAGACACGGGTGGTCGGGGGTTGCGGGGGCGGGGCGGGGGTTGCTCGTATGCATTACGCGAATCGCTCGGTGGGGCCGTCCATAAACAGCACATATATCGTTCGTATATTCGATATAAATACAGGATGGCTGTGTGCTCGACCTTGCTCGACCTTGTTAGTAGCCTGAGTGAATGGTTTTCACGGTGAATGGCACGTCATCGTGATGCGGTACACCGTGTGCATTAACGGGGCGAGCGAGCGAGCGAGCGAGCAAGCGAGTAGGTAAACGAGCGAGCAAGCGTGTGGTTCGCGTTCTTCTCGCTCGCGATCGAGGGATTTCTGAAACGTCGTGACTGACGCGCGCGCGGGTGTCTCGATCGTCGCTTCCTTCTTTCGACATCGCATCGCCGAGAGGCGAGCGCTCGAGCGCTCCCGATAAATGGATTACGTAATAAAATCGTGCAAACTCTCCCGGGGTCCGGTCGGCTCGATTAAATCGGCTGTGCAAAAGTCTAGAGAGATGAGTAGAGAGGAGAGGAGAGGAGAGGAGAGGAGAGGAGAGAGAGAAACGACGCGGCGTGGCGTGGCGTGGCAGTGCCGCGAAGCAGATGATGCCTATCGATCCGGGAGAACGTTTTCAGTGTCCTCTCCGGCTGGTGTCCGTGTAAAAAAGTCGTCTCTCGCGTAATCGAGAGACGCGGAGCGCACACAGACGAGCGCGCGGTCGCGCTCGAACCAACGACGCTGATCTAAAAGGACACTGTTAATCGCTGCGCACACACACACACGCATACATACACGTTCCCTTCCCCGCGAGAATCGCGTGCGAGCGAGCGCGCGCGCCGATCATTGAAAAACAAAATCTGACCTCCGACTAGAATATTCGACGGATATGAAGTGTCCGCGACGCGCGGCTCGAACCCCGGGGAGAAAATGTAAAACGACGAGAAAAACGAAAAAAATGTCCATTGAGCGCGTACTCTGTTTACTCTGCCGATATCGTTTGACACGGTTACGTCACGGAACCGTGTTGAATCAACTGGAATTTTTCTCCTTGCGTTCGCATTATTATCTAGCCGTCGCCGTCGCAGACGGTGGGCAATTTCGACGAAATCGGATTCAAAGTCGAAGAACTTTCGATAGAACTGAGATAGAGCGATGAAACTTTTTTTTAATTAAAGCTGAAACTTTGCGGGATATGGGGAAAATAGGGAGATTGTGGTACGAACGTTTTTTAATCTTGAAAAAATTAGTTAAACGTGCAGATATTCAAGAAAATCTTGGTTTTTCCAACACCACGCGCGGAAAAAATTTTGTTCTGACATGCTATACATCATTTCCCGTAGATTTTTTCACGCTGATTTCAAATCTGGTCTCAAAATTTGTATACGACCTAAGAATTTTGAAAAAAAATGGATTTTTGTGACAAAAACTATAGAAATCATTTTTTCGTTGAAATGATTTGATAACACACTAGTTTGAAGGTATAGCGTATTCTCATATATAAAACACAATAAAAATAATAATAATGTAGTATTTGAATGTTTTGAGTTTCTTATGAAATTGAACAAGTGTATAGGGTGACCCACTTGAGAAGGAACTACTCGAACATCCTGAAATTGCTATTGTTTATTTTAAATTAGAATATAAAGAATAAGTCAAATAATATCAACAAAATGTCAGTATCGTGTAGCTGTTTCGAAATAAAAATTAATTATTATTGTCAAGAAGATAATTCCTAAAATTACATGAAGACCATGAAATCCTGTTGCTATAAAAAAAAATGAATCCAGAAATTCCGTCATTAAAAGTGAAAGATGCTTCAATATATTAATTATTTGAATGGTATCGAACAATGTTTCAAGCAGAAATTATATGGTTCCGAGGGGGCGGGGGGGGGGCATGAATTCTGTGTTGATGGTTCTTTCGTGGGTGCAGAAGCAGAGGGTATACAGAGGTCACACGCAATTTTTTCAACGGAATTGTGTACTTTTCTGACAATGGAAATAGCTCATTATTCAACACGAAAACCTTGTAACATGGAAAAACCATTAGTTCGGGTGACGTTAGGGCACTTTCCGCTCTCCCTCTTTCTTTCATTTGGCGATAGGTGTCTCTGAAAGTGTAGAAGGTGGTAGAGGATTGCCGAACGTACGCCCGGTGAACCGTGGCAGGAAAGTTGGTCGAGGAAACACGAGCCGACGGTCGAACAGACGCGAACGAGGACCGGTGACAGTGTACACAAACGCTGCCGGAATGATTGTTGCCGGTACCGCTCGTCTGCCGGGACACCGGCGGCCGGCGAGAATTATTTGGAGCACTGTGTACACAATTGCGTTCCTCGAAAGGTGCACGTTATAACCAGCATCGAGCCACCTCTTAGGCGTATTTGTTTAGTCGCACCGTGTTCGACCAGTTTTCGAACCGAACCGGGGAAAAACGCTCTCGACGCCCGTGACGACGCGAGAGCGTGAAATAAGAGCCGTTTTCTGGTGTCGAACGCGAAAAACATCACCACCGCGCCGCACAGTGGGCAATTTCCACAAAATCGGATTCAAAATCAAGCAACTTTCCATAGGAATCAGGTAGAGCGATGAATTTTTTTTTTTCAATTAAAGCTCAAACTTTAGATAGACTGCAGATTTTAGGTACAATAAAAATGGTCGAAATCAATCGCAAGAAACAGAAGTTAGGTGAAAATACATTAACCCTCTTTCACCGATATGGACAAACGCACGAAATCCAGTGAAGTATAAAATTTATTTTGGAACAATATTTGCCGTTAAATCTTGTTGCAAGTGGACAGGGTGTTTCGTTTAATATAAAATTCCGCTTCGCAGTCAATTTTGACAATTTCAATGTCCGTTGTACTGCAAAAAAGTGATTGTTGCCGGTAATGGCTGGGCAGTTTGAAGAGCCTAAGCGGCTAGAATTATCGAGGCAGTGTCTGCGGCTCCGAAAATAAACGGTGCTCGTCAGTGTGATTAGCGGAAACACTTTAGCCGTGTTTGACTAAACAATTTTCGAGCACTCCTCGCATTAGCGGCGGCGCAGGGGCCCGGTATAATTAGGGGTCGAATTATTCACCAGGATCCTCTGCCGTGTGGATCGTTCCTCTGATTAGGGTAAGCCTGAACCGCGGCGCTGCTCGCCGCGAGGCGAGGCAAGCCGAGGCGGTTCTCCGTTAACGAATCGTTTCGCTCTAATAACGGGAAATTCGTTAACATTAGGTTTACGGAGCACTAAAAGCGAGTATTTTACATTACCTTATATAAAAATAAGAAGAGGGTGTCTATCCAAGTTTTTAGCCATTTTTTAAATAATATATACCGAAAGAAATAAATTTGCAGAATAATTCCACGTAGATGGATCTTCGCAAGCTCGACAATCGTAAATTAAAAATATTCGAACCCGTCATTTTGACGGGTCCCGTAAACCTAGTGTTAACTCGTAGCCTCAGCTGTATCAAATCACTTATGAGAATGGAATTTTCACTACAGGCTCATGTGAAAAATTGCGAACAACAACTCTTAGTATTTTCTCTGCAACTCCGAGCAATCGCAATCTCTTCAAAATTGTTTTCAGGGTCGTATAAAATCAAATGAATAAAAATCGGCTTTAACACATTGTTGACCGGCAATTTTACGCAGGAGCTGTCTAATACCACCAGATTGTGTTTCGTAATTAAATGCAGAACTGAAACAATCTAAATACACTTCAATAAACTTTATTTATACGTAATGCATTCGAATAAAACTTTAGACATATCTTTTATATAACTTGTTATGTCCTTTTTTGGTATGATATTGCCCCGACAACGTTCGGTCATGAAGACACGAGTTAACTCTTGACCGGTCAGCAATGTGTTAAAGAACCACGAAAGCGAATCGATGGGGATCTAACAGCCGGGGTACGATCCTTTCGATCACGCGTGCGACCGCCAGAGGGCCGGCACCGATAAAACTCGATTAAACGATATTTACGACTTCTACCCGTCGAACCGAAGTTTTATACGGGCCTGTAACGAGCCAGATATACCGCGAGAGACCCCGTGAAAACTTTTTTAATTGAATAGATAACGATATTCGGTTAACGATTCGGAAACAAACGGAACGGCGAGCGATAAACGCGAGCAACAGTCCGCCGAGAGAGAGAGGGAGAGAGAGAACGAACGTTCGGTTAGGTTCTTCGATGTACCGCTCGTACGAACTTCGTCCCGTTACATTCCCTTAACCATCACGGTCACCACCATTACCATCGGCATCATCGCCACCGAGGCTCTTCTCAGGCCGGCATCATCGTCATCGTCGTCGTAACCGACCCCATTGTTCATAGCCACAGGCCATTCCGACATTTAATTGATCAAGAAAAAAAGAAACACGAAGGATACATTAGAGACCCGCATAACGAGACTTAGACTTTTTAGGGTTTTCGCTCTGCCTCCGAGCAGATTTTTTTTTCCCCCAAAACAACAACAATCAAGAATATCATTTGCTCACACCAAAGAGTTGCAATTTACATAACCTAACATCGTTCAATAATTCCCTATTTACAAACAAAGAGATTATGTACGAGAATTACTGTCATGCAATCAAATACGTATTAAACAGAAAGATCTATTGGTTAAGTTTTTGTATGTTCATAGCGGTACCATAATCTACGTTATTGTATTTCTTAGAAACCAACAAACATATTGTTTAAAAAGAAAACCCGCATAACGCGATCAAAGGATTATTTACAGAAGGTATACAATCCTTTTCGCGTTCATTGTGCATTCACGGCCACGTGAAATGAATGTAGGCCCATCGATTTCATAGGTCGTGTTGCAGTTTCGGAATTCAAGATTGTTCACATAAATTTATAAACAGACGAACGGAAACGATGAATCGATGCAATAATATCCAAAGAGAAAGGACATCCACAAAACGATTGGCTGATATTTTTAAACGGTTGACCGCCACGTTGCTGATATATGGGTAACGCTGCTCTCTAACTAGGTTTCATAAATTAAATTTTATTGCGCTATGTTCGAGCAAATCAAACTCGGTTCAAGCTTCCACGGTACAGAAGGATTCGAGGCGTAATCAGTATGATAAGTTTCATCTTTTCAGTTTCGGTTTCGCTCGGCTGACGAAATCGAAAATCGTGAAAAATGGCAATTTTTCCACTTTGAAGCGTTTACAACTTCACATTCGTGAAGATAATGATTCTGAAGTCTGCACGAGGGAAATGTCACTACTATTTTAGCGCATCGACGACCGACGTCACACATTGTGTAATGACGAAGATTATGCATTCTTTTTTTTCGAAGGAGACCAAAGCAACTTCGTTGGCATTTAAAAGCGTAACACACAGAGTTAATGAAATTTGTTTTTATTGCAGTTTTTAAGATTGCCCGGCGAGTGAATGCAGCGCAGTAAACCGTGGTGACGAAAGTGTTAACTATGTAATTATACTTTATATAATGTATTACATCCACGGAATTGCAGGAGTATAATCGATGTTGTCGGTATTAACTGGTAGTTATTATCTGTCCAATGCCTATACGCGTAAGATAATTTTAGAAACGCTTGGACTATTCAAGAATTGCCTCTTAAAAAATAGAAATCCGCCGTCTAAGTAAATCCGCAAAGCAATCTCGATGGCGGCGGAAGACTGTTTGCAATGTTCACTAATATTCGCGGTATCGGCCGGACCATTGCAACAAAGATCCCGAGATTATTCATCGTTTGCATAAAACTGCAAACGAGGAAGATAAACACGCTCGCTCGAGTAGGAAAGTCTACAATGTTGCATGGAAAATTTGAAAACAACTAGATGAAAATCGAATTTAAGGCACAAAGGCGCCTTCGAATTGGTCTTGCAAACATTTGATCGTTTGCGTTCTCGTTATTTATGCCCCCGAGTGTCGACCGTTGTTGCATCAACATTTTTATCGTAAAGAACCTGTCAATGAACAATCAAACTTCCACCAGGGAGCTCTAATTGGTCGAAAACATCATTCCTATGAAAAAACTACGCGGTGGACATTATTGTCGGTCGATTCGTGGTATCTATTTATATTTCATGCAAGTGACAGAGATTCGTCCGCCATTTTGGTTCCCATTAACACTTTGACTGCCAAACTAAAAATCTCAAAAATTCCGTGAAGTACGTTATTTAATGAAATAAAAATTGAAAAAATTAAATGTACGATGCTGAGTAGTCAAACTTCTTGCATTTTACAGATTCTAACCAAATTTGGTAGAATGAATATATTAACGTAAAAATTCATTTTGAAACCTGGACAAATAATTCCGTCACCCACATTTGGGTGACATGGCAGTCAACGTATTAATTATCCATTATCGAGTATGCAGCACTCCGAACTTATGGTTCGAGGGCAAAAGTGAATCGAGGTTCTCCGAATCGTCCCGCAAACAAAGATTACAAAGTATCGAATGTGTCGATACTTTGTTTCGAGGCTCGGACACTGTGGAGCCTAACCATAACAGCCTGGATATACCAGGGGACCCTATTATTTATGGGACCCTAGGGAACATTTGATTTACATCCGTTTCCAATAACAAGAATTATTTCTATAGTTCGATCATTGAAATTCTCAAAGGACTGTTCTATACTCCGTTTTATCAAACGATAAAATTACGGCTTCCGACAACCGAGGAGCCTAACTGTCAACTATTCAAAGCGGAAAGGCAAGCAAAACAGTGTTAACCCTTTTATATGCAATTCGTACGAAAGCTTTTTAACCTTGAGCAAATTCGTTGAACTTGCACAATTTCAAGAAAATCGTGGTTTTTCCAATACCACGCGCGGAAAAATTTTGTTTTAAACATGCTGTACATCATTTCCCATAGATTTTTTCACGCTGATTTAAAATCCTAGTGTTAATATCCAAGTCCGCAAAGGTGGGGGACCCGACAGAGCTCCAGCGTGATCAAACGAACCCCGAATTAACCCTAAATTAACCTTAAATCGGCCGGTTGTCGCGTATCACCCTGTACGTGTGCATCGCGTCGACCATGCAAGTTAGGATGCGCACGAAAACGAACGGCTGTCAGCTCACGTGCACGCGTTTAACGCGACTGACCCCGAAAACAACGAGGTTTCTCCGATGAATAGAGAATGATCTCGTGGGGACTGGCGATCATCAACCAGCAGAAAGAATCGCGTGAACGAATAGAAAGGTCCCGACTGTGTCGCGAGGCACGGGACACGACACTTCGGTGCGCGTGCTCGATCGCAATTTGTGTTGTAAACATAACGAGATATATGGGCCATCGGCGACGACACCGAGATGCGCTCTGCGCATTCGGCGATTTACTCGCTCGCGACTCTCCTATATACAGGGTGTCCCAGACGTGATGCAATTTCATCAGAAACGCGAACACTTTGTTTCGAAACGCGCACGCATGTAACGACCGAATAATTGCACCTGAAGAGTTTCCAGGTTTCGGAACAGCTGTGCAGACATTCTTCAGGGAGATACTATTTCCGGTTTGTTGTTACTCTCGACTTTTAAAAACGCAGTTCAAGTGCAGTTTAGACACGGCTTTCCCGTAGAGGGGATAAACGTTTCGTAGTAAGTGGTCGAAATCAATACAAGCCTGAAACGGTTTTTATCTTTGGTATATCTTTTGCATCGATCTTGTTCGAAACAGACACTTACAGTAACGAGCAAAACTGAGTCTACACTATTTGAAGCAACATAACTTTTTAAACATTAGATCAAAAGTGCGATCTCCATCGCCCACAGTGGAGAATTCTCGACTTTTAAAAGTGGGAATAGCCAGGATATTTTGAAATCTTTTTACGAGTCATGGGCGTTTAAGGATCGACAGTTTTTCAAAATGTTCCGAAGCGTTCAAAATCGGTTTCGATTGGCTGAGAGTGGAGACAAAGGGGGACTTGGTATAGTTTCACGTGCAACAATGTACTCGCACAGTAATTCTGACACACGTGTGACAACGTCGCGTCGGTGACACACCGATTACTCATAGATCATAGTCCATATGTACCACTGTCATAATTTCCCAGTTTCCAGTGAAGAACCAAACAGGAATCAAAGGTTATGACTTGTGAAATTAGTATTTTCCCTGTACAGCTCTCAACCTCCCAGGCACGATACGACCTTGAAATGAGCAAAGCATTGTCCAGATACATAATTCAAAACTGTGAAACAGTTGCTGTGCCTGTATTGTACTTATTTTTAAACGATAACGAATATTAACTCTTTGGACGCGACGCTATTTTCATTCTAAAACTAAATTTTTCTTCCATCTTAGATTCAACGGTGATTCAAAGCAGGAAATTTCGACCACTAATTAGAACCGATCAAAATAAAAATCCGAGCACTGAAAATCGAATGTGATCGCCGGCCAAAACACGTCCGGGCCGGGTAGCGATATCGCGGCAGATTAATAAAAATCTACACGGTTTGCAACAAAAGCCCGATATGGCGTGCACCTCGACCCAGGTCCGCAAATGGTAAAATACACGGCGGCCGGGTGGCACGTCATCTAGAGTCATCATCACAGTGGTCCGGATCGGAAAAATAAGTGACATTTAGCCCAAAAACGAAATTTCTCGTCTCGATATCTAATCAACGAGGATTATTTCTGTTCATGTCCCTCAAAAATGAAAAAATTAGTACATTTTCATCAATATTACGGTTGTAATAAACATTGAAACTTGGACGTTTTAAGAACAGCATTTTTCGCCAGAAAAATTGTTTCTCTTTAATGAGATATCCTGACGGCTCCTATTTAATATTTTCTCTCGATTTTTGTTTTTAAATTGAAGAGCAGACTTTTGCGATGAAAAGTCTTGTTTTTTAATAGCAATTCATGCACTTATTCTATTAAAGAAATAATGTTAAATATAGTAGGAAAAATTTGCGAAATTTCCTACATTAATCGAGCATATTTTTCTAATTCCACAGAATTCCGCTTTAAAACCAATTACAATATTTACAGTACATCTTCTTTTATATGATCACACAAGAATTAGTTCCCTCCTCGTCCCACTTCACAAATTATCGATATCTAATGTTGTCAATGTTCAGTCCGTCCGTATAGTTTTATGTATAAATTTCGTGCCGATATCTCTCACGGCTCAGAAGTTCTGCTCAAGTGCCACTAAATTTTCTGATCGGGACCAGTGCGAGTCGGGATCGGCAGGCGGGAAACCGCTCGCGCGATCTTCTACGTAGCAGAAAGCCGATCTACGGTTCTGTACGACGTCCGACGATCATCTGGGTTCTCGTTCGGGTGTCGTGCGGTGCGCGAGAGCTTGATTGCGGAACACCTTGTATAAGAGAGTACACGTACGAGTACGCGATGCCGATATACGCCTGTTGCTCACGCACGTGCGTGCCGCGTCTCCGTATGCGTGGCACGCACACGCGTGCGCTAAATTCTCGTCGTGACGCACACGTCCTTAAACCGAGGATATCTGTGTGTGTGCGTGGTCCGGTGTACGTGCGTCTACGCGACTCGCTCCTCTCATGGCCACACATTGCGTAATCAGCACCAGCGGCAGAGTCACGCCGAGGTACAAAACGAACGACAAAGCGCGGCAAATACCGCTGCGTTTCGAGAGCCTGAAATCCTCGCTCGTCCTCCTCCCTCTGACGGAGAGTTCGTTTCTTGGACTCTCGATCTCTCTCTCTCACTCTTTCCCCCTCTCTCGCTCTTGCTCTCTCTCTCTCGTTTTGTTTCTCTCCTTGTTCTCCTTCCTCGCCTTCCTCCTCTCTCTCATCTTCCTACCTCCACCAACCTCCTCCTCCTCCTCCTCCTCCTCCTACCTTTTACTGTTTCAACGCTTCCGCGTATAGAGGATACGGGTACGTACCTCGCATGCACGGCTATCTAAAGGTGCCTAGGTATACTCTCCGGGATCCATTAATAGCGCCCCTCAACACGCTAGTTTTTTATCCTAGGATTATTCTTGCCGCGGCCGCGAGAGCGGCCGGAGAGCCGAGAGATACGTATCGACAGAGAAACGTTCCGCTGAGTCATCGCTCAAGGATGTACGTGTCGCTCGACAAAATCGTTTCTGCAGGAATTCTGCACAGACCGGCGTCACGGTGCACCAGCGTGACAAGCCGCGCGACAGATATTTTTCCGTTTTTCGCTCATCGAGCAACCACGACGGCAAACGCGATAATCGCGTCACGCGACCGATCCCGCCGACGGGAAACGCATTCGGAAATTTTGCGATCCTGTTTCCGGGGGTGGGGGCGGGACGACAAGAAGGCGGATAGATAGGGGTTGCGCGATTAAAAACGTTAGGGGGCGAAGGAGGGAAAAATGAAACGGCGAGGAGGAGAGAGAGAGAGAGACGGTCGGAGAGAGAACGTCCGTCCGCGGGCATCGGGCAGTCTAGAATAAGGGTTGCTTAATCGATCGACCGAATTTTAACGGTGGATCGAGGTCGAAAGCAACGGAGTGTGCAACGAACCAGCGAGCCAGGCGGCTTTAAACGGATAAAAGGATAGATTTAGCCTAGAGAGAGAGAGAGAGAGAGAGAGAGAGAGAGAGAGAGAGAGAGAGAAGTAGATAGAGAGCGACAGAGAGGGGGAGTAGGAAAAAAACAGGGGAAATCCAATACCGAGGACTCGGTGTTCGAGTTGCACAGAATCCGATGATGCCAATGATCGGTAGAAAAAGTGTCCTCCTCTATCTGTTGCCGCGGCGTGCGCCCACGCACACCGGGTATCGATAGCGGGAATAGGAGGAAGACCGAGAAAGAATGGAGGAGGATAGGTTGGGTTCACGATAATCAATATCGTTGCTGCTGCTGCCCACGAAATAAACGCTCTTTCTCTTTCCCTCTAGGTCGGGTGAACCGACCCAATCCGACCCGAAACGATCCGGCCGAAACACCGGGATTTGGGGTAGCCTCTGGTCCGCGCCTAGGCACGAGACTCTCGGGCCATGATCGGGCTGCGTGCCCCGATCCGTGGTAGTGATATAATTCGGGAGTGTTTCAAATCGAGTGAGCCGAGGCGGCGTACTCGGATATCTGTCCCTTGTCGCACCTCCTCCCACTGGGGGAGTGCCAGGATGTGCTTGGAACGATGAACGCGCTCTCGCAGTTCGCACATTCCCGGGGTTGGCAGGCGTGTGTGCGAGGCCCGTGCATGAGCCACGCGTACACGCGTACAGTCGTCGTCGTCGTCGTCGTAGTCGTCGTAGTCGTCGTCGTTGTTGTCGTCTCTCCGATATACTCTCTTCTGTCGGCATCGGAGAGGCACAGGTACGGCTCTCATTCCGTTAGGTGTGTAGTGGAAGGCACCAGGTACGAGAGAAGTTAACGGAGAATTTTGCGGCAAAGGGGAAGAGGGATCGGCTACCGAGGAGCGTGTCCCACATTTTAGAGCCTTCGTGGAGAAATACTCGCAGCATTTCTGATTCGTTCGCTCGCTCGTTCGCCGCACAGTGGGCAATTTCGACAAAATCGGATTCAAAATCAACAAACTTTCCATTGAAATGAGGTAGAGCGATGAAATTTTGTTTAAATTAAAGCTCAAACTTTGCAGAATATGGGAAGCATAGAAAATATAGAAATTAATAATAGAACATACAATGATAGAAAATATTGTATTGCCGCGTGCCGCACAGTGGACAATTTCGACGAAATCGGATTCAAAATCAACAAACTTTCCATTGAAATGAGGTAGAGCGACGAAATTTTGTTTAAATTAAAGCTCAAACTTTGCAGAATATAGGAAAAATAGAAAATATAGAAATTAATAATAGAACATACAATGATAGAAAATATTGTATTGCCGATTGCCGCACAGTGGGCAACTTGGACAAAATCGGATTCAAAATCGAGGAACTTACCCACTGTGCGCCACTGTGTGTGGATATAACACACGGGTTTTCGGTTTGTTCCCCGGGCTGAATGGAAAGTCACGCTCTCCCGGCATTGTGTAGACCAACCCGACTCGAAATTCGTGATTATGCGCGCGGCTAATGAATAAATGCCAGCTGATCAACGGCCGGCAGGAATCTCGAACCGTTTCGAGAATACTTCGAAATTTATAATTAACCCCTTCGTTATCCCCCGATTAGTGTTTCAGATGCTACGGTAGATACGCGAGCGTATTGTTCCGCCGAGTCGTAACGAACTTCCGATCATCGGGAATTTATTAAATAGTCGTTAGCAGCTAGAACAATCGCCGAAATCATTAAAAACCTACGGTGAGAAGAGCAAAGGTGAAGTTGTTCGTAACTGGAAACGATCAATTCGAGGCGAACTATACCCGGTAGTTAGGTTTCAATGAGTACAATGATCCGCGCCCGGTTCTCGCTCCGAATGTAAAGCTTCATGTCCTCTATACAAAATTAAAAAAAAATTACAATAATAACAGTGCTTGGCACTTTATCTAAGCCAATTAATAGCAGTTTCAATAATTGTGATGTACCAAAGACAGCTTAGTACTCTTCTTTCGCGTTACGATCCCCGAAAAACTTATTAAATGACCTTTCTGAGGGTGACTGTTCACAATTGAACGATGAATTTAGAAATTATGAAATAATCGCCCGTAATTGGTTAAGATGGCCGACTACTGGCCTTAAACCTCGAGTGGTAGCATGTTTGGTCAGACTATGAAGCATAGTACCGGGGCCTTTCTAAAGTTCTGTAAAAATTTACTAGTATAATATTACGCAAGATCGAACAGTCCGAATGTTCCGAAGAAGTTGAGGAGAGACTTGATATTTGCATTGATCGTGCAACACAGTAGTGAAAATTAGAAAATATGAACATCATATTAACGGGTCCCGTGGACCTATTGTTGAACATAATACGGGCCCCGATTTTTATTCGGCAACAAATTTCTTGCCTTTTTGTCGTATATTAATCAGTTAACTGTGATCGACGAGTACTTTGGAGTTAAAACAGCTTCGAGTGCAAGGGTTAATAGGGTCAGGAGACACCCGATCAAAAAATTGTTGAAAATTTTCTATTGAAAAATTAGGTCGCAAACGCCAGCTAGAAGGAAGAACGAACAATATATTCGAGTCGCAAAAAGGTGAACTGCAGACGAAAGGGTTGAATCGGTATGATTTTGCTAATGAGATTAGCGGGTGTCTCGCGTTTCGAGCGTTCGGTAAATATCAACAATCCTAAAAGAATATATCGTGCACCGGTCACAGGATTCCGAGACGTTGAATCTCAGCTCTGAAGAGCTCGGCTCTTTCGCCCCTCTCAGACATGTGACCACCACCAACACACCGATCGTACGTGCTGCACACAGGCTCGGCCGAGGCTCTCTCTCCGCGCTCACGCATGCACTCACAGACAGGTCGGCCATCTTTCTTTCTGTTAGCCTACACCCAACCCCTACCCCTCCCTCCTACACTTCCTCAGCCTCGTACCTACCCCTCTCTGACGCTCCTCGCCCTCACGACCACCACCCTTCCGCCGACGACGGCCGACCTCGCTGCGCGCATTGGCGCCCACCCTACATTTTTTCACAGTCGAACATTCTCGATTCTCAAAACTTTCCGAACCGGATACCATATATCGAAGGTCCTCTCGTGGGTGATCTCGTAAACCAAAAAATATATATAAATCGGCGAACGACGCAAAAATTACCGAACGGTTTACGACAGGAAAAATAAAAATTTACGAGCGCCAAAGCAGAACAACGCTCGGCCGTTTAGAACAACCGACACACACACAGAGAGAGAAAGAGTGAGAAACAGAGAGAGAGAGAGAGACCCAGTTGGAAACAAGCGGCTCGGAATTCAGGATTCTTCGCAAGGCTGAAGGCTCGTTAAACGACCGCGTTCGGCATTACATATTTCGTTGTTGATAATAAATATGCACGAGAGCCCGTGCGCTCGCGCGACACACAACATTTTTTTCGTCCGGCAAAAGCAGTCGATCCGGCTCGGTGCTGCGTGGCTTTTCAGCGATTTCCTACGCAACGTTCCGTTCCCATAGACCGATTAAATCTATGCACCGTTGCCGACCCTCCGTTGAACATGAACGCCCCACGATGCGCATTGCTGCAATGATCACCCCTCTGTTTTCAGCAAATTTCTTCCCCTCTTCCCCGGTTGCTTCTGCAAACGTTTACGCGATTCCGAAGGTTACGCGCCTCGAGAGCGCGGTTTACCATTGCTTTTTCGATCGAGAAAAGAAAGAAAACAATAAATCGAGCCGCGTACGTCGATTCTTCGTTAACACTCGGAAAACAAAGATTCGATCTACTTTTGAATATATCTTCATGCAACATATGAGATGGGTGGTTCCCTGAACCTGTTAAATCAATTTATTTTTTGGAGATTTCTAACGATTTTTGGACGTCCTTAAAACTAGGTTTACTAAAAGTGACTATTTTGCATTGCTTTATAAAAATTAGAAGAACGTGCTACCCACATTTTTAGCGATACTTTGAAAATGACATGTACTCGAAGGAATAAATTTGCTAGATAATTTCTCACGTATGCATCCTTGGAATCATAATAATTTTAAATTAAAAATACTAGAACCCGTCATTTTGACGGGTCCCGTAAACCTGGTGTTAAAGAATTGCACGCAGGAGCCGCAGGCGAATTAACAATTTATCTGGTTTTTTTAATCATTTCAATAAGGCCATCTAAAGACAGATAGCATTGTTCAATTCGGAGTTGGCGTGTATCGCCTCGGTTCCTAACAACCGTGAGAAATGGAAAATCGCCATGAATCGATCGTCGCCGGCGAGCTTAAAGGATTGACTAATAATTCGCTGGTAACTCGTTATTCAATACGACCTCAGTCTTTTTCCTTTTTTTTTTCCAAGCCACGCAGCAGCAGCCAGGAGAGAAACGTGGCAACCTCGGTCGACTGTCGTGCAAACGTATTACGTGCCTGCCTCCGCGATACTAGACGCAGGTGTAACTAGGGCGCGAAGCTGAAACACCCATTTCGCGATATAGTTGCGCACCGTGTGTTATGAAAACAGGTGTAGGTTAGCACCGATTGTTGTTCCCCGGGACGACCGCTTCCGACCGGAGCCGATCCCCCTCTCCCCTCCCCGCTCCGCTCCCCCGTCCGTCAAAAGACCAACCCCGATGATTCATTTCGGGGACAAAGGAATGACCGACCGGAATAAATCCTCGGAAACATTACCCCCGTCGGTTCGCCCATTGCGAGGGCATTGTTGAGCAATCGACACCCCTCGGGACGCCGTGACGCGTAACGGGATTGATAATTGGGAACACGGGGGAGAGGGTGAGGTAGTCATTGCCGAGTGAAATCATGCCCCGGCAGAGAAATGATGTCATCGTTGTCCGCCGCTCGTCGGCAACAATGAAAAGAACCAGAGAAGAGGATTTTTCGTCGGCTAAAGCTAGCAAAGCACGCTTTCCGACCGAGTCACTCTTTATCGGATGACTGTCGCCGATGAGTAATACGGGTGGAAAAATGATTCGCTGAACAAAACAAAAAAAAAAGGCGTCAGTCGGAAAAGCGATTATGCGAGGAGTCCCCTTCGAACGGTAGACAATGTCTAATAACTAGTTTTACTCTAGGGTGTATTTATAAATGGATGTAACCTACGAATGAAGCGCCTTTCACTATTAATGACGGGATTTTTGGATCAATTATTGTTTCACGGCTACAGGATTTCATGGGTCTACCGCGGTTCGAGAGTGTATCTGTCCTGAAAATCAAAACTGCACCGAGAGCTGGCAAAAGTGCAAACTGCTGTCTCGGAGCCCGACATTCTTGTAATGGATATATCCTGACGACCACGCAGTCGTAATCCGCACACGTAATAAAAGGAACAACGGATGGAGAGTACAGGGAGAGGCACAGAGCGGGCACGTTGCACAGTCATCATCACCGTTACACGAATGCGCAGGCGCGCACGACGCACTTGCGATCGTGTGCGCTGCTTCTTTTTCCCTAGATGAATAGAAAATCGGTTGCCAAGAATATAGAATACCTCTTGGAAAGTTACCCTTAAGGGGGCAGGCGAGCATTTGGCCTTGACTGTCACGCTATGTTACGCTGTACCTTTTTTTCTAGACATTTTACGTCTTAAATAAGTAGGTAATCAATTAAAAATGCGTACCACCGTGTTTCTACGTGTCCTTGCTACGTCTGTATGGAGCCTTTTTCTCGATACGAACACTAAATCTCTCGAAATTAAGAGAATCTCTCTGCGGCAGCCATCTTGTGACAGCGAGTTTTCTGCCGAATATTACAAATTACTCCACGGTGAGGTAGAAATTCGGAATTTCGGCTCCATACAGACGTAGATTGGACTTTTAGGAAACACAATTGACCACTTCTATACTGCTCGTTGCAATATTCAAGCGGCAGTTTGTCTAGATTTTGATCCTTGCATACGTATACGGATTTCAAACCATGCCGGCCCCCTTAAACGCGGATCACGTGAACAGACGAGAGAGAGCGCGAACCTCTTATATATATATATTTATGGAAACATAACTGAGATACAGAATACACATGTCATAGCGAGATTTCATTTATCATCGCCGATGTCTGTTTTCGTAGAAAATAGAGAGATACGTCTCACGTTATCGTCGTGTCCGTCGGTACTAGTTCGTGCACGATAATCGAATTTTCGAAACGAAAACATCGCGAACAGGAAGCGCTGTTATTCCGTGTCGCTTCGACGAGAACGCTGACACCGAACCCCCCTGCGCGCGTGTCTCGAGCGCTATCGTCAGATAGTGAATCACAACGGTAGGGAACTGCATTACCGACCACCGTGCCGAACGGGCGGGAAATTTGAAAAGAGGAGAGGTCCGATTTACGGCGTCGACCGCGACGAATCGACCAACGATAAATTTGTGGGATCCAGATTCAATTTATTAGAGTTTTTAAAATTTCAAGAGAATATTAAATTTGTAATTTATCCAATTTGTGGGATCCCCGGACTCGTGGGTCCTACGAACTGTAGATTTTAAGGGATGCGTGTCCTATGTATCGGTATGAATGAGTGTGTGCGTGTGTGAATCGAGCGAGTTCATGTTGTATAATTTTGTTTTCTGAATTTTCTGTATCATTCTATATCATTAACTCCTTGCACTCGGCGCTATTTTCATTTTATTCATACGAGACTGATCCGATTTCCACACATAACATTTAAATGTTTGGTAATCTATTAAATATCGATTTTGTAAGGGAACAAATATTTTGTAATATTTTTTGTAATTCCTCTGAAACAGTGCCACAACCATATTCTAGTGGTGCTTCAGAGGCACCACTCTAAGGGTTAAACATTATTACTTTCACTTTCGTCATTGAAAGAAAACTCCCTACGCGCCGAAGGTCCCTACAAATCGTTCTCCCCGTGTCGCTCCGATAAATTAGCAGGCCATTACCATCGTAAAGGACAGACCCCACGAATAAAGTTGTTTAGCAGAACCCTCCCCGTGTCCGGGGTACACGACCACCATCGTGTCACCGGCATAATCGACGCTTCCAACCCCTCGCGGGTACCACGATAAAAATCGACACGCTACTTTAATCGGGTACCCGCAGGAAGTGCCGTGTAACTTCTCAACGAAACACACGTGGGCACGGATACGCGTCGAGCTTCGGTGCACAGAGGCCAACACTTGTCGCGTACACGCAGGTTATGGCCCCCCGTTTTTTTTTTACAAACGCGTTTCCACAGCCATTTCCATAAGTTACATCCGAAATTTTAGGCGATATCTACTGAAACGTTTGGATTACGCGAAACCGTAGACTACATTCGAGAACGCGTGATTCTATCTACCGATAAGGAGAGTAAGTGTAAACAGATTACTCGTAGAGAACACGTGGGAATTATCGTTGTACGTCGAGTACGGTACACTGGGTTGCAATACTGTAACCTAAGATCTCGATAAATCGGGGCGGTTTGTCGTCAGGATGGTCGAGTTGTAAGCTAAGATTTAATCCGCCACTGTATACATTATTTCATGTATTATTATTCTGCATATATGTTCATGTTATTGATAAAACAAACGTCGAGACAAGACGACAAAAGGTCCGACACCGGAGAAAGACGTGTCTCGTTCAATCTCATCAATACTGAAAATTATTATGAAAAAGCATTAATTTCTCTAGAAAAGAACGTGGGGGCGTAGGTCAGAATTTGCTAATAGCATGACTCTTTTCAAAATGGAGTAGTGTGGGAGCCAGGCTAAGGCACCACGTGTTCGAGCCACGTGGTTATTAGGTTAGTTCACTTGGCGGGAGGTCGATAGATGAACGCGTTCTTTTTTGTTTCGTCGCGTCGAACGAGAACACGAAATGTTTTACACCTGGGATTCACGCGTCACGGAAGATGTGTTTGTACACGAGGACACGACGACGGTGAAGTAAAAACCGCCCAGTAATTCTACGACGTACCAGCACGACTATATCTGTTCAAGTGTGTCTATATCTCGAAGATAACAGCGAATCTCCGTTCGAGATAGCTCTGGAGTTGTCGACTAACGGTAAATCTGCACTTTGAGTTCTCGGCCCGTAATTCAATGATTTCTTCAAAAAAGAAAAAAAAAAGAAGAAGAAAAGAAACAACAGAAAAATTTCAATAGAAAACACTTTCGACAAACAGTTACGAGGATGCGTCCGTAAAGAACTCTGAAACGTAGCAAAAATACAAATATAAACACACCCACACCAACACACAGAAATCGCACCTGTAGTACACACGGCTTCACACTCCTATGAATCGATCACTATCCACGTAATAATCCGCTTGCGGAAGGTGCGCGTTTTTTCTCTTCAATTCCGAGCATGATACGACGACGGTACACTGTCTCCCCGAAAGTCTGTTTACGCGGTGCACGGATTACATAATTTGTCCACTAGAACGCAACAACAAAAGAGCCTAATTAACGGCGGGGGGAGGGAGGGTGGGAGAGCGCGCGCTCGCGCGCGGTGACACTACTGGGCTGCGACCGAAAGGCACGTTCCGACACGTGCTCTCGGGCCTCGAGGCTGTGGCACTGATCCGATCTCGCGCGGCTCGCAGAGAGACGAGCAAGAAGGTACGTGTACACGACTCACCTGTTTATGGTACGTGCGGTAAATACGATTGCAATGCGACTACTCGCGAAGGCTACATTGGCCACCGAACACGAAAACGCGACGGTCGGCCGACGCGACAACGACGACGACGACGAACGGGGTGGGAGGAGGGAAAAATCACAAAAGAGGAAGTGAGCGACGATCGGCAGAGCAACAATGACGACGCTCTCCCTCGCGAGGGAAGGAACTGCACACTGGGGAACAAGCGGCTCAATGAATACAACAAGGGGGAGGATGGTCGGCGGATGGACGAACGAACGAACGACTCGACTCGAGTCGAGTCAGCCTCGACACCCCGGGGCGTATCGGCGCCTATGGGCAGCGCCATACCCGACCGCGACACGCGAGAGAGAGAGAGAGAGAGAGAGAGAGAGAGAAAGAGTGAGCGAGATGAGGGAGGGAGGGACGGACAACAGGGGTGGGGGAGAGGAGAGACGAAGTACAACACGAGGGAGACGGAACGATTCCGAGAGACGAGGGAAAGAGGAGGGAAAAAGAAGATTTACGCAACCCTCTCTCGCCGAGCGAAAATCCACGTCGAGAGGCACGCTGCTGTCGTCGATGCGCCGATAAGCCACGTAGTATCCTCCTTGCACGCGCCTCTCCTTTACTTTTCTCCGTCTTTTTCAAAGAAACCGTGAAACTAACCTCTCGCTCCTTTTACCCTGCGAAATGTCCCCCTCTCCCGCGAGTTAACCCTTCCCACACAGAGGCACACGGCACGCACACACGTACGCGCGCGAGAGCGCACCCGACGGACACGCACACAAGTACCGTACTCCATCGTGGCATTCGTGTAAGCTCGCACGCACACACACACACAGAGAGAAACCCACGCACACATGGAAAATCATTTGCGCATAAATATACAAACACTCACGAATGTGTATATGTACACCGCACAGCAACCACGACAGACGACGAATAGTGAAACTAAGATAACAAGGGGCGAAAGAGAGAGAGAAAGAAAGAGTATAAAAAGATAGGTGTATATAGAAAAATAAAGAGGGAGAAAGCTCTCGGCGAGACAGTGTGCGACAGAGAGAAAGAGAGAGAGAAGCGTCTCTTCTCCTCGCCGCACTGGTGTAATATCGATTCGTAGGGTAGGCACGATGGCAACGACCCTACCTACCTGGTAGTCGACGAAACCAGCTCTCTCTCCCGAGGTGTACCTTTCCTTCGGCTTATCGACACCGCCCGGTTTTCCCCGATGACACCCGAAATTCGACGGAGCCCGAGGTCACACGACACGACACGACACACCGCTCGCCCGAATATTCCACCGTACGCACCGTGTCGACTTACCTTGGCATCCTGGGACGCGGCTGTTTCGACGACGGGGTGAGAACCACTCCACCGAGGACGTGTGCGACTTTGCCCGTGCCAGCGCTAGGACGCCATGTCATCAAGTCGAGGCGCGGACTCTCCGGGGCAAATCGCGCATATACACACCGATAGAGAGAGAGGCGCACGAACACCACGTAGCTGACCAACCCGGTGCCTGCCGTGCTGGGAATTCCTGCTGCGCCACCGAACGGCCGTCACGGAACCTCGCCTACGCCCGCCTAGCGCCACGACCGTGCTTTCCGTTCGTGGTACCCTTCACCGCTTTGCCAACGCTCGCGACACCCGCCCGTTTGCGCGCCCTCGTTCAACCGAACCGAACCGAACCACCGAAGCCAAGCGGCCGCGCGCAACCTCCCGCAATCCTACCACCGCCACCTACCCGCTGGCTCTCCCCACTACACCCTGCGCGCACCACCGTCTCCGGTGTAGCCCCCACCTTCTCACCCTTCTCGTCACGCACACCTCCCCTTCCCTTGCTCCGCAACACCCTGTATACTCCCTCACGCCATCCTGCGCGTTTCGTCCTTCTCGCGTTTCCCCCTTTCCCCCCCCCTCTCTCTCTCTCTCTACCACGCTCTCTCGCGCACACACACTTCTCGACTCTCCCTTCCATCCTTCTTCCTCTCTCGCCTAACGTCCTTCTCTCGTGCACTGCTGATTCCCCCCACTCTCTTTCCGTTCGCCGCAAGGAACGAATCGCGCCCGACTTCTTTCTCTGTTCGACCAACCGACGCGCGCCGTCTCTTTTTATCTCCTTCGGAAACCTACCCACCTACACACGCGCGCGCATGCATACACATTCGCACCACAGAGACGCATTCCCTCGATTCGTCTTCCTCTTTCTTGCTACCTCACCCTCGATCACCCTTCGAAAAGGGCACTTATTTTCGCCCCTTTGTTCTCACGCTTGTGACCAACTTCTCCCTCCCTCTGAAGCGGACCTTTCCTTAAACCTGCCACCTCCCCCTGCGCCCCCGATACGCCTTCCTCGTTCCTCTCGGGCTTCGTTTCTCGAACACACCCTCTCCCGCTTGCCTGCTACCTCCTAGCTACTTTTCTTACGTCAGCGTTACTGCGCACTCGTTCCGGCAAAGTCGCCACGAGCTCTCGTGTGAAGTTGTTACCCGCCGCCGTCGCCGTGGTCGTGGTCGTCGTCGTCGTCGACGGCGGCGGCGGCGACGACGACGACGTCATGCGCGGTTCCAGCGGTCGCGCGACGCTCGCTTATCGCTTCTCTCGCGATATTTCGATAAAGGAGAATGCGGGTTAAAGGGGCAACCGAGAATCTCCGGTTCGAGAAAACAAAAACTTTTTAAAACATAACGAGGATTACGTTACCCGGCCGCCTCCTCCTCGGTTTATCCTTCAAGGTTCCTTTTTTTCGACCCGCTGTTTATTCGGTTTCTCGGTTTCACCGATCGCATTCTCTACGAAAACCGCTTAGACGGCCAGCTTTACGAAACCGTCGGGGGAGGGGAGGCCGAGATTGAAGCGAGAAAAAGGGGTTGAAACACGATACACTCCTTTCTGGTAGGGAGGGGGGGGGCCGAGAGGGATAAGAACCGATACGAGAGACGGTTTTTCGGGGGATGGCCGGGTCCGAAAAACGTCCGGTAAGGGGGTGAGAAAGAAAGGAGGACGAAATTCACGGACGTGTTTAGACGGCTGTGGAGGAGGCGCAAGTTGCGTGTTGTACACGCAACCGCGGCTCGCGTCTGCGCACTTTTTCCCGCACGGCTCGCCAAGCGGCGCGACGCGGCGCGGAGCGGGTTGGAGCGAGACAGCCAGCGAGGCACTCCGCCACGAGGCCGTTTCTCAACTTCTGAGCTGCAAATGTACAAGTACCAACCACATTTGCGTATCCTGGTAGTAGTTTGTCGCTGGTTCAGCTTCCGCTTCGTTCCTCGGGGCCTTCGTCGCGTATCCGTGCGACGAGGTGGTTGGTAGTATCGGTGCGTCGTCACGTTGCCATGGAAATAAACGCGCCGTCGTCTGATTTCCTTGTTGGCGAGAATCAAAGTGTGTTGGTTGCGTGTCGTCACCGGAATCGTTGCGCTACGCTGACGGCACCTTGACACGTTTACCCCGACACGCGTGTTCTACACCATTGCAGGCAATGTCGAAACGACTTCATTATCGACGCTCTTATTACGCCGCGATCATTATCATCGTCGATACGATCGATTCGGAAACGAGACAGAAGACGGAGAAGAGATTACGCGGCCAGCCGATTCCCGCGCTTTTCATTCGAATTCCCTTTTTATTTATGACAACAATGCTTGCAACAATGATACGTACACGCGTACATACGAGTAATAGATATTGCACGCGTATGTACGTGTCGAAATGGCAACATGAATGAAAAGAAAATTCGAGTTCGGCAGTTGTTGTGTCGAATCCGTGAATCGTCTGCGCGGGGCGACGCGAGTTTTCAGCACGAGGGTAGGTTTGAAACCGTTGCGCGGGGCGCTGTCGCGGAAGGATCCCCACGGATCTTTTCGGTCGACTGATAAAAAGGCTTGGAAGCTGCCTTGTCGCGATGGACGAGGCGTATACGGACAAAAAAAGTCGCTGGAAGGGGAAGCTCGGGAGAGTCTCTCTATCTCTCTCCCTCCCTCTCTCTCTCTCGCTCTGAGTCGGGCAGCAGGGGAGAACGGAGGGATCGTCTGTCGGTGGCGTAGCTGGGGTGGGGGCGGTAGGCACGGCGGGGACGATGCCGGGGACGGGGTGAAGAGGTAGAGACATACACGTAGACAAACGTGGGTCGGGGTGAAGGGGAGCTATCGCCGCCGTCACCGCCACCGCCGCCGTCGCCGACGCTCTGCAACGATGATTTGACTCTGCTCGATACCGCCGCCGACGCCACGATCATTCGATTCCTCTGGCTCTCTCGCGCGCTGCCACCAGCTGAATCGTCACCCACCACCACCGTCGTCGTCGTCGTCGTCGCCGCTTCCAATGCTGCCCGGCTTTAGCTTGCTTCTGCTCGCTGTACCAATGTCCTTGGCTCTAGCAAGACCAACATGCTAGTTCCACGTCGACTTGCGCGTTTGGAGAAACTCGGCCTGGCTTTCCTGCCTGCCTGCCTGCCTGCTTGCTTGCTTGCTTGCTTGCTTGCTCGCCTGCCTGCTCGCTTGCACGCCCACGGCCAGGGCTGTATCGCTTGGGGCTGCGCCGTTCATTCTAATCTCATGACCTCCCTACTCTATTCATGCCTGCATGTTTCTTCCCAGAGACGCGTTCAGACGCGCTCTGGTCGCCTTCGGTTATTTCTTGCACAATCGGGACTCTCGCGTAACACACGAATGACACGATATTGTTTTTCATTCGTTTCGTGCATTGCGATTTACTCGGATCCGATACCGCTTATCTTATCCGGAGTAGGACTCTCGGTCGTGGATTTTCCTAATTTCTAACCGCTGACGGCACTTGCGTACATACATATATGTATATAGCTTGGATAGACTAGGATAGGTTCGGTTAGGATAGAATAGGATAGGCTACCATAGGCTAGGATAGGTCAACATACGCTAGAATAGTCTAGGATAGGCTACCATAGGCTAGGATATGCTAGGATACGCTATATATATAGGATATGCTAGGCTAGGATAGGCTAGGATGGGCTAGTATAGGCTAGGGTACGCTACCATAGGCTAGAATATGCTAGCATAGGCTAGGATACGCTATATATATATGTATCTAAGTAGGTATGTATGCAAATTCGTGGGGATATTATCGAATTGATATCGGTTGATCGGTGTTCCGTCGGTGCGGTTATGTAACGTAGGATGATCGGAGAGCGGTTACGCGAAGAAGCAGGGTGACGGGCGTGTGTTGCCTCTTGATAGACGGTAGGCTCGCTTGATAGCCGCAGACGTTCGATCCGTGAAACGCGCCTTCTGGAACGTCGTCTCCCTGAATCGCGAGGCTAGAACAGGCCCTGGCTAGTATCTGGTGAACTTAGAAATCCGGTGGAAACTAAGGCGAGTAGAAGGGATACTATCGGAGGAGGTGGCAGCAATGGCGTTCCGAGTCGCGAGGAGTAGGCAGAGAGGAGAGGGCTGTGCCTCATATACCAGGGAAAAGAGGACGGCGGAGAGGGTCGAGGGAGGACGGAGAGACAGAGTCGAGGAGTACTACACGTGTCGCTGCAGCGGGGTGTTGACCCCAAATAGCTTTTTTAACGTGACGTAACCACGAAAGGGTTGAGAAACGGCTAGCAACGTCGTTCGACGGCCAACCGACTTCTTAGCTAAAGCCAAGCCCTTGCCTTGCCTTGCCTTGCCTTGCCTTGCCTTGCCTTGCCTTGCTTTGCCTTGCCTTGCCTTTAAGCCTCGTGGCTCCCTGTTATGTGTGTGGCACAACGATCCTTTCATACTCGAAAAGCCACTTGTGCGGTTCTTCGCCCGCCACCACTATGACCACAATGTTATAATTAAGATCAGAGATATGCCCTCAATTTTTGTATACACACACGCGCGCTACCACTCGCCGATGCACTGTCTCAAACGCGCATTCAATGGGTCACAATAAATTTGTGACGTCGCCGGGAGAGAGAGAGAGAGAGAGAGAGAGAGAGAGAGAGAGAGAGAGAGAATGTCGCAACCGCCGTCGATTGATTAAACGTGAATGAAACGAGAGAAATTTATGATAATACAGTCCCCGTTTAGAATGTAAATAAAATACGGCGAGGTATCATTTATACGGGTTAATTATACTAATAAGTGAGAACCAAGTTGATTAGCAACACTATTCGCGGAGCGGTACATAATACGCGAGAAGCTTCGAGTCTGGCCCACATATTATACGGCGATCGTACAACATTGTAGCATTGTTTATTGTACAGGAAGAAATTTCATCGGACACATTGTAAATACGACAAACAGGAACCCGGGCAGTACCGAACCCGGTCATAATAAATGCGGACGTATGCAACGGTCCGACATTTTTCCGAGCGAAGAATTGTCAATCGCAGCGTTTTCACATACATACGGGTCGGCGCAACACGTGGACACGGAAATTTGACGATCGGTCGCGTTCGGTTATTTACGTTGAGACAACCGACGGGCGTGACAATTTACGCGAAGGCATGCCGCGCGCTATTTTTATGATGTTAAAGGTAGAGTGCTGCTGGTGTCGCATGGTCAAGGGTGACAAGTTACGGCATAATTATAGCGCGGTTGCAACACTTTCGCAATAGTTTTACCGGAAAAATCACTCTGATTTATAGCGATCCGGCCCGCGAAACCGTTTCGCGAACGGGCAGCTACCCCTAGTAGCACAAAAATAATGATAAATATATATTAGTAGTATATTACAATATATTATAATATATTAGACTAGTTAAATATTAGATCTAGATAATATTGATAATATAGATAAATATTATCTAATATTGCATACATGTTCAAGAAATGCAAATTGAACGTTTAGAAAATATTAGCTGAATATTCAGAGAATATAAAGCAGACATTTAAAAAATATAAAGTAATGTATGTATTATTGATCTTTGTTTCGCGGAATCGAACAACGTTCGTACGTACACGTGTCCGCGGTGTATCGCCAACTTTTCTAGGAAGTAGGAAATGAATATTCGCTTCGTTACGATTCGGCGTAGAATCTTTTGACGGAATATTAGTGTCGATTTAGGAATACCGATAGGAGGTTAAAACGACACTTAACCCCCCGTCGCGTAAGGTTTCCAGTTGGAACGGTACTGGTATGTCGCAATACGGCCTTATGTGTGCACTGTGTGTACCAACTTAGGGCCATCGAGGAGGAGGAAACAGAGACGGAGATGTATATAGGGCGTCCCTCGTTCCCTTTTTATTTCGTCATTCGATAACGCAGCCACGCAGCCTTCGAGGATCATACACATATTTTTTCTCTCTCTCTCTCTCTCTCGATTTCGATTGGGTTTGTACAGTCCGGTGGACGGGTGGAACCCGATGCACCGAAAGTGGTGCGTAAAAACTACGCGATAGGTACAGTAGTGAACAAAACCACGCCTTTCTCTATCTCTCCTTCCTTAACACTAGATTCACGATTCTAATATTTTTCATTCACGAATATTGAGATTGCGAACATGGATCCATGAGGAATTATTTAACAAATTGATTTCTCTAGGTATATATTATTACATTGCATTATTACATTATTACATTATTTTGGTATACTGTACCTTAATATACCGTAATATACTATAATATAATAGAATATAACACAATATGACATAATACATCAGAATATACCATAATATACCGCAATACACCATAATATGCCATAATATACAAGAATATACTAGAATATATGACGGATTCTAATATTTCTAATTCACGAATATTGAGATTGCAAACATGGATCCATTATTTAATTGATTTCTCTAGGTATACACCATTAAGAAAATGGCTACAGATTTTCATAGATATATTCATGTGATTTTTATAAGGAAATGTAGAATAGTCATTTTTAGTGCTCCGTAAACCTAGTGTTAATATCACGTATACGTACATACGTGCACACATCCATACGTACATACGTACATTCATACATACGCGCTGCGACAGCAGTGGCTATCTTATCAAGTCAGCTACACCCTGAGAGAGGCGTACACGATATTTTTCCTATTTGCTCCGGAAAGTACAGTGGTTCCCTATATTGATCGAGCACGCCGACCCTTCTAAGGTCAACGTTTAGTTTTTGAGGTCAACGCAAATAGAAAGGGCGAGAGATTGTAACCGGGGGCCGATCCTTTTCGTCGGGGATTCACCGAACTGCGGCTCTCGGCGGTAGTCTGACTCAAACGGACGACTGTTTAGAGAGTTCGAAGTAGATATCCTTATCCATCGGCGTCCGCAAGAAACCACGGACCGAAGGAAACCGCCTGCCCGTTGTTCCTTCCCGTCCGTTTTAAGTCGTTACTTCGCTACGTCTTTGCTCGGACTCTCTCTCTCTCTCTCTCTCTCTCTCTCTCCCTCTCTCTTTGTCTCGCTCGCTCGCCGGGAACCGTCCGATTAGCAAGCAGAGTACCTAAACTGTAACTAATGAATAACGGTACCATTGTTGCCCGGAGACTATTGAGCTCTCTCGCGATCGCCACTCGGTACACAACACCGTCCTGCGAACTCGTCGAAAAGACGGGGACGAGACGGTAGAGGTTTTTTTTTGGGGCGGGGGGGAAAAACGAGATAATCGTAGAAAAGAGGGTTAACATTCCCGAGGGGTGGGGGTGGTGGGGAAGTTAGGGGAAAGGAATCGTAGAAGATTCCGTCGTTCGATAAAAAGAGTCGACAACCGTGGAGGCGAGTAACGGCGTGCATACCTTACATATACGTTAGGAAGGGGATGACTCGAAGGGACATTGCTCCCTGGCCTTGCCTGCCCTGCTCTGCTCCGCTCTGTCCAGAAAGGATCCACCTATCGTCCTGCACTCTCACGGCCCTTACGGACCGTGACACCTTCGGTTCGGGTCCTTCCGGCGACAGGTACCTCCGGCAAGAAAGACTTCCTGTTTAGCCGGCACAGGTGGAAAACGTGAAAAAAAAAAAGAAAAACGGCCGAGCGGAGAATAAACCGCCAATACCATGATTTACTCCGATCACTGAACGTTTTGAGTTTCTCGTGGCAGCTTAAAAATACGATCTCCCTCCGCCCCTGTACGTATTTTCGACTCTCTTGATCTTTCTTCTTGTTTCTTCGCTCGGGAAGCGCGCTATCGAGCCGCGCCAGGATATTCGAAATTAACTCGAGGCCGAAAATAAGGGGCTCCGGGGCGAAGTATGTCGACCGGGGTTTCGGCAGAGATATCCGCCACCCCAACAGGTGGTTACGGGGGACTTCGACTCGAAGATCAAACTTTCCACCCCCACGATTGGACCTGCCGGTCTGGTCTCTCGTCCCCTCGTCGACGCGGCGTCGTTTTCGGTTACGAACCTGCCTTCACGGTTTTCTATCGGCCCCTCTCGCGTCGCCCTCCCCGCCTTGCCACCCAGCACGGATTCTTACTATCCCCGGGCTGCCTTTCAGCTTTTTTCCCCTCTGCCAGGGCCCCCTTCTTCCCGGTCGCCTCCTCGCCAGCACTTCTCTACCCACCTAGCCAGCTATCTATCCGTGTACCTACGTGACTATCCGCATCCCTATTCCTGACTTCTAAATCTAACCCTAGGTCTAACCCAACCTGGAGGCGCCCTTATACCCAGACGGCGGCGTCGCGGATGGGGAGGTGTATATATATCCCCACCACGGCATCCCTCATCGAGGGGTCGTTGATCCCCCAAGGACAACGACCTTGCGTCTGCGGCAGCCAACCGTTCGAACGGTTCTGGGTTCCCGGATTCCTCGATTACCAATATCTTTCACTCCTCGCTTCTCTTTTTCCCCCGCGACTCTTCTTGCACCCCAACCTTCTTCCCTTACCCCCACCCGCGGCCACAATACCCCCTCCCCCCTCCTCCCCCACCCCTCCCGCCCTCGTTTCCCCTTCACCGCCTCCGCCACCGCCGCCGTCGTCATCGTCGTCGTCTCGTAACCGTCGCCCCGTCGCCTTTCATTTTCCTTTCCGTTTTCTTTCACTCTATCGGCGACGGGCGATCGTCTTTTTGTAATCCGCTCTATCCACGACCATCAATGGCGATTTGTTACATCCGCACCGAGGACGGAGGAAACGTTCGACCGGTGGCGGTGTGTCCGTGAAATCCCATTTCGTTCGCGCTCGCAAGCGCTCGCGAGCGCTAACCGCGACAAAGTGGTCGGGAACAGTTAGAGAGGCTCAACCCGGGCCTACGGATGCCCCGTGGGGCACGAACAGAGCGAATCCTTCGCAGGGGTCACTGGGTTTATAGAATCATAAACGATACGGCGCGGGGCATCGCGGCGAGCCGCTTTTCGAATTGTAGGAGAGTATGAAAAATTCATACGAGCCGTCATCGATATGCATGACTCGACCCCGACCCGCATACCTCTCCCTCCGTTCTTCCCTGTTGTACCTTTTCAGTAGTCACGCGCATAGAAATGTTCGTAAGCCCACGCCGGCTCATGCTCATCGATCTCGAACACGCGAGCGCGCCACCGCCACACAGTGGTTCAGATTGGGAAATCGTATGACATTTTTGTAGAACTTTTGAACCGTATGCGATATTCGCGTGAAACTTGAACCAGATAATGTTGAATTGCTACCCTACGGATAGGTTAAAGAAGAATTGTATCACAATTGTTGCTGTTGTTGTTGTTATTCTTATTATTACACTTTTTATTTTAAATTTTTATTAATTCTAAAGCTTCTGCTTCCAATAGCCTGACTTTCTTCGGTATGGTTTTGTTCTAATGCCGGATATATGTATATGGATCAGATGTTAAAAGCAGTCGATTTAATATGTCTTCGTTTGCGCATAATCTTGAATTTTTCGCATGTTTCTACATCTTATGCGTTTAAAATCTTGATGACGCGTTTCTTGGGCCTCTTCTGAAAGTTGCCCTATTGGCAACACCGCATTTTTTATAATTTCCGCTCCATGTACTAGTCATTTATGAATCGACGCTGCTGGCATGTAATACCATCCATAATTTTGTACATAATATGTTGTCGTATCTTGTGCATATTTTTGAAATTCTACGATGACCAATGTCTAGGGCGATGAAATAATCTGTAATAAAAAGGTGTGCCGAGAATATTCCAATTTGTTAAAACCCGAGATTCTTTGGGACTTCAAAGACAATCTCTGTCAATTGCAAGAAAAACTTGTTATATTTCATTGAGTATTACTTTTTCAGTAAATTTTAAAAGTAAAATTTTGTTTAAATTAAAGCTCAAACTTTGTAGAATATGGGAAAAATAGGGAGATTATGGTGTACGAACGTTTCTTAACCTTGAGAAAATTCGTTAAACTTGCACAATTTCAACAATAATTATGCATAATGAAAGATAGTCTTGCACCTGGCGTGCGTAGGAAGGAATTCTGGCTTGTTCCATCGAAATAGAAGCATTTAGTATAAACTTGTATAGTATTTTATACAATACCACTGGATTATGTGTCGTTTATTGTTTTATTAGTAGCTAAAGAAGGTGGCGCGGGTAGCAGCGTGACGCGGCGCTGATTACCGCGGCGTACAGTTGGTAATTTGGACAAAATCGGATTCAAAATCACAGAACTTTCCATTGAAATGAGGTAGAGCGATGAAATTTTTATTAAATTAAAGCTCAAACTTTGTAGAATATGGGAAAAATAGGGCGATTATGGTAGTTCTGTCATTTTGAATCCGATTTTGTCCAAATTGCCCAGTGTATCGCCGCGCCGCGCCGTCAGGAAAAAACGGTGTGTAGCTTCGAAGAGAAGAAAAAGCGGAAAAAAAGAAAAGAAACATAGAAAACCGAGCGCAACCACGGGAAAGAGGGAAACCGTGTGCGAAGTAACCGCGTATGGTCGCCACCGAGAAAAATCCTGTTCGCATTGCACACACGCGGACACTCGCAGTTCTGAATGGACGGCGCGGCGTGCGAGCGGCGCGCAAACGGCGCGCAAACGGCGCGCAAGCTGCGACGAAACCGTTCTCGGACCGATCGGGAAAATCGCGACAGAACCGGCCGTTGTTTACTTTACCCGTAGAGCTTGAACTCTTATCCAAACATGACTGATACCTGGTATGTTAAAACACAGCTATAGTTCTTTAAGTGGGTGGACGGGTGGGTGGCCAAGTACACACGTAGGAACAGAGCCGGGTACACATGTACGACATATCTTCACACGTACACACACACACGCACACAGCCGAGAGACCGCGATACGTGCAGCGTTGGCCGTGCGGACGCGAGTTGGGAGCCGCGGTGACGTAATCTTCGAAGGGAAGGAACAACATCGCCGTTGACCTACTAAAGACTCGAGTTTTCTGTCGGTTCTTTTTTCGGCCCTATCTTTTCGGCTTCCTGATACGTCGCTCCTCCAGAAACCGAGCCGCTGTCCACTTTTTCGAATTTTTCTCCTCCTGAAGCCAAATCGGGAAACACTTTGTCGACTCGCCGGCCGTTGCACAACATTTTCTCAGCACAAATTTGAACGATCTTCGAACTATGTCCACGCCGAAGCAACATTCCTATACCCTTCTTCTTTTCTTAACAGGTTCGCGCGGACGTGAATGCTATGGTATTCGAATTTTAACACATTGCTGACCGGCCACGAGTTAACTCGTGTTTTCATGACCGAACGTTGTTGAATATGTCTAAAGTTTTATTCGAATGCATTGCGTATAAATAAAGTTTATTGAAGTTTATTTAGATTGTTTCAGTTCTACATTTAATTACGAAATAATATCTGGTGACATTATTATTTTTATTCATTTGATTTTATACAACCTTGAAAACAATTTTGAATAGATTGCGATTGGTCGGAGTTGCAGAGAAAATGGTTTCAATTAATGGGAAAATGAAGAGTGTGCATTTACATTTATGTACATAACTAAATTATACATTTACAGCTTTAGGTATTATACGAATGCTCGTGATATCGCTCAGAAGGTTAATATGCTATTTTAGACATTTTTTCATTGCTTGTAGTTGTCCTCGGGGCACGAAGTCCCTCAGGTGAAAAATGAAAAAAAGATACCGTGACGGAAAAGTTACATAAATAACGAAATGCAGGAAATTAATTTTAATTTATTCCTTTGTGACATTCAGGCATTAACGCGCTGTTTTCTAGCTTCGATCGAATTCAGCTTCGATCAAATTGAAATAATTTTTTTTTTTTTTTTAGATTCGACACGACGTCGCGCGTTGGCATTGAAATATCAACATGACAATGGGATTCTAATCTATTCGTCGGAATAGAATCGTGCCGTGAAATCCAGGGTGAATGCAGATATTCAAATACGCGAGATACCAGCTGACCATTACTTTAGCTGAAAATGGTTTTTTTAACGAAACCTAAAAGGAATAAACAAAACGCTCGACACGCTACTGTCATTACTCTTGGCTGCAGGAAACGTCCAAATCGTGAATTAAGCAGTTAACTGTGGCGTATAATTTTAACACTAAGTTTACGGAGCACTAAAAGTAGCTATTTTAGATTACTTTACGAAAATAACATAATTGTATCTATCAAAATTTGTGGCCATCTTTTTAATAACTTCTTCCAACATTTCTTGATAATGTAAGAAATATTTTGAATAATGATACAGGAATTTTTAGTGGCGCCTTGCAGTCGCCATTCGAGTGCTAAGAATTAATAATATGATGCCAACAATTTTAGTAAAAATTCTAAAACAGCGACACGCGTATTCGCTGGTGTACTTCGGTGAAAAAGAAAAGATTCTGCGTTGATCATTGTCATTACTATACTCGTTATTAAAGTTCCAAAGAATGCGGTGTCCTCGGTAGTAACATAACCCTCACGGAAACCGTCACGTCGTATGAATAAACGCGCGACAAGTGTTACGCCGCAGAAATACCAAGGTAGGTCCTACAGGTCCCTCCATGGACCACCCTATCGTTACGCTGTGGTGACTTCTGACGCGTGAATACGCCCTTTGTCCGCCGCCCCGGGCCTCCCCGTCTCCCTTTATTTCCCGTCCCTCTCTGCACCCTAAGAGCCGACAGGTAAGCAGGTAGACAGGTAGCAGAAGCAAAGTCAATTTCAATTCGATTCAAAAAGACCTAAACCCGCATTGTTACCCGCTAAGGGTACTCGGCCCGAGTCGGGGATTATTCGTATAGCGGGATCCCTGGAGGCACTTAAACGTGGCCATGATACACCTTTCCACCTGTTTCCCTCCGCGAAGACTCGCCTTCATTTCTTTTTTCTTTTTTTTTTTTGTATCCAGCACGGAAAGAAAACAGTGAATGAAATTTTTCCTATCTTTGTCGACAGAAAATGATCATCTTACATTTTCCTATAAAAATAACATGAATATCTATCAAAATCTGTAGCGATTTTTTTAATAATATATCACCAGAGAAATCAATTTGTTAAATAATTCCTCATGGATCCATGTTTGCGATCTCAATATTCGTGAATTAAAAATATTAGAATCCGTCATTCTCACGGGCCCCGTAAATCTAGTGTCGAGGCTAGTCAAGTAGTATCAATTTCTTTTTCGGTCGAATTGAAAAAATTCGGACCATGCCGAAGCAAAAATGTTATTTCGTGGGGAGATTGAAACGGTGAAAAATTCAATTGGTAGAGCTCGCGGACTGGACCATCGGAGGGTTGAAGTGTCCCACGAAAAAGGTTGTGGCGACAGGTTGTTCTGGTTCTGTTATTCGACGATAATATTCTTTGAAAAATCTCGGGTTCGTTACGCTTTGCTTGGCGCAGGTTCGCCGAAGTAAACGAGAAACTCGGCTGGCAGTGGGTATGCAGCTTCTGGGATTGCTTCGGACCAGTTGGACGTCTCCCGCTGGCTATGGCGTGTCGGGGTGGTTGCAACAGGTTGTTGCTGTAGCAGCCACCATCACCCGTGACCGCGGCTCCCTTTGGTTCACCGAATAGCCTGACTAGCGGGGAATCCTTTAGGAACAGGCGTCGTTACAGGAGGATCCCGCGTGATTATTCGGATACTTTCTCTAGAGGGCCGAAGTCGAAGGTGATCAAGCCGTACCCATCGAGAATTAATGTATTCCCGTACCCCCCTCGCCGAATCGAGCCGTGAACGTCGGAAACGCTCGGACGTGGCACCTCCTCGCGAGCGTTACAACGATAACGCAACGTATCTGTGTCTATCTAGCATTATCGGCTTTTCGGAAGGGCATTGCCTTGCTCTTCATCAAACACGCGCGCACCGGTGTCTCGCACCGTTGTTTGATCTGCTGGATCCCGGTGGCGGGACGAGAGCCGACCACCGTTCCGAGGTCTCTCTGTTTTCGCCGACCCAGATTTTTTATTTGCTCCGCCGTTAGACCGAGCGGGATGATAACTTCGGGGAACACACGGAAGGATCACACGGAGCGCAACAACCCCATGCCGCGAACACTCGCGGGTAGCGAACGAACCTCCCATAAAACCTCGAGAAGATGAGCAGGATGCAGTGGACGTAGCCTGACGTAATGCAGTGTGGGAGCGGCATGGCACTGGATAGGGGGGGTCAATGCCCTCGTACCCGACGACCACCGTTCCCCAGCAACCCCGTGGAAGAACCCACGGGCCCAGGGATTCCTGGGAATGCTTCACCCCATAAACTCTTTCTCTCTCTTTCTCTCTCTCTCTCCGTGGCTCCCGATCTCCGAAGCTCTCTCGCGCGCGGAGAGTTTAATTACATCCGCGAATTTTAAACAACTCCGCCGCGCGACCGAGAAGTTGAAGAGCGGATAGCGACTATGCAGATAGCGGGGGCATCGCCGGGCGGTGGGGCCGATCCAATTTTTTCGTCGCGTCAGTTACAAGACTGACAAGCGTTTTTTTTATTTTACAAAACAACGGCCGGCTACGTTTGCTTTGTCCGGGCGCAAATAATCTTCAACTTCTCCGATCTTCTTTTTCGCGGGAGCGAGGGAAAGGGGAGGGGCAGATGTAATTACGTGTTCTCGGCTGTCGAGAAAAATTGAGAATCGTGTACGTTCGCCTTTTCTAACTTGGATAGTGGGCGTGCGTCGACGCGGAGGGGGAAAGATACAGGCCGCGGTTATGGTCCTCGAAGCAACTCGAAAATTCCACGGTGTTTCGACAAAGTTTTCGCCAGTGGGCGTCGATCGTAAAAAAAAAAAAAAGAAGACAGAGAATCCGTGCGCCGCGAAGAGGAGCGTCTTAAGAAAGCTACGAATTTCGTTGAACCCCGTTCCACGCGTAAGGATCGAAGCCTGACTGAGCTCTCGGGTGATACCGTTAAACTGACTTCCGTCTGCCCACCTACCTACCTACCTACCTACTTTCGTCCTCGTACATCGTCCGGCTCCGTCCGAGCCGCGTATTTCGCAATCCCGAAGAGAGAGAATATCTCGGTGTCAGGGGCTCAAAATATTTGGACGAGCGGGACTGCACACCACGCCAAATTCGTCGAGAAAACATTCGGTGGACAGAGACGCGTCGTACAGCGGGCAATTTGGACAAAATCGGATTCAAAATCAAGGAACTTTCGATAGGAATGAGATAGAGCGACGAACTTTTTTTTAAATTAAAGCTCAAACTTTGTGGAATATGGGAAAAATAGGGAGATCTAATCGTAAATATTTCCTATTGTCTTCCTTGTGTTTAAGCACCCGTATTTGTCGCCGTTTCGATGGGTTTCGCCGGTTTTCATTGGTTACCTGCCCCGGGGCAATACGTGCTCCACTAGTTCAACACTTTTCTCTTAAATTGACAATTGCATAAGCGTATTTTGAAAGTATCTACTTGCAGAAGTAATGGATAAATTGTTTTATTATGTCGCCAGAGTGAAATATTTTGTACATTGTTGTGGGGAAAATATGAAACGTTGAAAAAATTGTTTCCCTTGTAGTTTTAGGATCTACTTTACGAATCGTTAATTTATAGATCTACCCCAACTATCTATTAAAGTCAGAATATTGTTTTTTGTAATTGTGGTTCAAGCATGAATGGAACTGTTTCTGCAGTTAAATAATAAATATTTGACAGTCGAAACGAAGAATTATCGTTTACTTGAATAATTTATTATGTTTCAGATAACGTATTTTGAATATTTCGCTGTCTATAGTTTATATCAAATTATCAATGTACAAGTTGGTATTTGTACAGAGTGCTGCTATCAGCGAAAGTACGGTTTATCATGATTTTTTAATCTGCCTGTAAGTCAAATAACAGGAATACGTTCGTATCAATAAAGACGAAGCATTCGATGTCATTTCTTCCTTTCAAGATCAGCCTAAAAAAAAACCACAAGAGATCCTTTCAGTTAATCAAAAAGTATGCTCGAAAAAAAAGCCTATACGACGAATTTCAGCTTATCATTTCTTCTGGCCCTCTCCAAATTATTTTGTTCAATCTAGCGTCCCGTGAATCTAGCGTTAAATGGCTGACCACCGGAACAATTATCCTAATGAAATAGCACGGTGACGGAAATGACAGACCGAAAGCTAGCAAAAAGTGCGATCGCATCGGAAATTCTGAGTGAGCGAGGAATGGCAACAACGTTGAAATGTTCAGTTTAAGGGGGCTGGCAGGCATTTGGCCTTGATTGTCACGCTATGTTACGCTGTGCCTTTTTTTCTAGACATTTTACGCCTTAAATAAATAAGTAATCAATTAAAAACGCTTACCACCGTGTTTGTACATGCCTTTGCTACGCCTGTATAGAGCCTTTTTTCGATATAAACACTAAATCTCTCGAAATTAAGAGAATCTCTTAGCGGCAGCCATCTTGTGACGTCATACTTGCTTGAGAATTCGAACTTTCTTCCAAATACTACAAATTACTCCACGATGAGATAGAAATTCGCAATTTGGGCTCCATACAGACGTAGATTGGACTTTTAGGAAACACAATTGACCACTTCTAAACTGCTCATTGCAATATTAAAGCGGCAGTTTGTCTAGATTTGGACCGTTGCATACGTATATGGATTTCAAACCATGCCGGCCCCCTTAACACATTGCTGACCGGTCACGAGTTAACTCGTGTTTTCACGTTGTTGGGACAATATCACACCAAAAAAGGATACAAAAAGTTATATAAAAGACATGTCTAAAGTTTTATTTGAATGCATTACGTACAAGTAAAGTGTATTATTTCTACAATACATTGATTGATTCTACATTCAATTACGAAATAATATCTGGTGACATTGGATAGCTGGTGCGTAAAATCGCCGGTCAACAATGTGTTGACAACCGCGCGGTCCTTGGATCCGAAGTTCTCCAAAGGAGAAGAGGGTCCGGGTAGCAAGGCACGTTGGTACCGGCAAGTAGGCTGATCGCGCGAGAGAATCCAGCATATAGAATAGGTCACACCCTCTGGGGACCATTATTGCCGAGCAGCGTACGTGCACGTGACTTGTATAGGGTCGACGTAAGTGGGTTGGTGCAGTCGTTACTGTTGTCCTCGGTACCCCCTGCTCGTTCAACGACCCCGCATGTACGCGCTCTCCGCTCGCGGTGTACGCATGCACGCATGCATGCACGTGACGGGAGGCTCTCTCGGTGCGGGAACGGAGAGCGTAGGACGGTGACAACGAAAAAGAACTACGGAATCAGGAGTGATCTCTCCTCTTTCATCCTAACAGATTTCCTCCTTTTTCTTTTTTCCCCCTTTTCCTCGGCGGCGCGGCACCGCGCGTTCACCGCCGAACAATCGTCCGGCCCGGTGAATGTATCCGCGGTTCGTCCATCAACGGCGCAACGAAACCCGCTGATTTAGAAAGGAATCAACCACCTATTGTAAAGAATCTGTTACGATGCCTGATACACTCCCGGTTAACGCGTGGAACCGAGTGTAGTGTTCTCACGCTTCCGATAAATACAAAGGGGTTTAAGTATCCGCGGAGGACAGGCAAGAAAGAAAGAAAGAAAAAGAGAAAGAACCAAAAGGACCCGAAGAGTCCTCGAGTCCTCGTTGCTACACGTAACGCTACACCGAGTAAACTCGAGATTGTTAGCACCCGACCGCGGTACTATATTACCCGTTATCAGTCTCTTTATCCGTATCACCGAAGAAGTTACCAAGTTGAAGTCCAGTTTCGAGAGCGGTCGCTCCCAAGAAAATCCTACCGCCTCGCTTCTCGTTCGAGAGCTCCCCATCGGCGCGTAGAAACGGCGTGTTCCGTTCGCCGTGGAACGCAGAAGAGGGGTCTCTCGTTCGTCGAAGGGTTCCGAAGTCGAAAATATCTGTTCAACTTACTCCGCGTACCGGGTTCCCGGTTACACGTGTGCGTTCAATGAAACTTGCGCGCGGGGTCACGTTGGTTCGAGCGTGGATCAAGGGTCACGGGAGACAGGAAGCGGCAGTACTGCGTACCGGATGTCGCAACTTCCGAGTCCTTTGCCCTCTCGCCGTTTCACCTCGCCGATGACACCGTTTTGTCGCAGGGTTGTTGCCGAAGCGAGCCACGAAACGGGCGAACGAGGGAAGGAGGGGCAAAGATGGAGCGCAGCGGGTTCGGTGTCGACGAAATTTCGGGTACGCACGGATCAAGAAACGTTTAAAGACGCGCCGCGCCGCGGCGAGCGCCCTAACGCGCCCTCCTCGAGAGATCAGTCGAGCGGCCAATAGAACGAGAGAGTATGAGTGAGGTCGTGCCGTCGGAGTCTCTGATAAGAGCGACAGAGAGAGAGAGACAGAGACGGAACGAGGGAGAGAGAGAGGGGTGTAGAGGAGAGAGGGGGCGAAGAAAGAAGGGAGAGAAAGGGACGGTGGCAAAAGATCGAGAGGGAGGGCGGCGCGGCGCGGGGCGGGGGGATCGGAGGAGGGTATAGTCGTCGTGAGCTCCTTACAGTGCATTGCCTTTACGATGCCTCGAGTCCCCGTCACACCCCGTGCCCCGACAAATCGCGTACGACGTGCCTCTCATGAAGAGATCCACGAAACCAGCCTCGCCGTCGAGCGATTCGGGTCGTCGAGATTCATCGAGAGGAAGAGTTTTCTGTATGCGTGTGACAATGGGTGGGGGAGGGTGGGGGGTGGGTGGGGAGGAGACATACACACGCACACCAAACCAACGGGACACACATGTTCGTGTGTGTACACACGTGTGTATCCACTACGCGCGCACACGTCCGTGTCGCTCGCGTGTGTGTACGCGTGTCTGTGCGCGCGTATGCCCGTGCGTGTACATACACACAGCGGCGCCGGGGCCAATAGGGTTTACCGCACCCCATGGACTAGCTGATCTCCGCGAAGCAAAAGAGCTGATCTCCTGCGCGACGTTCTCGTTTCGTTCCCCTCGAGAACACTGAACTCCCGTCTACCGTACAGTGGAGACTTTCACCGGGTATATATGTTGTATGTATGTATGTTGTACGCGTTTCGAGGGTAACAAGATTATCGGCGTCGGACCTCGCTCCACTCCTCCTCCTCCTCTTCCTCCTCCTCCTCCTCCGGGGCCTCTTGCATTGTTGACACGAAATATGGATCGGGCGAAATTATTTTTACGACCGCCATCATCCACCGTTGTCCGACGCGACGGTCGAAGGAGTCCGAGGGGAGGAACGATCCGGTAACGAAGATCTATGGTGTCCGATGGGACACCGTTGTTTACCGTATCGTAAATCACCAGGGAAAAATCTCTAGGAGGCAGGGCATATGCATTCCCGGAGACCCCATTGTTCGGGGTACAGAGGCCTCGTACCCGAAAACAATTTCAAAAGTCGGGGTTTACAGGCATCTGGGATAGGTTGTTCCGTGTTGGAACTTTCGAAACAGCCACGTTTCATAGCGCACCAGCGCGTTCGCGAGAGGGGAGCGCGAAGATGTGTCCGTTCCCGGACCCCCACCATCCCCCGTTCGCTCCAACTTGCTCGGCACGTTTCTCATCTCGATGTCACGACAAATACGTGTCGCTTCCTTGTCGTTTGCTCTCCTATCTGAGATAATAATGTGGCTCTCTCGATATACAGGCGTCCCGAACGATACGTAGACGACGCGTGTACCTGTTTTCGGTTTGTTTTCACCGACGGGTAACCCCCCCGGCTCGCGATAAAGAAAGTCGGCAAAGTAGGAAAAGAAAGGTCTACGCAGAAATAAGTGTTTGAGGGAGAGGCGGGGGAGAGAGAAGGGGGCAGAGAGAGAGAGGGAGAGAGTAAGAGAGGAGAGAAAAAAGACGTGACGTCCAACATTAAGTCAAGTAGTACCGGTAGTACCGTAACGGGTGGATTCGTCGGTTGTCCTGCTTCACCTGTGTCTGCAGTTCACGCCGGTTCACGCCCTTCTTCTTTTACACCGTTCTCGCTAACGGTTAATCGACGTCGACCACTTCTTGCGTTTAAAAGATGCACGATGTAGCGTTATGGTGACAACAGCGCCATCCCACGGGGCTGCTCGGGTGTACGAGGGCCGTCCTTACCAGTGCACATGGTCCGTGTCCTTTGGACGCGCGCCGATGCACAGTGCACCGAGTGCACACAGTGCGGACGAACGGCCTGTTTTCGGCACTTCTCGTAGTTTGGTTATTAACCCTTTGCACTCGAGAAGCCATTTTAACTCGAAAACGAAACATATATTTCATCCGACCTAGAATATTCCCCTTCGATATATATACTTTTCATGCTGTACACACGAAAATGGTGTAATTTAGTCGTACAGTACTGAAATGTTTAGCAATTTATCGAATACAAACGAATTTAATAATGTAGCAAATATTTTGAATAATGATACAGCAATTTTTAGTGGCGCCTTACGGTCGCCATTCGAGTGCTAAGGGTTCATGTATATATAGAGACAATTTTTTACAGACAATTATATTTACCAATATTACCAAAAATCTAAATTTAGTTACTAATGTATACGTAATGGTAATCAGTCACAAAAAATTAAATTTAACAATAAAATTAACCAGTTGAAAAAAGAAAAAATTATTTTTATGCATAAAAAAAAATTGTTAAATGATTTTTAAATGAATAATAATATGAATTTCCTGTTAATATGCAGTTTTGCTATAGGAAATTTTCGTCAAATAAAAATGTAGCGAGATGTGCCGACTTGTCCGCACTGTGCGATGTACGAAATCGGCTTTCAGTGTTTTCACCGGTCTTTGGGCGAGAGCCAAGCGGTAAAACCGCGTATCTGCTGGCACAACCGGAAACGGTGTGATTCTTCGTAAAAAAAGAAGTCAAAAATATCGAATAAAATGTTTTCGTACGAGACCCTGTTTTCGAGAAAATCGACTTTGAAAAACCGTCGAATTGTGCATGCTTAGCATTTCCAAGAACAAGATTTTCTTGGAAATAAAGCCTTGTAGGAAAAAATTTTATTCTACTTTTTCGACTCATCCTTTACCGTAGAATCAATTATCGTTGTATGCATCATAGTAAATGTATGTATTTTTCTCAGGAATTTCAAGGATTTGAACATTGCAAATACCTGAAGAAACAGGTCCATCGTTTGTCAGCAAATTAACAGCAGTTCTTCTAACTCCTTCAATGTCTGTTAAGCCTTACGAGACATGGCTCCCTCATTCTTAAGAAGAATCCAAAGAGGGAGTCATGACACGATCCGACTTGCAAGTCCTCGATGAGACAGTGGGGGAAGAAATAAAATTCTACGAAAGATTGTGGCTAAATCTAGAATGCAAATTAAATGATTTAGACAAATACTGAATGCGATATTTAGAGATTTAGATAAGATATCAGCCACAAAAGCTATGGTCCACTATGAGTCACTAAAATATGTAAAAAGTTCTAAGGATACGGTAGAGAAACTCGAGAAAAAGGTAGCAAACTACGATCTGAAAGTCTCGAATCTTAACACCTTGCCCACTGCAAGCGTTGCATCCTCTGTGCTACTCTCCTTAAAGATGTCATACTGGTACCGTGGAGATTAAAGTTAAAGAACTGAAATTCGAGAAACCCTGAATCTATGAAAAAAATATATTCCATCCAAATTTCTGAAAAAATGCTTGTTTCATTAACTCCGGCTGCAGGACACCCGGACAGGACTTCTTAATTTGAATTCCAGGTTTCAGCACCCGGTTTTATAGCGTTAATTTTTCAATTTCAGGAAATAGTAAATATACAATTTTTAGTATCTGCAAATAATCTTTATTAGATCAAATGAAGAGGGAATGAATGACAAATAACAAATCTTGTAATTCAAATTGCATACCTTGAAGAACGAATGTACGCCATCTGGTGGCGATACATTGGAAGGAGTATTGCCGCCCTCATGCTTCTGTCTTCGGTTTACTGGAGCTTCGGTATAACCTAAAAAAATAATGATTGTTTAAAGGCTTATATATTATTATTTAAAAAATGGCGCATTTATTTGATAAATCGAAATTAAGGGGAATACTAAGAATATCCATCAGGTGCAAGCACGGTTCAAATCATTGGGTTTGTATCTTACTATTAAAATTTCAAGTTTGTGTACACCTCTCACCTGGTTGTAAGCATGTTCAACGAGTCCGAAAATTTGAAATATTTCTGCTTGTTTTCTGTATATTCATTTTCTCTGCTTAGTTTTATTACAGTACCAAAAAGTGTTCACTCAAATATTATAAATATGCTTTTACAGTCCGTACAGCAGAAAAAGAAACTACCTAAGGATAAAGCACTAGAACACTTTGACGAGTACTATGGCTCAGTTTTTGGGAAACAATGGGAAGAAATACGAGCCTCGCTACTTATAAAGAAAAACAAACATGTAGCAGTAATTAATAATTTTAGCGATGTAGAAAGGATAAAATTGGAATTACAGGTATGTATTTTTTTTTAAACTAGTACAAAGGAATTAAAAGTATCTACAATTAAAATTTGTTTTAGTGCTTAGGTGCAATACATTTGAAATCCTTGTACAATGTTTATAAAAACAATATGGACGAACAATCAAAGACTAAATCTATTCAGTCGAAACATGTACAAAATCCCATGGATTCTGTTATAGAAAACGTGCAATTATCGGATATAGAATCAGTTTATCCTGAAGGCCATTCCTATTCATCACAATCATTAAATTCAGAAGAAGATGCAGAATCATCGATTCAAAAGACTGATGCATTACAGCCTGTAAAATTACAATCTATAGAACCTGACTTAAATGAGATTGAAATAGATGTTAATCGTGTCATTGAATCGCCTTCTGATCAATCCATGCTTTACGAGTATGTACCTTCTACGAAATTAAAGGGTCAGTTTAAACTATTTTGTTTTAAAATTTGAAAAGAAATTCAAATATTACCGATATTAATTTATTCTACAGGTTTGGACGGCTACATACTAGAATCCGATTATTACAAATTTTATAATAAAGGAGCTGACTTCAAAGTAGATATTGTTAAAGAGTCTACTTTACCATTTCCAGAACACTTGCACCCATTTACTTTTGTAAGCGACAGCGAAACTGTATTTCCCTATCCTAAAAGAGGATCCACTGGGGTTTCAGGTTTGTATCGTACAATTTTAACTGAAATTGTCTTTCTCTGAAATGGTATTAATATGAAACTCTTGTTTTCTAGATTATTATTTATTCGATGGCGGATCCTTACTACCTGTTTTAGCTCTTGATATTAAAATGGGCGATGTTGTGCTAGACATGTGTGCCGCACCAGGAGGCAAAGCTATAACTATCCTTCAAACTCTCATGCCGCGTATAGTGGTTGCTAATGATGCATCAGAGTCTAGAGCAAATAAAATACATGCTGTTGCAAAACAGTATCTGTTTAATACCGATATGGAAAAAATGTTTTGCGTAACGCAAAGAGATGCTCGAGAAATCGAAGATAAAGATCTGTATAATAAGGTGTGAATATTCGCTAAACGTCCAATTGTGTTTTCAGTGACGAACAGGATAAAATATACGTTTATATTTTCCAGATTCTAGTTGACGTACCGTGCACAACAGATAGACATTCACTGCATGCTTTCGAAAATAATGTCTTTAAATCTACCAGAATTAAGGAGAGGTTACAACTTCCGGAGCTGCAGTCCGACATTTTGACGTTAGTACTTACTAGTACATATGAAGAGTTGTGTTTGTATCGTATTATTTTCATTTTAATGTTTAATCTTTATTTTTTCGTTTTAATAGAAATGCATTGAAACTGGTGACAGTTGGAGGCGTCGTCGTTTATTCAACATGTTCTCTAAGTCCAGTTCAAAATGACGGTGTTGTACAAGTTGCATTGAAAAGGACATGGGAAGAAAGTGATTCCGTTATGGTTGTAAAGTGTGTACACTACATTTCTATTTTGGAAAACAATTCTATCAATTGTATTTGTTGCTTATGTGATACACTGTTTTCAGAGACATGTCAGAAGCTTTATCACCGCTACAAAGTCTGTACAAATTCGCAAATATTGGATCGAAATACGGTCATCTTGTTGTTCCCACACTTGCGAATAACTGGGGTCCTATGTATTTTTGTAAAATAGAACGAGTACGATGAACGTGAGTAACTGTCTAACATAAAATAACGTGTGTATAAAATGTACATAGTATTGTAACTACATAATTAATGTTATAACATTTAACGTAACATTTGTAAAATTTTCGTACAATAAATGTGTAAGTCTTGTCATGTAAAGAGAGAGTATCAGTGATAATCTTTTGTTTAAACTGTTCATTTTTTACACGATATATGAGTGTGTGTGTGTATGTGAATATAAAGCCGAGAAAACCGAATTCCATGCTTTATATGTGTAAAAAATGAAACATAACAATTGATTAATATTAGACACATCTGAGAGAACTATTTTTCACATCTGAGATCTATTTTTTGATGTCGTCTTTTAGTGGCAATGTCTGATCGCTTGTTTCTTCATCGGATGGTTTAGCTTTATTCCAAGGTTGTTCTTCACCGCTTCCGAAGATAGTGTAGACCACCATCTCGATTATGTACAATGTCACAGTCGTGAAGAATATGACCCTCCATGCTCCTATAGTTTGCTGCAATAGCAAAAAATTATCAACAGATTCCGTATTGAAATTTTTGTCAAACATATCGATTGTTGTATATCTCTTTCAAGCTACTTACATTTCCGTGCGTCAATTTTCCCACGAATATCGGAACTATGAAGCCAGGTATAGTGGCAACACAATTGGTGATCGCGACAAGGGTACCAGCAAAATTTGGAGCAATGTCAATATGGTTCGACAAGAATCCACTATACATTCCGCCAATGCAAGTCACTCCGATAGTCATTAATGCAACTGCTAACATCCTATCGCAGCCAACATACGAAACTCCTATCAGGCAGAACATGGGAACAACGGACGCTGCAGAACGAAAATATTTCAGGTTGCATTCGATTAGATATATTATATTTTCACATACGAAAATGTTGTAACCAACAAAACTTACAGAACAATGTTCCAATTTTTCTTGACACCGTCACTGTGATCATGTTCTTCGATTGCATGATGGCTAAAACTTTGCTGAGTATCATGGTGAAGATCCACATACATAAAAATGGCATTGAAGAGAGGCCAGCATTCTGAAGGCACAAATATTTCATGCGAACAACACGAATTTCAAGCTCTTGTTAAACTTTGAACAGAGATACTCACAGAAGTCATGTCAAATTTTAAAATCTGATTCATGAAAGTGGGCAGTTCAATGAGTAACATGTACCAGCCGAAATTACTACAGAAGTGAGCAATCAAAATTGCCATAAATGGTTTCGATTTTAGCACTTCCTTCCATGGAACTGCCAATGTCTAAAAGAATAAATGTACGTTGTGAGTAACATACTGTAATCTGTAAATATTCCGTGTATTTTACCCGGAAGCATTAGACTGTCCAAAATAAATGTTAATGTTTAAAGTTTATTTCACTGATGGGACTGTAGTCTATTATGTTCAGTTACACGAAACTTAACGAACCTCTTTTGGTTCATTAGCAGTTTTTGTGCGTCCTAAAGATTCCATAATGTAGTCCCTTTCCTCTTCACTAATAAATCTTGTTTGTTCTTCGGGACTGTCTTCGATCATTATCCACCAGGCAGCGCACCAAATTAAACAAAGAGCACCTTCTATGTAGAATATCCATACCCAATTTAAATTTGCAGCCAACAACCCCGTCAACAGTATGGAAATCACCGTTCCCAGCGCAGTCCCTAAAATAATAATGAAACAACTAGGATAATAAAAATTGGTAAAACTGCTGATAAAGAAAGAAAAGTTTGTTTGGAATAAAAATGAGTAAGCCACTGCTGTAGACTTGAATTGATAAAAATTATTATGTACCTGCGTAAACGATCGAAGCGAGGACACTTCTTTCGTTCGGTGGAGCCCATTTGGCAATCATAACGTGCATAGCAGGGAACGTTACACCCTGTAATAAGAATAATATTTTATACAGGGTGTCCCACATAAATGGCAACACCTAAATATCTTTCGTATTTACAGTCCTGTCAGAAAACTTCAGAGGACAAAGTGACGCTATTGCAGGGGGCAATATATAATAGCAATAGTGTCACTTTGTCCTGCGAAGTTTTCTGATGGGACTGTAAATACGACAGATATTTAGGTGTTCCCATTTATGTGGGACACCCTGCATATTACCGAGGTAATTTAATTCAGAGGTTTTTGGAGGTTTTCGGTACTAACTCCGCCGATTCCTTGAAGAATCCTGCACACAATGAAGAGGGAGTAGTGGATACTCGCGGCAACAGGTGACAAGATGCATGCCGCTACGTTTAGAAGTACCGATCCATTCATCACCCATTTTGCGGATAGCAGTTCAGCCATTCTGCCACCCGGAAGCAGAGATACCATGTATCCCCAGAAATACGCAGATAAAATGAGACCTTGCAGTGGCTCGTTCCACACAAATGGTCCATCCTACGCAAATCACACGTACACGTATTACTTTCCTACCGATATTATTTTATTCAGCACGTTATGTGTCATTGTTAACACTACACTCCGGGACAAGAAGATAGCACACCTTATATTTTCCCATATTTGCCTTGGTTAACTGTGCAACATAAGATGAATCGATTACACTTTGCGGAAAAGAATATTCATATGCGAAAGAAATGGCGAAGAATAATATTTACGGATGAAAAGAGGTTCAACTTGGATGGACCTGATGGTCCGAGTTAGTATTCTCACGATATGCGAAAAGAGGAACAGTTTTTGAGTGGTCGGCAAATGGGAGGTGGTGGTGTGATGATTTGGTGCGGTATCGGGTACTATGGTATTTTTCAGCAGGTTGTAATGTTAAATAAATGAAAATTATGTTAATTTTAAAGTGTGCTATCTTTTTGTCCCGGAGTGTAGATTTACGGGACCCGTGAAAATGACGGATTCTAATATTTTTAATTTACGAATATTGAGAATGTAAAGATGCATCCATGAGTAATTATTTAGCAAATTGATTTCTTTGGGTATATATTATTCAAACAATGGCCACAAATTTTGATAGATACAATCACGTTGCTTTTGTGAAGTAACGTAAAATAGTCATTCTTAGTGCTCCGTAAACCTAGCGTTAAATAAAAAGATTTATATATACCTCGGCGACATTTTTCGTCACATTAGCGGACCCATCGTCGTATTGACACTCGCCCACCGTGAGTACATTTGCAAGTTCAGGCTCGTTTTCATCCAACGCAGCTTGCTTTATCGCAGTATGATTGACCATAGTTACTATCGCCACACTTACAATTACCTTGAACCCGTAAATAATTGCCAGCCCGATAGAACCCATTACTGCCACGAGGTACCGTGCTGGCAACACGATACCTTTGCTCTCTGGAAATGTGTTAAAAAATAATGTTTAACTTTCTCGATAAACATTAAAAAGATGAAAAAGTTGTAGAAAGTAGCCTGGAAATTTCTCTCCTCGATTCCGACCAGTTGCAATTATTCCTACTATTTTGTTCTTATGTCATCTAGTGACCTATAAGCTTTCTATAAGTACTCAAAAAGTGATTCAAGTTGCTTGATCCAATCTTACAAAGTTCTGCGAGCCATTTTACAGTGGATCCAAAAAGTACTTGGGCATTCCGATTCTCTAGGAATTGTCAATATTCGAACTATGATAATTTCTTAAAAAAAAAGAAAATAGTATAGTAAGAAAGGGCTTATTTTAAATCCCAAAGCCTCTACTTTTGCGTACCGCCACTCATTTTTTTCTCTAAGCCTTTTCATTCTAAGCTCAATGAATCCTCTATAAAAAATTCGGGATTTTTTAAGCTTTCGTTGGAAGCTTCAATCTTTAGATCTACGAGTAGTTTTGGTCACGAGAAAAATTTTTTAATGTCTTTACGGAGATTTCAATTTGTAACATTTTGGGCCAAAGAAAGCATCTTCGATTTCCCAGACGGTGTATCATAAAAGAATATCTTGGCTTCGAATTTGAAAGTGAGTCCAGTGTGTATCGTTGTACTACAGTTTTTTTTTTGTGAAACATAGTATTCGGTGGGGTCGTAAGAGAAGATCGGAGGACGTGTCCAACGACATGAAGGCAGGTGAACGGGCTTTCAGGTCTTCGACTTCGCCTGTCCTTTCAGTTCAGGTCTTCTTGCGGGCGAGGTGAATCATTACGTGTAAACGGCGCGTTCGTACGTGACCAATTGTGCATATAAACTGTTCAATCATCTACCTGGCTCCGTGAGGTAGATTAATAAGATATTAATCAAACCTCTATTGAAAACCATTACGATTACTTAAAAATAATTGAGTTTTTCGGTACCGTGTATCAGAAAAAGTACTCTCAACAACACTTATAGCTTTTACGACGACGACTCGAGAGATACTTAGCCGATATCAAATGAAGCGAATGATAACTTGAGTAATTTTACACTTATTCGTTCCCCGATATGTAATTTATCTCAATTAGAGGAAAACTTTGTAAATGATTAATTGTGGTTTGTAGAAATCTTGAGTAATTGCTATTTTACTGCTTCAAGTTATTCTGCTGAAGATAATAATTTATGAGGATTTAGAAATTCACAAAGATTTTACAAATAATATCAATTTATTATGTGCATATTATATGCTATCGATAAACTTAGCGAAAAACTTTCGTTATTCGAACGAAATATTTCGTCGTTATTGTTTTCTTATTATGAGGGCATTTATGCAAAATAAAAATTTATATTTAAACATTCATATTTTATATTTATATATATAAATATACATATTTTATATTCATATCTTTTCTTAGTGATTGTAATAAGCCGGAGATAATGCAACCGAATATTTAAATACTATAAGTGTTTTTACTTTTTTGCATTTGATGTATTCATATTTATTTGAGTATTTATACGAACATTATTATTTAGCAATCTTTAATCTATTCATCCGATAACATGAACACATTTCATCTGATCGATCATTGACAAATATTTAAAAATTCTTTAGAAGTGTATCCATATGGCTACGCTAATATCAAACACTTGACTTGATGGATACCGTTTAGTATTCTCAGATAAAAGCATCGTATTTTATCACGCTCGTTTATCTCTGTTCAAAAAAAAAGAAAGAAAGAAAAGAAAATGGGTCAGCAGTCACATAAACGTGGTTCCAAAATATCTCCCTGATCAAATGCGTAACAACTGAATGATCGACGCGACGAAAAGGGGTTAATTGATCAATATATTATCAGGGTAGTAAATTCAAAATTTCCTATCGACGTAATAATAAATCAGTATAGATTTTCCTCGTAGAGATTTGACATTTTAGCAAAAGCAATTTCTCGAAATTGATAATAGAGCGCATGGATGACGACAATTAGTTACTCCGATTGCAACGGAATTGCATCAACCAAGCGTCGACTGCAACTCGCGCGGCTTTACGAATTCCGCAGTTCAAACGGTTCAGTCAATTACTTATTTTCAACGCGCAATACTTTTCAATCACCATCAAACCACAAATATCCGTTAAATTACGATAACATTCGTTCGCTCAATTTTTCAACTTCTTAAATTAGATTCGTCAATACAAGTTGCTAAATAATACGAGTATTTGCACGTAAATTTAAAATCGACGCAGTGAAACATCACTTGTTGAATGTTCTGTTTTATTATTTATTTATATTAAATACTCGTATTTTGCTAATGCAATTTTTAAAATAGGGATATCACAGCATCGTATGAGAATCTGAAGGCGGAGGACATTTGAAGGTCATCGAACTGATCTCGAGAAGCGAGGCGACAAAATTTCAAATGTAAAGATGTAACAAATTCTACCTATTTTTGAAAATAAAAAACAACTGAATAAACACGGTGACGTGAACAATACCAAATACAGAGAAAACAAATCACTTACCTGTAGAACTACTTTGTCCAGCCATGATTTCCCCTGGTCATTGACCGATCAGGGATTTCGTAAGTCGAGCGATGTTTAAAAAGAAAACCTGTTTATGTTCGAATTTCACGATGCAGCCGGATAAATGAATATTCAATTTGAACGTCGGCGAGCTCTCGTAAATCACTTATCACTTATTGAAAGTTCGCGCACCTGATATCGATTCTACGATAAGATTAATTTGAAACGGAGATTGTTGAATCTCGGTGCAGGTCGATTGAAAATCTTCCGTCTTTCTCGACCGAGAAAATTCTTATTTTGGGAAGTTCCGTGCTTCCGTTACTACTCCGCATTCGTGCAACGTGCTACTGAAGACGTGCGAGACGCCACAGATCCTCCGAGCCTTTCGGACGATACCACCGGGCGTGCGCCTTTTCTATAAATGCCGAGCAACGCGCGAACGCAGACTCGAAATCCCCGTGTTACACCACCTTCGGCCCATGTGACGTGCTCATGTTTACGTTTCACTCCGTCATCGATTCCCCGAAATTTTCTCTCCTTCAATCTTCGGGGAGAAACGCCGGATTAAAAATACACGATAGCCGCCGATTCTGCGACACTTGTTGCACACCGAACCTGCGGCGCACAAAACAAAGAACTTTCCATAGGAATGAGGTACAGCGATGAAATTTTTTTAAAATTAAAGCTGAAACTTTGTAGAATATGGGAAAAATATGGAGATTATGGTACAAACGTTTTTAACCTTGAGAAAATTAGTTACACTTGCACAATTTCAAGAGAATTGTGGTTTTTCCAATACCACGCGCGGAAAAAATTTTTTTGTTAACATGCTATACTTCATTTCCTATAGATTTTTTCACGCTGATTTCAAATTTGGTCTGAAAATTTGTCTACGACCTCAGGGTTTTGCAAAACATAGATTTGTGTGACAAAAACTAATGAAATGACACATTCCCCTTATTTTTATAAAGTAATGTAAAATACTCACTTTTAATCCTCCGTGAACCTAGTGTTAACCCTTCGTGTTAACACTCGAATGACTCTAAGGCGCCACTGAAAATTCCTGTGTCATTATTCAAAATATTTTTTACATTATTAAATTTGTTTGTATTTAATAAATTACTAAACATTCGAGTACTGTACGAGTAAATTGCACCATTTTTGTATGTATAGCATGGAAAAATATCTATGGAAGGGAAATATTCTAGGACGGAAGAAATGTTTCGCAATAGCCTCGAGTGCAAAGGGTAAATTGGAGGGAAAACTACTAGTGCCAACTTAGGGGATGAAAATTGAAACAGCATTCTAAACTGAAAAAATTATATAAATTATACAACAAAGACGATTCCATGTTGAGGGCAATAGGTCCTCACAAAAAATAAATAATAACTTTAATTTTGTTAAATGCATCTATTTAAGGGATCAAAACAGAAGTAGTATTCTAGAAAATGGAACTACCGATTTTGTATTTTAGTATCCACTATAATGCAAATATAAATAATCCTTTTGTCTTCGTTATTTTATTGTGCATCTATACTTTGGACGAGAAATTAAATACGGTAGATTTGCGTATAACGCGATTAAAAAATAGTTTTAAAAAAGTGTGTACACACATTTTATGCGGCAGGATATGTAAAGTAAGTGTATAGAGAATTATTTAGGGAGATTTTACTTGTACGAAGTCTTTTTTAAACAAACTTTTGCTCGCGTTATAAGTCTATTGTAGTGTTCTGAAAACTTAACTGCATTTAATAATTATTTAATGTCGTCTGTGGTCTTTACAAAAATAAGTAACAGCTTCGGTCTAGTTACTTTATTGAAGGAAAAATAGTTGTGCGTCTACTCAGGGGATGAAAACTGCAATTGTATTGCAAAAAACTGATTTGGCTGTGTAATAAATGTTTAATATAGCACCTGCTTAGTAGCCTTTACGAAAGTGTATAACGGCCTTGGCTTCGTCATTTTATCGAACTTCTATAGATTTCATGTTTACTAAATTTCGCAATCAACTCCACGAAGCATTATTTTAAAGGTCACGATGCAAATACAGTCTCTTGTCCAACCGGGACTTAAACAAAGTAAAAAGCTACGAGTAAAAGGATCAGAAACTAGTTTTGAACATGATAGGAAAAGTCTGCTTGTCCGCGATTGCATCTCCGACACTAGAGTTCGAAAATGATTGAAATAAGTAATATAACAGAATGTAAAAATTAGATGGAATCTGGTTTGATATTGGATATTGTATATATTTTAAAATACTAGAAAATTGTGTACGAATATTATTGCTAATTTTCGACTGGCAGAATGTCATTAAATTTTCTGTTTTTCATACTTTCTCTTTTCCTATATTTTTTTCCATACAACTAGAATAATCTTATATTTCTTTTCCGTGAAGTTCGGAAGAATGTTGAATACAGTAAAGACGAGATAATATAAACAATATAATATAATGCTCCTCTCTGAATATAAGAAAATTTAATGAATGATAAATATGAAAAAGAAAATTTAACGTCATTTCGTCAGTTGCTCCGTCTGGTGCAATATGCTAGTGATATTTGACAAAACAAACAGTTCGAAAAACGAAACCGGCGTGAAGTTACATTCGCACACAGTAAAAAGTCCAGCGTTCGCTATTTTATTAATCAAATTTGGTGATTCGAAGATCGACAGAATGTGATATATTAAAAAGTAATGACGTCATCCGTAAATTTTGTTGTATAAAAAAGTCATTTTATATCATTTTTGTGGAAATAAAAATCGAAACATGAGTGTCACATCGGAGACTAACGATAATCTCGAGGAAATTTATAATTGGGTCGAGCAAATGACGTTTTCAAAACCGAAGAAGAACCTCGCTCGAGATTTCTCGGATGCAGGTACAAGAAAATATATTTCTGACATAACAAGATTATCTTTTAAACTTTTATGTGATGAATTTTAGTTTTTATGGCGGAATTGTTAAAAAAATATTATCCTAGACACGTTGATATACACAATTACATATCTGGGAATAGCGTCGCCAAAAAGGTAGAAAATTGGTGTATGCTGAATCGTAAGGTTTTGTCTAAACTGAATATGAAACTAAAAAAGGACGTGATTGCTCAATTAGCTAATGCGACACCGGGAGTTGTCGAAAAAGTTTTGAGCGATTTGAGGATAAAAATTTTACGAGACTGTAACGCGGATAGAGCCGATCTGTATGCTAAATTCGAGGATACTGAGAAAGGAGGTAGGTGGTATATTTAAAAGAGAAAATCGGTGCTAAAGAAAATTGTTTGACTTCAATTTTGTTTCTCCATAAACAGAGATCGTTAAATCGGTGCTCGATCTCGAAGAAGTGGCAAATAAAAGTGTTCCGCGTCACGTGTTCGTGCGACTAAAACAAGAATTAGAAGAGAAGAATGATGTTATCACCGCCCTTCAACAAAAAGTAACTCATCTTGAAACTTTAATGAAGCTCAAAGACCAAAGGATAGCAGATCTCACTGCACAAATACCAAAACCGGCAGATCAATCTGCTACACCAAGACCGGATAATTTAGTTCTCACTAACAATTCGACTTTGAAACCACGATCTAAGTCATAATCATTAAAATTAATTCTTAAAGTAATGCAGTACAAACCCATCATTTCGTTTACAAAATTTCTATTGTTCTCGATTTTTTAACTTGTGTACTTGTTTTAATACAATCTCAGATGTAATTTGTTTCTCTATGTTTATACCTTCGTCACAAACTTATTAATAGTACTTTATCGTATTATTGAATCTCGTATCACAACTTCTTTCAGCGTTGATACAAGATAGTAGTATATTGACATATCGCAGATAGTATTATAGTAACATTAAGTTTAAATCTATATTTTACGTTTGTAACGTTTACAAATATCACATACACGTTGAAAGATTATATTGGAGCCCTCATACTAGGCGGAGAAACCAATATAACACCGTCACCACGGACGAATAACATCGATATATTCCTTTTCGTGGTACGATAAACCTCTTCGTACGTTTCTTCATCAATTTCTACTGTAGTTACGGTTTCTTCTGCTTCTCCCAACACCATATTCAAATGCTGATCGTAGGCCTGAAATTAACATTGGTCATATATACGAATAACTTACACATATATTTTTATTACGTAGTAAAATATTTACATGTAATCTGCCTCTGAGTTCTCTCTCGTTCCTCATTTTAACATAAATACGTTCGTCGAGACTCAATCTTATAAGATCTAAGGGCTCCTTAACGTTTATCGCGGGTACCTACAACAAAAATCCATGTTAGGTTAGAATAGGTTAGACTCAAGTTTATCACAACAAATAAATATCCTCACTTGCTCTGCTTCATCAGCCATGATAAAAATAAATCCTTTACCAAGTTACAAATTTATTTATGCAACTTGTCGGTAAATCCTAAGTATGTCGCTAGAAGTTGACGCAACAACAAACAGCACATTTACCGGTCGTGTAAGTAAAACTAAATTATAAATTATACATTCGTAAAAGATTCCATTTTATCATCGTTTACAGACCATCCTAGTAAGTGGCGCCACGAGTCAGGTTCATAGGAAAACGTTACATTACGTTGTGACAATAATTTATTAACCAAGAGTTCGTAACAATTTCTTTCAGCAATATTACAAAAATTTTCGTGATGATTCAATTTAAAAGTACATATACAAAATAAAAGTCAAAGTCAAAGTTCTTCTGGTCATCAATGATTAAAAACCTTTTTCTCGAAAATATATTATTTATATATTAATATTTAAATACCATTCAACTTTTGTTCGCAATATTTTTCCCTCAGATTATCGGAAATTCTTTAAAAATTGAGATGACGAAGAAATTGGCACTGAAAAATCGGAAGAAATTATTTTTTCATATTAAAGCTAAGGCTTCGTCAGAAAGCATTGAGAAAGCATTGTATTTAAACGAAGATGAAATATTCAGGTTGGATTAATCATGTAATAGCTCGTTTCGTTTACTTTTCCAGAATTGCGTGTAACTTGGAAAATATCCGAAATACGCGCTGTGCATTACACGGCAGTAACAGTAAATTGGCAACTATGCAACGAATATTCTCCGATGTGGTTTGACAACTACGCCTTCGATACCTGTAATTCAATATAATTCCTAAACTCACCGCTCTAAATCGTAGAGGGCATACCAAAACCTCTGATTTTTTGAACAGTCGATATTTCAGAACATCAGACCCAAAGTCCCATAAGATGTTAGATCTATCCTTATATCACAGACGAGATATAGGATAGACCTATCATCCAATGTATTTTTGTGTCCCACGTTTGTGGGGTCACGTAACCCCATTACCATTTTCGTGTCACATCTTGTATTACCAATTGGAACTAAAATTTTCTGACAGAATCTGCAGGGATAGGAATTAAAATCAAAACTACCTATAAATGGTGACTGCAGTCTCGCGAATACGAGAAAATAAACGAATAATTCCAAAAACCTCTGATTTCCAGAACAGTCGATATTTCAGAACACGAAACATCAAGTCCCACGAGATGATAGGTCTACCCTTATACCTCGTCTGTGATACTACTATTGTCTAGTAGGATAGACCTATCATCCAATGCATTTTCGTGTCCCACGTTTGTGGGGTCACGTAACCCCATTACCATTTTCGTGTCACATCTTGTATTACCAATTGGAACTAAAATTTGCTGACAGAATCCTCAGGGATAGGAATTAAAATCAAAAATACATATATATATAGTCACTGCAGTCTCGCGAATACGAGAAAATAAACGAATAATTCCAAAAACCTCTGGTTTCTTGAACAGTCGATATTTCGAGACATCAAGTCCCACAAGATGATAAGTCTATATCCCTATACCTCGTCTGTGGGTCTGTCGTTATGTCTCGTCTGTGGCACAGTGGCAGCGTCTTGAATTTCAATTCTGGCGCGCGATAGTTCTCGGTTAGGCCACAGGACCGGCGGCGGAGGGCGCTGGCGAGGTACGATGGGAATCAGCGTAGCTTGAGGTACATATTGCTAGAGCGAGCGGCCGCGAGGGAGTGTACAACGCCATTTTCTCGATTCGCGGGTGAAGTCGGGTGTAGACGGTGCAGGAATCGTTCTCCGCGGGGCGTGTTTGCACGTTTCTGTTGCACGACGATCGGTATACACGACAGGGGCTGTCCGCGGGCCCTAACCGCGTTGATCGGTGTTATGCGCGGACACGCGGGCAGCTGTGCGATGGATATCGTGAGTTCCGAGAGATCGAAGCGCTCCCGGGAGACGTGACGTCTTGTCAGTTGGCCTTTTCCCGTTCCCCCTTCTCGGTCAGCTCCCGCAGGGATGGCTCGTGCAGAGTTGTCGTTCATGATAACATAACGAAGAGACACCGGACGACGAGCGTTTACGCATCGCGAGAACCCGTGTTCCCGTCGCCGCGCACGATTCACGTGGAATTAAAACGGTTCGGCACGCCGGGGATCGCAGAACATTTCGTTCGAGCCAATGGGCGGAGGTTTAGGGCGGCACATGGCTGTTGGGGCGCCGGTTCTGCAGGGGGTGGTTTTCCCAACGGCTAGCTCGCGCTGACTCGGAAAATTCGTACGGGTTTTTCTTCCGTGACCTGTGCGTCTATCGGCTCGCGGCCACGGCGGTGAAATAAATCCGTAAATCGTGCGCGATCGCGACCGGTCACGGTTCGAGTAACAAGTTTCCAGTGACAGTGGTGAGAGAGAAGCGCTCCGTTATATGTCTCGATCTCCTTGTCGGACCGGAGAGAAGCTGCCGCGGATCACGCGTGTCTCTGGTGTGTTCATCCGATCTGTAGTTTGTGCACGCAAACCGAACGACCAAAGGACGACTGTGATCGCCGACAATCTCTCGGAAGATAACGTGTGATCTTCGCTGGCTGCGAAACCAGGTCCGAGGATTCTAACCGTAAGTTCTACTTTTCATGGCTGTCCTTTATCCTCGGTGTGTCCTATGTGTTCTCTTGTATGCGAACCGCTTACTCCGTTTGACCTTCAATTGTTTATCAATGGACCGTTAGATCGTACGGAACGTGTATGCGTCAGCATTATCGATCGACCACTGTTGACACTGCTTCTTCTTTTTGTGTGTGTGGCTGAAGGACTGTACGATCTGATGTCGGTTTCTATTTGAATTTTCTGCGTGCGTATTTACAGCGTAATGGATGTATCGGTAATTTTAAGCGTATCGTCGTCGCATCGCGATCCTAATGGAACACGTAGGTGTAAGGTAGGTGCTTCGCCACACAGTGGTTCAGATTGGAAAATCGTGTGACATTTCCTTAAAAAATCGACTATCGCATGTTGATATTTAATACTTGTATATTATTTCATCAATGTCTATCAGTCTCGAAAAAGAAGATATTTAGACAATTTGATATAGTCTTTTAGTGGCAATGACGACTTACAGTCGGATTTTTGATGGATAGTGTTTTCTAGAGAGCGTTCTTTCATGATAGAGGGAACCGCTCCATATATTAATAATTACCGTACAAAATTTACTGAAGAAGTAACACTCAATGAAATGTAACAAATTTTTCAAATTTCTTGCAATTCACAGGGATTATCTTTGAAGTCCCAAAGAATCCCGGGTTTTCAAAAATTGGAATATTCTTGGCACACCTTCCTCCACATAATCATGAAAAGGTTAATTCCCCCCTTGTCCCACTGTTCAAATTATTATTGTTTAAAGCTATTAATGTTGGACGCGGTATCGCATCAATTGATGAAACTCTGCAAGGAGTTTTGTTTAATAAATGCATCAGAACCGTCCGAGCATTCGAAATATTTTCTGCGTATTAAAAAGTTGTCTTGTTCAGTTTTGTCTTAAGTTTTGTTTCTTATGAAAATATGTCAAAAAAATGTACAATTCATCGAGGTCGATGTTATATATATTCACACGATTTACCAATCTGAACCACTGTGGCGGCGGAAGTATATTATCGGGGGTTTGAACCCGGTTCCATTGATACGAACTTTACCTTGAATTTATCGCATCTCTCGGCGCGCGTCTTTCGTGATCTCGTGCCGCATGCCGCTTACCGATTAAAATCCGCCGTGACGTTCATGCGCCAATTAACCCGGTCCGACGTGTTCCCGACCTTGTTGACATTTTAAACGTTTCCCGCACACCACCGACCGAGAAATCCGATACAGGAAACTTACCTGGCCGGTGTTACCTGCTAATCTAGGATCATCTTTTTTCCGATAGGTCTTCTGCCCCGGCGTGCGTGTCGCGTTCGGCCGCGCTTCGCCGCGAATTCGTCTCGCGCAGCGTATCAACTAGCATTGAAATAATTCGGTCGTTGAATCAAATCTACGATGCGCAATTAGCCGCGAAGGCACTGGTTTTAATAGGCGACGGTGATCGATAACGAACGAGAGCCCCCCTGTACTCGGTACCCTCGAGTTAGAGACTCCGGTTCAGCAAAATGTAATCGAATTAATGAATAATGATTATAGTTACCGAGTACTACGCGATCATTGCGGTGGTGGGTTTATGATGGTTCGAGATGGGAATGATTACGGTCGTGGGAATCGGTGGTTTTCGCAGTGATAGTCATTACCGTTGGCAGCGATGCTCGTGATAACCATCGGGAACTAATAATCATTACAAAGTAGACACCGTCGTTTACAGCCTTATCTGTAATGAATATGAAAAAATCATTCTCTCTCAATGTTACATATTGATCGTTGTTGCCATTATCGCGATAAGGAGTATTAGTGAATGTTGTTGTGATCATTACCATAATTAGTCATCGTGACGATATTCATCGAAATCATTAGTCGTTACGATGACAATCATTAACGCCGTTCATAGTTCTTTTGTCCATTGTGGATATAAAAAATCATTAAATTGCAAATATCGTTATAATGATTACTTAAATCGTTAATCATCGTCATACTAATGATTAAAAAAGAATGTTTAACAAGCTTAAAAATCGAATTAACAAAAATTGTTTTTGTGGGTAGCGATTAAATACCCAAGACCAGAATTTATTGATTATTCTGTTGAACATGAAACGCTCTTAAGACGTACAAGTAGTGCATTGATAAATTAATTAAACGAATTTGAGACCGAGGCTTGATAACAAGGTGCAAAGAAGATTAATTAAAGAAGCACGCCCGCGCACTAATTATTCCACGCGTACGAACTACTTCTCTCGCAAGAAACTAGACTCCCGTGAAGTTGGGTTTTCTCACTATTGTACCGTGTCGCCATTGTTCGCGATACTTTTTCTGTGCCACTATTGAGAAGGTAAACAGATTCGCCAGCGCTATCGTACACGATCACTGGGCAGAAAAATCAAAATTGTAAATAACAATCATGCACATCGTAAACCACATACAAACGTAATAAATATTTCATACAACAGGGAGTGCAACTGCATTACTAGCTGCGAGTGTTACTATTCGTGCCGGTAATAAGAAAACGGCATAAACTCAAGAATCCAGAAAATTAGAACACAGCGCTATTCGGAACAAACGTTGTAAACCTTGGCTGAGATCGTTCCAACAATTGTGCGAGCGAAGAATATAAATCCGATTCTCGGAATCACAATACTATACAATAGTTTCGTCGTTTACTACCGATACACCAATTCGAGCAAACATTGCGAAACCGCGTTGCTCATTCTTCGCACTTTCGTTACCAGCATTGTTAAATCACACGTTTTCCGATCTAGAATATTCGCATTTCAAAGAATTTTTTTCCCTTTCTTTGCTAATGTTCGGTAACAGGGACACCGGTTGGTTGAAAATGTGGAAACTGTTCACGAACAAATCCGTGATTGCATAAACGTTCGCAGCTCGTCGGGTAGCATTTCTGTCGAAAGTTCCTTGATTTTGAATCCGATTTTGTCCAAAATTGCCCACTGTGCGGCGTCGAGAAGACCGCAACGCTGAAAGGGAAAAATCGTATACTATCGAGCGAACCGAGGCGTACACTCGAACACGTGTTCGAGCACGCGACCCGTGCGGGAGAACGAATTTAAAATAACTGCGCGCGTTTTATGGGTGGAGTACCCGTCGAGATATTTCTTTATTCATGAGCGCAAACGACGAGGCACCGCGCTGCGCGCATTAATCCTTTAAAATCGTCAAGGCTCGAACGCGTTCCGCCTGTAGAGAGAGAGAGAGAGAGAGAGAGAGAGAGCGCATGTTCCGCGGCGTATCCGAGAAATTGCATCCGCGATGCATTTATGCGTGTGGTAGCTCGGTTGACGACGGCGGTTTCCCTCTTCGGAGCCGTTTGTTTTATCGGCGAAACGATTAAGATCGAAGAGACCGAGATGATAACTCGCGGGCACGTTTCTACCCCCCCCCCCAACCCCCGATAAAAATTCTGCTCGCTTTCCGCACCGCCATTTACGCTGTATTTACGACCCTAAACGCGTATCGGCGGACGAATTATGCCCTCGTGTCGAGCAAAACATTTGTGTTCAACCGTCTGGTTTTTCGAAAGATGTGAGACACTCCTCCGATGCTTTTAGTTTGATACAGTCCTCGAAACTGAGTGCTCCAGCTTTTTGTAGTTGTTGCTGTCTACTTTAACGAAGTATTGTCTTTTCGAAATGACGAGGTTCAATTTATTTCTGTCTTCTGTTTTTCTATTTTCTATTTCATGGGAATAGACGAACCATGAGAGCATTTGTACAGTTTCAATAACTGGAACGTTCAAAAAATGGTTATTTAACTGTGGTAGGTTTAGCGTTATATGGATGATAGTAAGTGTTTCTATGAAGTGGGGATAAAAAATATGTTTGGCGAGAAAGATAGAGGCGGTCGGATTTGTTTAACCGCGGCGTATAAAGCAACAAATCCCATCGCGCTGCCGTGTGTTTTTCGCAGCTCCGATAACCCTCTTTCACTCGATTCAATTCCCGATTCGCTTTCACACACTCGAAAGTCTATTATAATGATTCGGTGCGTGGCGTACTAAAGCAGCGGACGTCACGAGTTCATATTAACCAGTGATTTATGGCACGTAACATGGTAACCGAATAATAATAGCTATCCTGTCCTTCGGCGATTCACAATACAATATCGTGCAGCATCGTTCAGAAGCGTTGGGACATTTATCGAGTGTAACGTAAACTTGATACGTCGCACAGTGGGGAATATGAAGCGTAAAATTTTTCCTGTTTTGGGAAAAATAGGGAGATTGTGGTACGAACGGTTTTTAACCTTGAGAAAATTCGTTAAACGTGCAGAAAGTCAGGAAAATTTTGGTTTTTCCAATACCACGCGCGGAAACATTTTTCCCACATTCTACAAAGTTTCAGCTTTAATTTTAAAAAAATTTCATCGCTCTACCTCATTTCTATTGAAAGTTCTGTGATTTTGAATCCGATTTTGTCCAATTTGCCCACTGTGCGCCGTCACGGAATTACAGAATGTAATTAATATGGTTCGCGGATCGTCGATGATTAACGGATTAATAGTAATTCGGGGTAACGGGAGGTGTAGCGCAATGTTAATCAAATTTCGCGCGTTCGCTAAACGCAGCAGACAGATGTTTATAAATTGGGCTTTACGAGCAATCAAAAAGCTGCAGTAAATTTCCACAGAAGCACAGTGAATTTTTCTGGTCGGAACGTCTGTATTGTTTATAAGAAGGAAATTCGGATAAATTACTGTCTTTTTTTTATGGCATAAAGTAAAAATACGGAAAAACTACGAAACATTTGATTCAGCTCAAACAGCCGAAAATATATTTTGTACATGACGACTAAAATATGAAATTGTTTTTGCGGAAATATCCGTATATTAAACCTGATCTTAGAGTTCGAAGAAACGGTACTTTCTTGGAAATAATTGAACAGTTCCATGGGAATTTCTTTCACGGGTTTAATATTTCGGAAAAAAAATTTTGCAATATTTTCTTGCCAGTTTCGCTTGAAAGCGAGGAGAAACGCGGCAAGAAGGGTCGAAATTGCTTTTAACATGATTGGTTTCTAGAGCGAAGGAAAGCCAGCACCAGGAAAGGTGACGCTACTCCTTTGAAGTTAGGTTCAATAATACTAGCCAAGTAAAAAGTGAGGTAGAGGGTAAGGTAAAACAGAGAAGATAGAAAGTTCCTTCGGAGTACTTGTAATTTCGTTTACGTTAGAGGAAGAAACGAAGTTGATCGTCACTCGACTCTGCTGCTTCGATATTAGTTTACATTCAGATGAAATTGAATTCCGGTGAAGTTTAAAGCGACCTAACGAAGTATTCAAATAAATGCACGGAGTACCGAGGAGCAAGTCTCTCGTTGAATCGAGGTAGCTGAGATGTAAGATAAAAAAATGGATTGTTCTCGTAATTACGAGAAGCTGTCAAATTCCATACGTAATTCAGTAAAAATGTAAAATATGTACTACACAACTCTAATAAATTTCAGCGGGATATTTCAATTATTCTGTGTTTTTTTTTTTTTAACTTAAAGTTTTTATGTCCTTATTGAAAAACCCTTTAGCTTATATCTTACAATTTAGTGGGAGATCGAAGGATCGTTTTGAGACATTTTGGGTTACTTAAAGCTTCGGGGCAAAGTGTTCAAACTTATTTTGATTTCGAATGATTTTCGGTGTTAGTCCCTAACGCACTTTAGAGTTCGACTAGAACGGACTTGAATAACACAATGGAGTTTCACCACGGCGATTGGTATTCGTGTAGTGATATAACTCTCACTTTCTATCGTTCGAGGAGATGATCCATCGCGATGCGATTCCACATGCTCACGGTTTCTAGCTGGAAACGATTAACCTTTCGCTCCGAGTCGAGTTGACGCACCTAAGGCTGAATTAATTCCTCCGTTCGTTAGCGTAGAAATATTTCTAAACAAAAATTCTGGGATCATCGACTAAGTGCATCGTCCGAAAAATTTACGAAATTACGAGGGACGAAAGCAACGATAAATGAATCGGAGTAATTTCGTAACAGTTTGAAATTCGAAAGGATTTCGACGGCTAGGTGAAAGGAAACACGAAAAGCTTGGAATCTGAAAATAACTCGGTTATCGAAGCGGACACGGATCTAGTGAATGGAATAAAAAAAAAACACAGAAGGAACTCGGCTATGAATACTCTACGTTTTAATGTTCCTGTCGAGTGTATCTTCTTCATGTGCTTGTCGTGTGCATAAGTTAGAGCCCAAAGGAGATTGAAACAAATTGCCTTTTATTCGAATGGCAGAACTTCTGAGGAAAGAACAGTTGAAATAAATAATAAATTACACGTTTTACGATAGATTCTTATACGTACGAGTAGTCAACATCAAAATGAATTTTATAATACGGGCTCGGGCACGTCACCGAGCCTCCAAATTGGTTTTAATAGGCAGAAATATTCCTCAGTTAATATCAATCGACGGGGACACTATTTCGGGATTACGAATATTGATCTTCAGCGATAGATATATGCTCACACTAAATATATCATTTCCTCGTGGGAAATTATTAATGATAAACTCTCGCGACGTGTCACGGCTGGCTGCCAACTCCACGATCGAATAAAACCAATGTCAACAACGAGGATCTAATAAAAAATATGTCGAACTTCAGAATTGTTCGGTGAAAACTAAGAAATAATTACGCTTGTAATACATTCGAAACTCTCTGTTTCTTTTTAAGAATTTCTTTCTTTAAATGTGCACCGATAAACACAGTAGATATAACAAAATAAAAGAAATTGGTACATATTTATTTTATGTAGTCGTAAAGGTGCAGTGGGTTGTCGAAAGACTTTTACTGCCGTATGAGATACATGCAATTACACGGTCTTAAACATTTTTTTAATGGCGTTGCACGAGGATCTGATATAAAACGAATAATTAGGTCTTTCAAAGAGGATCGTGAAATCTTTACACGGAATAAAAATATTATTTTAATAATTTTAATAAGTCTATGACAATGCACCGGTGCTGTAAAATCCCATTTATCACTTCTGTCATAAATGCTTAAAATCCTAACATCATAAAATTGGACCCCATGTGTAACACTAGGTTAACGAATGTAGGTCAGTAATTCGAGGGTTCGAATTTTCACATTACCTCATTTATAATCGTACCGATCGAACGATCGCGAAATTTCATTTCAACGGCCATGCTGCAAACCAAATTCTGAAAGAAACGGCCACGCGAAGATGTGCGCAACGAGACAAAGTAACTTCCCGCTAATTAACGGTCCGCAATTGATAGCCCAGGTGGCTGACAAAGCCGACGGCGAGGTTTGTGACCGTGCGGGCCATATTTTAGGGTCTCGGCCAGGCTGTTTTCTCGGGATTTCGGCGCGCGCGGTTCCGGAAAATGCGGCTCGGAACGAGAATGGAACAGGTGCGCTCCGCGCGATGCGAGTGTTGACCCTTCGCAGGCTGTTTACGACGTAACGGTGCACCGGCAAATGGTACAAGAATAGTTGTCGAAGGTACGGTTGAGCGATTGGCCGCGGAATCCGGCGTGTTCGCGACCCGGCCGCCGCCGGCTCTCGCTACTTTCTATTTTTCGAGAAAAACCGCGTCGCATTGTCGGGCCCGCGACCACGTCGGTCGTGCAACGGTCGTGCAACGGTCGTGTCGCGGTTTCCTTTTGCTCGCCGCTGGAATACCGAGACGTAACGGCCGCACACTGGTCTCAAATAGCCAAAACGTGGTCAAAACCTCACAACTTATTCAAAAATTATTGGTTCCGCTTTGAAAATTGGTATTAGGCCGTTTTTGTGGCCGCTGATCCAATATGGCGAACTGTGACTGTTGGTCACAGGTATAAAAAAACGACCATTTTGCTGTTTACCCACACTTAGAAACACTTTTGCAGTAACCAATCCCATACTTAAAACTTACCTAGCTGAAAGTTCATATTTTAGGTTTTGGCCACGTTTTCCGGCTTTGGGACCATTGTGCGGTGGAGGGGGGAGTTGAAGAGACAATTCACTTGTTAACGGCAGAAGTCGCTGCCACGATCGACTCCGTCGAAGTGGGATTCTTCGTTATTCGCGCGAAACGCTCCGAGGAAGGATCTCGTTAACATTTTATGGCATGTACTTCCTGCAACGTGAGAGTAAATTGTCTTCCTGCTGAATTCGGAATTCCTTACACGGTAATTAACGTGCGAAGTCGACTATGGGTCAAGCAAATGGCACAGCCCGATTTTTCGAAATATCTTCGCGCAAAGTGTCCATTCATTCGGAGTTGAAATTTTTATCTTCCACGTCATGCTATAACATATCATTTATGAGTGATTTTTGCAGGCTTTAAAAAAGCTGTGTAATTTTTTTGCATTATGGATATAATGTTAAAATATATTTTTGATTTCATAATGTTACAGCTGATGTTAACACGAATTCAACGACCTACTACAATATGGCATCGAGCTTATATATAACGCTTAAATAATGTTTTCCGGCTTTTCGAGCCAAATACCCCACTGTGCGCCGGCAGGAAAATGGCGGCTATCGATTTATACTGTTTACCGCTATCGCCTCGTTCGATATAATTGTTAATTAGCGAGTTAGCCGAGCGTTCAGCCTCGTTCGTTCGTCCGGCACGCCGCTCCTGTTGCTTCTTCGACGCAGTTTCTTCTTTCTTGTTCGGTATACAAGCGGTTGAATTTCTTCGCGACGATCCGGTGTCACACCAGCCCGACAACTTTTTCCCTTCTCGCGCGACGATTTTCGAGTGTGCATCGCTCGAACAGAGTTCGTCTCCTTTCTGTTTTTCGCTCGAACTTTGTTTGCCACGCCTCCCGTCGTTTCTTTTCAAAATATTGAGCCGCGGCGCAGAAATAACCGCGGCTCCAAACCGTCAACTTCCGAACCGCGAATCTCCACGACAAACTGCAGGAATTGAAATAAGAGCCACCAGCATACTTTTACCGACAGACAACAACTCTGTTTATTCAGACAGCATGGAATTCTGAAATCCCAAGAAAGTAAATTGAGGAAGAAAGAAATTCCGAGAAAGTAAATTGAGAAGGAAAGAAATGCCAAGAAAGTAAATTGAGAAAGAAAGAAATTCCAAGAAATTAAATTGAGAAGGAAAGAAATGCCAAAAAAGTAAATTGAGAAAGAAAGAAATTCCTAGAAAGTAAAATGAGAAAGTAAATTGAGATCAATCTTCAGTGTTAAAATCAATTTGGACCATCTGAAACATTAGGCTCTCCCAAAATTGTACTTTCCCTTGCAAGGGGAGATTTCTGAGATCATTCGTAGTAACTTTTCTCTTTGCGAAAATCTTCTCCGCGTCTTCGTTAAGGAGTTATTAACAAAAAACGCGGACCAATCAGAGCATGGATACAGCGGGTTCCGCTGAGCGTGGCGTTGCCATTGGCCGAGCCAGAATTTGTCCGCTGTTGCTCCCCCCTGATTGGCACTCGTATTTTTCATTAATAACTTTTTAACAAAGCCCCGGAGAACATTTTCGCAAAGGAAAAAGTTACTTCGCACAACAATTTCGGGACAGCCTGTACGAATAAAAAGCAATTTATTCTAAAAGGAAAAAAATCGAAACGGTTAGCGGAAACCGCAGCTGTTTTTGTGCTAGCCTAATAGTTTTCAATGAGAGAGCTAACTCGATTCCATGACGCGGGATAAGAATGCGGATCTAATGTAAAGAAAATCGTTTCGAAGCAGCAATTACGTATAATTTATGGAACAAATTCTCTACGCAACTGGTTCGATTCGCAACCTGATTTAAGAAAACATTTCAAATAAAACGCAACTATTCCGCGAGCTGTTTGTAAAATTTTCTGTATCGTTTAATCGCATCGTTGGAATACACGTGTGAAATCATTCATGAAAGGAGGGTTTATGCCGAATCGCTTTACAAATGACGAAGATAATAAAATTGTATTTCAGACGATAATACGTTTCTCTGGAAGCCCCCTTTCAGCTTTTGTTCAGCTGATAGTCATTGATATTTAATGCACGCGAGCGTCCTTGAAGGCTGACCCCGGCGAGGATGAGAAAACAGAAGAGGATTACTCACAATAGAATCTAGAATGATCATTTAAAGGTAAAGAAAGAAAAAACTGGTCGCTCCATTGCCATTTCCACCCTGAAACCTTGCAACGTAAGCACGTTGCAAGAATGTTACTTGAAATGTTCTGCACTCGTGAGCTTTTCGACAAAAAACGATTACCGAATACGGTTAAAACTGCACTCCACTATTTAAAAACACTGGACATTGTTGTTTTTCTTTTCGTATTCATTTCAATGCGTCCCATTCGCATCTATCTATACACAAAATTATTCCACTAAAAGTTGTGACAAGAACGGTTCATCTATTTAGTTAATTTCTCATGTTCTTTAATCACATTAACGCTTCGGGACGCGTCTTTTGCAAGTTAAATTTAATGCGCCGATAACGTGTTATCGTTAACGGCAACAACACCTCCACTGTGAACTGTTTCATTGTCTTATTCCGTGAAATGTTTTCATAAATCATTAAGATAATTAGCGCGATATATATTCAGTATTTGCGACGCAATACGCGCACGTAATTTATAATAATTCATTCAGAATTTATTGAGGCGTTCGGTCATGAATATCAAATGCCTGGCAATTCTTCAGTTTTTCAACCGTGTAATCTCAGTGCTGCTTAATTACAAACTCAATATTTAATTTTTAATTTTCTCTTTACTGTGGACGCGGCACACAGTGGGCAATTTCGACGAAATCAGATTCAAAATCACAGAACTTTCGATAGAAATGAGGTAGAGGGATGAAACTTTTTTTAAATTACAGCTCAAACTTTGTAGCATATGGGAAAAATAGTTCCTTGATTTTGAATCCGATTTTGTACAAATTGCGCAATGTGCGGCGCAACAAAATGTTGCAATACATTTTTGCGAGAAACATTCGCAAGATGCGCTTTCTGCACATTCAATTTCACCGGAATCTGTGTAATACAGAGAAGAGAAATATGCCCGCCTCCGCCGCGGTGTCTTTGCCCTGATTAAATTAGCAGAAGATGCTATTACGCGCCGGTTACACAATATTCTGCGCGGAATAATACCTGACCGCGTTTTCAGTCGTCCGGTATCCAAGAAATCGGGTCACAGCCTTACGCACGTTTCGAAGGTTCACCGTGCACTATACGCGTAACGACTTCATTCTAATTTTAATTTTACGCGTTGACTCGGTCCGTGACCGCGACGGAAATGTTTGGCTCGAACAATAAAAACTCGTTTGCTTAACCATAGATCGCAGACGTAGATTGGAAACCGCGGATCGACTTCGATGTTTCCGTGTAGGCCGACGATTTTCTTATCAGGACAACGGTTTATGGCAGGATTCGTGGTACCGTAGCGGACCTACCAAGCTTAGGGACCATGTGATCACGCCCAGAACCACTCCCCTATATTACTCATACTCGTACGTGGGGGACACATACACTCCGCGACAAAAAGATAGCACTTTATCTAATTCTGTTAATTCTCGCAAATATAATCGAATAACAGTTCCCGTATTATATGTATATCACTGTTCAGTTAGCAATAAGCTGTTCAGGGTCAACACTCAAAGTCAAAGCAAAGTCAGAATTGTGTATTTTCCGTCAGCGTCAAGTTCACATCGGCGAGTAGTTAAGAGTGTTCTTGTTAAGCAGGAAATTTGTTAAAAAATTATATAAATCTATGCCAAAACGTTTAGTGGCAGTTATACAAACAAAAGGCGGAGATACGAAATATTAAAACATTATTTTGTTATACACATTCTTATATTTTAGCTATTTCAAGAAATTTGTGCTATCATTTTGACGCACCGATTTTTCGTTTAACGTTACACATTCTCCAATGAAATTGTTTCTTCACGCAATAAATTAAAAACATATTGAAGTAATTGGTTATTCTTATTACGCGGTATACAGGTCACAAACAACGTAATGTACTACTTGCAAAGCTAAATACCATTTATCTCTATAATGTGCTATCTTTTTGTCGCGGAGTGTAACTCGAGGGGGTGAATTCGAGCGTCCACGTGGCCGCAACCCTCTTTTCCACTCGGAGCTTAGACGTCAATCTCCCCGATACAGAACGAATTAGCAACCGACCAATAGGAAAACGTTTCAAGGTCCTTCGGCCCGCACACGGTGAGATTAGCCCAGAAAAATTCATGCAAACTGCCCTCGAAAACGAGGGGGAGAGTTTCTGAATTCAAATTGTGCCCATCGAAGAGATAGAGCTCAATAGAGGACAGTTTTGTTTTGAAACGGTACCTGCTAGGTACAACTGGAACAGATCAACGTGAAGTCGACCTTCAAACGACCTTGAAAACGCCAGCCAAATAGAAAACCGACACTGCCCCACTCTTTCCCCCTCGAAATCCCCGCAACACGTGTTTTACACTTTTTCAATACCCTTCGCAGACACTAATTGCTAAAGCAAAATTACGTAAACGAACGCGTTCGCGCCGTTTCGCCAAGAGCTGAAGAACATTTTTGCAAACAGTTCCGTATGCGATTTCCATCGGCAACCGACCGCAGGCCATCCTTGACTGCAGGCTTTAAATGATCGAGGTCTATTACAAAGCCCAGTTTATACACGTGCTGATTGCATGCTCGGGCTAATCTATGTCCATGTAATCAAGAACCGGGCAGCTGCGACCGATGAAATCTATTTCTCTGCGGCGAGCAAGAAGCCCGGCAATTCGCAATGGCCGCCGTATTCTCGTTTTCGATTCTTATTGGTACTCGGCCCGACGAAACCGCGAGTACTCGGCGTTCATTATACGCGAGAAGGATTAATCTAGATGGTATCGCGCCGCTGGTGTTTCAAGTTTCAGCTGCAAAGTGGCGTAAATGATTGGCAAGAGGCTCTCGTCGAGAACCGGCGTTTTAGCAAATCCTCTAACTGAAAACTCCGCCGCGAGACCGAAAGAAAACGCCCCCGTTTAACTCGCTGCGAGCGTTGGATAAATTTCACAAGTGTCGAGCAGAGAAACGTTTGCCGCTTGGAAAGAGTATCGCTTGTCACGCACAATTAATTTAATGAATATCGGTGTGGGGATTGTGAGCGTCGATTCTGAAATTTGATAGAACACTGATCGAGCTGCTATTCACAAGTAAAAATCGACGGTTGTACATAATTGTTTGTATATAATTCGCTGCGAGCGTTGGATAAATTTCACAAGTGTCGAGCAGAGAAACGTTTTCCGCTCGGAAAGAGTATCGCTTGTCACGCACAATTAATTTAATGAATATCGGTGTGGGGATTGTGAGAGTCGATTTTGAAATTTGATAGAACACTGATCGAGCTGCTATTTACAAGTAAAAATTGACGGTTGTATATAATTGTCTGTATATAATTCGCTGCGAGCGTTGGATAAATTTCACAAGTGTCGAGCAGAGAAACGTTTGCCGCTCGGAAAGAGTATCGCTTGTCACGCACAATTAATTTAATGAATATCGGTGTGGGGATTGTGAGAGTCGATTCTGAAATTTGATAGAACGCTGATCGAGCAGCTATTTATAAATAAAAATCGACAGTTTTATATAATTGTTCGCGGACGCATTGCAATACGATCGTTAACAAACGGTCCCGTCGAGAGGAAGGTAAAAATTAGTGCCGGCATCTATGTTGCAAAACGATTAGTGACTCAGTCTAATATGGTATTGCCACTGACCTAGATTAAACTGGTTAATCGCAGCACATACGCTAGCTATGCGCCGGAGCACGTTGCATACTGCAGCCGCAGCACTGACATCAGCTTTTGTAATCTGTGCTCCTATGATCAGCGGATCGATGATGCAGCTGCAGTCGTGCAGCTCGATAACAGAAGCGTCTGTCGAACGTTGCGTAGCACTTTCGCGGTGACCTGGCGGCCAGCCAGTCGTTTCCTCACGATTTCTGTCGCTCTTTCCTTGACAACAATTCAAGATGCATACGGCATGACTATGTGCGATACACGCGTATAGTCAATTGGTGCAACTGAGAGGATGTCACGAGGATACATTTTGCCAACATAATGTACTCGTTGCGATAACAATTTGATCTTCAACAGCTGATGATTAATCGAATCTCTGTCGTCACCGCATAAAACGTTCGTTGGCTATTTATAAATGTCTATGGAAACCAATTTTCCGAAATAGCTTTTGGAATATTGCTCTCGGAGTATCGGCAATTTCGTTCCAATGATTACTTCCCGTAGAAAAATGACGAGTCTAATCATATTCCCGGCGAAATTGCAATGTCCGACGTTTTTGCTCGCGCACGATTCATTTTTCTTCCTCATTATTCTCGCTCCCTTCAGCGTCCTATCCATTTTCTTCATTTTTACTTCCACCGGTACCCTCGAGATCATCGCACCAAATGAGATACTGCAACCGTTCTCTCTCTCTCTCTCCCTCTCTCTCTCTCTTCGTTTATCTTCACTTTCCACCCTCTGTGTATCAGTTTCGCGAGACGTCGCGCGAGGCTCGCGTGCTTCCATTAATTCGGCTAATGCGTTGACTTATGCAAAAATTGTAAAGACTCATTTCTCAATCTTTTACTTTCATGGCATCGTTACTACTCCAAGACCCCGGGTAAATATTTTTCCAGATTTTCTAATTTCAATGTACAGCCTTTTCTGGATATATGTCCCAAATTTCTAGCCGATAAAAGTCCCACGTCTATCCGCTAAGATATTCGTAGTATAATTCCGATGATAGGAGTGGACTTTTGTTTAGTCCAGGCGGTGAAAGAAAAATGTAAGCTTGTAGAAACTTCCGTGGTCCAGTAATAAATATTCAAGTGATCGGAACTGTTCCGTCAGCGGAGTGCATCGGGGCTGGACGTTACACTGGTCGCGAACCGTGTAACGTGTAATTCACACTATTTTTACGTTGAACAATAGCGGGCCGCGGTTTCGAGCGCAGCTGCGCAACGATACATTATAGGTTTCCAATATCGGCCAGCTTATCGGCCTATGACATAACGGCCGGAGCAGGGAAACTCTTTTTTCTGGGCACCGTTTTGTAAGTCACGTTCGCATTGCGAGCATCTCTTCGACGTTTCCAGATTTTTATATTTTGATCATACAAAATGATACATTCGCTTCCGCTTCCGTTAGATCAAATTACTGCAATTGAAATAGACTGCAATGAATTGGTACAAAATGTAATCAAGAATACACAGTGAAGAAAATATTGGGTATCTCAATTATCAAAATGTAATCGTCATTTTATTTTTTAATTTTCTGCTCGAGGATCTTATTAGCAATAATTTTCGTTAACGTACTAACAAATAGCATGACAATTGCTTTTCAATCCGATAGAGAAATGACAACAATAAGAGTCATAAATATTTTTTAAGAAGTTGATAGAAATAGGTAGAAGAGTATTAATAGTAGAGTAATAGTATTATAGTAATAATAATAGTAATAATAGTAGTAATAGTAGAGTATAAATTGACCTTGAGAGCAATCTAGAAGAAGAAATTATTCGGAAATGTGTGAGATAGTCGCACAGAGTTCGTGAAAAGTGTGCACAAACACGTAACCACGTGGATATCAGGATTACTCTGATGGGTGGCCGATAGTGGTGGTGCGCCGCGATCATTTTTGCGTCTGTTTATTATGCCACATCGTTGCGCTAATAAATGCTTCCTAGCCGGTCGCTGTTATTTTGCAACGAGCACGGGTTGTACGGTTGCACCTTAATCCACGTGTCCGGCCCGATGTTGAAGACCCTCAATCGCAATTAAGGTTTATGGGAGAGAAGCTGATGCCGCTCGGCATGCAAACCGAGGAGCAGTCGTTAACTCGACCCGTATGCCGACTGGCGCTTTTATAAATCGCGCGGCGAACATCATTCAGCAGAAACGCGCTCGAACGCGTTAACACGGCTTGTTTCATGCTCGATAGAAAAAAAAAAAATAAAAAACGATCGGGCACCTCTCCGCGAACGATAAACGGGAAACGCTCACGCTGATTACGATCGCCGAGGAAAAGAAAACGGTTCGGCGTTTGATACGAGACCCGGATCCGTCGTGCTCCACGGTTTTCTTTCACTGCGACCGATTCCAGTAACTGGAGCGCGGCTTCAGCCAGGCGAAATTGCAAAGAAATCATATCGTGCCAGAGACAATCCGAATTGCAGCACGTATCTGGGAAACGTTTAATCCGCCGCGTCCTAGATTGCGCTCACTTTATTTTCCCGTTCCAGAGAAACTGCGATAGATTTCTGAGTAAGCGATAAACTGGTACTAAAATGTCGATTCTCTTGCTAAGAAAAACAAAAAAAAAAAAGAAAGAAACTACGCAACACGTTTCGCAATTCTTTTATCGGCGTGCCGATTATCTTTATCGTTTAATCTGAAATACCAGCGATCCAAACGGCGCATAGTGGGCAATTTGGAACAAAATCGGATTCAAAATCAAGGAACTTTCGATAGGAATCAGGTAGAGCGACAAAATCTTGTTTAAATTAAAGCTAAAACTTTCTAGAATATGGGAAAAATAGGGAGATTGTGGTACGAACGTTTTTTAACCTTGAGAAAATTCGTTAAACTTGCACAATTTCAACAATAATTATGCATAATGAAAGATAGCCTTGCACCTGGCGTGCGTAGGTTTTCCGAAATCGCGTCACATTCGCGATTGCGAACGCCGTTTGTCGTTATCGGTTATAGGCTCGCCAGGCACATCCTACGATCCACCAATTTCGGTAAGAGAGGCCGCGATAAGACGTCGACTTTGCTCGACGCCAATTTATCGGCGAACGAGACGCGATGAATCAGCCCGTCGGATAAAGTCGTCGCCGCGCCGGTGTCCCGTTCAAGGTGCGTTTTACACACGTCGATATAAGTGGTCAAACTGGTCGTAGACCTCGCGACGTGGGTGGATACCTTGACGTTGATCGAGCCCCGTGGAAAAACGGTTTTTCGACTCGGTTTTTCCCCCCCACCCGGTGCACAGTAGTCTGGGAAACCGATTTTTCGAGCCAACATTCGAAATTGTATCGTCACTTTCTGAAAATTGGCAACTAAGGTTCTTCTGCGCCGCCGATCACGAATCCGAATCTAAGAATTAAAAATTCAACACGGCAGGTTTAATCTCTTCCCTGAGATTCAAATTGTACCAAGAATAGAAAAATTAAGAAAATTAAATAAGGTCGCTGCTGAAAGTAGTATCTCCTGGCCCATATATGTCTCTGGCTAGACCCGTGTTTTGGATATGTATGGAGTAAACGCTGTAATATCTTCCCTGAGATTCAAATTGCACCAACAATAAAAAAATAAAAAAATGTAAACAAGATCGCTGCTAAAAGTAGTATCTCCTAGCCGATATATATCTCTGGTTAGACTCGTGTTTTGGACATGTATCGAGTAAACGCTGTAATCTCTCCCCTGAGATTGAGAGTGCATCAATAAAAGAAGAAGTGAAGAAATTTAAACAAGACCGCTGCTAATACGCAAAGTAGTTGAAAGAATCGATTTTTACATGTCCAAAAATGATCGAAATCGGAGGGTATGTGGCTGCGCAATTTCATCACGCCGCAGGCAACGGAGGTTTGTTGGAAAATCGGAAAACCGACGATTACGAAGAGCCGGTGCGCGCCGAGGTAGATCTCGCGCGGAGGGTTAATTTTGGTAGCCGGCCAGAGTCGTTGACCTTGTGCAGTTTACTATGGGACGGGTGCACCTTGCTATTGTGGCGGATTCGCGAGAACCGCTCGGCGAAACGCTGCCGCCCAGCATTGCAACTTTTCGAGGCCCTGGAACATATTGCTTTCCGGCCTAACGGGAAAGAAACCGTTCGCTTTCAACTTTCTACTAAAGCAAGCTTCTCGCTCGAAACATTTCGAACAATTGCTTTTGCTGTATGGAGATATTACTTTTGGTTTCTCTCTCTCTCTCTTTCTCTCTGGCAAAGTGGCGCACATAGACTTTTAGCTTCAAGAGTTTAGAAAACTAGCTTCCAACTTTCTAATCAAATACTTTCTTCGAAGATCACGTGTTGCTCCTCGAAATTTTTACGCGAATGGAACAGTGCTGTGTTGTTTGTTGTGAGGAAATGGACCCTTTCAATTGGACGTTACATATTGTTAAAAACGTATAGTCGATACTTATCAATAGATTGGGAATTTTATGCGCTTTATATTTGAAAGAATTCAAGAAATAGGAACTCGAGATATAAAAAGTTAAAAATGTTTTCTCATTGGTTCCAACTTATTAAAATGATTGAAACAAGCGAATATCTATTTGGCTCCTGTTTCTTCGAGGTAGTGCATACAAATTTTAATTTGAACGACGTTTCGATGGTGTCTCGGCCATCTCGCAAAACGACCGACAAAGCGACAACAATGCGATTAGCACATCGCCTCGCGACATTGTTTTCAGTTGCGCCAGAATTTCCCAAGCAACAATTAGTCGGTAAAAACGGTCTAGCCAGGGTATCAACACCTGTCGCGATTGCGTGACACCTTTTCCTTTTCACCGACACTTCCGCTAATCATCTCGATCCGAGCGGGTTGCGCCGCGCGCGGCCCCGCTAATTGCGGCCTCGCCGCATCCGTCGATCAATGCTCCGGCAGTCAGTCACTCGGTGCGCAATAAAACCGAGAGAGTCTGACATTATTGCGGGACGACGGCTACCATCATCCCTTCGGGGGCTCTCTCTCTCCTCCCCCTTTCCCTACCCCTTCCCCGTTCGACGGACTTGGCAAAGGCCACTCGGCCGCCTCTCTTCTCGTTGATGATGTTTTTGCATCGGCCAACGACCGGCCACGAATCTCCTGGCGGAAACGGTCTCTTGCTCTTTCGAACCGTTCCGCCGTGAACAGCCATGTCGGCTGTTGCTCCTGGGGATTAAATTTGTCCCGCGTTTTGTTACACCGTGCCTCCACTGTCTCCGGAACGAACCGGCCGAAATTCCCAGAGGGCGCACAGTCACGAACACGCGGCTCGAAATCTGATCAAAATTAAGAACAACCCTCTCCTTGGTCTCAGAGAAAAATTCCGAATAACCCTTGATAAAGTAAAGCGTTAGGCCTTTTACTCTACCCAGCGGAAAACCCCACATCCTAGGGTTATTGGGATATATTCCCCTTCGTTTTACTGAAGGCCGTCCTCCCTTCAGGTACGAAGGTACGTACCGCCGCCCTTGCGCTTGGGCATTGGTTATAACTGTGCGCCCTTCTTGTAGACACCTCCGAGAACGGCTTTCTAGAATTAAATATATTTCTTCCATCGTCTTCGCATATAATTATTTTCGCATAACTCCTCAACAATCGTTCGAGGACGACGACCTCTATCTGTCAGTTGAATGCTAGAAAGTTAATAATTTTATCATGTATAATGAATGTATAAATATTCGTCAGAGTCAGCACGGCTTTCAGTGTCGTTCCTAAAGGGTTGATGGCTCGTAGAGTCGTTGAGCGTATTCCGCTCCTTAGATCCGATCAATGGTCCCTTGTGTCAACCGGACACATTTCTCACAAATTTTTATTTCATTTACTTTTAGTCGTTGGGAACGAGGCGAGTTTATTCGACAATAATTTTCCTATTGTACTCGTCTGTGTCACGAATTTTGATCGACCCTGTACGTAGGACTCCTCTGGGACTATCTGAGGTGGCCTCGCAGTCGATGGCACTTTGCAGAAAAATCCCACGGAAGTATTTCCTGAAGAAAGTGAGAGACAATTTTCCTCGTAGAGGAAACTACCTTACTTACAGAAGTAAGGTAAGTATTTGATTTTGTTAACTTCCGTATTTTCGTCAACAAAGTTTCTAACTTTCTTTCTCTGGTACAACTAAATACTTACCTTGCTGCCTCTGTAAATGAAAATACAATTATGGACAATACACACAGTCTGCAGAAAGTGCCAGTTGTGCTAGCACGTTAAAAAAAAAATTTTTTTCCGCGCGTGGTATAGGAAGAACCACAATTTTCTTGAAATTGTGCAAGTTTAACGAATTTTGCCACGTTTTGGTGATTTTGGGTCACTGTGCGCCGACACTAAACTCGACGAAGGGACAAAATATGGCCGACAGCGTCCCCTAAAGGCATTTCAGCGTGCTCTCCCGGGTAAGGAGCTCTTATTGTCCGCATCTGCGCTACAAAATGTTGCTGGCTGGAAATGGACTTCTGACGGGTCCCGGAGTGGTTCGGCTTGGCTCCCCGAGGCGTTTCCGAAGTCGCTACGCTTGTCCATGGTGGGTAGCCGTTGACGGTGGTCCCTGATGCATAGGACCAGTCCACGGCAGCGTGTCCACGAGGTCGACGTCTTCTTACACAGCATGACAAACGTTACCCGATATCTTGCGCCGCCACCGGTCCGCGAATTCCTCCCCGTTTTGTTCGCCTACCTTTGAACTCTTTCAACGGTATCGTTCCGCGGAGGACTCCCTCCTGCCTTTTGTCCCTTTGACGCGCTGAACCGTCCACTCGCGAGTTTCCATTCCCGTCGCTTCTGACCGCCTCCAGCACCCGCTTCCAGTTCCTTTTCTCTTCTTTTTTTCTTCTTCTTCTTCTTTCTTTCTCTCCTTTTTCGTCCTTTGTCCGAGCGATCGGGGAAGAAGCGAGCGACCGCGGAGACAAGTTTCTTTATGAATTGGATTCACTGCTGCACGGCCCGTCAATGAAATATTACGGAGATTCACTCACTCCCCAGTTCGAATGCCGAACACATTCAGAGCGAGGTCCCAATTAATAACATTGTACTGATTATCGACATTTTATGTTGGCTTGGAAAGAAAGTTCGTGCCGCTTTTAAATTAAAATTCAGAGAATAACATATTTTCTGTTTTGTTCTGTTATATTGCCATTCGCCATGTTCGAGGTAACTTATCACCGTCGTTGAAAAATGGACAAACGTCTGAATTTCCCCGTTGAATTTTCATTTAAAAACGCTGGGTATTTTCGTTTCAAACCGACACGATAAAACGCGTGACTTTTTATGTCAGAATTATGGTTTCGATAATGTATAACTGCGGACGACTTTATGCATTCGTTATCAAACACAGTGAGTAAAACTTCAAACAGTTGAAGGACTGAGAGCATCTAAGAATATCGGTGTGTTCTTTTTAACATCCGAAAGTTATTGAAGAGAGAACGAAATTGTATTTTGCATAAAAATCCGCAGCCTGGTCGAGCCGCAAATAACCCTAGTCAACTCATTTTTCTCGAAAACAAAACCTTGTATCAACAAATTGTGTTCCATATTTTCGACTCAGTTTTTCCTGTAGAATCATCCCCTGCTCGGTTGTACCACCGGTTACGGGACACCCTTACAATTTAAATTAATCGTCAAAGAACAAATCATCCACCAGTCGTTTCTACTGGTCCGGTATTTGTAGAGTTAAAAACGGTACTTTCAGTGTCGCCCGGGAGAGCCTATTGTCTTCCGCGCGAGCATGGTTGACCAGTGAATCGAACGTAGGCAGAAAATTGACCGTGGCAACCCGGACACTCAAGTGCTTAAGTGCCGGCGGCCGGGTACGTAGTACGTAGGGTCCGGGGCTAACTTGACCCTAGTATCGAGCACCGTCCACCTTCGCCGTATAATTCCCCGGTTAAGCGGATCTACCGCATGCGTGGACGTTTCCTGTCGGTCTCGCGTAACGCGTACGTATCGAGCGTGCACGCGAACGGCCGGCCGCGTCGCAGAAAATCCGCAAACGCAACGACACGGACAGCATGTCGCGCGGACTGAATGTCGCGGTGTCCGAATCGACGCGGTTAATCGAAGGGAATCGAGTGTCGCGAACCGGTTGCAGATTGGTTAACCTTGCCGTCCGCCCGCCGAACACCGAAAGAAACGTGTCCGACTAGGCTCGTCGAGATAGTGCGGTTTAGGATCGCGCTACCGTACCCCGGGAGCAGTAACACTATACCAAAAAGCAAAATCCACGCGGCCGCCTCTTCTCTTCGGACAGACTTAGGTCAATGGGACTTGCGCCACCACGGGGATTCGTTCGCGTGCAACCAGACGAACAATTTATTGGAAGAACTCCGCCGCTACTCCTGTTTCCGACTATTTGTTGCCTTTGTTTCTGAAAGCGGTTCGTCGGCCGTGGGAATTGTACACTCCGGGACAAAAAGATAGCACACGATAAGATAGTTAAAAGCTGGTTAAGAAACGTATTTTCTTTTACTGATAACTCAGAAGAGCATGTCTGTGTAGACAATTTACGAAGTATCGTCCACAACATATTATTGTTCGCAAGCGGGAAGAAATGATAGCACATGCAGTCAATCTACGCCGTCCAGTTACACTGAAGCTGGCAAATTGCGAACGTCAACCCCGGAATATAGTTAACAGAGTCCGTGATATTGTTTCGTGTTGTATATTTGTTCAAAAAGGCGAAATATTGTGCAAAAATCGGTCGCGGAAAGCGATTGAACGCGTGTGAAATTGACGCTATAATAAAATTGAAAGAAGAACAATATTCAGTGAGAAAAATAGCAAAAATTATGAATGGAAGTCGAAAAGTAATAATGAACTTGTTGAAAGATCCGGAAAATTATGGTAGAAAGAAGAAAAAATCTTAGCGTTGGAATCCAGCCACGTTCGAAAACATGTATAAACAGTGAGTCAAGTATAATCGACCGGTTTAGCGGGAAAATAACATAAAAGTGCAAGCGTATCTACGAGTATATTTAACTTGCTCGCCGAGCAAACACTCTGTCCCCGTTTCGATCTTGTCAGGTAACCTGTCGTCGCTGAATCATTACCATCGAGCTGTTCGAATCGTTGAGATATCGCGAGTTCAACTCCGCACGATTGATCGGTATGTTCGAAAAGAGGAAAAAGAAATATTAAGCAATCATCATCTTAGAACTGCGAAAGAGGACAGCTGAGAATCAAACAGAATTTGATCGGGTCTTAAAAGATTTTATCTCTAATAAAATGTTCTTCGCGAGTCCAACTTTTGTTGCTAATATATGGGGTTGAAAAGCTTCGAAAGGTTTGGAGCAACTCGCTCTGAGCAAAAACAGCCATGAAAACAGAATTAACTGGTTACTCTATGCCATTTCTAGACTTTACGTTCCTCGTAAAATCAAGGAATGGTAAAATCTGATTGTAAAACGGAGGGAATCCTTCTAATTGCCATAAAATAGGTACTAATTGACGGCCGAAGGACTTAATTAGGAGCGACACGGTAAAATCGCTTTCGAACGAGACACTCGGTTGAACGTTGCCAAATAAAACGATCCGGCATCGATGAACGAAAATACAGAGGAAAATTGTTGCACCGTCGGACACGTTCGCGGACCGGACAGAAATTAAAAACGAATTAAGAATCACTTAAGCGGCGCTGGCGGACATTTGAATTGCAGATAGAATCTGTACGCTATAATTTTTCACCGGGCCGTCGTTAAACCGAAGTGGCATCGTATGCCGTAGTCGTTGTAAAATGTTAGTCGTACACTCATTTGAATACTTAATTAACTTTGTCCGATGTCCTGCTAGCGAAACGCTCCACGTAATGAGCTTCGTATATGGACGTGGCTAATGCACAACGATCTTCGTGGATAGCCCGAGTCAACCGGGTGCGTAAAATGGACGTTAACCCAAATAATTAAGCATATCGAGCAGGGAGACCGGCCCGTTCATTATCTCGTTGTCATCGCACCTTTGTCCCACGAACTCTCTATAAACGTTGCATAAATCAGTTTAGGGAAGCAATATTCCCCGACGCAGTTAGACGTGTTTCCGGACAATTTAGGGCAACATCCGCAACAACCCTTCTTGGCTTGTTCATTCAGTTTTACGAATTCTTCCTAGTTCTGATAGTGACAAAAATTTCTTTCGACTCTTACGAGATTCAAAATTTCCAGACATTTCAGATTTGATTTCTTCAAGCTTTGCTCACTCGCTATAAGGACGCAGTAAAGAGATCTAAATTTTTATGTAGATTCGATTTCTCTAAGCTATCTGGTTAAATTGAAAAATAATCTATTAGAAATTCTGTAAGTTTGATATCGTAGAGGCTCTATACAGTACTCCCTCGCTATAAGGACCCTGCAGAAACCTCTAAATATTTTATGTAGACTTGATTTCTTCAAGTTCTCTGTTCCAATCAAAAAATAATCTATTCCCTAGTTCTGCAACTTTGATATCACAAGGCCTTCACACTTTCCAAGGACGCTGCGAACAGCTCTACACACTGATTACTTCAGTCAGAGTTTACTCGAATCCCATAAGCCGCTGGAGAAGGAGCTAAAAGTAATCAGAACGGCTGAACTGATTGCAGAAACGTGTCTGCTGCTCCCTGTAAACTCGTCCCAGCAGAAAGGGGATTTTCTTGAAGAACTCGAGATTGTAGGAGAGCGTTCGTAAACAGATCAACCGTTGAAATTTTAAGAATCTGTTGTTCGCGTGTAGATTCCAGATAGACTAACGGGGGTGGGTGGGGGTGTAAAATGAATTTACGGGGAGCCGTTTATGTCTCGGATGCGGGGATATGTCGAACTTGGGATTTACACGAAAACTCGCGTTTCTGTTTGTAGATGAAGTCGATAGGAGCGAGGCCGGCACGAAATGTGTGGCACACGAACACAGCTCTTGATGTTGTGTCGTGCAATAAAGCAGAGTTTAGGTTGGTTCGCAGTGACTCACGATCAGAAGGGAAACCGCTTCACGCCTGACCAACAACGACCACCCAGTTCTTGGTCCAATTTACCAACCGGCTTGATCAATATTGCATGCGGGCCTACTACCGAACTGTTGTTAAGAAATGCTTTCTCATTGTGTGTGTGTGTGTGTGTGTGTGTGCGCCCCCCGGTCCCCGTGGGACACACGCGCGTCGAATATCGATTGCAACCGTGCACGACAGAGTTGCAATTTGTTCTAGAATATTGGTAACGTGTTGATGCAGGCTGTCCCAAAAATGATGCACCTCCTCGAGATGGATTCCTGAAGTCGTTGGAAGAAACTTTTTCCTCTGCGAAAATGTTCTCCGGGGCTTTGTTAAAAAGTTTTAATGAAAAATACCAGCGCCAATCAGGGCGCGGCAACAGCGGACGGATTCCGGCTCGGCCAATGGCGACGCCACGCTCGGCGGGACCCGCCCTCGACTCGGAACCAGCCCGCTGTATCCGCGCTCTGATTCGTCCGCGTTTTTCGTTAATAACTCCGTAACAAAGCCGTGCAAAATATTTTTGCAAAGGCACAAATTACCTCGAACGACCTCAGGAATCGTCTCTTTCAGGGACGTACAACATTTTCGGGACACCCCGTAGACACCGTACGATATCAAACAAAATAGCAATTTTCTCTTTCGCGTCTGGTTAGTATAGTGTCTTGGACTATAAAAAGAGAATATCACCGCGCGACAAAGAGACGATTAGGAAGTAATTAAATTCAACAGCGGAAAATTCTTGGCAACCTTCAATTACTGAAAATCTTGGTCACTCGAGTGACGTTCCACTCTAATTAGTCGGATAATAAATAGCGATTATTTTTAATCGCTGTGAGGCTTGAGAGAAAAAATATGCTTGTAATCGTTGACGAACGATTCTTGTTTATAATGCAGGGGGTGTGAACGCGTGATCACGGGAATCGGTATCTGTGTTAGTTGTGGATACGAGGATGACGTCATACGCTTCCCCTTTTATTACAAGAGGGGCAGCAGCGTTCTGTTATCGAAAGAACCGACGCATTACGCCCCGATACACGTTTCTGCCAATTTAACGTCCGCCCTGGGGTGAACAATGCCCGCAACAGACCTATATCCTTTCAACGAAAAAAACACCCGGCCGATCGATCCCAGAGTTTCGCTGACTTTTTAACCGGTTAATTGTGGAATTGAATTTGAAAAATCCCTGACGGCGCACAGTGATCCGAATTGGAAAAATAAGTGACATTTAGCCGAAAAGCGAACTTTGTCGTATCGATATCTAATCAACGAATATTCTTTCTTAAATGTCCATGGACCTCGAAAATAAAAAAAGTAGTACATTTTCATCAATATTACGGTTGTAATAAACATTGAAACTTGGACGTTTTAAGAAGAGCATTTTTCGCCACAAAAATTGTTTCTCTTTAATGAGTTATCCTGACACTTCTATTTAATATCTTCTCTCGATTTTTGTTTTAAATTGAAGAGCAGACTTTTGCGATGAAAAGTCTTGTTTTTTAATAGCAATTCATGCACGTACTCTATTAAAGAAATAATGTTGAATATAGTAGGAAAAATTTGCGAGATTTTCGAGAAACTCGGCTCAGTTAAAATTTAGTTTTGTTATTCATAGTTCCGGTTCGTTTTTTCTCGGGAATTCGTGTTGTACAGGAATCTACCGAAAGGGGCACAGAAAACCAAAGGGTTTCGTTGACGTCGCGAGGAGGTCAGGAGCTTCTTAGGCGTGAAATTTAATGAACTTTCCGTTCGGTAATTGTAACTAACCGCTAATGAGAACCACCGGGTGTTCTCAAGGGCGTCCGTTCGTACACTTCAGACGTCTTCTCGGCGCAGTAACCCGAGTACAGATGTTTTAGCGAGTGACTTTCGCTTACACTCTGCCGAGGAATGCAGGGTAATGAACTTGCAATGCAAAGATTAAGTATACATACGCACTCCCAAAACATAATCCTTGTAACACCTTGCGCTGTCGCTAGCACACATACAAGAATACTTCGAATCACTGCCGCCATGGTGTTCCAAAAGCTTCACCTTTTCGAATTAGCTAATTTATTTTTAACCTCTCACAGCTACTAATTAGATTATGAACTGTGATTCTATTTATTATACATTTATATAATTCAGATATTTTATCTGGGTTTCGCTAAACTTTTGTGTAACAATATATTTTTTTATTCTCGTTAGTGTCACGACAATTTTTATTTTTGCACACAAATTTTCTGCCCGCATACCGACGGTCAGGGTTATTATTTCAATTTTACCGTTTCATTAGGAAACGATTCGACGGTATTATGCAAAGTATAATAACCGTGCAGGGGCGCTGGGTAAAACAGTTTAGTCATCGAAAATGGAAATGCATTCGCGTGGAACCTCTTGAATCATGGCTCTCGTGTGACATTTTTCTGCGTGTGCAGAAGACACAAGCAGAACGCGTAGCATAAACACTTGACGGGAAGATTTGCTTGATGCTCTGCTAACGCGTACCCATCGGTATAATTTATTCAACCTGTTGTTAGTAACCCCAACGACTCATATCCTTCCTCTATCGGCGACCTAAATATAGAGAGATGAGCTACCTGAGCGTAGTTCATCGACACGACAACGCGATCATGCTGAAATTATATTGCCGGTAAATGAGTCTCTTGTTATTAAAAAAAAAGCACTGTTCCATTTAGGAAAATTTTAACTCGTTATCCATAGGTATTTGTTCTTTTTCTTAATAATTCATTACTTTTCACTGTAATATGTTTTACCGTCTAAGTGTAAATTTATTCATAAGGGACAAAAGGTTATTTTCTGGGACTAAATATGTTGTCTGTATGTGAGCAACTTTTTGTTAAAAAATTATTAAAGTTTATCCACAGTCAGCAGAGACAGACCCACTTTGCACAATTTACTATAGTTTCATGCATCTTGGCAGCCAGTATTTTATCACATCTGGAAATTGGTCGGTATCCAAGTGACACAAATTTTGCTGACTGTTTTAAAAGCTGAAACACAGGTTCTGGCTTGATCAGAAATTTTTAACTTCTTTTTTTGTAGTCCTGCAGTCTAGGAGATAACTGGTTCAAGCATTATTCGTGTTTAAAATCCAACGATTTCTGGATTTCTTTCCTACAGTATGAATTATGTCCCGCAGGAACGACATACATATTTAATTATCGCAAGAGAATTTAGTAAAGCTATTGCTCGGTCGCGTATCGATGACTTGGTAAGAAGAAACCTTTCTCGAGCATCGCGTGACCAGTGGCAGGCAGTGCACGATTTCAAAGCATAAATGGCGTCGTTTATAGAGCTGTCGTGCCTCCGAATTGGGAACGTGAAGACAGAACTGGTGCATGTCATAACAAACTTTCTTTTAAGGCACTATCGTCCTGTCAAAACGTTACTACCTACTCACGGTATTGCCTGTAGACTGTATGTAACGTCCCATACACACGTGTTTACATCCTGTCCCGGAGCTTTTACTACCATCGGGCTAACGTCAACCTTGAAACAACCGAAATCGATCGATACCACGTCGACACAGACAGTTCAATTTGCTGTCAATATCACGAATAATTATTTATTGATCCGGGCCGTGAAAGTCTCAAATTTCTGATTATTTATTGCTCACTTCTCTTTTCGGAGGAGCCACCAGAAATAATTAACACCAGAACCACTGAACCAGTGAAAATGACTGGATGGTTTATTCTTTCACGATTACTGAAATTATGAAAACGTTCTCACGAGATATTTTTTAATATATCTCTTCTTTGGCGTACAAGTTACTATAAAAATCGTATGAAATCTGAGAGAAAATTCAATCCTGCTGTTCAGTACGCGCTTTCGGCTTTTTTGTAAATCCAATGTTAAAAATTGTATTTGACATTTCACGTCTGCAGTGTCTGGTCGTTTCAGCCCCCGGAGTAAACTGCACTTTCCTGCTGTCGACGTGCACCGGTTAACGAAAACACGGGCACGCGATGAACACGAACGTTCTCCGTGTTAAAATTACGAGCGCCAAGTTCTAATCACTGCGGTCGTAAGATAAATTACAGGGACAAAGGGGGTTAATCCCGAGGCACGCTCCGCAAGCGCAATACAAGCTCGCCGTAAGCGCTGACCGATTCTACTGCGGTCACGTTTCAAGATTAAATTCTGAAGGTAGAACAGCCGGGGGAATGTACCGGAGATATTCAATATCTGTCTCGAATGTGCTCGATCTACCGTGATCTACCGTCGCTGCGGTGGACAGAAATTCGATCGGCACATTAGAAATTGAACAAACAATTTTTAGTAGACGGCACGAGCACCTTTTATCATTCGATTAGTCTAGCATTGCAAGAGATCGTGTCCCAGTGGACTTTTTTAATTATTTCTAGTGCTTTAGATAGCGCTAGGATATCGCTACCGAAAACTGAGCAGAGGAACATTACAGGTTTACGTTAAATTGCAAGAGATCGTGTCCCAGTGGACTTTTTTTATTATTTCTAGTGCTTTAGATAGAGCTAGGATCTCGCTACCGAAAACTGATCAGAGGAACATTACAGGTTTACGTTAAATTGCAAGAGATCGTGTCCCAGTGGACTTCTTTTTATTATTTCTAGTGGTTTAGATAGAGCTGGGATCTCGCTACCGAAAACTAAGAAGAGGAACATTACAGTTTACGTTAAATTTTTGAAATTGACTTTTCTCCGGTTTCTCGGGCCAAATACCCCACTGTGGGCCGAGCGGCTTCAGTAAATGTCAGAAATAGCGTTTTATCGAGGCCCCGATGTCACGGTCAGGTATCGTTATCGGGCAACAAGCCGGAATCGTCGGCACGTCAGCGTCCAAGACGTTATGTGTACGTGTACGTGTGTTGTATCTGCTTCTCGTCGGTTATTGCCTCGGCGGCCGGTCGCTCGTGACTGCAACGTGAAATATTTAACGAACGGGAAATTTAGGTCGTGGTACTGCGCCAACTTACGTATACGTGCTACTTGGCCAGGTAATCCGGGACACACTGTGCTCCGACAAAACGACGTTCACCTCGTTCCCGCGCTCAGATTCCCCCGCAAACTGACATTTTTACCGTTCTCTCTGTCTCTCGGGCCGAACGCTTTTCCTCGGACAAGCGGAAAAGATCAAACACAACTTTCAACACCCCCCGAACGCACTTCTGTGTTCTTTGATCTTTGATCGGAGATATCGTTCGCACGGTGACGCGAACGTAAAAGCGTGGTCGCGCAGTCGGATGAAGAGATTAGGCTTGCAATCCGTCCAACGGCGAAAAATCGTTTTTGCAAACCGTGTCGATTCGGTCGCGAATTCAAGCGCAAATCGGATCCCCCGTTGAAACGCCCACGCGATCGCGAATAAAACGAATGATATAATAAGTGGAACCAGTCCGACGACATTTTCGTCAATTATTGCACCAGATTTCCGAACTTGGCATTCCAGTCGCACTTTTTGCTCGTCTCCGGCTGAACAAGGTTTCGTCGAAGCTTGTGCAATTTTATGCAACGTTTAATCCCGTATTTGACCGTAATTAAACGAACCTTTTCTGATGTAACGTGCAAGTCGATCGACGTGAAAATTACCATCTTCATGCATGTACTCGCGTCTTCGGGACACGTCTGACCACGACCAACCAATTCTACTTCCCTTGTAAAAGGTGGTCCATCAAAATTCGAGTATTATTCTCGACCTTTTACGATTATCAAAAGAAGAAGCACACCCTCGGATAGCTCTCATTTCGCACAATAGATTTAGGAAATGTTTATTTTCCATAAAAATCTTAGATCAAGGACGTTTGACGCTGAAATGTCTCGTGACGATCATTCGATAGATAGGCAGGCAACATGACAGAAAAAGGAGAACATCTGCGTAAAATTGCACTCTCTCGACACATTCGAATTTCGCCGAGCCGCGAGAATAAAGCTTCGAAGGAAAAATATTTCGTTCAATCCAATTTGGGCTCTCCTCGAAGCCACGCAACGTCTGTCTGACCTATTTCGCAAACACTGGTAATATCAGGGATCAAGCGGCGACTCGAGCACTATGGAACGCGCGTGAATGCTTGAAATCGGGCAAAATCGATTCGCGCTTTTATTCGATTTCGGGGAAGGTTCCACCAGCAAGTTCACACCCCTTTAAAAACCCATCTCTGCGTGCGAGTCGGCAGTCTTCAGTTTGTATTCAACCTGTCTTCAGCTAGTCCTCATTCAAGTCACATCTTTGTACAGTCGTTCTAATTAAACTACCAGTTATTGTTATCAACAAGTTGCCCAAATTCTCTACTACTCAAAACACCTGACCCTCAACAAGAACTACCTAGCACGGTTTTGATTAACCAAGCAGGAGTGACAGATGCGAGAAAAATCGACCTAACCGATCTTTTCCATCTACGCACATACATACATACAGTTTCTGTGTGAACGAAAAGTGAAACGGAAAACGAGACTAAATTAGCAGATTATGTGAAAAGAATTTGCATTTCATCGATTACTTATTCCATAGAATTTCAAACGCTGTATCGTATCGCAGAATATTTTTCAACATGATCTTTGAACTGCTCTCATCCCTTCGTAATTAACTCGAGAACCCATCCCGTACACCGAGCCGGGAATTTCATTAGTATTACGCACAGCGGTTAGGGCCGGACTGTGCTCGAAGGTAAAATTGCGTTAACTCTGTCCATTTATGGGGAGCATAATGGGCCGCGAGAGGTTCGTTATCAACTTTTCCGCGATTACTTTCGTTCCCACACGGTGTTTTTCTTCTGCTTGTTCTCGGCGAAATGGTCGCTGGAAATATCCTCGTTCTGGTAACAGTGGTAGCCTAATCGAGGCGACACGGTCTGTGGGACGATCGAAAGATGCGTCCGGTTGACCGGCGTCGCGGTTAACAAAAGAGCTTATGGTAATGGCCGACGTGCAACGATTTTGCAATATCAGCCGAACGACGACGCCCCGCCGCGTGTCTCGAATCGAATCTACGACGACGTGGGACCGTGAACGGTGAACGTTGCACGCGCACACGCCTGGAATTCCGCGCGTTTCCACCGCGCCGGTGACATTCCTGAAGCCTCTTTGCGCCGCACAGTGGACAATTTCGACGAAATCGGATTCAAAATCAAGGAACTTTCGATAGAAATGAGGTAGAGCGATGAAATTAATTTTTTAAATTAAAGCTCAAACTTTGTAGAATATGGAAAAAATAGGGAGATTTTTACCATCCAATCATTTCAACGAAAAAATGACTTTGTTAGTTTTTGTCATAAAAATCTATTTGTTGCAAAATCCTGAGGTCGTAGACAAATTTTCAGACCAGATTTGAAATTAGAATGAAAAATCTATGGGAAATGATGTATAGCATGTTAACAAAAAAATTTTTCCGCTCGTGGTATTGGAAAAACCAAAATTTTCTTGAGTTTCTGCACGTTTGACGAATTGTTAAACTCTGATGACGCCATATGCATGATAATTCCATTAAACCAGTCAGTGGCTTAAATATTTAAGCAGCTATTAACAACAGTTATACGTACAACTTAGAGTTAAGATAACACTTTTTGGAAAATAATCATCTGTCCCAGTAAGTTATAAATTTTTTAATCATGAATTGCATCGCCGTATCTCGAAAACTATTAATCGCATGGTCGTTATGGTCTCATGTAATTTAGAATGAAGAAATATATAAACGATGGTATTGTGCTGAACAGAAAAAATGATTTTAATATTTTTTTTTCCTAATTCGTCCATTGGGACCATTGTGCGCCGCGCCGACTATTTGTCGATCCGCGATACAGTCGACCGAGCGAACACCTCGCGAAACCCCTCGCAGATCTGCGAGTCGAACGGGACGCTTTTGTAGCAGGTCATTGTTTTCGATAATTAGCCCTCGACTCGTCGACGGCCGTGGTATCAATCTTTCAAATCGACGCGCCTCCGTATTCATCGGCGTCGCTTGTCTCGTCCGACATGCTAAATTATCCGGCGCCCTTTGTTCAGGGCGAAACGACGAAATTGGCGGCATCGAAAGTTAGGGTCGAGCATCGATCGTCACCGAACACCGATCAGATTGCATACAATATTTGTGGTGTCGCGTCGATCCCGAACTTGGGAGAAATCGGATCGCGACTAGGTAAAGGTTAACGGCGAATGATTCCATTGTCAATCTCCGGAGAACTGGTCTTTATTGCGATGCGGCAAGACTTGGCTTGCTGTTAGAATTTCGGTGTTTTCAACAGTTCGGTTTTTGAAGCGGTTCTGAATTGGTTAGAATCGTATAGGAATTAGGAAAGCTCGGATGTGGCTGTGATTTTAGGAAGTTGTCTATGATTGGTTGAAAGATGTGTTTTTGGAAGGTGTCGAAAGTGGTGGAAAATTAGGAAGAGTGGGAGTAAAAGGAAATTTCTTCCTTTAGAACACGGCTTACACCCGAAAGCCTCAACAGACAAAACTGTATCTACAGAGGAAGTAAGGTAAGTATTTAGTTGTACCAAAGAAAGAAAGTTAGAAACTTCGTTGATGAAAATACGTAAGTTTTAAAAAATCTTCCGTGTTTGCTGGACGGTGTCTCACGCACAAACTAACTGTGAATCAGTTGATCGTAGAAATATTGATTACTTTTCGGTCCCTCTAATATCAGCAGATGGATCGGTTCGAATTGGCACGACCCTGGGCATTGAGAAGGGAAAAACGGAAACGCATTTGTTTTTCCTTTAATTGGCTGACAAGGGGATGAAGACCTTGGAGTGGCGAATGAAAATCTTGTTAACACTTTCTCGGCCGGTAACGTATGTATGTCTTTCGGAACGCTGTAACGTGTTTATGGACTTCGTCTGCTTCTCACAGTGCTCGGTGAAATGTATATGACGAGAGGCTACGGTAGGTGAACGGTACATTTCCGAGCCGGGTATATGGGTTTCTCGTGTGCGCATGGTCTCATGGTCGCATGGTCGCATGACCATATGGGCAGCATGTGCAGGTTCGGTTTTCATAGGCACACGTGCGAGCCAGAATGAATCGAGTTGAACGTGGACACGATTAAACGACCGACGGAGCCAAGTCATTGCCACTTGCTAATGCGCGTTAAGTAAATTGAAATAACGTCTGCGGTTATTGTCGACTGTGCTCGAGCGCACGGCGGCGAGAGTTATTAGATATTGCCAGCGTCGAACAGTCTTTGCGTTTGTCTACACTCCGGGACAAAAACACACCTTATATTTTCCCATATCTTCTGTTAAAAGCTGATTAAGATACATATTTTCTTTCACCGATAACTCTGAGCATGTCTATGTATACTATTTACGAAATATCATCCACAACATATTGTTCGCAAGCGGGACAAAATGATAGCACGTGTAGTAAATCCATATTTCCTTAAAAGTTGCATTTTTTTAAATAAAGAATGTATAAAAACAAAACCTTGGTTGTAATGTTAAATAAATAAAAATTATGTTAATTTTAAAGTGTGCTATCTTCTTGTCCAGGAGTGTACAGAACTGTTGTTCGTACAAATTTTCAGAAAAATGAAAATACTGGAACGAATCGAACGTTTCCATCGAAGGCTTGTGCAACCTCTTCAAATATTGAGGAGGAACGCCGTTATCAATGATCCATTGGTATCTTTTATCGGAGATATCGTTCGCACGGTGACGCGAACGTGAAAGCGCGGTTGCCCAATCGGATGAAGAGATTAGGCTGGCAAACTGTCCAACGGCGAAAAATCGTTTTTACAAACTGTGTCGATTCAAGCGCAAATCGGATCCCCCGTTGAAACGCCCACGCGATCGCGAATAAAACGAATGATATAATAAGTGGAACCAGTCCGACGACATTTTCGTCAATTATTGCACCAGATTTCCGAACTTGGCATTCCAGTCACACTTTTTGCTCGTCTCCGGCTGAACAAGGTTTCGTCGAAGCTTGTGCAATTTTATGCAACGTTTAATCCCGTATTTGACCGTAATTAAACGAGAACCTTTTCTGATGCAACGTCCAAGTTGATCGACGTGAAAATTACCATCTTCATGCATGTACTCGCGTCTTCGGGATTTGCAAAATAATTGACATGCTAGCGACGAAATTTTACTTGACACGTTGGTGAGGAATCACATGGAGCAAATCAAATTAATTTTCTGCGTATTGTTTAAAATTGTAACTCGTCCGCTGCTTTTTTCCAAAATAAAAATGGTCCAAAACAACTGTAAGAAACCGAGATTAAATGAAACTACGTTTTCTTTTTACTATTTTCAAGCGTTTGTAGATTTATTGCTCGATTGTTGCGAAAATGGTTTGGATAATTTTTTGGTTAATTATTGTATATGTGTGTTTCTTTCGCGGAGATTCACAGATACACAAAAGAAGGTGCACTCTTCTTCATCTGGTATTCTAATGGACGCGAATGGTAATGGTAAATAGTAGTAGCTAGGATGAGCTTGTAACAGTGACCTTTAAATGTTGCTTATCTTGCGCAAGGCGGTCTGCAGATTTCGGTCGAATTCCCATTCACTAGACGTTTGAATGAACAGATCCTTTTACTGTGCTCAGCGAGAAGTTTTGCAATTTAATTCCTCGCGATCCCATCGCTGTGCGAGATAAGCCGTTCATCTTGGAATCTTCGGTTACATCTTGAAATTGGAATTCTGCTGACTGCGAGTTTCCGACGTGTTTGCGAAACGCTCGCAGTCAGTTGCGATTCATAAATTTGCAAATATTAGAGAGCGCAGAAATAAATCAAACGTGCACTAATCTCTTTTATCATCGGCACACGAACCACTACCGTTATCAAATTTTTGAAGTTGTCAATCTAATTCATATTCTCGCCTGTAGGAACCAAAGAAGATTTAGGTGTAGATTGTGTTTAAAAATTTGTTAAATGGACAAAAATTCGTTTCATATTAAAATTTTGTCCCCAGTTTTTCGATAGCGAATAATTTTTTCCGGCTTTTCGGGCCAAATATCCCACTGTTCTACGGTAGAATGCAGCTAGTCGCAATTATCCGCGGAATTCTTGCCGCATTTCCCGCGGTGGTATTCTCGTTTCTGGGATCGATGAGAACGTTCTCCGTTTTCAGCGTAAACGTCACACGAACGGTGTATTTTTCATTAACCCGAACATGGAGGCTCTTCCGTTCGCCGGTCGCCGTTAAATCAGTAAATCCCTACTTGGCACCAAACGCGTGGGAGCGGGCAGAAAAAGCAGATACTACGATGTGTAAGGTCGAGGAGCGACGGGGGAAGGGAGAGGCGGTTAGGTGTATGGTGACTCATATAATACTCGCATAATCTACCAGACCGTTTCACTAGAATCGTTGCCCCTTCGTGTTCGCCGGTTGCGGTCGAATATCGGCATCGAAATTGCAAATGAATTTGCAAAAAAGCAGAAGATTTAGCCACAGACAATGAACTCTCCATATTTATAACCGATTTCATGCCCATAATTTCTGACAAATTTAGCCAGGATTATCTTCGAAATTTATCCTGATTATCGCAAGACATACTCTGTAAAAGCGTTCAGGACCTGAACAGCCAAACAGAAGAAGATTCAGTCACAGACAATAATGAAATCCAATGACGAACCATTTCGGATGATAACTACTTCTACAACCTAACATTTTCTTTCATCGATCGGTCGAGGACGATTTTTCTAGATGGAAATCAGGGAAACGCCGTGAGTCATTGTGTTTTGCCGCAGGGCAGAAAAGATGTGTTCGCGTGGGTGAGAGGCGAATCGACTCGGATCGCGAGATTAATCCGATGGAAAACAAATATGGCGGGGTAGAAACTGGTTCTCCCCGATATGATTATAATGTTCGTGCCACGGTCTACTTACATGCATGTATTGTTTGTAAGGGCTTTCGACGATTGATGTGCCATTCAGCGCAACGTTCGCCATACTGTTTTGACTCGAACAGAGATTTAACTCGTTGCGAAAAGAGAAAGCGATTAGCCTCGATCAAACTCGTAGTAAAAGTTCACGCTAACAGACTTTAGAACAACAAGACATCCCCCGGTCCATCGGTTTCCATTCTTCTCGAACTTTTATAGTTTCTCACAAACTTTTTTCCAATAAATACAGATAATACGATACTTTTATGTTTCCTAAAATTGTTAGATCAATCGATATTGCATCTGTTAGTGACTTTTATACGAAAGCAAATTTTGTGTGTGGGTTCATTATTATCTTCCTCGTGAAACGAGTATTATTTTTCTTATTCTGATAACAAAAATTATACATACTGTAGTAAAAGAATTATTTACATGCGCATGTTATTCTGAAGAAGTTGTTTGTTTGAGTTACAATATTTAACTATAATAAATGGTACTTTTCATCAAACGCTAAATTCTGATTTTCAGGAGATAAAAGAAGAGAAAAATGTATAATCTTGGAAATACGAAATGCAAAACTAATGTGAGGTATGGTTTCTGGAGTTTATAAATTTTGATGGACGTTTCCCGGGATACACGATTTGTTGCTCAATACGCGTTTTGAAGTTTCCGTGCACGCTATTGGCAACCGCGGAGAACGATCAAGCCCACAATCGCAAGAAATCATCGCAAAAGACTTTCTACTTCCCGGGGCCATAGTACTCGATTGTACAATGTAAATGTCAGCCCACACGTCGACGCGACTTCGATCGAAGGGCCCCATAAACGCGAACGTGTTCCACTATACGGCAAAAATGACCATCGCAAGGTGTATCAAATTGTTGAACGACTGTTAGTTAAAGGTTCAATGATCGTTTTCAATAGACATTACAGTAGAGCTATTACACGTAATCGCATGCATTACTATACTGCGGGTGCTTATTCAAATTTATGTGTATTTATACATTAATTCACCGAACCTATAATTAAAGATAAGTTTATGTACTTTGTTAAAGGTTCATTAAAATTTATCAGCCCGTTAACTGTACTGGAAGGTAGAAAATTGCATGGGAGTGCAAATAATTTCCTAGCACTATTCTGATACTTCAATGTATTAAAATTATCTTATCTGCATCTTGTAATTGGTGCATAAAATTTTTCATATATGTAAGCGAAGACTTCGGTAATTTACCATCAAAAGCATCTTTGCAATTTCTATGTTAATTTCTACTGCTATATTAATTCTATAATTTCTAATATTCCAACTCTTATCAATCTTCTGTCATCAAGTAGAATGGCTAAACTTTACTTCGGGAAATCAGAAATTTTTAACTTTTTCAAAAGGAATCCTGCAGATTTTGACGAGAGAATGCCGAAAATTCAAGTTTCGGTCTTAGGCGATTAGTAATTGAAAAGTTACGCGTGTGTAAATATGTGCGATTTTCAGCTTTTCAGATTTTGACGTGGTAATTAGGATGCGCAAACGCAAAAGGGTTTCTGGCGAGCTGTAATAAAAGTCTGACGTGAATAGGGTCTCAAAGGGGAGTGAATCGGGTAACAGGAGAAAAAAAAAGAAGGAATATTAGGGAAATGTCTGCGACACAATATTCTGTCCGAGGACGTATCCAAGCAACGACTCCTGGAAACAGAGGGATCGGAAAGCGAAAAGGGGAGGGCTAACCCTAACAGGTGCCACCTGAGCCCTTTACTCTGTTACACGTTCATAAGTGACACAAAAGGCGGGGGTGGTTTAACGAGGGAACGAATAAAGCTGAGTTTACCCAGGGCTCCGCTAATTAAAAGTACTTTGTTCGCTGCATATTACTACGAGAACGCGGGGCGGGCCATCATTAGGCGCCTTCGAAATTTTTAAGTCTGAGTTATTTATTAGAACTGTCCTATACCTCTGTAAGATGTTAAATTTTTGAAACTAAACATTCTCTTGATGAAATTTTTATACCACCTTTGAACCAGACTTTTCACAAAACTTGGATCACAGCCTCTCAATTTCGTAAGAAATAAAATATAATATTCTAATATTCTATTCTAATTAAATATTCTACTTTATTGTAAACGTAGCTTTCTCGAATTAGGATGCATCCTCCACAAGTCGCATAGTCGTTTAAACCGAATTCCAATCCGATATCCTGTTATTTTCTTTCGCCTTAACTGGCCCTGATCTCGAGCTGAATATAATTCAGCGCGTCCAGATTAATGTTACTAACAAAAAAAAAAAGAAGAATATTAGGCTTAAGCTGAACACGGTACGTATCGCGGATGTTCATCGCAGGTGCAACATCCGCTAAAGGAGGATAAGTCGGCCGACTTGTGTTTACTAATTGGTAATTAGAAGTGGCATAGTAGCGGTACCTTGCCCGGTAGCGGCGACGTGTCCGCCGTCCTCCATGTCGTCACCGACGACGACGCCGACGACGACGACGTCTGGTCATGGTCGTATCATTGACCCTGTCAGATATTTCAAATGGTTCTTGCTTCCAGCAGGCCTATTCTTTGTCATTTCAAAACGTGGTCAGAACCTCACAACTTATTCAAAAATTATTGGTTCCGCTTAAAAATTGGTATTAGGCCGTTTTTCGAATCTGAGCTTGAAATTCGAAAATTCGCTGTCTCATATTGACCTGAACGAGGGGAAAGACTAATTCTCTGGATAGCAAACTCTACCCTTTGTATTTGATAATTCCCAGAGAAGAAAGAATTGAAGAATTGCTGATCTTTGTACGTACAATAAGCGCCCATGATAAAAAATATAGGTTTCCATTTGAAAACACAAAGTTGACCTTCAAATGACCTTGAACACGCCATCCAAATAAAAAACTGATACTGCCCTAGACACGTGTTTTACACTTTTTAAAATATTTTTTATACTTTTCGAGATATTGTCTGTCAAACCTGACCGGGTTTCAAACATTTTGCTTGACAATTGTCGACGTTGTAAAGATGCTTTCACGGGAAACGTTTCTTTCGCCGAGAGATCGGAAGGCGGCTAATTACATCGAAACGAGCTTGCAGAGGATAGGGAAAGAAGCCGACGTGTTTCGATTCCGTGACGGCGCGCAATTTTTCGAGCGGCGATTTCAGCCTCTAATGTCTCCTTTAAAAAGTAACATTCTCATAGCGATCGGCTACGAGATCACATGCTCCTGGTTTGCACGCAGGGGTTGCACCGTGTTTCACGCGCGGCCGGTCTTAACCAGCTAATTATCGTCGCGTATTGACCCTGAAGAGAGCCGTGGCGAACGATAAGAGGCAACAACCGGGGCAAGTTAATCGGGGCCAATGGGATCGCGACGGGGGGACTAAGCAAGGAAAGGAAAGGAGTCAAGGCGAGGCCGCAGTCATTGCACTCGTTAGAATTTGTTCCCTAGATTGAAAAGTGCGCCATCGACAAATCTAACCTCACATCTCTCTTTCTCCTCTCTCCCTCTTTCCCCTCGCTCACTCTTTCTCTCTCTCTCCTTTTCTCTCTCTCAGTGCAAACTTCGAAAAATTTCCTCCGCGGACACGAACGATCGCATGTTCCCGCTTGTTCTGCGATGTGTCTCTACGCTCCGCCGGCGGATCCAGTCGTAAAATGACCCTGAATGTTCATGCAAATCCCTCGCTCCTAGACGCGGTTGCACGGAGACTACAACAATTTATGAAGAGTTTATTTCATCAGTGGCGAGCGGCATGCGAGCGTCTGCGAGCGCTGTGAATTGCTTCACGGAAATGGGAGTCGAGGGAAATTTTATCTGTTCGGGGTTCCGTTGGTCCGATGGAAAATAGATCGCTTGACCTCTTGGGTAATTTTATTTCACTCTTTTACTGCATCGAGTTTTAGATAATCACTGTTCGAAGCGAATTTTTCGTACAATTTGAAACAATTGGATTGACCTAGTCTCACGAGGAAACTAACGAAGGAAGAGAGACCATCCGTTTCGTATATCTTTTGCGGTTGACAATATACTGATAATACCCACGTGTTCTATCGCTCGCACACTGCGGTTGCGTAATTAACATTGCTAGCATCATATTTATTTTAGCTCGAGCACCGCGGAGCCACGTAATGCGCGAGTTTGCAGAATAAATTAGTCTCGTTCCGAAGACGGTGGAACATTTAGATGCCGGCGGCGGCGTTACGGTACTAATAACTATTATGCGACGTAAACAGCCAGAAAAGAGTCTGCTGTTCTATCTAAATACATTTCAATTTTTATTGCAGACAGTAATCCTGTCAATAATGTATATATAAAGTGCTCTCGGGTATCTGTCGTATCTCGAAAAACGTTTTCTACCAAGAGAGTTATAAAATTAAATATTATAGTCCAATATAGACTAAGTAATAATTCATCAACCAGTTCCGAAGCATTTTATTTGTCGCTCTGACAATGATACGACACTGAATATTATACACGAAACAGAAATCGTGATGACAAAGTAAAATACAGATTGTGGTTAGCAGAAGTAGCAGCAACTTCCTGCAACAACAATTACTCATCCAATAAGATAAACGCCCCGTTTCATCATTTAACACGAGCTGCTCGCACGCCATGTTCTCGTCCACATCCCTAAAGAAAAAATTCACAGGAAACTACTTGAAAAGTGAGTCCAAAATTAATTCATCAATTTTTCTGTTCAAGCTACGCTTTTTATCGAAAAAGAAATTAAAATCTGATTTAAAATTCGTGAAATACGTATACGATCTTCAAACGAACACTTCCTTACTTAATTCCGATATCTCCTTACTTATTCCGATTCTTACAATTAACTTGGAAAATTTTTATCTACTACCATAAAAGTCCGCAGGCTACCGATAACAAGAGAACAAAATTTTATTCTCGCTTAAAGTAGTCGAAGGGGACTAATAATTTAATGTGTTCCATCATTGATGCATATGCGAAAGTATTTTTTGGAACGGAACCGGCGTTTCTTCCTCTCGGTTATAAATTCTAAACGACAAAGTCGATTACGGTTAAAATATTTCCGAGTGACGTCGAGTAAGTTCAGGTTCGTTACGAAAGCGACGAAACGAATCTGCGAAATATCGCGTGCGGCAGAGCGAAAAGATAGCGAACGTGTGCGCTGAGATTAAAGTGATCATCGGCAGATCGAATATTCATCCCGTTAACAGCCTCGGGTGTAGCCGACGTGTTCTCACAAAGAGCGTCGAGTGTCGTCTTTTGCGCTCTCGTCCCCGTCTACTCCGTTGCAAATTACGTTCCCACGTGTGCGATCCTGCAACGAACGTTCTGCCACGAGGATGTCGCAATCAATCGATATACACGGTGCACCGATAATTCTCCGATAATTCAAACGCCCTCGCGGTTTCGCCGCCACGCATTCTGTCGATAGCCCCACCTTTTCGAAACCGCACGAAAATCTCTGCCTATCAATACTCCCAAATGAAAAAGATAGCACGCGCGCGCTACCCTTAATTTCTCGCGTTATAATTACGGTGCAGGAAATGTGCCAATGATACAGAAAGACCTTCTACCTTCTATTCAAAGAAAATAACACAATTTTCATACATTTAATAATATTTATTGTAGAATATACTTAGAGAGAGAGATAGTCATATATGTCTCAAATCAACGTGTGCATATGAACTTTCCGGTAGACCTAATATTAACGTAAAAATTCATTTTAAAACCTGCGCAAATAATTCCGTCATATGGGCGACTCAACGTGTTAAAAGATATTTCTAAAAATGGACATTTCTGTATTAACAAACTCTGTGTATTGACTGTTGCAGGTCTGGAGGGGCTGGTGAGCGATTCCTCCGCAAAAGCTAGGAACCTTGGAGACCTAGAAGATGCCGCTGCCGAAGAGGTTGGTGGAACCGGTGCTGGTGGCGCGCGGCACCATCCCGGAGAACTTCCCGCTGCCATCGGAGCTGGAGGCCGTGACCAACGGCACTTTGGCGAATACTATTAGGCAACTGTCCAGTCTGTCGAGGCACGCCGAAGATTTGTTCGGTGAGCTCGCGAGGGAAGCTCACGGGTTAAGCGACCGAGCGAACTCGTTGCAGGCTAGGATAGACCGGCTGGCCGTGAAGGTGACCCAACTGGACAGCAACGTGGAGGAAGGTGCGTTGAACAATTCTGCACAGGGGTTCGAGCCCCTGTTTCCCTAATTTGGCCGAAATCGTCGTCGAGTGGCGCAAGCGAAAAAGGCCTCGAGTGCAAACGATTAATAATAATTGAACCTCGTCGTTTCCAGTGTCCCTGCAAGACATACACATGAGGAAGGCGTTCAAGAGCTCGGTGGTGTTCGACCAGCAGGTTGTCTCGAGGGACACGATGCCCACGGCGATGCTGGAGACCTACCATCAGTGCGACACGCCACCTCCTCTCGATAAACTCAACGTTTACAGGTATTTATTTATGCGCGTCCTCGACTAATGACACTTGGCGCTTTCAACCTTAGAATTATAGTCGCGGCGCTCGAACTATGCGGAAACTTCGGGACCGAAAGTCGCTTAGGCTGATCATCTTCACCGAATGAACACACCTTCCAGTGGATAAACTTAGTTCGTGTTAAACGAGAAACTAATTAGGAAGTTAAATAACGATTTGTGAATCCTAGTTTCAACAGACTTGCAACTGTAGTGTTCATATTCACTGGACAGGTTGTCTTATAATGTGTATCAGTGAGACGATGCTAATTCAGCGACGAATCGTTTCTTATGAAACTTTTACCAACGTATTTACCAACATATTTGGTGGTTTAATCCACGGTACAGTAGAACCTTGATTATCCGAACTAATAAGCTGAATGTGAGTGATTGGATAATAGGATTCCTAGCTGCAAATGGTTTTTCAAATATTAATGTGAGCCACTGCACTTAAGTTAAAATTCTACTTACGATTCTCATCGTTAGAATTACTAATCTTTGTACTCTGCTATAAGGAGATATGTTATCTATATTTATAACGTTGCGATTAGATAATTTGTGTGATGGAATTCTTGGAGGGTTTTGTTAATTTATACTATGATATGTGACCTTGCTGGCTAAAAGTGTAGAATGTAAAACTAAAAGAAGAGAACATTCAAGAATAAGATAGGAAATATAGAAAGACAGCAAAATAAAATAGGAAATAATAACAGGAGATGAATAGGATGTAGAAAAATAAAATAGGAAACAACAAATAGGAGTGAAGTAGGATAATAAAAGTAGAAAAATATCAAACTAATATGCGAATTACGACTTTCAGGGAGGACGGTAAGGACGGTCTGAAGTTCTACACAGACCCTAACTACTTCTTCGACTTGTGGAGTCAGGAAATGCTGAAGGACACCGAAAAGAAGCTGCACGATCGGGGGAAAAAGGTACGGGGCATGATTTTTTCCTGATATCTGCGCGTGCACCTCGATTCACTCTTCTATATTATGCGAAACTATCTATTTTCATAATTTTTTCTCTTTCAATATACATACATATACAGTCAGACCAATAAGTATCCGTACGCTCTTAAAAATCACATAACTTTGTCAAGATTGGACTATACTACTTGAATGTTTTTGAGAAGTTAGAACAATTGAATCACTACATAAAGTGAAAACAATTTTTTACAAAAATTGCGATTGGTCAAAAGTGATCGAATTGTCCTATCTTCTCAAAAACAATTCAAGTAGTATAGTCCAATATTGACAAAGTTATGCGATTTTTAAGAGCGTACAGACACTTCTTCGACTGACTGTGTATATATTTTAAATACACGTTTTGATATGCTACATTTCTCGAGGTGCACGGTAATCACGATACAAATAAATGTGACTCTTTTTTTTATTCTTTTTTCTGAAACTACTACTAAGCTTGTGCTACAATTCTAACAATTGAAACTGTCCCCTTGATTATAGACCGAGTCTGAATATGCCGAACCGTTCAGAGAGGCAAGTCGATGGTTTGGATCTTTGTAGTTTTTCTTTTCTTACCCTTTACCACCCAGTTTTTTAATGAAACGTTTTATCGATCGCCAGCCACTCACTCATACATAATCAAGCTCACTTCTTTGTGGTTTTTCATTAACCGAACCTTTTTGCGCTACGATAGAGAGACTGCGCTAGATGCTCGCTTGACAATTTTTGTAGTTACTCGCTAGGATTAGCCAACGACATATCGCATTCTTCTAATGTTCGTCCTCGGCAATGAGTTTCGTTGTGTAGACCGAACGTGGCGCATTCACATAGTTGATTAACAATTTCACCGACAATATATTTCATCGGTACGAAACTTTACACGCTGTTTTATAATCTAGAAAACAATTTATCTGAAATTATAGTCAGCGGTGAGATCATAAAGAAGAAATAGTGGAATACATTTGTATCAGGCAATAATAGATCTTGTCAATTGTTATTGATTCACCAAGATGGAAACCGTAAAGAACAGCTGTTTCAGTATGATGGAGACACAATAAGTGAAAAGTTCACTTCATTAACTGTTGGAATCTCATGCTAATTCATTGAATTGTTTTAGAGTAAGCATAGATTTATCTGAAATTATAGTCAGTTAACTGCACCGCAATAGAGTTTCGGATCGACGAGTATACTCGTCAATCACAGTTAACTGACTAACTAAGGGTTAATTCGATGGAATATCGTCAATGAAAATATTGTCGGTGATGCTGGTTTTAATAAAACAGACGTTACACTTGACAAACTTTTTACTGTGACAAATGAATCGACACGAATCCGACATAATGTTCAATCTACACGGAAGCACCCTTGATACGACTCCTTCTTACAAACGAGTTGTTTTTCGAACTCGGCTAATTTTCTCTTCTTACCATACCACTTTATCGATATCACCTGTAATGCCGTTTCTATGCCATTCATGCAACTCTTGGATGTATACTACTCAATAGAAGTTTCTCATCGTCATTCTCACGAGTCATCTCTTGCAATCGACACGAAACACCATGGTCTTGACTCATTTCAGGATTGTCATTTCGTTTCTGATTTCTCGTACTTTATCATACGTAGGAAATAAAACACAACGCCCTTCGGGAATGTTTTGTCCGTTGTTCTAATTGTTTTGAGAATCTGTTGCGTTATCGTTGTCCTTGTACGATGTTTCGATCAACTGTGTTTATTTCCTACAAACGTTCATGTTCGACGGTTGATCCTGTTCGTGGTAGAATTTTCAAGCAATTTTAAATACTCCTGTCGTTGCTGAAGTGTAGCAAAATGTTTTATCAATTGTCTTATCAATGAATCGATTATCTAACTTAGTCTCACGCGACCGCTGTGATACGGATTTTCTTTAAATTGATTTTTTACTACTTCAGAAATTGTTATCGCCGAAGAACAATCTTCGCTGGCATTGAAAATCCATTTACCATGCTCTTGAGCGAGTCACTCACGTTGCCGTATCACTACTACGCAATTCTTGTAGATTGTTAAAGTTATCGTAGTACATATTGACATCACTGGTAGCATTATCAGTTTACCACGGATAATGCTATCTCGCGACTATCAGTTTGCATTGAATGCCCGCGAGAAGTAAACAGTTACAAGTTGGCACCGTCATGGCGACCTGCATCCGTAACGTGTCAATTTTCCAAATTAATGAGACCGAAAAACCCAGCAGGAAAAAAGAATACAATTGTCTAATCAGAGCTTTGAAATTTCTTTCTGAAAGGACACGGCTTACATCCGATAGTCTCAACAGACAAAACTGTATAATACAATTGTCGTTTCCTTGCATAGAATAGACAATTGTTTTCCTCGTGAATAAGGAATATACGGTGGACAGAAATTGTTCATACGGCTCAGAGCATTTTTGCGTATCGGTACGTTTTGTTCGTTAACAAAAATTCCGATTTTCGAGAGGAGCTTGCATGCTACACCCAAAGTCTTCGCTTTAGCCACGACCATGCGACACCGTGGTAATTGAAAATCGCCGATAACGCGAGTTCCTATAATCGAAATCTAATGGGTCAACCGTCGAGTCATGCTTGACCGACGAAATTAAGCTTGTCTTGCACTTTTTGCGGCAACGATCGATCGGTACGACCGTTTAACAAAGGATCTTTTTGCGTCACAGCCGCACAGGCCTCGGAACGAGGGTGGCGGCGGAGGCGGTGGCAGGCATAAGAAGCGCATAAGGCAACCGCATAACACCAGAGAAAGGCAAAAACAGTTGGCCCTCGTACACGGGGAGTACATTATGCCAACGCAGGCGGTGCAGTACAGGGCACCCCATAACATCCCTGATGAATCGTTGCTGGGCATGGTGATGACCGAGCAACGACCGCCAAGGCCCAACAGCATCGAGCTCAGACGAAGCTACCCACCCGAGGAGCAACATCTCTACAGTCCTCCATCCTCCGATCACTATAGGTTTGTAGAACAGCTTCTAGCGTTTGTGCACGCAACTGGACCCTAATCGTTCCAAAGACAAACGCAAGAAACTACCTCGTTACGGTGTTGATACAGAAGATCCTCGCTCTTTTGACCTTTCTGTTCTTCTAGTGTTAACAAAAAGAGAATTACAGTTATAATATCATTGACTATATGCGGTTTTTATGTAATCACAGTTGTCTGCATTTACGACAACTAGCGCAACTAAACTATTCAAATTATAATATATTTGCATTTGCAACCGGACGCTTGTGTTGCAAATTAATAACTACGATCATTTCGTATCTTCTAGAAATAGCTATGAAACACGAAGTCTGATCGAAGACCTTGAAAGAGACGGGGAACGGTAATACACACAGAACGAACGGTGAATGTAATATTTTTAGTAACTTTGATAGTTCATTTATCGATTAAAAATTCGATTTCTCAAACACCGTTGGAAGTTCTCCCCCCACTCGATAGTCTTCTTTGATTAACCCCTCCGGTGGAAAACGAGGATGTATAAATAAGCTTGACGCTTTACCATAAATGTTTGCGACAGGATACATGTTCGCGACCCGGAAGATCGATCGGGTAGTTGCATGGAGACGGTTTATTTATAGAGATTCGAGAGGAAGACTGATTGGCGTTCGTCTAATTACAGGGCAGCAAATTACGTCGCTCAGGGTTACGAAGACAACCTGTACGGTTCACACTATGGTCCTGGGCAAGGACAGGCGGGCAGCGAGACCTACCAGAGCCCTAGCAGTCAAAGCACACCGAGTAGGAGCGGCAGATCGCGACCTTCGCAGCCACCGCCAGCGCCACCAAGCAATACTTCTAGCAATTCAACCCCTACTGTAGCTTCTGCTAATAATACGCCGACACGGGGAAGGTCGATGAGTACCAGTAGGGATACTCTGCCTCCACCACCTCCACCTCCTGGTGAAACGATGTCTTCGCCGCCTATGAATGGTATTTTATCATACTACTTATTATCTTTGAGCCGAGGGTCATTCAAACATAAAACTTTATCAATAGATGTGTTCCTTATAGAAGATTCAAGATAGAATCTCGAATAGACACTTTCTGTATGCGTTAGTTCCATTTTTGACTCAATGTAATCCTTTAATTTATAAATTAACCCTTAGCTCTCGAGTGGTGACTCTGAAGCACCACTGAAAATTGTTGTGGCATTATTTCAAAGAAATTACAAAAAACATTACAACTTCTTGAAACAGTCTCTAAAAGATGAACCTGAAAGATTAATTGTATGTGTCCAGCTCAGTTTTGAAACACCCTTTGGTATTCGTCTAATGCGTCAACCGATACTTTTCTTGTTAAGCAAAATCATTTTTATACACCTATAAGTGCACGAGCCTGTATAATGTTCTCGTTTAATCTCTTTTCCCTCAACCAACAGCGTTCATATTCTTAGAATTATTTTTAGTCCAAGTTTTCTCGTAACTACTAAAAATTCTGCTATAGATACGACTAAACAATTTTGTTCAGCCCGAACAGGGAAATCTTTGTTGAAAATATGAATTGTAAAGTGTCTCAAAGTACCTGCACAATGTGTTAACACCAGAGGCTATCGAGAATGAAAAATGATTGATAAATTGCTTGATGATAATGAGAAAATTGGACTTGTATATGCCATGTATTCTGACTTTACTGGTAGTTCGTGCGTTGAGGGATCTTTTTAGTAATGTAGCTGTAGGGTTATGAATGAGACACTGTATTAGAGTGATTGTTTAGGGTGACTGTGGACGCAACATTGTGGAGCCAATATTCTGGTATATTATGGAGTATTCTATTATTTTCTGGTATAGTATGGTAAATTCTGGTATATCATGGTATATTCTATTATATATATTACGTTGCACCTAGGACGTAGGAGTTTCCATTAACATATATTCCTACATAGCGAATCTGGATACGAGACTTTGACCTACTCCGTTTACGCATGTTTCAGGCTCAATACCGTCGCATCTATTGAACAGGAATGGAAGTCGTTCGAACAGTCCATTACCCAGCCACCACTCCACGCCCACTCCGCCAAATCATTTAACGCAAATCGGAACGGATGAAACCGATCCAGCAGCGCCGCAAGATTTGCCGCCTCCGCCCCCGACTCCGGATCCCGCACCACCCACCAGACCTATTTCTCCACCCTGCAATATCCCACCGCCGCCCCCGCCGCCACCACCGCCGCCTATTGCTAATGGACCGTCGCCACAGGTGCCCCTAACCAACGGCGACATCGCCAAACTGATAGCGACCAACCGGCCCAAGCTGAAACCCCTGAAGAACATGGACGGCCAATTGAGGAAGCCCGTTAATCCGAACATCCCCCTTGTCGATCCACGAAACGATCTACTTAAAGCAATTAGAGACGGTAATTATATCCTAATTCGATTAATCAGCATTTGCCCAAGCCTTTCGCTTTATCAGCCACATCGTACAGTTGCTGCGCGAAAGTCTAGACCCGAGACTCGACAATTTTTTCTTCGCTATATCACACTGTTTCGTGTAGAACTGTGTAACAACAAAAAGAATACAGTAACTTGAATGGAGTAATTCATGGCGTTGGAAAGTATAAACTAAAGATTAAAATTGGCGCAAGGGATTGTAATAATGTAAAATGATCAACACTAGAACGACCAGAGCAGTCAAAATGACTGGTTCCTAATTTTTTCTTTCACAATTACTGAAATTGTAGAAATGTTTTAATGAACCTCTTCATTCAAGCTCATATTACAATAAAAGTTGTATGAAGCCTGAATGGGCGCAGTCTTGTCACTGTTACAAAGCAATATACGTAGAAAGTAGAATCTCCTCTATGCCTCCACCCACGCAGAAAATGTTTCTGTCACAATATGTCCCCCTCTATACCGTGTAAGTTTTCTATATAACATTATTTCATATTATTACAAACAACGGCAATATTCAAACTGGACATAGTTATTGCCCCATCCTGTATAGAGGGCAGACCATTTCATATTTACAGGAATGTCCATGACGGTAGAGTGTAAGCCAGAGACCAGAAATTAAAAAGAGATTCGTGATTTTTAGGGATCAAGCTGCGCAAGGTGGAGAAGATCGAGCAGAAGGAAGTGGAGCGCGTGAACGCGTTGAACGACGTCGCGTCTATATTGGCGAGACGCGTTGCAGTCGAGTTCAGCGACAGCGATTCAGCGTCGGAGAGCGAGTGCGACAGCGAAGGATGGGGCGAACAAGAAACGAATCTCGCGTGACCAACTACGCTGTCATCCACCGCGACCGCCAGCTAAAACAAACGGCTGACGAGTTTTTGCCTCCTTCCGTTTACCCCCCTCTCTTCTTTCGTGCATTCATTTCCATCAACGAAACATCCACGTCTCTTGCTGGAAACACAAGAAGCTCGTTCGAAGTTTCGGTGCAAGTGAACAGAGAAGAGGACTCGTCGGATGTGAAAGTAGCATCAGAAAACCATGCGTGTCGCGCGCACTCCAATGGTTTTTCTGTTCAGTTTCCGGTAGTACAGAGAGAAATAACCGTACGGTGATAGAGAGAGTACGTAGAGTACCGTTCGAAGGACAAACGTAATTTTCAGGACAACGATTATTTTGTTACTCGTCGTTCGGCCACAAGGGTTACTTTTTGTTTGTTCGTCGCGAACGATTCTATTCGAGAGAAGAGAAAGAAGGATTCTTTGTGAAAAAGAAAAAACAAAAAAAAACGAAAGAAAACGTATCGAAGAAGTTGTTTTTATGTTAATCGCAGGCTCAATTTGATAGTGTATACGTAACTGAAGAGGTACGAAGAACTACTTAGGATTTCCTGGACGGTTATAGAAATCCGCCAAGCCAGGAATACTTTATTTATTGCAGTCGTTAAGATCGAATTGAGAGGGAAGATGCTATCGGGAAGTAATGGTTGAACTTGGAACTCTCACGGATGCCCGATTCCGACTGGCCAATTCGAGGACATCAAGTGTTAGGAAGACCGCATCCACTGATCGGCTTGATCCAATGTCATTACATGTCTCGCGTACACCATAGTGTCCGGCCATGCGTATTCTGTCCTTGATGACTGGGTTATGCGACGCTCTTCGAGGTCTCTTGGGTCTGGACAGGTCCTAGAACCGCAGCGATGAGGGGGACGTCCGACGCATAGCCGTAGCTGCCAAATAGCATTAATTTAGGAACCTCTTGGAGTCCTGTCCTAAGGAAACTCTCATCCTGCCGTTACCTCTGCTTTTGAGGGTTGCATCTTTTGGAACAGACATCGCCACCCTAGATATCGCCTTCCTCAGGACCTTCTCGAGCATAGTGGCTTTCGTAGGTCAACCATTTCAGACTCTCTTCAGCGTCACCCGGATTCTTCGAAGGATCCGACCCTCCATCTTCTGAGATGGTGGGATTTGCAACCTGTGGTCTGGGAGTGTCCTCCCAACCGTAGTCGCGCCGTAGGTAACGTCGCCATAATCTGGAATCCAGTCGGACCCGTCCCCCAATTTGCTGACTTTGAAAATTTGCCATGCAGCCGGGTGCTATTGCAACGAAGCACCGACTATCGAGTCAACTGCGCGCATAATTCAGCCGGGGCGGATGCCTCGTAAAGTTTCCTGCAACGGTTCCTGCAAATTTAGAATTCTTTTGAGGAACGTACGGCGTGTAGTTCTCCGATGCGACAGACATTTTTTGGATTCGTTTCTCCGTTACGAAGAAAATTATAGAAACTTACGGGATAGATGTCTTCTTTCCGATTCTCGAAGATTTCAGCGAAATTCAACGAAGGTAAAGGGGATAGTAGAGTAGTATAGAGGATACATGACGGTAGAAGAAGGTACGCACATTAAAGATGGCGTCGACTTCCTATCATTGCTCGATGTCGGTTGTAGCGGAAGTGTTTCCTAATTGGCACATTCCATGCTAATGCTAATACCGTGTAACGGAATGAACCTTACTCTCTGGTTTGGACACTTGATTTCCTACTGGTCGTATATCTATGGGGACGACTAATCTGATCTTGAATTTCTTCTTGCCATTGCAAACATTTGTTTATCGACACTGATTGATTGCATTCTTGTTTTTAATAATATATATATGATTAAACTTGTAACATTCTTGATACTGAAAACCAGAAAAATAAGTCAATGATAATTCTTAAAAGAAAATGCAAGACTTCGTAAACATAGTGTTGAAAGAGGTGAAAAAATGTATTGTCGTCCACACACACCATATGGCCGGTAGTATAACTATTAGATTGTTGCATATGAAACATGGTTTTCGATGTAAAGCTTTGCAAGTTTGTTTTTTGTAAAATTATATTTTCAATTTCTATAACTTTTCTTCGAAGACATTTATTTTTGAACGAAGGGTCAAGTGCGTAAAGAAAATGAAAATACTCATAGTTGAACTAATGGTCAAACATCGTTAGGCATACGACTTTCCAATAATAAATTAAATTTTTCTAGAAGTTTGTTCAATTTTAATTTATTCGATGAGTTTCTTTGTCTCCTCTTTAGCATGATATACGGCAATGAATCATTGAGTAGCTTTTGTGTTATTTTTTGAAGTATATAATTTTGAAATCATAAAAACGACATTTTATATGCACCGATCTAACGTTTTATTAAAAGTGCTCTATATATATATACCCAGTACGTGAAAATTCGTACGCGGTCACTAAGTCAAGTCGCAGAGCGAATATTTTTTTTCTTTTTTGTTAATTTTCTCGCGTATAAGTTTTGTAAAATACTTGTACCTTAAAACGTTTTTCGTATGCTTGCTCGGCTAGGTAGATACAACGAGTGTATCGACAGGTATCCGGTCTTTTCTATGTTTCCAAGTGATCTTCCATTGTCACGGACAATGCGTGAAGAACCAAGGTTCTTTACAGCGAAGTGTCGTAAACCAAAATACTCCGTTTACTATAAGTAAGGACTATCTAATTACCGAACGAGTGAGGGAACTCATATTTTTTAGTGTTTAGCGGAGGAAACTTAACGATAACAACTTATAACTATTGTTACGGTGAGGATCACAGTTGCCAATTTTAAACAGAAAGGATATGATTGTGATTTATTTTGCATCGATGTTGGTGAGGTACAGTGAGGTATATGTATACTTTCTATATGTATAAATGTTCGTGTATGTACAAGATGGGAAAACGTCGAGAGCGCAGAAATGAATTTTGATATGTAATCTGTTGAAACTGTTCCTTTTACTTTAGAAAATGTTACATGTAAGTCTCATTGTTGTGAACCTCAGACAATAGTAACTTTTTATCATTACGCGGATCTTGTCAACTAAAATTTTCGTCATCTGTGTAACAAGCTTCATCTTGAACAGTTTTTCTTTACAAAGAGTCAGCCCAATGTGCAACCCAACCTGTGTATATACACTTACATTTACAGAGATTTTGAGAGACTTCTTCACAAATTTTGTCAACGTATGTTACTATAAAAGCAAGCAGAAAAAGACATGCTAGCAAGTTAGTGAATGTTATGCAATTATAGTGAAAACGTTTCATACCATCTTACTCCATTTTTGTTTTACTGAAATAATGAAATTTCATTTAGTGTTAATTACCTCCTTCCGTATAAAAGTATCCGTTTGCATAAAATTTCACAGTTTGTTCATACGTAACTAGCCGCTGTAGTTTACGAAGCATTGTAGGACATCGTTATCCAAAAATATATACGAAATCAGTCTTCTTTCAAGACTTCTAAATGATATTTATAAGGCGTTCACAAAAATTTTGCAGAAGTTCCTCGAGTGTTCTGTACGAATATATGTATTGATTGTTAAGATTATTGTATAATCTTCTGTGTTCGAATGGCAAGGAATGATAAGGAACACTATTTCTCCCTTCTCGTTTCCAAACATTAGAGTGCGTCAAACTAAGATTTAGACCACCTAGTTGGCTGGTCGGATTAGCTTATATCATTTAACCAGTTAACTGCGGTGTTTAATTTTAAATATGTCTCGCGGGGCGCGGAATTGAAACGAAGCAATGACGAGTACACGTCGAACGCAAAACAAAAGACCCTATTATAAATTTCACGAAAAAAGTAAAGTAAAATGAGAGAGAAGATTACATTTTTATTCGATAAAAAATTAACTAAAACTTAACTTAAAACTTGTCAAAAAATAATAAAATTCATAAAGAAGAAAAATTAAACAAAAAAATAATTTGAAGAAGTTCAGTTGATTTCAGTAAAGCATACAAAACAATTCGGAGAAAATAATCAACCTGGGTTGCAAAAAGTAATACATGTACGGGCAATATCCAATATACCAAAGAGAATAATCAAATTTTTTTTAAAGAACACAACAGTTTTATTGGTAATATAAAGGAAATATACCGCCAAATGACATTTTTATTAAATCTTATTGAAATTTCCAGTTTTTATAGTAAAAGGGAAATTTTTATTGTACACGACGAGTATACACGTCAACCGCATCGCAATGGAGTTATGGATTGGCATGTGTACACGTCGAACGCAATTAACTGGTTAAATACGAGATGTTCGATTGATTCGAACCGCGCGAATGGTAATTTATATTTAATAATTCATTTTCACCGGTGCTCGTGCCGGGATTTTATCTTGTATAAAATGAGAGATGAGCGAAGAAGGAATGGCGGAGCAAATCCGCGTCCGAGCGTACGATTTATCGGCAACGACACGTGTACATGTACAATGATTTCAATATAATAGTCAGAACGCTATTAATAATATTGTAATATGAATAATTGATCAGTCTCGTCTGTACTATGTTTATACATATGCATATAAATATATATATATATATATATAATATAATTTGAAATATAAATTCGTTAAATTATAAGGATTCGAGCGGTAGGAATTACAGCTCTAGCTAACTTCGCCAACCACGACACAGTATTTATCCAAGGATTTTTGTAAACGTGACGAGACGCGCGAGGCGTTTCGATTGTAAAAGCTTGAATACCATGCAAGTTTGTATGAATGTATATTGCTCTTCGAACTCGTGCTTATCCGCAGCGAATTATCACGCGCTAAATTATTGCGAAGCTGTTGTACCTAACCAAGAACGGTTATTCCAAAAACTCGATCGAATTCAAAGCGTTTTCGCGTCGCCGTCGCCGTCGCCGCCGTAACCGGAAACGAAATGCAATTCTCGTTTTCCGATTTCTACTATTGAACCTCGTACTCGCTCAGCAGGTCTTTAAAATTACATACTGGTGCAAAAAGTAAATGTAAGTCTCCTTCTGAACCGCTACCGGTCACGGGTAGATCAATTCTTTTCTCCCAATAACGATAATAAGAACATTATAGCTCGCGTATACCGGGCTCCGATCCGTTCACAGCGATATTTTCGTTCGTGTACGGTGCGATACAATATGTCGGACAAACACGCGAGCGTAATAACCCTACCGATGATTACAAATGTACGACGGTATTATTAACAATAATAACATTTGTAGCAAATCTGTACAGAGCCAAATAAATCAAAAACTTTCATAAATCACTGAACGATTTTTAACTGATACTTTCTGCGGCCTCTTAAGAATCAACAGCGAATCTACTAGTTACAAATAAACTATTATACTTCTTTAAACTGGTAGTGCTGCAAATTCTTGTAGAGTATTGTCAGAGAGGAAATGAGAGTGCTTCACGACCGGGGTTTTGGTTTACCCACTTTTTCCTGCATCAGCTTTTAGCCTGGAACAGAACCCACATCATTTTTAGCAGGGATCAGAACCCGTTTCATTTTTAGTTAGCCTGTGCACAGACGATAGCATTACCTCGTCATTGATCTCGTTCATTAGAGCACTGTTTTGTCCAAAAAATGGCAAAAAAATCCGTAGAAATTAAATCAGAGAAGAAATGAGAGTGCTTCTAGTCTAATTTTTAGCCTGGACCAGAACCTGCATCATCTTTTTAGCCTGGAACAGAACCTGTATCAACTTTTTAGCCTGGACTAGAACCTGCATCGTTTTTTAGCCTGGAACAAAACCTGCATCAGTTTTTAACATTGCAGGTTCTGGTCCAGGCTAAAAAGTGATGCAGGTTCTGTTCCAAGCTAAAAGGATGGTGCAGAAAAGTGGGGACACTAAAATCCAGAGCGTGAGAACTCTCTCTTCCTCTCTGATTAAACTATCCTCGGTATCTCCGGAATTAAAATAGCGCAAAACATACTCCTATACACCGCATATAGGGTGTACGACATTAAATGAGAAATAATTTAATTTAAAAATTGTGAAAAACGCAAAAGATTGGGAGTAAAGGTGGTTCTGATCAAGCTCTACAAAGAATTGAAGAGGTCATGAAGAATTCACTTTATTAAACGACGAAAGGAAACAAAACTGATCGCTGAGCACAGCGACGCTCGCAATATTCGTACAAAGTGCAGGCGGTGTATATACAGACTCCCTCGCTACTAAATAAATCTTAAGAATTGGAAATGTACTCGGAAACGTAATCAAGGGATCCTTGAATCAAGCGGTATATATCGCACACAGAAATCGTTTTCCGTTCCCGGAGGAAGAGGCGACTTCACCGTAGCATTCGCGGCTCGATTTTCATACATACTTTCTTTCTGGTCGAATTGATTCACGAATCGTCAATGGAAAGTCGGAAAACAACTGATTTTTCACCGAGTTTGTTTTTTCCTTTGTTTTTGTATTCATGATTGTTCCGATTAAAAAGTTTTTCGTCACAGAACCGGTACGACAAAAGATCGCTCGTTTACGTTTTTTTTAAATTCTTCTCTCGGATTTAGTGTCTACAATCATACGCATTCGCACGCAATGTCAGACATTCTTTTCATTTCCTGCTCACTCTTAAATCCATCGCACAGTCACCCTTCGCACACTTAATCATCATCCCTCTCCGTGCAAAGAAGCACGGAGTTACATTCTTCGTATATGAAATCGTTCGTTTCGTATTTATAAAAATTAATAACATTGATTGTAAATCCCTAATCGTAGGGAAACGGATATTTGAACATCGATTACAATTCTGAGGGACACGGAAAAATTGTTAGCAGTCGATTGGCACCTAGTTCCAACTTCGTTAAGGTACTTGGTGAAGCTTAACTCCTTCCAATGCGGTAAATTGTTAGAGAAAACTGGTTCGAACATTTCTAAAATATCGGAAACAACCACTTAATACTTTTATTAGGACAACAAAAATTAAAATCTGCAGTTGCGAATTACTACAACGTCACTGAAGATAGATAAGTATCTAAAATACGCAAACAAATGAGTTGGAAACACTTTGCATTTAAAAAGTTATAAAATTGTTCTCCATTTTGCAGAGGTCCTTTTCGTTTCTTTCGTTCCTTTTTACCTATTTTTCCGGTATAAAATCTAAGACAACAATTTTCTTTAACAATCTACACGGTACTATTTAATCGATCGTGATATCGTTGACTGAAAATTAAATATCATTTTCTTCAGAAATAGTGTCTTTATTAAATATATATATATAGATATCCAGCATTTCCGAACAATTTTCAGTATAAAAGTAATTTTCACGGGGCAGAGACCGTGTATGTACATAGGTCTTCGAGATATATCATTGATTCGTCGCGGTGCTGCTAATAATTTTTCTTTGACCGATCTCGATTTTCCTTTAAGAAATCCGGGGTTCAACAAAATCCATCTAACCGGCGGCGAAGTCCGCCATTTTGGTTCTACTCATCGGAAATGGCGGATGTACGGATAACCGACCGGCAGTCGAACGACAACTTGGTTTCGCGGGTCGTTTCGAGCTCCGATCGATTGCGAAAAAGAAAGAGAGACAGACCGAGTAATGTCACCGAGCTTATTTTATATCGAGACCAACGAATTATATTGCTTTTACTAAATGGGCGGTCCCGGGCAGTCGAAAGCAAAATAATTCTCATACAATTGAGAACGAAAATGCAAAATCCGTTGCGCAAACGCGTCGATACAAAAATTTCGTGGAAAATCAATGTTCTCTCGTCCGAGAGAAAATCCGAAATGCAAAATAGTAAAATCGTACAAAAAGAAAGTAGAAGAGGTTCCTCGACAGCTGACTTCTAAAAGTTGTACAAAACTTGCTGGTGAAACTATGGTTAAAGCGTTCCTATAAAATAAATTCCTAAATTATTTCAACGTTCGAGACGCGTCAGACGTGTGTTTTTCCTTTATAGCATCCTCGTTTCGTGATGCTAATAGATACTAATAGTTAGATCGAGATAATAATAATACGAAGAATCTTGACCACCTGATTGGTAAACACAATCGAATCTCTTTCCTTTCCAGGAACATGCATCGGACAACGAAAAGTGTTTCAACCGAAAAATCACTGGGAGACGATGCGCGTCGAGATGCGCACCACCGGAAGTGGCATCCGTATCCACGTTTGCGGCCCGTTTACGGACACGAACGTGTATCCATGTAACATTCTTGGCGTACTCGAGTGAAATATATTTGCGTTAAAAAACTGGGGCGGGACTGTATCTGAAGAGGAGAATATTTACATACGATACTGGCAGTACATCTTCAGTTTTATCTTCAGCTCGTCGCGCTCCGGGGAACGCGAACTCGAAGCGCTGACCCACCACGAATTCTTCGATTTCTATCGATCATTGGTCGCGATCGATCAACTAATTTGTCGTCTCCTTTGCTGCGGGATTTCCCACTCTTTGCTTTCCTATCGGTTCCACTGGCTTTGTACAGGATTCTACGTTCAGCGCTTTCGTTCCTCGTCGCCTTTAAAACATTCTACGTTCGTGTAAAATCGACTTCGGGCTAGATAGATCGAACATGAACATTCTTCAGAATTTTTTTAACCAGCTAACGAACAGCTAATGAATTTAACAATTCATTCACGTTAACTGCACCGCAATAGAGTTTCACAGTTAACTGGTTAATGATTAACATAATAGCTCACTTGTTCTCCTTAAAATTAACGATTTTGCTAATGCGCGATTAAGCGACTGTTTCATTTTTAACTCGGTGAAACTGCTACGGAGAAACGTACATTTTTCTTCAAATATCCTGAATCCATTCTGATGCAGCTTCTCAAAGGCTTCAGTTCACTTCTACGTTCCTGATGATTCACTTGTCGACAAGTCTGATAGAGCGATCGAAACATATCTCTGAGAAACATGTTCAAAAATACGAATAAAAAGATCTGGAAGAATTTGAAGCCAGCAAATATAAAACAGCTATTCGGCAGTGTAATCGAAAGAAATACAATCAGACACGCTCAAGTGTATCGCAACAATATTTTAAAAATATTATTCGGCTACTTTGTTACCCTATCTTTCCATAGATTACATATTTACACTTAACAGATAACCGTCCGTTCTTAGATTGGTGCAGGCTTGCGAGTCAGTAATTGTTTTTCACCCTCGCTTCTCCAGCAACTAGCAGAGTTCCGTTAACGCCATAAAGGAAAGCGCAATGTTAAAAACGTTTGAGTATTCGCGAGACAAGCGATCAGGAGTGTACGTGTCACAGGCAGATGATTAAATGTTAAGTGCTCAGAGTTTCAGCGAATTGTTTTGGTCCTGTACGAACTGTTCGATTGTTAGCTCTTGGTCCTGTTAGGTCAGAAGTGGCACCGAGCAGTCGATTGATCTCTCTTCGATTACAGAATGCTCGAATAAAATCTGCGCGACCATCAGAGGCTCGATTCTCTTTGCAATATTGACAATTGAAGAAACCTTGTTCGAAATACCTAAATTAGCATAGCACAATTACAGGTCGACTTCCCAAGCTTTTCTTCTCGTGTTCCCTCTATCTAGCCCGAACCCCGCATACGGTATAGCCCGTCGGCATGAAAGACAGTCACCTTCGCAAAACTTAGACCGCGCTACGAGATGTTATACACCGAGAGAAAAAAAAGAAAAGGATGACAAAATAAATTCGTCTAACGATACAGCTTGGCGCGACCAACTTAGCAAATAGATGCGTCGATGTTTCGCGTTTGCGCTATCCTACTTAAGCACGTGCACGAAACGGTAAAAACGATGACGATGCTTCGACGACGAAGAGAAATGCACGAATCTGGAGTTTCTGTTCGAACCCGACTTTTGCAACGCGCAAGCAAACGGTTTCCTTCGCGCAGAAAAATCGACTTAAGTTGTACTTAAGGGGGCCGGCATGGTTTGAAATCCATATACTTATGCAACGGCCAAAATCTAGACAAATCTAGAGATTTAGTGTTCGTATCGAAAAAAGGCTCTATACAGACGTAGCAAACACATGTAGAAACACGGTGGTACGCATTTTTAATTGATTACTTACTTATTTAAGACGTAAAATGTCTAGAAAAAAAAAAGGCAAATGCCTGCCAGCCCCCTTAAGTTGTACTTAAGTCCCGTTCGGAAACGGACGCGCGAACGGGGATCGAAAGCTAAAAGTAAACGTCAACTAAATAAAGTCAACTCTTTCGGGGCCGTGCGGCCTGGCGCCGGAAGGGCCAACGCGAAAAGTAATGTATCATAGCACAGTATATTGTCTAACGTTCTTTATTAAATATACCTTAGAGATGCTTGGCAGTGTATTCGTCCAATACTGTCTGTACCGTTCCATTTAGAAAGTACGGTACACCTCGCTGACACGTTTTCGCAAAAGGATGCCTGTGCTATGAGTATCTGGCGCGAAAAGCAATTACAAATGTTCCGTGTTTGCGACTCGCGCGAATGCATTTACTATCTGAACACGCTTGAACACATTTTCCGTCACATTGTTTGAAGACGATCGAAACGAGACAGATATAAAATACGAGGCGGCATAGTGAGATAGTGCAATTCGAAAGTAGAGAGTACCGGTTTCCCCGACGGACGAAGATCAATTGTACGCGTTCGAATTTTCACGATTATTTTCCTACTTAAAATTTTTCGTTGAACAATGACACGCGTGTCTTAACCCTTTTAGTGCCGAAGGCCGATATATCGGCCCGCACCTTGTAGCGTTACAAGCTTATACCTTTGTTATTTATGTAATTTTGCAATGAATATAGAAAAATTAGCGTCACTGTTTTATTCTCTATATCCTCCTTAATATACTGCTTTTTGGTTCGGGTTTCATCAACCTTTTTCCAAACCGTAGTAAAATCTTGAAATTCGGCCGGTTACCTTCGCATAGGCACCTCTTTTTCGTCCGGCACTAAAAGGGTTAAGACAACGATGATTATTTAATCGAAGTTTTGCGCGTTCCAAGGATAAAAACAACTCGTCCCAAGTTACAGCGAACTCGGAGGATCGAGAAGAAATTGCCCCGACGCGGACGATGCGATGAAATCGTTCGTAATTCTACATGTAAAACGTACCTTTTCCTAAAAGAAAGAAGAGAAAAATAAAAGCATCGCCGTCTTTCGAATTGTACTATACGTTAACACATTTTGGTATAAATAAACTGAGCACGATCGGCGGAAGCTTGTACGCAACGATTTGTAAAAATCTAAGATTGCTATCACTAGAGTTCGTGTACCGAAGTCGTCGCGGTTTCGTGGATCTCTAAAGGAGACAATGCAAATGATCGTTACGCGTAGTAAGTTTAAATAAATAATGCTTAAAATACCTATCTTAGGTATGCCCGTCTAAGCATAAAATGACTCGCACCCAGAAACCTCGTGTCGCTTGCATCGGGTGTAACAAAACGAAAGGAAAAGATCCAATTTTTGTTTAGCAATATCGAACGTTACAAAAAAAAAACAAAAAAACAAATAAACGCAACATGCTATCAACTTGTACCGAACGCGGCCTTCTTTAACGCACGGATTCTTCTCCCCATCCTTTTCGTGGAACTTTTGGTATACCAAGAAAGACAGATAATTCGATAATTTCTCTATCCCGCTAAAAATCATCGATAGTTGGCATTAAAAAAATCTTACAAGTCATCGATCAACCACTTCATTCGCAATCAATCGAAATTCACGGAAACTCGGTAGTCTATAATCGAGCGCAGTGATACGTATCAACGGAAAATCGTCCGCTCTTTTAATAAGCTCTTTCGTTTCGAGACCCTAGTATACTCTGATTAGCTTATTATTTTCCCCGACGGTTTTTTTTTTCTACAGACCTCTACTGATTAGCAAGTTCTGACCACAAGTTCTGTGCAGTGTCTGACAAACTGAAACGGAAATCAAGACGCGATTAGTGCCGAAACGAACACCTGTATTGTTTAACACTAGGTTTACGGAGCACTAAAAATTACTATTTCGCATTACTTTATAACATGAATGTATCGATCAAAGTTTGTAGCCCAAAGAAATCAATTTGTTAAATAACTGCTTATGGATGCAGTTTCACAATCTCGATATTCGCAAATTTAACCCTTAGCACTCGAATGGTGACACTGAAGCACCACTAGAAATTGTTGTGGCATTATTTCAAAGAAATTGCAAAAATATTGAAATCGGATCAGCTTCGTATGAATAAAATGAAAATATTGTAAGACGGAAGAAAACTTTAATTTTAGATTGAAAATAGCTGCCGAGTGCAAACGGTTAAAAAGATTCGAATCCGTCATTTTGGCGGTTCCCGTAAATCTAGTGTTAAATAACAACTTACTTTGATTTTATGGAATTTTTGGGGTTTCTAGTTTGGCAGTCAAAGTGCAAAGTACAATATTTATTTCTTAACACTAGGTTTACGGGGTGCTAAGAGTGACCGTTTTACATTACTTTATAAATGTAACAAGAATGTGTCTATCCAAATTATTGGTCGTTTTTTTAAATAATATATACCCAGAGAAATCAATTTGTTAAATAATTCCTCACGGATGCATCATTACAATCTCAATAATCGTAAATTAAAAATAGTAGAATCCCGTAAATCTAGTGTTAATATCTTCGTCGACAACCATTCCACGGAATTGGAGAAATTGTCGCAAGTGCCGCGAAAACGTCTATCACACACCAACGAATACTTCTCATGCCCTACAATTTTTATATAACAAGAACAGTTCATAAAGATTTTTTCCTAAGATTCCTCGAGTCTCAAATGATCTCGCTGCTCGTGTTGAGCCGCGTTAGAGAAATTTACAACGCCTCGCCCTTGCACAGACAAAACTTGGCCAATCACTTACGTACTCAGCTCTTCGTGGCTCTTTAAATTTTATACGAAATAGGTATGCTGTTTTCCCTTAGTCTTGTATTATAGTGAGCAATGCTAAAACTGTATTTTCATCGTCTTCGACTGTTCGAATAGAAAAACTTCTCCAGAAGCGAAACTGATTTCCCCCCCTGATCCCCGTTAATTTCTCAACTTTAAGATTTTCAAAACGCTACGTCTGGAATGTTTTTGTTTTCGTCTTTTCTTTCTTTTAACGTAAATTTTGAAAAGCTTGTACTTCGCGACGTTAGCAGGACGGCTTTTTAGAGACCCAAAAATATTGCGGTAACGAATGACAAATTTGCACACAGTAACGATTTTGATTTTGCGTGTCGAGCAGTCCAGGACGATGAAATCACAGAAGCGAATGTCTATCTCTACGATTGTATTGAAAAATAACCTTTCTGCAGGATCATCTGCTCTTTTACTTTTTTGTTTTCTTCTTTTTCTTTTTTTTTTATCCTTTAACCACTAACCACTAACATTCGCTAGTACGTTAGCTCAAGTGAGAGGAACAACTGTCAGTTTCAATTCACTTCAATTCTCAATTGTCGTGATCATCATGGTCTGCTCCGCGATTCACAAGGAGCGATTGGCCAATCTCTAATGAATGTAAAGTCGGCGTAAATTCATTTCGTTTTTCTTCTTCTTCTTCTTCTTCTTTTTCTTCTTCTTCTTCTTCTCTCGTTACATGGTTTACATTCATCGATCTCTCTCTGCGTAACTACTATGCTACAATATGTACAATTCATAAGCAATGTATCTGATTGTTCTTGTAAATGTTTCTTCGTGCGTCTACTCCTGTCTGTTTTCTGTAGTAAAATAGATGTGGAAACGTTGATTGAATGTTTTCTGTCGAGGAGATAATCGTGGACGGTACATTTTGAATGTAATTGGGGGGCGAACTCAGTCGAAAATGAATGTTCATCTTTTCTCCGATGAACAGAACGAAACGAGCCAGCGACGAGACCGTGAGAGATTTCTTCGAACAAACAGCGAAACAAATTCATTGTCCAGCAATGAAGTTTGTTGCTGAATGGGACCGTGTCTTCGCAAGACTCTAGGCGTGTCTCGATGGACAAACGAAACTCGACATTCCCAAGAACAGTCGCGTACATTGTATACCAATTAATACGTACTTATTACATAAACATATGTAACGAATGGCAGTGCACGGTGACACGGATCAATTTGTCACTAGGTTGCTCCTTTCTTTAAACGTAAGAGTTATCTCGAAAAGGAAAAGAAAAGAAAGGGGATCAGCAGTGTTGATCGCTGCCTCTCCCGCTCGATGCCAACAGAAACCGTGTACACGATCGCAATACATTGAACCGTAAACAAGTTTCTTATTGTTAAGTATTAAGTCCCTCCCACTCGATCAGATACTGCGTCTGGCCGTTCGGGCCTATCCTCTTCGCTTTGATGACGAACTTTTCGCCAGCTGCGATCCTGTTCGCTGCCCCGAAATATATGTTCACCGATGACTTCAGATCATCCAGAGATATGTCGGGCGCGCTTTGTTTCACCGGCGAACACTTCGGGGACGTCGGCACGCTGCCTTTCTTCTGCTGTTGCGAGTCTGGTGGCGACAATTTCTCGTTGTTCTGACGTTGTCTCAATCTCCTACCGTTCAAGGCGTAATCGACACAATTCCCAATTTGACTACTAGCACTGCTCGAGGCACCGTTAAACGAACTTCTTAAATTCCTTGCAAATTCACTTTTAACCTCGTTGTTCCGCGGCGGCAGGACGGTCGCCGTTTTACCACCGGCATGCTGAAACTGTTGTTGCAGTTGCTGCTGCGACGGCCGACCCCTTCGATGCTGCCGTCTGCGCTTCACCTGCCCGTTTCTGTCGATGATGATGTCTTTCTCCGACAATTGCCTCTTGGCCGGCCGCACCACCGGCGGCTGCGATATCACCGGGGTCAGCGGCAGAGGCAACGTGATCGGGCACGGGTTGTACGGTGACGGTGTACTCGAATTCGTTTGACTGAGATTGCCGGGTGTGCCCAACAAGTCGCTGAGATTTCGAAACGGGTTGTTCTTGCCTTCGAAGTCTTTCGGCGGTGGAATGAAAGAGTCCAGCGTTCCCCTCGAACTTGTCTCGTCCCCGCTCGTGTCCGCGGAGGTTGACGGTGGCAGAGGGTGCATCAGTTCCACGGAACTAGGCACAGATAACTCAGATATCCCCGAAGTCGTGGCCGGCGGTGTCGGAGGCCCGGAGACCGAAGTAGGAGGCGTCGGTGGTAGATCCGATGCTTCTGAACTTCGAGACTTGCTCTGGAAAATACGTGACGAAATATCGAATTATATTTCCTTCAGAGATTTGAGACTTTCACGGCCCGGCATCATACAGTTTTGTCTGTATGGAGGATTTCGTTCTAAAATCTAAAAGTCCAATCTAGGTCTGTATGCAGCCCAAATTGCGAATTTCTACCTCATCGTGGAGTAATTTGTAATATTCTTACGGATAAATACCTTGGCTATAGCATTTTTCAGTAGTTTTCTTGCTTTCCTGTATCTAGCTTCTCTAACACCCTGAGCTTTGCTTAAAGATCCGTCACCTTTCTCTCTTTTCTTGTGTTTGCGTAGCATTCTTTCTCGAGAACTGCCTAACGCCATCAAGCGTCTTCTTCTTTGTAAACTCAGCTTAGGGAATGGGAATGATTTCTTCACGAAACCACCACCGCTGTACCTATAAACGGGAATAATTGTTTTAGATGTTGGTTATGTAATTGGCCAAACGAATATTCAACAGATATTCCTATTTTAATGCGGAGAGGGTTTGTACCTTTCTCTTAAAGATTGCGTGAACTGACTGGGTGGGCTTGGACTTGGACAAGAACTTTGCTCCGCTTCGGAATTTTGATAAATTGTTCCTCGCATTACAACATCTGATGGATTCACAGGAATTTCTAAATTCTCTGCTGTGCTTTGTTTCAGTGCAGTCAATTGTTTTGTACTCTCTGGTAAACTTATCGGTCTACAATAACATATTTTGCTTATGACATGAACACATCAAATTTAGTTAATAACAATTGTCATACTACGTATGACAACCTAATATATGTATATACGTATTTTATTAATATTACTAACCCTGTAGGTGGAGGAAGGTATTGCAGTCTTTTATTAGCACCCCAGCATCTACGCAACACAGAATCGTCTATTACACCACTTGCTGGAAGATTAACAATTGGGCATGGTGGTGGTAATCTAACCCTAAGTCCCCATATTGTAGTACGCTTCTTGATTTCTCTGCCACATTTGAACCTGTTCCTATTATTTGTCAGTATTGATAATATAGATTCTCTGCGTATTTGAGCACTGACATCTCTGATCTAATAGTGAAAAATGTTCATGTATACATTCGCGGAAACTCACATTTCCACATATGGAAATACACATCTGCACACTACGTTATTTATAAAAATACATAAAGATCCTCACCCGTGGTGGAAGCTGTAAAGTATTCCAATTATCATTGGCATAAGGTACGATAACAGTATCCAAATCATAATACTTTTTAGCATTGTAAACAGTCAAATTGTACAACATCAGGTGCACCAGATCTACCCATTTTAATTCTAGCCGCCGTACGAACTCTTTGCCATAATTGCACATTGAACAAACAAATACGTAAAACCTAGAAAAATCGACAGGTGTAAACTATACACAGTTTAGAAGCTTTTTCTTGAACGAAATTTGATTTTTGCGCTCACCTATCTCCACTGTATAAAGGATAAGTTAGACAACTGACACACTTTTCATGAAACCACTGTTTGCAACGCGCGCACTGTAACATTTGTGTGTACCATTCTCCATTAAGTCCACAATAACAATAAATTTGTTCGGCATTTACTCTATGATGTGCATCCCAACTTAACATATTAGGCTGTAACAAAATAGAAGTTATATCGACATGCCAGGCGTTACAGTTGAAATTTCACTTTCTATCTACAATCCAAGACAACGTATAATTTCAGATACTTACATCGTACGGCAACTTTGTCATATCATCTGGTGGCGGCTGAGGTTGGTCTCTTCCACTGCATACTTTTCTGATACTTGCCTTTACCATAGAAGTTTTCGGTTCTACAAGTTCGCGTGTCCGTGGTTGACTATCTACACATCTTTTACACATCCAGTGTGCCTCGACCGCAGTTTCTTCTTTTGATATTTGAGGCTGTAAATGAACGAACAGTTTCAATTATTTCACAATCTATCGCATACCATCGATATTCATATCCAAACTGTGTCTTCGTACTCGACCAAATATAATATACTACCTGATGACAAAGCTGATGATAACCACGACCACATTTGTCGCAAACAATAATGTCATTATCAGTCTTGGGCTGAGACTTTTTACACAGAACACACATAACATCGGAGTCTGGCATCGATAACTTTGTCAGCTCCTTGACCGAAGACCAGGAGGAGGTATTGTCCATAAATTTGACAAGGCATCTTTCCCTTGCCAAATCCACCTATATTTACGTACACAATATTGAAATGTATGTTAAACAGCGTCGCAAATTCCAAGTTCGTAATAACTCTGAAGAAAATTCTATTCAGCAAAAACTATGTACAGCTTTCTTTAGAAATAAGATGATTTTTTTCCAAAACAAGAAAATCTTTATCCCCTCTCCTTCTTTCGAGTTTGTCCACTCCATACTGCTTAGTGCCAGAACAACAAAGTATATTCTATACTTTTATAATGAAAGATATCGTTCGGCAATCACTTTTTAGTTTGTTGCTATGTTCAAACCTTTGGCACATTCTCCCTATTCACTCCTAACCTACTAGGCTTTAGGTGAAAAAACACGCCTAGCAAAACTTATAGTAAAAGAAAACTGTACTGTAAAACTGCTTGTAGTGTAATTTATTGAACATACCTCGACAACTGTTCCGAGATAATATTTTCCATCCTTATGTTGGAGAAGAACGTCGTCCCCATGAGAGAAACTCAACTTTTGTTCCCTCGTAGTGCTATCGGGCGCTGCCAGACTTTCTTCTGGCTCTGACATTTTCTACCCTGTTTCTAAAATTATAAAAACAGAAAATAATATATTATCCAGAGAGCAGAGTTGAAATAATTCTAATGCAAGCGTGACTCAATTTTGTTACAGCGAAGGATTATTATTGCAATGATTTAGTTATCGTTAGACTATTGCGTTCAGATTGTTAAAATTCAATATAATGAAAAATTTAATAAAGTTTCGTAAAGTTTATATTTTATTTCGAACATGGTAAATCCTTTATACACAGAACACACTAAACGAACGAACTTAGTATAAACAAATTTCATTTTGCCTCATTACATTTGCACAAACAACTAAAATCTAGTTACAATGTTTAATAACAATTCACATAACATAGTTCAACGTCCGAAATGTAAACGTGTTTCTACATATAAACAACCGTGACAATACATATTACATCCTACTAAATAAATAGGCGTCCGAATGAAACAGATTTGCTCGATAACTGACGATCGCATGGACGAACAACGTTAACGCACAATGTACTGTCTCAGAATGTTTCGTCCGAAGGGAAAGCAAGTGTTACATGCACGTACACATAATAACGCTTGATCCACAGAAATGTGCGAAATAGATCGTCGTGTCCGGCGGAATCATACGTCGATTAGGATCGGCGGGTAAAGACGTTAAAAGACACGAGAACGTATCGCGAAAACCTGCGGAAGAAACAACGACCATATGATCGGCGTCTGATTAAAAACCAGTCGGCGCGCTCTCGCTCTCGTTGAAGAACGAGAGCAGCCACGGCTGTCCTAAACAAGACAAAAGGTCGCGGCCGAGGTGCGCGTTCAAGAACTTTTGATCGGCGGCGACGAGGGTCAAGGGGTCGGGGGCTCGAGGCATTCCCGATGATCGAGGGATCAGAGGGATCTAAAACGGATCGGCCGACGAAGACCGATACGGTGGATACGAGCAACCCCCGGGACAGCTCTGAGCACCGGGCGGTGCTCGGGCCCGGTGGTGGTGTTTTCGGGACGGAAACCGTTAAAACTCCGGGCACCGTTACGATGTCGTACCTCAGTGTCTCCGGCCGTGGAATCACAGGCGACGCACGGGCCTCATTTTCCGATTCCCGTCAGCCATTTACAACCATGGGGGCCCCGCCACGGTCGGTCGGTCGGTCCGAGCACACACAGAGAAGTCGCGGCGCGGCAAAATTCTCTCCCGAGAAGTCAGGACGACGACACGCCGGCACGCATCCAGCCGTTACACGATCACGCCGCCGCCTGGGCACCCGCGTCGGCCACCCTCAGGATCACCACACGCCCCTAGTCACGGGCATCACCGCCGCGAGCTCGGCGAACTTTCATTGTGTCCCTTGAAAATTCGAATGAGCACCGTCCGCCATGTTCGGGGAAACACTTGCTAGAGACTGCGCTAGTCAAAGAACCTACTAACGGTGGCAGTGCTCCCTATAGGGATGTCCAACGAAATAGAAACTCCCACTTCTTCGCGTGAAAAATGCTCCTGCAATAACCCGACAATCGAATATAAGACAACGAGAATTTATCCGAAATAATTGACTCCCCCTTGGAAACTAACCTCTCCGTGTTTAATATTTTCAATGTAAATAGAACGAAATAGAAACTCCCACTTCTTCATATTAAAAATGCTCCTGCTATAACCCGACAATCGAATATAATTCAACGAGAATTTATCCGAAATAATTGACCCTCTCTTAGAAACTAACCTCTAACTAATATTAAACTTCAACGGAGAGGTATACCTCAATGTAAATAAAACGAAATAGAAACTCCCACTTCTTCATATAAAAAATGCTCCTGCAATAAACCAACAATCGAATATAATTCAACGAGAATTTATCCGAGATAATTGACCCTCTCTTTGAAACTAACCTCTAACTAGTATTAAACTTCAACGGAGAGGTATACCTCTCAGTTGAAGTTTGATATTTTCAATGTAAATAAAACGAAATAGAAACTCCCACTTCTTCATATTAAAAATGCTCCTGCAATAAACCGACAATCGAATATAATTCAACGAGAATTTATCCGAAATAATTGACTCTCTCTTGGAAACTAACCTCTAACTACCTCTCCCTCGAAATTTAATATTTTCAATGTAAATAAAATCTTGGAATTTCACAGCTTTCAGTTAATCTACTTTCGAGTACGAAATGATAATTATTAGGTCTACCGGAAAGTTCTGTCCGTTTTTGAATTGGAAGAAAATAACACAATTTTCGTACATTCAATAATATTTATTGTAGAACACACTTTCTATCGTTTTAGGAGAGTACGTGTGTGTAAATGCAATGATAAAGAGAGATAGTGATATATGTCTCATATATCACTATGTTTCAATATGGATTGAAACTTGAAGTGACACTATCGGAGAGAACTTTCCGGTAGACCTAATATAAATACGATATATTGGTTGGCATGTGCAGTTCGTATGATCTGTCATTCATGTCCGCCGATAATGCGGTTTAGAATATCTGCGAAAATGCGGCAGTCGGAGGGCCCGTAAATTTTAGCGTACGGTCATGGTCGTTAGCTGGGCGACCTATTGTGGTGCAGGCGTAATATAAACAATTCGTAATCAGATAAATACAAATTCGGCTGTATCACGATAATTATTAACGATTAATGTGATTCATGAATATATGCGGGTTTACTGGTGTGAACACGTTTTTGAAAATTCGAAGTCTGTACAAAATTAGAGCAGTGCGTCTTCCATGCACAAGATTATCGTCGTCTGTACCCTAAACGTGCACACAAGTTTTGCCAAACTTCAAATCGCCTAAAACAATGTTTCAGGTATAATAAATCAACATATCTTTATCGATGAACATCGAACAATATCAATGAATACGAAATTTTTATGTTAGATCCAAGAATGGCGAGTAAAAAAACGATTAATTATGCATGACTTACCGCGATTAATTTGCAAGCAAAATGTACATTTGTCGTTACAACAAACTTTTATACGCGAGAAATGGTTTTGAATGTTCTAAGAGTGGATATTCTTCAAGAAATTTCATCGTTAATTATTTTAATATTGATGGATGATTGCTGCTGAATGCGCTCTAAAATTAGCCGTAATTGTTCAGTCGCGAAAGAGTGGAATACAAATATCTTGTGCCTAACGAAGCAATTCATAAGCAACTCACGTATCCGCAAGCGAAGGGTTGCTAACTTGAAAGTTAACACATGCAACGTCTTTTTACTATCTGCAACTCACCTGTAGCTTTTTTTTTAATTTAATTTCAGCGGTACTTTCCATTAGAATAGCGCAGACGGGGTCGTCATTTTGCAATACAAAACTCATCTATTTTCCAGACGAGATACAACAAAAATGAAGTTTTACACGCTTGTATATTTGCATTTTGACAAGACAAGGAGAAAGGGAAAAGGACAATGAGCTAAGTAAATAAAGTATTTATTTACACAAAATTTGAATCGGAAAAACATGATTGTAACAATGTCAATGTTTTTTAAACATTCGAAGCACAATGTTTAGTTGTACAAGATTTACATTGTACCGTTGTAAATTCATTACGAATGTAACTATTTTTGGCATTTCGTAGATCCAATTTAACATTGCATAATAAACATGTAAAATTGTTCATAAATTTATTTAATAATGCAGGAGATTTGTACATTTTGTTGTAGCTGTAATCGTGTATATCGGTGAAATACAAAATACGAAGCCGAGTATGTGTAGTACAAAATATACAATGTATATAGCACACAATATATTGTATTAAAGGAAATATTTATACAATCTCGCCGCTCTCAGCCGATTATAAATAAACGTTTCGTACGAAAACGAAACTTTGTTTTAAATACTATTTACGAAGACGTGAAAAAGTAATATTTATCAACACATCTGATAGAAATAGTTTGTACAATATAGTTTGTCCGTATATATACCCAGTCAGCCAAACTTGCTTCGAGCAAATCTTGATCAATGTTTGTAATCGTACTTTGGGAGCAAAGGCTGGTCATTTTGGTGTGAAAAGCATGCATGCAAAATTCCATGCCAAATTGAGAGCAAATTGAGAGCAAACCTTGGCTTCTTTATAGAGTAAATATCGGCCAAAATTGGAGGAAATCTTTTAATTTTAAGTTTTATTTATTTTTTAAGACTGAAATATTTACAGATCTCAGAATTATAGTGTTTTCCCTCCTACAGCAAGATTTCCTCCGATTTCGACCGATTTTACTCTTAGCGCGACCGACTTGCCCTCTGTAACAAAGCCAAGGTTTGCTCTCAATTTGCTCTCCATTTGGCATGGAATTTTGGCTGCAAACTTTGCAATCAAATACCGCGCCTAATGCGCAAATAGATGGGCCGGAATTTGTAGACAAATTTTGGTGGCAAATACAAAGCAAATCAAGAGCAAATTGTTTACTGGGTATATATTATATCTATTGTTCGGTAGAATAATTGCGCGAATACCGTCTGTAATACCATCGGAAAATTACGGAACAATTGTATAATATCTATTATCAAACATGCTGTACAATTTATATTCTACGCGCTCATCGATCGATACGCGAACGGTCATCGATCAATATGTGAAAATCCTCCCGCGATAATGATCCTGCTTCAAAACATTTTCTTCTTGACCGCGGTGTATCTTTCCATATAGTCGTCGTAACAGTCGAGATCGGCCAGTTGCTTCATCTCGAACAAGTTCCCTTCGAGGGCCAGCACCGATACCTTCGAATCCTTCAAAATCCTCCTAGGCACAGCGTTCAGCTGCAAACAATTCTCTTCGAGTCTCAACGTCTTCAGACGCTGACATTCCGCCAGCTTCTCCGAGATCGTCGATATCTGATTCTGATTCAGGTTAAGCTCGACCACATGCAGTGCCGCGGCAGCGTCGGGAATAGTCGTGATTTGGTTCTGCGACACGTCCAGCATGTCCAAGAACCTTAAATTACAAAACATTAGGGGAAACTCGGTGATCCGATTGTTCGAGATGTTGACCTGTTTCAGCCGCGTCAGTTCCTGCAAAGAGAACGGGATACTTTTGATCTGGTTCGACGACGCGTTCAGACATTCCAGTTTGGTCAACGCTCCGAGAGCGTCCGGCAGAGCGGTTAGCTTATTATGACTGATATTCAATTGCTTCAGCAACTTGAAGCTCCCGATGTCCTCGGGTAATCTGGCGAACTTGTTCTCCGATAGATCCAGCGTGCGCAACAGCGGCGCCAAGCCCTGCAGATGCTGCGGGAACTCGTCGAGCTTTCTGTTGGAAATGTTCAACGCGCCGGTCTTCTGCGCGGTTTGATAATGCTGCTTCAAACCGGAGTTCCCCATTTTACGATTCCCGAATCAGACTAGATTGTAGACGCAACAATCAGAACGACACCTTCGTTCCGTCGTTCATAATTCTTCTCGCTGTTTATCATTGAAAACCGTACGGATGTATATCGTTGCCGCGGACTGTACTCGGGTGTACTTTTCCCTGGCACTGTACCGACGTGATCGAGTCAGCGGTTGCGCCGCCACAATACCTCCGATTAATTTTCACTGGGACGACACTGGCGACGGTCGCAGTCGGCTAAAAAGTGTCGCAGGTCACGGGGTCGCGTGCGTGCTCGCGGAACGTGTCAGGCCGGTGAGTGTCAACGGTTCGCGGGCATCCGTTCCTGGCGAGAAATTCGGTGAAATGTCAGCCGATTGACAGTCGGTCGGCCATATTGGCCAGAACGGTGGTGTTCGAATCTCGGCCGCGCGATGGCGGTTCGCGCGCTCGCGCCCCGAAACATGGCCGACAAACGAAGATGTAGCGGTGCACGTCGGGTTTACATCAGACTGAAAACGCCGCGGCAGCCACTAGCGTGTAGTTTACGATGCGGTCGTTCGCGGAAATGGTGAGATAGTGTCGCGGCCCGAGAAGACGTATCACCGGCGAGCCATGGCCTCGACGCCCAAGTCGGAGAAGCACGCAGGTGAGTGAGAGCGATATACTCTCTCCTATGTATGCGCTATACGCGACCTACGATGAAAGAGAACGTACGATGCTCCGGTGACAACGACGGTGCCACCCGGTCCTCGCCACCCTTTTACTCTTCTCTTCGGCTGTCAGTCAACCTTTTCACCTTTGTCCCCGAGGAACAGATCACCGGACCCCGCGTATCGAACGCCACTGGTACCCGTGATCATCGAAACGTTAGCGGACCCTGATCATTCGCGGACGCTACCGGATGCGAAATGTCAAAAGCATATGCGTGCGGCTCGAGGTTTAAAAGCTCCTATCTTCAATTTTTCCATCGTCTGTACGAACGATCGTACGAGCAGAGTTTATGCGATGCATTTCATTCTTTCCGGGGGTGTAATATACCCTTTCGATGCACGGTCAGGCTCGTCGAATGTCAATCGCGAAACGAGGGGTTTTCCGTGCGAGAGGGAGCTATGCCACGAAATATTAACACTAGGTTTACGGGTGTTTTTAATTTAAAATTGTTAAGATTCTAAGGTTGCATACATGAGAAATAATTTAGGAAATTTATTTCTTTGGGTATAGATTATTTAAAAAATATTGCCAGAAATGTGGGTAGCACGTCCTTGGTATTTTTATAAAGTAATGCAAAATAGTCACATTATGTGCTCCGTAAACTCATTTGCTCATTTTGAAACTAAATTTTTCTTCCGCCATAGAATATTTTCATTTTATTCATACGAAACTGATCCGATTTCCACATATAATAGTTAAATGTTTGGTGCAAAACATGTCTCGTCAAGTACTGTACTTCTAAATAGAATATTTGATTATCGGAACAATATTTGCAAAAGTTTGAATAAACTTTTCACAAAAGCCGTAATATCCCACTAGTATTTCCCTTTTGTGAGGAACCCCTCAATTGCTCGGTAGTGTTCTTTTTTTCTGGGCACACTATTCCGCGGGATTAGGCCTAAATTGGGTAGGTCAGTTTGGAAAAATCTGGGTCGAAGTTCGCGTGAAGTAGAAGGTGCGGAAGGTGGAAGCATTGTTGGTTTTCTTGCCCCTCCTGGACCGTTCGTGTTGCGCTGTTTTCTTGAAAAAGGCGGGTCGTGCGTTTCGTGGCGAACGCGACGACACTGGTAATAATACGCGGGTCGCCTGGAGTGTATGTCAATAAACCGTCCACGCGCCAGGGGCGAGCCCAATGTAATTCGAACAGCTGCCCGTATCACGAGTCCTGTTGCCCTGCGTTCGCACCCTCCAAACAAAGAGTTCTCCCGCCATCGCTGCGACACTATTTCCACCGGCGGTCGTATCTACCCCATTTACGTAGACGCGAAATAAGATTCTCTATCGCTACAAACTAATTTATTGCGAGCGGAGAACGTTGCCAACAGTGATTCACCTTCAGGTTAACGCTAAACCTACCGACATTTCATGTATACCTATCATGGTTCGGTCAAATGACTGCTTAGAAACAAAATATGTATCTTAACCCTTTGCACTCGGAGCCATCTTAACTACAACACGAAACATTTTAGAATATATATAGAATATTACCTAGAATATGACCTAGAATATATATATTTTTTTTTTCATGGTATACATACAATGGTGCAATTTACTCGTACGATACTGAAATATTTAGTAATTTATTAAATGCAAACTAATTTAATAATGTAAAGAATATTGTGAATAATGACACAGGAATTTTTAGTGGCGCCTTACAGTCGCCATTCGAGTGCTAAGGGTTAATATAGAAAGACATGTTATGAAATCTTTTTCGGAAAGTAAACGATAAAGAAAGTTGTGAATATTGGAAAATGGGTTTTACGTACATTAATGTCAATTGGACGAACAAAGGATAATTTTCATGATGGGAAACACGTATCCGATACCGAATAGTTTTCACTGAAACGAGGACAATGGGCAGTAGCGTATTGTTCGGAAATTTTGCTTACAATTTTCGTGCCTCTGGTTCTCTATTGTACATTAACAGGTGCAACTTATCAGAACTGATACGTTCGGCCTCGCAGCGGTGCCGATGGACAAATACACTTAAGTAAAGGCAGTTTGATCAATTTGCTGGATAACGAGTACCAACTAACTAACTCCGCACCCTACGTCATCTGTCGCTGGTAATTGCGTTTAATGCGAGTTGATTTGTAGCCGGTTGGAATCGTTGCGTGATCGTCGTTGCTCGCCGGTTGCCTCTAGAAAAATAGAGCCGTTAGCCGGACATTTTTACCGGACAAGAGCGGCGAACGATCAGCAGCGAAGCCGACTTGTAGATTAGACTCTATTTTCGTGGCTCGGTTTAATGAACGAAAGACGAGAATAGAGCGAAACCTTAAGGAAACATAGCGTTGGCCCGCGGTTTACAATTATTTTATCCTCTGCTCTGTCAACTGTCCGATCAACCGAATCGTAAAATACAACGCGAACACCGTACCAATTATTTCAACTGCGCTAAACTAATATTTTCGATACGATCCTCCTTTATCGGCGGATGAAAAATTGACCGACTTTGAACGATTACCGTCTCGCGTGGCGTTAACAAAAACAGTGTAACAAAGCACCGGGTGGCTGAGTCATTAAAGGTTAGCTATCGTTAAAAATAGAAATGTAGGTGCAACAGTATAGAGATCAACCTTTGTGAGCGAGAACTGCTTTTAATGTCGAAGATGCTCAGGCCACATCTGACAAGAGATCGCGTAAACACGCGTAGTCGCGCGAACACTTAAAGAGGATCTTACCTACCTGGCCGGAGACTTTTAAAGGTAAAACGATCTGCCGGAGAGAAAGACCTCCATACTTGTGTTCCGTGGAAAGATGGTGTTGCTGAAGCCAGCGGGCACTCCAGCTAGATCGATGGTAGCGTTGCGATCAAAAACTGCAAAGCTGAAATGAACATTTTCCGAGTCAGCTATCCAAGTGATTTGCACAACACAGCGCGGGTAAATCACCGATTAATGAACTTCACCGTAACGCACGCACTCGTGTTCCCGCGAGGAGATGATGGGGATGCTGAAGCTGGCGGGCGCTCCAGTGGTCCTGGATATCCGAGCGCTCGGCTGCACCCTTCCGCGAGTAAATAACACGAGCGTTCGTTTAGTGCCGGGAAAACACAAGAAATCAAATCCCTGGCCAACGAGAAGCCGCGTCTCCGAGCATCACCGGGTCCATCCACTCTAGTAAATTACGGCGCCGTCTTCAAAAGAGAATTCTCGTTGTTGACGTTTACATCCGAAAGAATCTCGTTAACCGAGGAGTGTACCCGCGGATGATCGAGTTTCTCCCCGTCGCACAAAGTCGCAAAACCTGGCCAAAACCTGAAATACGAACTTACAGCTAGGTAAGTTTTAAGTATGCGATTGGTTACTCTAACAGTGTTTCTAACTGGGGGTAAACAGCAAAAAGGGTTTTTTTAAGCTTGCGAAGCACGTTGCGAATTTCAAGTGCACAGTGTACAAATTCTGTTGAAACCTTTCGATTTTCCCAAAAACAGCCTAATACCAATTTTCAAGCGGAACCAATTATTTTTTAATAAGTTACGAGGTTTTGACCACGTTTCGGCGATTTGGGACCACTGTGCGACGTAGACATCGCGACATTGCACGGTAGCTGAAATGCTCGTAGACCGGTTAACGGGTAGCTCGAACCTCGAAAAAAAGAAGGGAGTAGGGGGAAAAAAATTGTAGCTTTCGTTCGATAAACCGTGCCGCTACCGGTTCGGTCAATAATATATCCGGCGTCGTCGCCGGGGGATTTCTGTCGGCTGGTTACTGAAAAGCGAACTCTCATTAAATTTCCAGCCGGGCCGGGGACGTTGGTTCATTGAAATGAATCCATGGCGTCGACCGGTGTCGTGCAACGCCGGCAGAACGCCCCCGCTCGGGCCTGCGCCTGTGGAGATTGAACGTCTTTGTCGGTTCTCCCAAGGAACAGCCAGAAAAGAAAAGTGAAAAGGCGCGAGATCGAAATATGATTAAATTCTGTTCGGGCTTGCCACGGGATCCGTTTTCCCTCCGCGTTCCCTCCCCCGTTTCTGGTCCGCGGACATTGTGTCCATTATGGGCTTTGTCGGAGTCCGGCTGCTGCCTTTATCCGCTTCGGCTTCTCTCTCTCTCTCTCTCCCTCTCTTTCTCTGGAAATAGGACAACGGAAAATTCGGGAGTTGTTGCGGAAAAGAACACGATGCATGACATCATCAGGTTTTTCTGTAATAACTTTCTGTAATTCTTTATTTTACGCGTTTATTCGTTTATGATCGAACCACCGGACGCGACAACCTCGTCCACCAGACTTTCAGTTTCAACATTTTTAAGGCCTCGATGAAGGGGAGTCTTGCGCTTACTCACAAGACAAATGGCCGTTGCTTACCTATCGAGCTAACTACACGAGCAGGGACGTTGGACCAACAGACTCGTTCAAGCTGGAAGCAATTTCCTTTGTATTTCAGGAACTCTGCGATTGTTTGTAATCGGTGCGGAACTTTAGGCAAAATAAAGATTGTCCGAGTCGATCGGAAAAAAACTGGAGGCTAACGAAAATGTATTTTCTCTTCCAACCATCCGACGGCTGGGTCTGGATCTACTATGGAAAGATTAACGTGTTCGCAGGAAGTATCTTTCAAACTGTGTTTAACACGTTGGCTGCTAACACTAGGTTTATGGAGCACTAAAAATGACTCTATCAAAATTTGTGGCCATCTTTTTAATATTATATATCCAAAGAAATCAATTTGTTATATAATTCCTCATGGATGCGTCTTTACAATCTCAATATTCGCAATTTAAAAATGTTAGAATCCGTCATTTTGACGGGTCCCGTAAATCTAGTGTTAAATAGCTTGATGACTTGATGTTGAATAACTTTAACACAGTTTTGTGTTTAATGCATTTCCGTCACCTAAAATCCGAAGTATAGCAATCGAATATAATAGAAGATATGAGTATCAAATCAGTCCCTTCCCGAATATAGGGTGCAGTCGGTAGATGGAGCAGGAGTTTGATAGCTGGAAGCGTTGATTAGCTAAGTATCTTTTGATGTACCGATAGAACAGTATCGCGGAATATTCCCTCCCCATAAACGGAACTGGCCGTCTTCCTTGTAATCGCACACCACCATGCACCGTTCTGATTACGCGATAGCTCTAGCTGACAGTAGGTAGAGAAATTATCGCGAAATTATGTCTACTGCTCTCCGTAATTACAGTGCCGCAGAGAGGGAGACTGTTACACGTGGATTTGGCATCAACTATCCCATGCTGTCCAGAGATTTATTTAGCGTACAGCTGAATTAAAGTAAACGTTGTTCGATGGGATACACGTGGGCTTGGAGAGGAGTCACGTGTGTATATAGGGAGAGCTTGACTCATTCGAGAGCATGCGGTATTCGATGATTTCGAAAAATAGAAGAATTTCCTGCATCGGTTGCTACCCCCTAGATTTTATGCATTTACGGTAAAAGTCGGCACGTGCAATTTAATAATTCGTTGGACACAACATTCTGTAGTTTCTACAGTCATTCGATAATTAATTTGCACTTTATTAACCCTTTGCACTCGAGTGGTGACTCTGAAGAAGCACCACTAAAAATTGTTGTGGCATTATTTCAAAGAAATTAGAAGAAATATTACAACATATTCGTAACATTACAAAATTTGTGTTGAATAGATTACTAAACATTTAAATATTACATGTAGAAATCAGTTTTGTATGAATGAAATGAACATATTCTAAGACGGAAGCAAAAATTTAGTGTTAGATTGAAAATAGCGCCGAGTGCAAAGAGTTAACTTCGAAAAGGTCAATTTTGTCACGAACTTTATCATTTCACGCAGTCGAAGCATTAATATTTCTTGCGCGTTCCCAGAAGTTAATGTATTGTTCTGACGTCACCGAATTTAATACAGTCGATTAGCTTATCTGATACGCCCCTGGATTTCTGCGGAGGAATTACGAGCAGATTTTCTTGCTGCTGGTCGTCCCTGTCCAGTATCAGAGTTGGCATAAGCCACGGCCAAATGTTACCCGTTCTGCATCAAGTAACGATGCACTGCCAGAAACACGCACGCACGCTGACCCGCGCGCAAGGGTGCAAGGGTGCACCCCGCATTCGCTGACAATTCATGAATATGCATCTGTTTTCACGTTTCGCCGGGCAGATACGTGCGCGCCGACGGATCAGATCGTGGTGCACGTGCGAAAACCGGCCGTCGCACGTGTTACCGGTGATCCCTAATTTAGCTGTTGATCCGAGGGGATGCTGGCCCTTTACCTTAAGGTGGCCGGTAGGCATTTGGCCTTGACTGTCACGCTATGTTACGCTGTGCCTTTTTTCTAGACATTTTACGTCTTAAACGAGTAAGTAATCAATTAAAAATGAATACCACCGTGTTTGTACATATCTTTGCTACGTCTGTATAGAGCCTTTTCTTCGATACGAACACTAAATCTCTCGAAATTAAGAGAATCTCTCTGCGGCAGTCATCTTGTGACGTCGTACTTGCTACAGAAAGCGAGTTTTCTGCCGAATATTACAAATTGCTCCACGGTGAGGAAGAAATTCGGAATTTGGGCTCCATACAGACGTAGATTGGACTTTTAGGAAACACACTTGACCACTTCTAAACTGCTCATTGCAATATTAAAGCTGCGGTTTGTTTAGATTTTGACCCTTGCGTATGTAAATGGATTGCAAACCATGTCGACCCCCTTAACTCTCGGCCCTTTTCTATGGCAGTTCCTTACTACTTCGTTCGCAAATTAGTCACCGATATACATGTATGCCGCTTATCGACCGTTATCGTCCGGTATTATCGCTCAGATATTTGCTGGAAGTTGCAGTTAATAATCCGGAGCATCGGGTAGAGCAAGTAGTTTCGTGTTTGACCGAGTTGAACGCGGAGGATTGTGACACCGTGGTGTCAACTCGTTAGTGTGATTGGTTAATTCGTTTTACCGACCGGGGTCAACATGGTTCTTGGATTTAATTTTATATGGAGTGAGTCTTTACGTTGTTTATTTATTTGGCTACTACTACTACGACTGGCATTACTACTTTGACTGGCAAATGATGGATTATTTTAGTTTGTTGCGGGACGTGTTTATAATTCTGCAGATGTAGAGAAAAATTTTTAAATGGTGAACCTAGAAGAAAATATTCGTATCAAATACATGTATAAGCGATTGTCGATCTGAATATTTTTAATTTTCTATTTAACACTGGAATGCTAAATTTTTTAATTATTGGGATTACAATTATAACGACAGTCGTAAAAAATTGAAGGTATTTATTCGAACGCGTGTATCTTGTTTTTAATTATTTATCAATTGAAGTGCGCTGATTAGTAATCTTAGATAATTGGAGACAATACGTTCGATAATGCTGTTGATGATAACATCACATTACGAGTACCTATTATTGTATTGATGTGAAAGGAAACGCCATCGCATCAGCCACGTGCAAAATCAAAGATCAAGTCAAGATTGCACTATCGATGCTTCCACGAAGGCATTCGAACTGCAAACTTTAAGATCTATAAACAGTATTTTTCATGCGGCAAGTATTAAAACCATCGAATCGACTGCAATCTTACAGATGTAGGCTAATATCTCGCGATAACGAAAGAGTGCTTTGAAAGAACAGAATTATCACTGGTTCAATTGAAATTTCATTCGCGATAATAAGCCTTTGGTAAAATAAGAAAATCAATTGTTCAAAATTTCCACAAAGCTTGCTCGAAATGGAGGGATCTTTGACAACCGAAACCGGATCGTTGACTGGGGGATGTTCTTGGCAGCCATCGATGGGGCACGGGCGAAAATTAAATACAAAGAAAATTAGAAAGTTAGATGAAGAAGCTAAAGAATGAATAATTACGTGACATAAAGTATGTAATAACAAATACAAAGTAAATGTTACTAAAATAATTTCTTTTTCTCACCCATTTGTAACATAGTGATAATATGTTATCGATCCCAAATTTCGTGCCGATATCTTTTACGGTTCAGATAAGTTATATTGAAATGTCACTAAATTTTCTGATCCGGACCACTGTGCGACAGTGCCCGGTCGCGTATGGCAGCGCGAGAGGGTAGTGTCAACGAGCAAGGGAAGGAGGAAAAGGCAGTTCTTCCTAGCCGGTCGCATAACTGACACAGTGCCGCAAGGGTCCGCAAATAAATTGTTCCTCCTCCTTTGCTTCTCGGCCTCTCCTCGTCCTTTCTTCTCCTCTATTCGTCTCTTTCTTTCTATCCTCGTTGAAATAAAGAACGAGCGTAAGTGTCTGCCTCGGTGCGAGCTCTTTTGTTCCTGCTCGTTGTTAACCCTCTAGCTGTATACAGGGTGACCCAGTCGACACGTGTCTGTTGCATTTTAAGTGGACGCGAAAATAGTCCGGAGAAACGTTCCGAGATTTACACTGTTACGGTTGTGGAACTTTTCGATATATGTATATACATGAGGACCGATTACTGCGTCTATATAAGTTATGTTTATTTCTAAGAGACAATGAAAGAGAAGCATATATTATTATTAGATTATTACTGCGGATTTTTATGCAAAATTCATATGTATTTCTGTTCTCAATAATGTTAAATGCGACAATGTCTGAAAGAACGCTCTTTAACACTGGAACTACCGAGTCATAAATACTAGATTAACTAATATATTATTATTAGATATTACTAAAGAAATATATGGTCTCTTATTGGAAAGGAATGCTCTATATCATGCAAAAATAATTAAACGAAAATATGGGGCGAGACGATGAGGACATCGCAAAGAACTAATATGCTACTTTCAAAACGTTCAACTTTAAATGATCATAGAAGCTAAAATATGTATTCAATTTCATTAATTCCTTCATTTTCGAGGTCTGTGGACATTTACGAAGCAATGCAAATTGATTAGTTTTCAATTTCGAACAGTCGAGTTTTTGGTCGAATGTCCCCTAAATTCTGCGATCCGGACCGCCGTGCGGCGTTGGCCGTTCGAGACACCCTGTGTATCTATCTGGCCGGTGGCCTCCGCGTGTCTCTCCTACTCCTACGGCCGTTCTCCTCTCTCGCAAACTTTTGCTGGCCTGCTCCTCTCTCTGACCCGTTAAAATAGACAAGCGAGCCTTCTTTCCCGGCCAAAGTCACAGATATCACCGGCCGATTCTGCAGCGGATCGTCCACGAGCAACAACAGTTCACCTCCGATCCGCGAGCTAGCCGCTTCTGTCCGTCGTGTGCACGCGCCTCGGACCTACGGACCCGCTTGGAACTCGATCCGTATGGACCAGATTTACGCTCGGTGGTCTCCGCGTAGACACTCGACCGGTCCTCTCGTTTAGACGTCGCGTCGCGTCCCGTCCCGTCGTTTCGCCCGTCGCTCGATTCTTTATTTCGCCGCGATCTCTCCGCGAAGACCGCGTCCGGAGAACAAACGCAACGTCGCGCGTTTAATGGACCGGAATCGATCCCGGCCGCGTCAGCTATACTACACCTTGTGCTACCTTCTGGTGCGCGCAGCGCTCGCGCTCCCCGATCGATCGGTGTCTTCGGAAATCGGGCAAAGACGACCGACAACCGACGTACAGTTTCCAAAGCTCTTTGGCGGCGCGAGCTTTCGCTTGCGAACCGGGCCCAGTCGTTCGTCATCCGGTTGTCGCTTTCGATAAGCTCGGGGCTCTTCAGGGTCCGACCGCTAGGAACGTCGTAGACGTGTATCTGCTCGACGCGTCTAGTTGGCTTGGAATTTGTTTGTGATCCGAGATAACGGCGTCTCGAGTAACACGACCTCCAATTCGGAGCATCGTGATCGACAATCTGTCTTTGCGACGGAACTTCGCATTGACCTTGTTCGACCCACAGAGGACCTGTCGATCGTTCAGTGTTCCTCGATTGTCGGCAGCGAACGATTTAGTGAAGATTTTTGATCGAGACGACAGTGTTGACGATGCCGCTTAGACATTTTATTTAGTGTGAAGTGTCGCCGGTGTGAACGCACCATTAATGGAACGGTAACGGTTTGGACAGTTTAGTGAGACGAGATACAAAATGGATTGTGTATAGATATATTTAGTGATCTAGTAATTCCGCGGGTTTCTATGCTAATATCAAGCAGATGTTTGTTAGAACGGCAGCGAGGGATCACGTAACTTGTAAAATTACACAGTTAGTCATTGCATCGCGACTGTGTTGATCTGTGAGTTACTGAATCTTCGATTATTACGAAGCAAGAAGCAATAAATGATAACTGCATTGTTTTAATTGACCGGGACTATCAAACTCTCTTCACAGCTCGTTTATTTCACTGGCAAGCGGTACGTGTTTGGTCTTCTGATGCATCTTATCACCGAGTGTAAAAATCCTCAGTAATATTATGTGGGAAAAATAAATAAAAAGTTCATGCGTTACACGAATAATGTAGGAACTGCAGAGCTTTTAGCAAATATTGCATTTTCTGGAAAACAAACTTCGAAACGTTGATTATACGATTATTTTCGTTTAATTTAATTTAATTATGACTTAATTATGTAGGCTACCAGTTAAACAACTCCAATTAATTTTGCGTTGTTGCCAGTTTAAACATTCAGATACTGAAATTCATTAAAATATCTTGCATTGATTCTGGCCGAACCAATAGCCTGTTCTCATACAGAGTATAATTGCGTTCACGTATCGATATCGAAAACACGTTCGATAACGCGCACTTTTCATCGATATACAGGGCGTTGATCGTTTCGTTTCTCCGGACCGATCGCACGTTTTTTATTTTTTGCCGGTTGGAGATTAAAAGATCTGTTAACGACCTAGATCACGACACGCTCCGGCCGATCTGGAGCAAACGGAACATAGACGCTGCGTAATAAACGATCAAGGCCCGATTAGTTAGCGGAACAGAAGTTAGACGACGCGTGTTAACCCTCGCGGAGGATTTTCCGCAGTCAGATTCTTCTGAACGGTTCATAGAAAATATCGCAGATCGTATCGCGTTGCGGTTTGCTAGAAATATTTTTCCGTATATCTTACTCTCCGAGTTGTAGCACTGATATTGTCTATTGGGATATGGTTGTATATATAATGAAAGCAGACTCTTTTGCAGTATACGTAATAGAGATTATATTTCAATAGATTCTCTAATAGCGCGTCGTCAGACACGTCTTAGGAGTTTTAAGACAGTAGTAAATTTAAATTTAAAATGCTTCCAATCTTTGCTTATTCAGAAAGTTCATTTTCGTGTGAGATATGAATGTTTTTAAATTAAAAATGTACGGCAGCAATGTGGTATAGTCGAAGTAGTATAAGTAGTCAAAGTAGTATAGTCCAATATTGACAAAGTTATACGATTTTTAAGAACGTACGGATACTTATTCGACTGACTGTATATATACAAGTAGCTCTAATAATTCAATTACTCGAAGACAATATGAAATCCATTTCCCATTAAAAAAAAAAAATGTTTAAGATTCCGATTGATATTGCAAAAATTAATATCTCGTACTTTATGGACGGATAGCCATAGCATGGGTCGACTTTTAATGCCACGGAGTCACTTACGAAAACACCAGATATCAAATTATGACGTTGACTTTGGCCGCAAGGGAGCCCGAGTTATTTCACGTTTTCGTTCTTTTTTACATTTGCCCGGCTCTGCTTTCAGACCACTGGATCCGTATTTGATTTAAAAATGTTCGCGACGTGAATAGGAGCTATCCACGCGGAATGAAAAATCGCAAAGTTCATACGTTCACGGATGTTTCGCAAAACGCGAACCTTAATGGGAATCGTGATTATTCCGCCACATTGGCGATCCTGCGCGCAAGAAACACATAGCACGGTCGCAAAAAATGTAAACAGAAAAATAACAAAACACATTTCCCCGGTAAAGTTCACCGCGCCGGCTGCACTTAAAAATGGATAGCGGGAAACACACGGGAACCACGAAAAAAACCCCCCTTGGGCGCGTTGTTTAATTACGATCCACGTTTATTAAATATTTTGCCCCCCGGAACGCGAAGTTTAATTACGCGACGCACGGAATTTCGCCACGAATTCTTTTTTCCGTTTCCGGCGTTGTTTTCCTTTCTTTTTTCTTGTTATCTGTTGCGTCCACGCAATGGCGGTCGATATTAACACTAGATTTACGGGGCCCGTCAAAATGGTGGGTTCTATATTCTTTAATTTGCAATTATTGTGATTGAAAAAATGCATTTATAGGAAATGTATTTAACACATTTATTCCTTGGAACACATATTATAGTAAAAGCCTGCTAGAAATCTGGCCGAATATATTCTTGGTATTTTTATAAAATAATCCAAACTAGCCACTTTTAGTGCTCCGTAAATCTAGCGTTAAATAAGTGAACGTGCGTGGTGTCGTGATTACTTTCGGTATCGTTTCCGACGCGGACGGGTTACGAGGATCGAAGGAGGGTGGCGGCAGACACGCGGGGGTTGAAAGGGGGTGTCGGAACAGACAGTGAGAAAATTTTACGCACGCCGCATCCAATTTATTTTCGGAGGTGAAGTCGTCCGTCACGACGCGATTCATTTCCATTGGCCCCGTTCACGTTGAAAGCGAGTTCACGCTTCTTCACTTTGGCCGCACGTTGCCGGCAAATCTTCCGCAACGACTATGAAAGATCAGAGTACTTCTACTGTATCAAAGATTGACGAAATGATTGAAGAAAAAAGACGTGAAAACTTTCTGCATCAAATTGTACAAAATAGGAATTAAATGTATTTCTCCTTTTTAACTGGTTTAACACTAAACCTACCACCGTCGCACAGTGGGCAATTTGGACGAAATCGATTAAATAAATATATTTAGGAGAGCATGCAAAATCCAAATAAATTCAATCCCGTAATTTTTATAAGACAACATGTATTAGTCACTTTTGAGGCTCGGTAAGTTTAGCGTTAAAATTGAGTACGGTTCGGAAGTTGTACCAAAACGTCACTGACAGGTACCAAAAAGGTCGCTAGAATGACCGTTTCTTAAATCTCACCTCTGCACTGTATCAGACACCGAAAATAACGCGCACCGCCTTGCGCCCGACAGGAAGTCGAACGTAACTGGGTCGCAAGTTCATCAGTGTTAATTATTATTAATCAGGAAACCTCGGACGGGCACAAAATTCCTGTGGATTTGCATGATTACAAGGTCGTGTCGATGTACACTAAATAACCGGTACCCGCGCGGAAACTGCAGCGGCGCCGAGCCTAGTAATTAATAGGAAATTGTCCTGGATTTTATTTACGCAACAATTACGAACGATTTCCTTTGATCTCAAGATTATTAAGTAAAGAAAGACATTTCTCTATACATCTACTGTTTGTCGGAAATGAAACAGACAATTTTTGTTTTGCACACAGGCCTGCAGTGTACCCGTGATACAAAAGACTCTGATTTCTTCGTGCCGAGTACAATGTTCGTCAATCACGGTTGACCATTAACTGGGAAATATATGTATTGGGGTCTCCCACAAGAAAATGTCTGTGTTCTAACTTTTGCCACTACATAGTACGATAACCGCAAATGCCAAGTTTCTTTATCGATAACTCCTTAACAAAACCGCGGAGGACATTTTCGCAAAGGAAAAAGTAGCACCGCAGGAATCATCTCTTTCGAGGAAGTATATTTTTGGGACACCCCGTATACTGAAACCGAGAAAAACTGATACAGATTTTTAGACAAACAAATCGCAGAGAAAGACACGAATTATTTTCCGGCAGAAAATGTTCTCTTTAAAGCCGAAAAAACTTTGGAGAAAATAAATCCGCATCGGCTCACATTTCAGTGAACAGTATCGCGTTTAGGGAGCCGCGCATGTATTTTTTCGGTGTTCATCGGACGCTCGTCCGTTTTCACCGTCGGCCCCGACAAAGCCGCGTTTCATTTCTTCGACAAAGGCGGGCAAGTTACGGGCAGGCGTGTATAAATATTTCCAGAAAACTCGATAATTTTAGTGATCGAGCAAACAAGCCAGAAAAACCTGGTCCTTGTGTTCAGTCCACCGTGAAACGAGTCACACGATTGACCTCCTGGTCTGCTATCGAATTATACAGGTCGTTCTCGAAGTAGTAAAAGCGACGCGGAGAGCTCACGGGTTGGTGGTCCAAGGCGGAGAGGAGTCGGTCGACTTTTCGCTCCAGTAATCGCGAATCGTTTGTTGTACAAACCGATAGAGCCTTCGAGGAGTCCTGTGCTCCTTTGACCCGCCTTGTTTCTTGGCCCGATGCGTTTTTTATCAATGACCAGCCTCTCTGTAACATGGTTCGAAAAGATAGCACGTTATAGAGATAAATGGTATTCAGCTTTGCAAGTAGTACATTACGTTCTTTGTGACCTGTATACTGCGTAATAAGAATAACCAATTACTTCAATATGTTTTAACGCATTTTTAACTGTTGTTATGTTATTATGGAACTGTTGTTATTGGATTATATTTGCGAGAATTAACAGAATTAGCTAATGTGCTATCTTTTTGTCGCTGAGTGTACAATCCCACGCCCTCCCTTGTTTTCTGAAACATTGCGACCTTTCTTCGAACGATCGAACGTTCTCCAAATATGGGGCATACTTCTGGGACTTTAATCACTTTTTGAATGTTCTTTTCTCGAAGTAAAGTTGTCGAGACATTCGCCAGAAAAGTTCGGACTGTTAAGGTATCGTAAAACGGTCAGAAATTATCAAAGGAGATGCCGAGGAATTTACGCTATTCCGTAAAAGACACGGAAGCGATGGAAAATGTAACGGCACGTCCACAGCATTAAAATAGATATCCTGGAAGCGGTCTATGTCTCGGTACTCTACTTTGGTATAATACTCGAGGCAGCCGAAACGAACTTGCTACGTTATTTTAGGGCATACTGTCATCGGTTTCGCTTAATCCAAATAACCGTGCTTTTTGTATTCGCGATTCTTCGATCGATCGCTTCGACGACGGACAATTGTTATGGCAGCGAACCGACTACAGCGTTTACCCTATATATGTCCGAAATGCCTAGCCAATAAACGTCCCAGAAACTATCCCCACCGCCACGGGGTGTACGAATCTTCTTAAACTTTGTTTAGCGATCACATTTCACGAGAGTGGAAACTTTTCGTAGGAGGACCATGTTTATCCACTGTGCGGAAAGACTCATAATTCTGCCGTTAAACGTTATGCTAATTGACCGGAGAGCGATCTCTCATCGTAGCAGCGAGCGCGATAACGTAATTACAATGTGTGTATCATTTATTATGCGCGAACCAGTTTGCCAGCCAGGAATTAAAGTTCAGCAAATAGTCCACTGTCAACCAGTGTTATCTGTTTACCGCGTGGTGTGGCAATCATTCGCTAAATTTACTGTCTATGAGATCATGCGTGGTTACGCGTGTTTCGCGGGCTCGCGCCACGCTTTTCGATAGCAGTCAACGATAGCCATCGTTCTATATCGCGTGGTGTTTCTGTGAAAATGTGAAAATCAAGTTCCTGTGTTTCACCTATCCTTATCAGTTGATCTGTTTGAATGATTGTAAACCTAAAAATAATTCTGAACCAATAAGAATGACTGGGGAATTCAGCAGTACACAAAAATTCGGAAATTTTCCACACGATTTTGATTTGCGAAATGCTATAATTGCAGGCGCTTACACGTGGTTTGGGACGTTAATTAAAACGATCTTGAGCATCATTTAAATGACACTAATTTGTTTTGGGAAGGAAGTGATAATCGTAAAGTAACGCTGGAAGAATTTAATAGGATCGTATCGGTACAGTGAACTTGTTAATTACGAGCAGAGCTCTTAATGACCAGTTACGCGATTATGTCTTCTAAATGGAAAGTGATGTAATTCAGCCGGCTGTGATATAAACCTGGTATTATCTAATGATCATTATGCAATAGCAACATCTGTAATTACTCGTCCTTTATAGGCGATGCATTTACTGGAAAATTAAAAAAACTCTTAACGCTCAACACTGGTGTATTCTTTATGGATAGTTAAAGAAAGGGGAGAAAACTGAACGCAATCATAGTTACCGTCATAGTATAGTCGGGTATTCTGATATATTCTTGTGTATTGTATTCTCTGCTATATTCAAGTATATTGTGGTATATTCTAGTGTATTCTGCTATATTCTAATATTTTCAAGTATATTGTGGTATATTTTAGTGTATTCTGCTATATTCAAGTATATTTTGGTATATTCTAGCGTATACTGCAGTATTCAAGTATATTCTGGTATATTCTAGGGTACTCTGGTACATTCTAGTACACTCAATCATATTCTGATATTGACCGTGACGTGTCTACGGGAGCAGACACAGCAGTTACATTACATTGTCCGAACACACCCGGTTTGTGCGAATCGGTTCTGGTTTCGGTGAAAGTGCAACATGAAGAAGAAGATCGGAGCCAACGGACCGTGTTGGATCACGGCGATCGGACAAGGTGATGCGAACAAGAGAAATCCGAGTCGCGGCTCGTGCGCGGATGATCGATCGCGTTTAATCGGGACGCCATAAGATCGATCGGGACGTCACATAAGATGCCGCAGTACGACGAGAGTTTCCTCGACTCGCCGATTTTTCGGCGACGCACGCGTAGCTACGCGGTGCAGAAGGAGTTCGTGCCGAAGTCGAGGAGCTTCGCCACGGCCACACCTTTGCTGTTGGCCGTGACCAATCACGCCAGGACTCTTTCCGGTTCCATATCGACCTGCAGCTTGAAAGGTAATTCGAGGGAAAAGAGAAATTCAGGTTAAGGGCGTGAATCTCTGTTACGCTTCGTTAAACAGGCTAAAAGCTCTTTTCACTCTGATCCGGCCGCGTCGAGAGGAGACGCGAACCTTCGCGGATTTCTCGATTGCCTGGAAAACCGACACCCAGAACAAACACTCCTCTTTCGAATCCCAGCTGGCCATGAGAAATCTACGGCGATTCGCGATCAGTTCCAATTCATTATCTACACTAACGAGCAACATAACTTTCTAAGAATTAGATCAAATTACATGAATGTTATTGAGAACTTAGAAGGATTAGTTGATTAGACGAGGTGTAACAAATTTTTGAAAAATATTTATTCTGGTATATTCTACAGTGTATTTTGCTATATTCTAGTTTACTCATGTATATTCTGTTATATTCTTGTGTATTCTGCTATATTCTAGAGTTGGTCGGAATCGCAAAAGAAACAGTGAAAGTACAATGTATGTCAAAAGCCGATTCAAGCGATCCTTCCTTCTGAAGTAATAACAGATTGATTTTCTTCTATTTACGAAATGATTTCCAACAGGGGCCAAGTTCGACGCGTTTGCCGATTAATCTGGTGCGCCGCGAGACATTCTTCGGCGAATAGTTGGCAGTTTGCGTCAAGTGTCGCGCACACGCTCGACCGAGCGTTATCAGCGTTCCTAAAATATCTGTTAGAGTAATTAAACTTAGGATAACCGCGTTATAGAAGCAAGTCTGGCCGCGCTAAACACACCCCCGACCTCCGGCGCCGCTCGTCGCCGAGTCGCGCGCGGGTTGCACATGAAAGCGACTCGGTTGTTAATTACCCATTCGCGCTGTCAATCATATTAAGTACCGAGCTCACGTCGGTACTACCTCTAGCTATTAACACCTCCCCGTTACTACAGCTTGCACGCTATCATCCCCCTTGGCCGCCACGCGCATAACGTATACACGAGGCTCGGTGATTTCCCTCTGGGCGAAGCAGCGTGCAGCAAATTGCTGTGTTCGCGTATCCCGGCTTGTATTCTGCGATTGAAGCGTCCGAGGAGGAGAACGTGATCTTAATCTCGAAACAAATGGCCGAGAGACGTTAACGGACCAGGCCTGGCTGGACGCCCCGGGACACACACACACAAAAACAAAGGAAAAACTATCGATTAATCTTCGACTCCGGGGAAAGAACGAAAGAACCACCCCCGGAGATGGGAGTGGAGCTGTCCGTTTTAAATTAACTTCAACCGCTCCGGGAACCGTAGTAAATATTACTAAAATAATTTTTTTTCACCCATTTGTAACATAATGATAATATATTGTTGAGCCTAAATTTCGTGTCGATGTCTCTTACGGTTCAGAAGTTATATTCAAATATCTCACTCGGCGACATAATCCAAATGAATTCAATCTCGGCATTTTTATAAGACAACATGTATTAGTTGCTTTTAAGGCTCGGTAGGTTTAGTGTTAAATGATGAGGAACAAGACGGTAAATATAGAAGAATGCTATTATTACCACTTACCGTTGTAATTAAAAAATCTGATTTTTCTAATGCTGCCAAGTAGGATGATTTTCTTTTTTAGTTTGTTGTTTGCTGTTCGTACTTGTACATTTCATTTTTGCATTTATACCGACGTACTTTGTTAACCCATGCTATCTCACCGCTGCAATTGTAGTCCCCGTTTATTTATAGCTCATGATTGCGATGCTTGTGTGGATGATTCTTTACTCATCATCGCAAAATGCTCGTTGACAAGTTAATATAGTTGAACTGGTTGAATGTAGATCTGATACGATTACTGAATTAGGCACTTGCAGCAATAAGTAAGCTTTAATAAATATAACAAGATTTGATGTATGCACGCTGCGGCTGTAGGCTGCGTTCTAACATTTTAAACATTTAAACGTTTTAACATTTTTACGTGCGTCGTTCGAACATAATTACATTCGTTAACTGTACGCTGGCGGTAAAATAAGTTGGAAACTCTAGGTTGAAGAAGAATCGTTGGACATTCCTGGACTGCTGGATAATAAACATAAACTTTATTTGCACGTGATGCGCAGGTGTCCAAGAACTCGGTTTTATGGCTGCTTGACCCCGCATGAGCGGACCTGCGGCGTTGATGGCGATGATCGTTGCAACTCTCGATTACCTGCGTTGAACCGCAATACCGACATTATTTATGGACTGGGTCGAAAGTAACCCGGTATTTGCAATGCAACACGTTTCGCTTCGTCAACACGGACAGGCGTAGAATTATTGAGAAAAATTGGTGGAAGCGAAACGCGCTTTCCAAATTTTCAAATCCGCCAGTTGCAAATTTAACCGTTTGCACTCGAGGCCTTTTTCGTTTGCGCAAACCAGCAACTCGACGACGATTTCGGCCAAATTAGGGAAACATTTTACTATAGATTCAGAGAGACTATAGTATCCAGATGGAAGAAAAAAGGGGTCACAGATTTTTTCATAAAAAGAAGAACGGAATAAAAAGACAAGAAACTCTCAACTAGAGGTCAATAGATACGAAAGGAATAAGATCGAGAAGGCAATTACGCTCGTTTCAGAGAGTTACCCGACTTTCTTTGGGGCGCAAAGTTTATTGGCGTAACGGCCTGTTACCATAAACTCGGACATTAAAGTTACTTCATCTCGGATCGTGATTGCATAATAGAACGCCGCGCTCCTGATAATATTATAGGCTTATAGATTGAAGCTATAATTACCGGATCCTTTGAAATGATTCAGAGACAACCCCCGCGGGCTTCTCATCCGCCTTTGCCCGTTAAACATTACTACGATCTTTTGTGAACCTTTTACAATGGATAAATAAAGAGCCGGTTACGAAACGGATGAATTGTATCGCCGACTGACATGCTTCCGGCTTTTCAACGACTCGAAGCAATAAATTAGCCACGTAGGCAAATAAGAAGAAGCAAAATAATTTTCCCGTTTGATATATTACACTAGCATCACCTTCAGCCCTCGGCTCTAACGAAATATATGAAACGAGATTGTTAAGTAAAAGTTCGAATGGCTTTAGGCAACCATAGAAACGTAAATAAAATATTCAGTGGATATTTAACACTAGGTTCTAATATTTTTAATTCACGATTATTGTAGTATTATTAATTTACAAAGTAATGTAAAATACTCGCCCTTAATGCTCCGTAAACCCAGTGTTAATCGCATTTTCTGTAAGCGAATGCAGACGACGAGTTCGGGCAACTTCCAGAAACATATTGATAAAGATCTAAATATTTACGATGCTAAATCCGTATCTTCGAAAGCCAGACAACTCTCGGCAGAAACCCAGGCGCGGTGAGTCTTTTTTACAGCGCTGACATGCTCGAAAATGAAATTTATATTCATAGATGATCTCGTCGGATCGCCCTTCTGGCTCTGTCTTACGCGTTCATTTGAAAGTCAAATCTTTTCTGCGCGCCGTCAGCCCCCCCGGCGAATTGTTTAAAGAACGAGCAGCAAATAGTGGAAAATGTCCTCGCGGCCGGCATGAATGGGCCACAGAAATAGAATCTTGGCAGAGGTTCCCGGGGTTTTCACAGAAGGGAGCCCCGAAACACTGAAACTTTTAATTAATCGGCATTCAACTGAGAATCCACCTCAACCTCGGCTCGCCCAGTTTTTCTCCCCCCTGGGAATAGCGAAACGTATGCTCGGGGACTTGTCATAGTTGTTGGCTCAGGTGTAAACGCCGAACTAAATCGTTCCGAACGTGCTCGTCCACGTTTCTCCAAAATTTACAAGTTTTTTCTAGATCTTCCTTAACTTTTCGTGCATCATAGGTAACAATTTCTTCAATTGTATACTTCGCGCCAGATCCCATTGGTGCATCAGATTTTTTTTATCTGCTAGCCAGAAATTGTTTCGCACGATACAAATATATAATTTGTTAAGAAATAACGGCAGGGCTTCGGAGTATTTTTAGTTGGCCTGTTAGCGTTTCAATGCCGCTAATATCGTATCCAAGAATATTTCAAAACCTACAGTAACGAGCAAAACTGAGTCTACGCTATTTGAAGCAACATAACTTTTTCAAAATCAGATCAAACGTCTCGAATGTTATTGAGAAGTCAGAAGGATTAGTTTATTGGACGAGGTGTAAAAAATTTGAATTGGTCGGAATCGCAAAAGAAATAGTAAAAGTTGTATTGAAAATTTAAAGAATGTATTACTGATTGCGTTTCTACTTTGACTTGAGGGTAGCAGTTTGGACAATGATGACATTTTTCTTTTAAAAAGAGAAAAAAAGCAGTCCCACGAGCCATTTTACGACGGATCTTTAAATTCAATTTTCTCGAAAACGAGGCGTCAAATGAAAAAATGTTATTCCCTTGTTCCGGTTTGTATTTACATGTAGAATCATCCCCTGCCCGCTCGTACACGTTACTCGGCCGCACCCTATACGATCAGGGGTTTCGCAGTCCCGGTTGCATTTGCACTGGCTGTCATTGTATCGCCGGGGGTTGGTTCTCCAACTTGATCCGTCACTGGCACGCGCATAGGGGGTGCAGGTTGCACCGATTCTTTGCGCTGCAAAAAAAAAAGAGTAGGTGCGCCTAGCCCCGAGGGGAGGGGCGCAATATCCGGTCGACATCGACTGTCAGTTTATCGCGGAACAGGCTCTTTCGATACGAGAAATTTCCGGGTAGATTCGGGCTCGTTCATAAATACGCGTATCCAGTGATTATGTCGACCGCAACGTTCACGCGGCCCGGCCCCGGCAAACACGCGCTCGCGGGCGCAAGTCAACATTAATAAACATGAGCTACGACGCGCGTAATTAGTGCGCCGATAAAGTTCACCCACGTTGCCGCCCACCCCCCAAATTAAACCGAACCGGGCAAAATTTGTTTTGACCCTGCCGGACAATGATTTGCGGCGGCTCGCGTTACAACGTGCATCGCAATGGGATTTGACGCGGTGCGCTCACCGGAAATGACGGTTTTCAAACAATTCTCCGCGGTCCGGAAGCACACGCGCGGAATAACGAAAACTTTTCGCCAACGAAGAATTTATTTTTTGGAGCAGTTCATTTTCCCGCGGGAATGCTGAAGCGATGTTGCATTTTGTATGTGGACGGACGTGTTCCTATTTTTATAAAATAATTTACCAGGACAAAGACAAATGGATGAACTCGTTGTTTTGAGGGGCGTTTGCTAATTCGAATTTGTTGCATGCGCGCAACATTCGACGTTCCCGATGATAGTAACGCGTCTGGCTACAATTTCCCGTTTCTACTGATTGGAATTCACTGCACGCGCGTCAAATGCGTCTGTAATTTACTGTATCGGCTAAAGAAAACCTTGTGCTCTTTTACTACATATTACGAATGCACGTTTTCGGTTCGATTACAATTAGTATATGAATCGCTTTTCAATCTCAACTGGGATCAAAGAAATGATCCGCGGTACCTCGATAATAAAAACGAAATAGAAGCTACGTTAAACAATGTTCAAATTACTTATCTGTTTTATGCGAAATAACGAACGCGCAACAGTCCAATTACAATCGGTATACGAATCGCAAATGTTTAATCTCGACAGAGATGAAAGAAGTGATCTGCGGCATCTTGATTCCCCTTTGCATGATATAACCACGACGTATAGATGGCTTCGTATAATCTAGTGAAACGCGGATAGTATTCTTTTAATGTCGGGCGCAGTTCCATGCTGCGGCGGCTCGAATCGGTTAATTTGTATTCATGGCTGATAAGAATAAGGAGTGCTGGTTTATCAAGACGCCTCCCCGACATTCAGGATTATCTTCCTCCTTGAAATGAATGTATTCTTCGAGAAAAGAAACGCCCTCCCGACGGTGCAATCTGCATCCGAGGTGCTCGTTGCAGCCAATTCTATCCTGAATGGGAAATTTCTTGCACGAAATAATAATCGCGGCCGTTGCAGCGCTGAGAGCCTTGCCGTTTAACACTAGGTTTACGGCGCAGTAAAAATTACTATTTTACATTTCCTTATAAAAATAACCTAGAGAAATCAATTTGTTAAATAATTCCTCGTGGATCCATGTTTGCAATCTCAATGTTCGTGAATTAAGAATATTAGAATCCCCGTCATTTTCACGGGTCCCGTAAATCTAGTGTTAACACTTTGACTGGCAAACTAGAAACCTCAAAAATTCCACAAAATCAAAGTAAAAGCTATTGAATGAAATCAAAATTGAAAAAATTAAATGTATGATGCTGAGTAGTCAAACTCCTTGCATTTTACAGATCCTAACCAAATTTGGTAAAATAAATATGTTAACGCAAATATTCATTTTAAAACCTGGACAAACAATTCCGTCACTCACATTTGGGTGACATGGCAGTGAACGTGTCAACCCTTTGCACTCCTTTGTCGATTGTGACTCGACATTTGACAGGTGTTTACGAAATTCCGGAGTGCAAAGGGTTAAAACTGACGAGTGTTCGTTCGGGGGGACTCGTGAATAGTTATTTCCGCGCAAGTTCGCATTTTCACGATCTCATAGTAGAAAATTGTCATGATTACTTGCCCAAGATTGCATTTGCTTGCTGGTCATCGCAGTAAAGCCTTGATCTCGGAATTTCTCGGGAATGGGAAATTTAGCGTTCAAATATCTTCCGGGTCGACCGTAAATCAGGCGTTTTTGTCGCTCGAGAGGCGTTTAACGCGTCAACCGGAGTCATGGAAGGGCGAGCTTGTTTTACGAGGGTGGCCCTTACACACGGGAGGACGTAAACCACTACTTAATCAAGACATTGCACGAGAGTTCTCAGCCTCTGTTGCTCCGGGCATTTAGCCACCCCTTCCAGTGCCATCGATCCCCGATGCATAAAAGGTTCGAAACTGTTTGAAAACAAGCTGCCATTCATCTCCGGTTCCGCGATAGAAAATCTCCGTCGTCTCGAATCAGATTTCCGAGTGTCCTCCTTTCACCGTTATTCAGATCTCCCCGACCATGTCGCTTTTATTGTGAACATCTCGTTCGCACCGCAACCACTATCGCGAAAGGCGAAACATTTCCTTCGACGAAGACGTTCTAATAAAGATCATCCGTAGAATAAATCGTAGGGGTCGAATAACGATTTTCGAATGCCAGTAGGCTGACCTGAAAGTTTCGAATTCAGCCGAGTCTTGCAAAAAGACAAACGGAACGTAGCTACGGACACATATCGGCCAGGAGATACTGTTCTTCTGGATACTGGAGATAACGTTAAGACGAATTCAACGATCTACTACATTATGGCGTTGAGCCTACATATAACGCTTAAATAATTTTTTCCGGATTTTCAAATACCCCACTTTGCGTCGCGATCGTTCGCGGTCGCAGTTACGGTCGCCGCGAACCAAGAATTAAAAGTGAACTCGTTAAAAAATTATTCCGCCAGGATTGATGGGTGGGGGTGGGGGGACAATGGTTGCGAGAGGCTCGTACCGAGCAATCAAATCTCGTTCGGTGGTAGGGGGGGAAGTCTCGGCCGTTTAATGCACACCGTGCCTCCCTAAAGGCGAATTTGACGTTGCCCTTGCCGCCGCTCCGGTCGGCACTTATTCCGAAAGTTTCGCCCGTAAATCCCGAGACACGGATCGACGCGACTCTTTACAACGCGGGAAAGGGTTCCTCCAGCTGGCGAAGATGACAAGAAATCCGCTTTCCGCGTGAAAGGGGCTTAACGTAGTACCCGCCGATAAATTTCACCCGGCGAAGAAGAGAATATTTCGCCGGCAAAGTGCATTCACGCGCGTCCCTGTGGGGATGCTTTTGGTTCGGGAGGGTGCGCAGGGGGGCGGCTTCGACAGGTCGCGCGTGAGAGACGAAGGGATGGGAACAGAGCCGCGAGTATTATCGCCCCGGGTCTGTATAGGGTGGGTCTGCGTAGGGTAACTATTCGTGAAATCGTTAGGCTCTTTACATCGCGTCGCGCAGACGTCGGGCGTTTTCCGAATTTTAGCGCGTCGATTACTCCCAGACGCGGACGTCTATGCAAATTACGATTATCGCAAATTCAAGGTTGCAACAGGATTTTTAGGGTCATGCAAAATTAGGTATTTTCGAGGAACGACTAAGGGGGGAAAATTGGTTAATTCTCATCGGTTAATAACTGATTTCTAAAATGTATTTCTCCATTTTGATTGTGGATTGAACGTATTACCGCCTGACCGTGGAGTTTGTAACAGAATGTATTAAAACGATGCCTTATAACAACGAAGCTGAATTATGATGCAAATTACAATTATGAATTTAATGACCATTCAATATTACTCGCGCGATGCACGTTCAAGTATAATACCGTTACAAGCTATGAATTTAATGAACATTCAGTGCTACTCGTGCCACATACGGCGAAACGTAGTACCGTTCGATCGCTATTAATTATTAATCTTCATTGTATGCAAAAATATATGGTAAAAGTGAAGAAGATTATTGTTTCTCGGATAAAATATTCGCGGTAAAGCGATTATACCCAGCACTATAATTTTATGATATTGTCTGAGTGAAACCGAATTGATATCGATTAAATTACCAATTGTATTGTTCGTTTAATGTATCTTGGTACCAAATAATCCAATATTTATTCCAATATTTCTTGGGGGTGTCTCATCATTTTGTCTCCTAGCGTAGATCACTGCAGCGACCAACCTTCCTTTATTAGCCCGGGCGTAATTACGTCGTCAGAAAGTTAGATGAAAAAGTCTCCACCGGTCCGACGGTGTTCACGTTTCACCGAAGCAATCTACGCAGAACAGTGAAACACCCAGTAAATCTAGGCATCTGTCCGGAAACTGAGCGAGCTTATGGTGCAACGTTGAAGAAGTATCATTTCTGGTTAATATCCGGTCTGCTCCAGTCTATCAAAATCATCATTTAATTGCGCAATTCCCGACGATTCGATCGAATGCATAACTGTTGCATCAAGAACACTAGAAAGACTGATCTACGTACAAAAATTACAAAATGATCTACGTACAAAATTTAAGTAGTATAGTCCAATATTGACAGAGTTATGCGATTTTTAAGAGCGTACGGATACTCATTGGACCGACTGTATTTCACGGAGGTTGTCGAAGTTGCAAAATGCCATATCTCGCTAGAAACTGTTGAACAATTCAAAGATCGTACAGTTTCCGGACAGAGCTCGTAGTTATCGTGCCACCGTGTATGCTTCGTCTGCGAGCTCTTCGGCCGAAGAAATGCGAAATTCCTCGTCAAGGGAGAGGAAGAAAACGGGGGAGGGGGTAGTGCTGCGACGGCGGTAAAAATAAATGGAAAAAAGAGTCTGGCTGGCATGTCCTTTCCACCGTTTCCTCTCACCCCTTTCTTTTCCCTCGCCGCGTGCCTCTTCCGACGCCCCTTTCCCCTCGGGCCTCTAGCCTCCGGTGTCCTCTCGAACTTTCTCCCTTTCTCTGGGTCTCGTGCGTGCTCGATTCTCCGGTCGTCGATTCTCATTCATGCAGGAACTCTTCCAGCCAAGTGAATTTTGATCCGTGGGTTGCGGGACGACATGTAGACGCCGATGATACAGAGGAATCCTCGAAACGAGGTGAAACCATAGTATCGATGGAGCCCCCATTCGCCATGCTTTTTTCCCTTCGTTAAGTCCACCCCCGCACTGCGAACCTATTAACAAGTTCCCCACGATTCAATATTACACTTCGCGACAAGAAGATAGCACATTATCTAATTCTGTTAATCCTCGCAAATATAATAGAATAACAACAGTTCTCGTATTATATATCACTGTTCAATTAGCAATAACTTGTATCTGTTCAGGGTAAACACTCGTTTTCTGTTTACAGATTGAACTTTCAGCCGAAAACGTGAACAGTAGTGCTGACTGTTTGTATATTGAAGTATATTATACTATATATTGAAGTAATTGGTTATTCTTATTACGCAGTGTACAGGTCACAAACAATGTAACGTACTACTTGCAAAGCTAAATACCATTTATCTCTATAATGTGCCATCTTTTTGTCGCCGAGTGTAGAAAACGATTATCTCCTAATATTTATCGCGAGCGAAGATTTTATCTGAACGCTGCCTCGGTTCATAAGCTCTCGAATAAAGTGTCCCGCTCGGTTGGCGTTAAGGATCGGGGCCGATTGTTCGAACCATTATTTGTAAAAACTAATTAAAAGTTTTCTCGCGGTCAATAAGGGTGAAGAGAAGGGGGCAGAGGGAGGGGGCAGCCGGGGGAATGAGAGCGAGTTTGCGTAACTCGGTTGCGCAAAGTGAACGGTGCTCGTTAAAAAACACGGGGCGGCCAAGAGGTGGCAGGGGGTGGTTATCAAAGAGGCGTGAAAGAAAAATATCAGGGAGGTACGCGTGTCGTTGCGCGAGGGCCAAGATCGTGCGATGGCATCTCATTAGTCCGCGAATCCTCGCGTCGGCCGCTAATGAGATTAATTATCACGGACCGTTGTCTCCGTCTCGCGAGTCACAAAGACCGGGCCCCTCGGTGGGGGGAAAAAAAAGAGAGGAAAAAGAAAAACCCGTTGAACGAAACAGTGTCCGTTCCCCGACGTGCCAGGGACGCACTAATTTGACGAGCTCCTCGATTAATTGCTCGCGGGCCCGCTCGTTTGATCCGTGGTCCTCGAAATCCGGGAATTTCGCTGCGCGCCGATTCGATTCGACGCGCGAATTCGAAGGTTCGAGGAACATTTTTCGCGAACGAACCACTTTCCGGATTATTGTATCGTTGTTCTGAGTCCCGCGTCGAATCGAAAATGAAATATTTTACCCGATTCGAGGGGTATTTACTTCTGTTTCCAACCCAACGAAAAACAGTCCAAAATTGATCTTGGATATTTAATGTCGTACAGAAAGTAATTTTCAGAAACAAAGACCATACTTGCTACTCTTAAAAAATGACAGAAATAGCCTGGTATTTGCTGCGACAACATCAAACTGTAAACATTCATATTGAAGTTTAAACTAACTGCGTTGCACTCGTTGTTAAATAACCACTTTAACGATTTTATGGATTATTCATCCTCGGATTCTCAGAAATTTTTCATCCCAAACATAGGAACACTAGCAAATTCCCTAGTCACACTAATTAGTAATTCCCTAAAACAGTAGCAACTCCAATTTCAACGTTTGCTGGAGCATTTCGTTGCGAATTCTCAGAACTCAACGGAATACCGTATGGTTCGCCATAAAATCGATGGGCATAACTCGCATTCGCGCGTGCGAACAGATAGGCCAGGAATATTGCACCGTTTCCGCGAAACAGTATCTCCCGGCCACGTATATTTATACAGCGATCGGTAATGACAGTGACCCCCACGGACAGCCTATAGCCGCTGGGCATTTGCATAATTTCTGCAATTCAACCGCGACATAATATGCGGCGTATCGCGACCGGTCTCTGCACGATAGATGGCGGCCTCGCTCGCCAGAACAGGTACAGGAGGCTGTCTCTCGAATCTTGTAACTTCCTCCAATTTCGCATGACTAATTTTCGCGCGTAATCGTAATCGTTCCCATTTCTGTTTTACGAGCGCCGTCAATTTTATGACGAACGATAAAATTTGATTTGCCGCTCAGTTTGTCACGAACCCGTTTGCCTTGCGATAACTATGCAAGGCCGACCGGTTTTAGGTAAACGTTTTACGACTGGATCGGCAACGATCATTTCCGCGGGACGCAGACATCGAGGGGACGTCGGGAAATCGCTAACTGTCGTTAGCGGCGATGCCAGACAGGAATGCGGGGCGCATTGGTGGTCGGTCGCAATTGCAATCAATCCTCCCTGTACGCGATCTCCAGTCTCCTTTCGCTGATATAAGAGTCGTACACACCGGAAGAACGAGGGGCTGAATGGTCGTTGCACCCTCTGCACCCTCGCGAGGCGATACGTGCCCCTTAAGGGGGCCGGCATGGTTTGAAATCTATATACGTATGCAACGGTCAAAATCGAGTATTGTTTTTTCAATTTGAAACATTTGAAATTCTGTCTTGGGCTCTTTCAAATTTTACAACGAATCTGGTTGTTGACCTTGAAAGTGGCTTAACTCCATTCTTGGTAAGGAAACACACATTATTCACTTAGTAATTGCTGTTATTTTCATAGGAACTGTAAATTTAACTCTTCTAGATGCGCTTAAGCAGTATGACGCATTGACATATCCTATATTTTTAATTTTATTGAAACACAAACCCTTAAATATCTCAATTTAAGTATAAGTGGACTCGGGACACTTTCAAAATAAACGGCTCAATTATTGCGGCACCAATCTGAACAGAATACAAGCAGAAAATTAGTGAAAATCGCGGCAGTCCCGAGCGTATCGCGCCGAGCATCTTGCGGGGGAGCGATATTTTCAACTCGACGGTTACCAGGCGATCAGTCACGGATGACAAATTAGGCGCGATCGAGGAACCGGTTGAAATTAGACATACCCTCCGCTATGTACGTTGAACAGAGACTCGAAGGAATATACACGAGAGGTTTATCGCAAGTTGTCCCCAAGTTTCGGCACGCCTGACAAACACGCGGCCCTCCTCTCGCGGAGAACGTGAAACGCGTGACAAGCTTTACCGGGAAACTTCCATCGCGCGATAATTAAACCGTTTTAATGCCCGTGCGCGATGCAATTCCGAGCGAGGGCTGGCCGAGGCTTTAATCTTCCGACGCGTCCTCCAACTATCATTAGCTAAGGAAATGAAAGATAAACAAGCGTCGAATAGAAGTCTGAGGAAAGACGCGGGCCGAATTAAGGCAACTAACGAGAGCGTGGTTGGTACGAAAGAGAAACACTGTCGCTCCCGTTGCTCTCTTTCTCTCTCGTCTCCTCTCCTCTCGGAGAGGAGACTCTAAGCGTGCAACTAAAACTGCATTAATTAGCGAGATGGTCTCCTCGAAGCTTTCCCGCGGGTCGCGAAGTCAAGAAAACACGCGGGGGCCCAAAGAGAAACGTTCTCTTCAACGTCATTAGACCAGCTGGGACGCCGCTCGGCATTAACTCCAGCCTGCCATTAAACCGCTTACCGTTTCTCTCTCTCCCTCTCTCTCTCTCTCTCCCCTCCCCCGTGTCGCTTTCATTTCGAACCGCTCGCGCATTCCCTTTGACGCGTATACTCTGTTGCAACGATTAGCGGAACAATCGATTTCCGCTTCCCCCGAGTCGAGCCGCGAGAAACGCGACCGCTACGGAAATTAGTCGTACAAACTTTTTTCTAACTGCCACTCTAGCTGAGTGAAACCGCGACCTTTCCTTTTGATCCCACCGTGTTGGCAAAGTGGCTTAACGCAAGGATTTGGCGGTGATTGCGGAGGTGTTTTGAAATATTGTGGTGCGTTATAAAGCTACCACTCTCTTGCGTCGCGTGCTGTATGTTTCGGGTCATTGTCTTCAGTGAAGATAAAGTTGTCTTTTAGATCCATTTGTTCTGCACTACTTACAATATGGGTTTTTAATATGTTCAGGTATATTTTGTGGTCCATGATGCCCTCGAGGAAGTGTAATGACCACAGTTTACTGTGGGACGTAGATTTTCTTTTTCCAGCTCTGTATTTTTCTGCCTCCAGACACACTTGCCATCGGAGCCAAAAACATTAAATTTACTTTCGTCGGTAAATATGACTGTTCGCCAAAACTCGATAGGCTCGTTAATATTATCTTTCGCGAAATCAAGTCTCTTGTTTCTGTTTGCGGCATTTACGAAATACTTCTTGCGAGCAACTCGGCCGTGATATTCATTATTTGTATTATACATTATAATATTTTATGATATTCATTATTATGAAGTATATTTATATGACAGTATTTACTTAAAATATATAACAATTACAATTACGTTTCGTTTTACAAACATGCGTGCAATTACACAGAGAAATACATGGTTTTTGAAGCTTACAAGAGGTGTACGAATACTTTCTACACTCGCTGTAACTTCACAAAGCACACGCGGTCTATCGACGGCATTAAAATTTTCGACGATGTCCCCATTAAAGGATCAGCCGGAAGAAAATCCGCGGGATTGAAGAAGACGCGCGTGGTTAGCGTGAAAAACTGTTGAGATCGAGGGAAAATCGTCGGGACCGAGTGAACGAGTTTTCCAAGTCCCGCTGCACGCTAACTGTGCTCATTTTCGACGTGAAAAGCCGTCGGAAAAAGTGGCTGACGAAACGCGGACGTAGGAGTGCACTCAGCGGTAGTGCGGAAGAATGCACGCATGCACACACATATCTACATGACCTTATGTAGTTGAAACATATAAAAATTACAATTATGTTTCGTTTTATAAACATGCGTGCAATTACATAGAGAAATACACGGTTTTTGAAGCGTACAAGAGGTGTACGAATACTCTTTACACTCGCTGTAGATCATTGGTGTTGGATTTATTCGTCGAGGACCGAATAGAAAATGGTTTTTCGTATAATGAAAAGTAAAAAGTATTTATTATAATGAAAGTAACGCTTTACAAATGCCATCTACATTTCCTATGTGTGGAATACGCATGCTGGCGCGCTGATTACCGCCGAATTCAACAATTGGGAACGCCGTTGAAATTGCGCCTGACGCGAAACGGGTGTGGGGGATTTCATTATCTCCGAATTTGTACCGCGTCGTTACGGTGCATCAAACTCGATCTTTGCGATCAGCCGCGGTGCGATTTCCTCGATGCTGGCCGCGGCATTGCTCCAGCAGCTTCTCGGACGGCACCGTTATCTTAACGAACGGTCGCGGTTATTGTTTTCCGGGGAGCAGATCGTCGACCGATCAGCGTGTCCCCGCAGCAATCCAATTTGGCTGGTGCGGCGTTGAAACGCGCGGCATCTGGCCCGGAGTATCGATCCCTCGAGCGTCCTCGAGACACTCGAACGCACGCTAATTAACGACATTCGGTCGCTGTCCATTTAGATCTCCGTTTAATATTAAGACGTCGCAAGAGCACGGATCACTCGCGTGGCTCCTTTGTTTCCGTTTTCGTCGGACGACGACGACGACGACGACGGCTGGGTTTACTTTGTTCTTCTTGCCCCTCCTCCTCCTCCTCCTCCTCCTCTTCCTCCTCCTCCAGCCCCGCTTAACTTGTCCGTCTCGCGTTCCCCGGCCCATTGTGTAATTTATTTAACGTGTCTGAAGAGACAGCGTGTCTTCTTCGTCTTCTTCTTCTTCTTCCGCTCGAAACAGCCCGAAGTGATTTCCCGTCCTTTGAACAGATTCCAAGCGAAGGATACTCTTTCGGAAACTTCCACGCTCGCTGCGCAACTTCCACGAGAAAATGGAATTTTTCCTCGCGGATTTTGCACCAGATACTGGAAGACGAAGAGCGCCACTTGCGGGCTGCGGATATTGCACTGTCCGCGACACGGGGGACCCGAGCATCGGACAGGAACATTTCCAGCGAGGTGTGATCACGTTGTACTTGTTGTTGTCGAGTCGGAAAATTACCGAGTTTCTTTGCTCTTTTATTCTACATTTTATTCTCTTTTATTCTACAATTCCTACATTTTTATTCGACGATGCACGAGAATTTCCTTTGGCAGAACTCTTTATTAGCAGGAAATGCATACTGTTATTCATTTAAAAATCATTTGACAATTTTTTTTATTCATAAAAATTATTTATTTTGATTTTCTACTTATTAATTTTATTTTTGAATCTAATCTTTCGTGACCAATTTACCATTGCATATGCATTAGTAACTAAGGTTAGATTTTTCTGAAAAAATTTGGCCACGGAGGCACTCTCTAAAGTGGCAGAAATCGAAAAATGTTATATTAACTGTAAATCGGTGTGCAATAATAATTCTGTGTAATGGAACTTCGACTCTGCATCGCAGCTCTGGAAATTTGCCCAAGTGTCCCTAAGTCGACAAGTTCATGTTGCTCTTCGTTTGTCGGTGAAACTTCTCTTCGCATTTTCGGGAGTGTAACTTCGAATTTCGTTTCCTCCGAGAAGATCCGGTCTGCTATTGGTCATCGTCTAAAGTGTGCTCGCGAGTGCCGAAGTTGTAACAGCGTAATGGTAACTGCGGGGCAAGACGGTTCCATCGACTTCGCAGCGGACCGTTCCGGGGGGATTGAAATCGATGGCTATGATTTCCTGAAGTTCGATACCTTTCCCGCTGAAATAACGTCGAGAGCGCTTTCCGACCGTCTTCGATTAGGTCATTGCCGTCGATAGGAGAGTCGAGTCTGTCGCTAACACGTCCAGCTCGTATCCCCTTTTCCCGGCTGATCGAATCGAACGGTCCCTCTTCCTGCAAAATGGTAACTGCTTGTTTCGGCGAGGTTTCAACGGCGATCCACATTTTTACGATCTGCCATTTTAGCGACGATATCGATTCCACGCTGCGGTAGGCCCACCCTAAGCGCGAAACAGCTTCGTCACCGTCATCCAATTGTTCCGAACGGGAATTTCTTGCTGCACTTTATCGCCTCGATTATGTACGCTAAAACGCGCGACATATTACCATTAGCCGCGCCGATATCTCGGACGAATGATCGTGGACCCGCCGGTCCGCAGCGAATCATACATCTTCGTTGCTTTCAGTGGTAATTAATGATTAAACCGAAAGTTTCATGCATTTCTACGATATGCAAACGAGCGACGCTGAAAGAAGCGTGCATCGCGATAAAATTCGTTGAAGCCTTTAACACTAAGTTTACGGAGCATTAACCCTTTGCATTCGAAACGTTTTTTCCCACCTAGAATATTTCCCTTCTATACATATTTTTTCATGCTGTACATACGGAGATGGTTCAATTTAATCATACGGTACTGAAATGTTTAGTAATTTATTAAATACAAACAAATTTAATAATGCAAAACATATTTTTAATAATGATAAAGCAATTTTTAGTGGTGGCTTGCAGTCACCATTCGAGTGCTAAGGGTTAAAAGTGAGTATTTTACGTGACTTTATAAAAATAAGAAGAACGTGTTTATCCAAGTTTTGAGGCACTTTTGAAATAATATATACCTAAGGAAATAAGTTTTTCGAGTAACTCCACGTAGATGGAACTTCGCAATCACAAAATAGTAAATTAAAAATATTAGAACCCGTTATTTTGGCGGGTCCTGTAAATCTAGTGTTAATGTGTATCGGTTTTGCCATAAGAAACAGTGCAGAAAACCGCGGGGCATTTGAAGCGAACGTTCCCCGGGTGATTTTTCACGGTTTTAATCTCGCGGCAGCGATCGTCGGGCTCTGCGAGGATCTGAAAACCTGTCGGCGGCCGTCTCCGCGCTTTTTGACTCTGACACTTTGGAACGTTAAAGCGCGCGATTCCCCTCCGCGATTCAGAAACGTTTCAGCATGGTTCTCCAACAAAGAAAGGCAGGGCGGCGTGCATGCTTGCGCAAACAAGTCTCGGGGCGGCGGGGCTTTCGCCGTGCGCGCCCCGTTTACCCTCTGGAAAACCCGTGAAAGCTGGTCCAACGCTCGCGGGCAACATCTGCCGCGCGATTGGCTTGGAAAACTGGAGGAGGTAGTTTCATTTTGCAAATTGGAAACCGAACACGCCGGAATAGACATCAAAAGACGTGTTCCACGTTTGTCGTCCCTTCTCCTTTCGCGACCCTTTCGTTTCCCTTCGCTGCTTGCTGTGCAGACAGACGGGCAAATTTTTCGTTTTCCGTTTTCGGCAACTACTTCGCGCGTGCACGCTGCGATCCGAATTTCCCAAATCCACGCGAGCGCAAAGATCTAGAAATCTTCAATTGTCCGAAGTCACGGATCGAGGAGATTCTCTCCGAACAGAAACAGGTTTATAAACGACATTTGAGTTCAACTAATTATTGTAGACTTCTCCAAAGAGTCAGTGTAGACTGTAAATGCCTCTTTGATTCATATTTAATTTATTTACCAGTAGGCTGCACTCTTCTCTTTACGATTACTCATTTATAACAGAAACGAGTATTATTTGTCCAGGTATTAAAATGAATGTTTACGTTAATATATTCATTCTACCAAATTTGATTAGGATCTGTACAACACAACAAACTTGGAGGACTACTAAATATCATATATTTAATTTTTTCAATTTTTATTTCATTACATAACTTACTTTGATTTTATAGAACTGTTGAGGTTTCTAGTTTGCCAGTCAAAATCAGTAAAGACATTAGAAGAAGTTAAAAATGCTTATCTTTTTTTTCGAAAGTTCTATCGCTGTACCGGTTCTATTGCTTTTCACGTGTATGGAGACGCCTCTGCAGAGAATCCGACAATTTACAAATCGTCCCGCATCAACAGGAACCGCATGTTGTTATTGCGCGAGGCGAATGTTTATAGCAACTCGAAGCGTAATTGTCGAGGGTACGGGGTTTAGCTTTAGTTCGAGATATGGGCGCGAATGAAGAGGGTCGAGTGTTCGGCCGACGGGTTCGAGTGCTCGGGATGGATGAATGGTTTTCGGTGACCGAACGGTTTCTGGGAATGCTTGCGGTGGGCGTGGCGCGAGAAGAAAAAGGGAAACAGTGGTGGTTCGCGGTGCACGTGATAGAACTGGCTGCGTAAAAGTTAAACGAGCCTGTCGGAAGTTCGAATTTAGCGCGTCAACGAAAAAAGCAAAACAGAGACCGACGATCATTTTTTTTTTGCAAATACCAGGACCGTTGAAGCAGAGAATTCCGTTTTTAAACTGAGCGAAGGCAAAGTACAGTGTTTACTCGATATATGAGAACAAACCAGGGACATAACCAGCGACATATATCGGGCAGGAGATTCTTTGATCCACGCCGAACGTAGAAAAGACCGATTACCCCTAAACATTGACATGTTCACAGCGGAACCTAATATTAAGGCTTGCAGTTGTATTCAGTTGTATTTCAGAGATTGCAAATTATCTATTTAAATCATAATTGCGTCTTGCAATATTGTAATACCACATTGTAAAGTGCAATGGACCCATTTGAGGGTCTAAAGAGCTTCAATAAAAAAAAAAAACGTAGAAAAGGACAGCGAAGCTCTAAAGGACAGTGCTATCATTTTCTCCCACTATATTTCTAAGTTCTTTTTTGTTTAATAAAATTGTATAGACTGGCGAAATTCAATACAATTTTATTTGTGTATGTTTATAGAGGTATTTTGCAAGAATGTATAAAAACAAAACCTCGGTTGTAATGTTAAGTAAATAAAAATGATGTTAATTTTAAAGTGTGCTATCTTTGTGTCCCGGGGGTGTACATAGACACTGTATAGAAGAATGACTTATATGGCGTACTAGCGTTCGTGCGACAGGAGAGGCGCAAGATCAGCGGGGTTTTGGGGCGCGAAGGAAACTTTCGGTTTCCTCGAACAACGTCGTTGACGGGTACCATTTACCGTCCTCCGAAACGGTAAATTTCGATAAGTAACTGGACCACCGCGTCAGATTTCAGCGATGTCGCGCCGGGGTTATTGAACTTCGTAGAGGCCGCGAACCAAGTGAAATCCGGTGAGAGGAAAAAGTATAAAACGGGTGTCCTCACTGGGACGCTTTTATCGGAAACGGATAATATCGTCCAGGATATATGCGACAACGAACACCCAGAAAGAAGAAGAAGAAAAAAAAAATGTTACCACGGTTCTGGCCTTTTTGCCCCGTGTCTTCTCGCCCCGGCCTCATGTTCATTACGTCGGTTTTACGACAACATTTTTCTTCGGCAACGTCCTCTCTCTCGTGGGGCCGCGCTCGCGCGCGCCCGCTGCTACTCGTCGCTGTATTTTCGCTTACAAATGCTCGATACACCCCCATGTACCGCCGCCAGGATATTTTTCCGGCGTGAATTTATGTTTCCCCTTGTCTTCCCGTTTTCTGGTACCCGCTTCCGGCCCTCTGTCGCATTATTTATCGGCCGGCGTCATTGCTTCTGAACGGGACTAATTAAGTTTTTTTTTCCCCCCCGACCGAACGCAGTGCGCACTGCGCCATCCTACTCGAACGAATGGGGTGCTTATTTCTCTTGCGGGACCGTTACTGTCGGGATCAATTTCCAATAAAATATACAAAATTGTTAGAAGCCAGTATGGAGAGAGGTTTAAATAGAAGGTTAGACTATGCCAAATGAACTGGCGGAGTGGGGATAGGGGCGTGGCCTAGTGCCCGCGGGGCGTGGCTTCCTGTGTACGCAAGAGCGTCGCTGCCCGTACGGGCCGAACAGCTCTGCTGCGAGCGATTCTTCTAGAGTTCGAGAAAGAATTTTGTATGTGTGAAAACTTCCATCTTTTGGGGGATGTAAATTGTAAGGACAAAATGGAATTGTAGATTTGGGTATCCGCCAAATTTTTGTCACTACTCGAGGAAAGAAACTCGTTAATATTCAATGGGAGAGCAACATTCCGCCGATCAACGGAATAATAAAACACAGGGGTGCCCCCTTTGAATTGCTCTTATTGTTAAAACCAGCTACGAAGCATTGTTCGAAGTTTTTCGATTAAAACTTCCTCCGTTGTCGTTTTCCCTTTCTTTTGTGCTACAGCCTGCCGGCGCGATCATTTACGTTCTTCCCGACTTCGGAAATAAATTGGTAGATTCTACGCCGACGTTGAAAAATAATTTGAACGTGCGCGACAGGAAACGGGCAATAAATTTGAACGCTTCATAATATTCATGATACTAAGAAAGAAAAGCACGTTCCACTTTTTAAAAATGTATGGAATATGCCCTTAATTTTGCAATCGTAGACTGTGGATCATTATGGAAAATAAAAATGTCTGTTCTATTTGCATCTATCGTAAGGCGTGCATAGTTCAAATGGTTGTAACGCGAGTGAAACCGTTGATTTACAGTGCAAGGGGCGGAAGGTCTGCGGAAAAAATAATCCGGCAGAGAAATCGACTCTATTTGACCGATTACATCTGCATACGCCATTATCGATTGCAGAGATTAAGTTGATCCTCCGGGGTATGTCTCGGGAAATAAGGAGCGCTATAAATTGTGTTTCCCCGGCAACGCGTAATACCCTCAATAATACACTGCTTCACCGTAATTTCGATCCTTAATATCAGTTATGGGAACTTTAATTCCAGGCGCGTGGTCGATAACCTCCTACCATTTTCCCTTGACGAATTACCGTGCCGTATTTATTGACTTTCCTCGCGAAAAGTTCAAGTCTCACCTGGCAGCGCGCAGTTACGTCAAACTTCGGATAATTTTGCTGTGTTTTCAACAAAGCTTCCTTTTCGCCTGTCCACATGGCGGTCGCTCGCGATCAGGGCTAGCAAAAATGAAAATGATAGCCGTCGCCGTTCACCGTGCCATTACGTTTTTATTTAACGTTGTCGGTGGCCGCGATGTCGGGCGCACAGGGTGCACCGGTGTTTTACCGTTAATTGCAACGCCGGAGAAACCGCTGCGGGTCGCAACCATAAAGTACGTTTATCACCCCCTAAAGTAACGGTGGCGCTGTCTCCACGGGACCCCATTAATACGCAAATTGCAACCGCGAATTCCTCAGGAGGACGTGAACTAATATGCGAGTCGATACCGCTCCGGAAAGTCGTTAGGCGTTTCTATTATTCCGCTTCTGTGTGCCAGACAGAAGATCACGAGAAATATTTCTTTCCTCGATTTTTATTCAACCGATCTGGTTCATTAATCAAACTGTGAATTTAGTTGCTGCAGTTTTTTCGTTGATTGAGCCGCGGTCAGTTTTATAAGCCTCGTGCACGATTGTACTACTTTCGATGGGAGTTTTAGCAACATTGCAAACGCAAATTCTGCCGCGTCACGATCTCTAAAGTCACGAATCACTAAATCCTTCAACCTACAGCTTTATCGTTAAATATGCGTGTCTTCTGTCAAGATAATTAACGTAATGTGCAATTACAGTGTTTAGTGTTACGCTGTGGGGGATCGTGCTGAATTTTTTATAGCGTTCACTGGAGCTTGCATACTAATAGCTTGATCATGCTACCGATGCAATCTCATTTCCCTAGCCGCGTGTTTTACTCTGTCCAATCTTGACAAACTATCTATTAAAATTGCTATACCGTTTGCCGGAGGGCGCCGCACAGTAGGCAATTTGGACAAAATCGGATTCAAAATGAAGGAACTTTCGGTAGGAATGAGGTAGAGGGATGAAATTTTTTTTTAATTAAAGCTGAAACTTTGCAGAATATGGGAAAAATTGAATATGGTCACATACGGGTAATTTTGTAGGTTTAGAATTTTCTAAGGATTTTTAAAAGGTTTAAAGTAGCATCCACTTTATCAGGCTTCAATTTTCGTTAATTAAATTATCCTGAGCGTATGCAAATTTCTTTTTGTGGTCGATATGCAGCAAAATACTAAACAGTTTGATAATTTGCTGCTCGATATCACAGAACTGACAAAAACCATCGAAACACTTGTTACATTTTCCTGCGTTCCTTATCTGGAGAGACGATTTCCTTTCGACAAAATGGACGCGAGAGCTGCAATTTTAACTTTACTCTGGCTTCGATCTTTTCGCCCGATGATACAGCGTTCACGGAATACCGCTTTTCCCGGATCGAACTTCGGGAACAGATCTCGAAGTGGAAGGATTTCTTTTTTTCTTTACTTTTCTCTTCTTTTTTTGCTCGGGCACGCTCTCGCAAAGTTTTTCTTGCTATCGATTGATTCGGTCTCGACGGAGCTTCCTCTACGGTTTTAGTAAAACTCTACTTTCCAGTCTACCGGTACGCGGAAGTCCTGATAAAAGTTAGGACAAAAATTGAAGAATCTGGTAATGATTCTGTTACAAGGTTTTACTCTTCACGAACGATTACCGCCGAAAAAGGACGACATCAACCTTTCTGCGGAAGTTTGACAATTGCCTTGTGCAGTTTAAACCAATAAATGAATAAATAATAATAAGAAGAAGACATATTGTGCCTGGGGTAAACGAACGAGGAGAGAATAAACAGAATTCGCGGTTCCACGAAACAAGTAAAATGAAGACGGATTGTAATGGAATAGTTAATGTTATGTATCCTGTTTGTTCGGTTGCCATGACACATTTTTGGTGCCGAGAATAACGAACGTTCGTTAAGATTAAAGACAGTATAGTTTTTTCTGTAAAATATTTTCAACGATTGCAGAGGTTCTCCTGAGCAAAAGGTTAATAAGGGGACACATTCTCTCGCGAACAAAATTTGTTCCGTTATTTATCGTTCTCTCCTCTCCGCTTGCAATAGGGAATTGTTTGCTTAACAACGAGCCAGCCAAATTATCACGACGCAAAATATTTGCGGAGTTAATTAAAAGATATTTTAGCTCGAAGCCGGTTATATAATACGTCGGTAATGTGACGCCGCGCATTCTACCAATTAAACGAATGAATTTTGGAGAGGTTCCTGCTGCCGGAGCACTTTGATTGGAAAAAGTAACTTTAATTAGGGAGAAACCTCGTGCTGTAAACTCCTACAGAATTCGATACGGAATATTTTAAAATAACTTTACTACACAACCAAAGTAAACAATTAGCCGTGCCATTACGACCAGCCATTACTTACCTCTATTTGAGTTTATTTCTGTCGACGATAATTGACGAGCTAGTCTTTACTAATTATCACTAAAGATGGCTGACTACTGAAACAATTAGCCTAGGTGAATTACAGAGTTGTGAAGACGATGGAAGAGTTCAAAAATACTGTTATACCTTAGCGAAATTATTTTTAAAAAATATATAATTTTAGTTCAATTCTGTTTCTAACTATTGACGAAGAGAAAATTTACCGGCAGTCTAGTCAAGTAGTCTAGAAAAGATATTTGTGAAGTAACGAAAGAGCGACAGCGGTGAAACAAATTATCCGAATTCGTTGGCTAGCAACAAATGCGTGCATATAAGGTATCCCGAAAATTTCAGCCAATCGGAGCGCGACGCTGGTCGGAACGCATAAGGATCGTGTTTTTTACGGTCATCCCACTTGTTTCACGGGTACCCAGAATTTTATGATTGCGCCGGTCCGCGGACTGGTCGTGGAAATAACACAAAAGCGGTCGGAAGAATGTAAAAAACGTTCGGGAAACAGAAAAAACAAAAACGACGAGAGAGATTCCAACCTTTTATGGACAAATCACGGCGACTGCTACAAAAAACATCTGCCTGATATGTTCCCCCCGCCAACAAAAAAAACTCTACCTTTTTAATGTGCGCGGACGCAATTAAATTTCGCCACAAAGTAAAAATCTGATTGGTTGATAATTGGAAATTTCCGGATGCGTAGAATGAGCAGTAAAATACAATGCTCTCCCATTTGCGCGCGTTCCAGTATTTTTGGCAGTCTTTTTGTAGCGAAGAAAATGAAACTGATTAATCCGAAACTGTGTGTACGTTTTTACTATAGTTCTGTTATGTCGCTCAAATTTTTTCTATTCCGATTATTTAATTGAAAAGGCAGTTTCACAAGCGTCCATGGGTTCTCCAGTTTCGTCCATTTTTGTTCAGTTTATTCGAGATGAAACATTTTAATTGAGTTCTATAATTGAAAAAATTATTTTCTGTTCGATCAAATGTTCGGTTTTTACTTGATAGATTCCTGGAATTTTTGGTAATTGAACGAGTAATTATTTAACAAATTGATTTCTTTCATGCTATTTTTATAAAGTAATATAAAATAGTCGTTTTTAGTGCTCCGTGAACCTAGTGTTAAACCTGAGAGATATGGTTGTGAACAGATTTTTCGAAATCGGTAAATCAGGACTCCTTCTTTAGTTTATGTCGGAAACAAATTCTAGGAGAGTGTTTGTGAGAAATTTCGGAGGTTTCTCAGAATGTTTGACTAGGAAAATTGAAAGGGAGACCTCTGATTCCTGCGGATGGTTGCATAGCATTTCGAGAACGAGAGAAACTGGAAAGGCTTTGGCGTCACGTTCCAGAGTCGAATATCAAGAAAAAGGAGAAGGGATCTCGACTTCGGCCACGAAAAGGGCGGGAAGCCTGTTTTCAATTTCCGTCACGGGAAAAACTCGAGAATTTTAGAAAACCGCTGCACCGCATTCCGAACATAAACAAGTTCCAGTCGTTCGAAACTCTCCGGATTCGACGACGTCACCATTTTAATTACGGAGAAGACTTTCCTTTATTCTGCTTACGTAAACTGTCTTGACGATTTAACGTCGTCTTGAAAAAGGAATCGAATTTGCATTAATCCGATTGCGCAGCCTTCGAATAAAGTGTACGCGTACGGGGTGACTCATGCCATATTTTATTTATCAATTACTTCGTGCAGATATCGAGGCAATCTTGACTTTTTCTGTATCATAATTATTTGGCCTTGCGACTCGAGTCTGCAGCGAATGCTGAATAAGAACTTATTGAGCTATACGAAATTAAAAGCTACTAATTAATTAAGAAACGCTCTCCGTTGTACCCAAGAAATTTTGCGCAATCGACAAAAGCGAGTCACATAAATAGTCGGTCACAATACTCTCCGTGCACCTTTTAAAGTGAAGTAACTGTTTCAAAAGTGGTCCAAATCACGAGAAAAAGATCAAGTGTGAGTGATCAATATAAACTTTTAGCGAACGAAAAAAAAATCCATTAATTAATTCATGAAGTAACAAGTGAGCTTAATGGCACAGTAATAGGAACAAGTACCCTGCGATCATCTCTGCCGCTCATAAATATGTGAACTGCTTAAAAGCTTTTGTCATTTACGGATTACGGAAATTCTACTCTGGAGAATTCAATTTTGCAATATTAACCCATAGACAATAAGTAATTTCCAACTATAAGTCATATAAGAACAATAACGTTACTTCGCTCACAGTGTAAATCCGATCTAATTGAACCACTACAGATACCTTCATTAAATTTGACAATTTTCTGACAAATATACAGGGTGTTCCAAAAAAAGCATTCAGTATTTATATGAGTAGTAAATGAATGATGAAGTTAGTAAGCAAAAATGTTTGTATCTCAGAAACGGTTGACCTTTCGACCTATGTTACTATGTTATTTTGAACACCCTGCATAAACAAAGTTAAAGCGTCCCATCACCCCGGTACACGGGCGACCATTTAACGTTTCGAAAGAAATGGCGGGAAATGAAGGGCCGAGGTAGCCGGACCCGGGGGGATCCTGAAATAGATCACGATCGCAAAAAACGCATCAGCCTTATTCGCAGGCCATTGAGTAGAATGGCCCGGTAATTTGAAATCTCCGACATAGCCGAGTATTATACTAAATGGCCTGCAAACACGACCGATGCGTCTTGCTGTCATCGTGAGGGTGCGAGTGCGAAAGACACACGGGGACGCGGCGACGCACAGTGGGCAACTTGGACAAAATCGGATTTAAAATCACAGAACTTTCGATAGAAATGAGATAGAGCGATGAAATTTTCTTTAAATTAAAGCTAAAACTTTGTAAAATATGGGGAAAATAGGGAAATTATGGTGCGAATGTTTTTTAACCTTGAGAAAATTCGGACTCACTCGGAAACATAATAAAATCGTTAACGAAGTGTTATAATAGTAAAAATAATTTCTGAATTCTTGATCATATACAAATATTAATAACTTTATAAATAAGCATAACAAAAAAATGAAAACAGTCTGAAAGTGTAGTCCATACTTACCCTAAAAGATATCCATGATGCAAAAAATTACACAGCTTTTTCAAAGCATGTAAAAATCACTCATAAATGTACGATACGTTGTAGCATGGCAATACAAGTCATAGAATCTCTTGATTTCCGATTAAGTTTACAGATTCATAAACTGACGAATGAATAAAAGCAAATTTAGTACATTGTTCTCCACACATTCGACAACTTCGAGCAATATAAAAATTACAGTTTATGGTTAAATTTTTGAAATCGACTTTTTTCGGGCCATGTACCCCACTGTGCGACGGTAAGAAGAGACCGAAGATCGTTCGCCGGTACACGTGACGAGTGCGAGCGAGAGGTCGAATGGTGGTTGCGCGGGTCAGACGAGGACAGGTAGAGGGTCGAAGGGAGGGGGAAGTAGAAGACGGAACTATAGGCGGCGATAAACAAGCGGAAGGGAGAGGGAAGAGCAGGACACGCAGGGTAGCGGGACAAAGACGGAAACAAGGGATCGTACTCGATGCGCTCGTCGGGCGAAGTTAGTTAGCAGTCGATGCGCACACGCGACGCGCTCCGGACGTACGTCGTCTCATTCCTGTTGTGTGTCGCGCGACGCCGTCCGTTCGTTCGTTCGTTCGTTCGTTCGTTCCTCTCTCGGTTTGTGAACGTGTCCGGTTCCCCGTAAGTCAGTTTCCTCGACGATCGAAGGGAACCCCGGTGGTCGATCACGATCGAAACAGATCTGACCGAAACGTTCCGGTGACAGGACTCGCCAAGTGGAAACTCGCGCTCCTCCCTCCGGTATACATAGTGATACTCGAATTCTACGATGCTGCTGTTAGTGTTCCGTGGTGAATGTTACTGACCGTTCGATTAGTTTTCGAAGGTGTGCACCGTAGGCACCGTTAGGTTAAATTCGACGCCCGGTGAGGTATCAGTGGTTCCCGCAACGACCTTACCAAAGAGAATGGTCAGCTCGTGCTGGTCCCCGAACGGAACGCAAACAAGGGACGAGTAGGGTCCGAGGAAAACGGAACGCGGTTTTGAATAGTCCTTGGGCTCGTCACCAGGTAAAAATTGCAAACTCTGACTTGAATTTTATAGCACGATTTTCCGACGTGGCAGTTAACGTGCTGAGAAATTTAGGAACACGATTGAGTGGACGTTTTTCAATTTGAAAACCTTTTAAAATTGAACCGAACGGCTTCGGGCATTTTAAGGTGTTGGGGGGATCAGTTTACTAAGTATTATAATTGAAATGCAAAATTACTATCACTAAACATTTAAATATTATATGTGGAAATCGGTTCAGTTTCGTATGAATAAAATGTCAATACTGTGAGATGGAAGAAAAATTTAGTTTTAAAATGAAAATAGCGCCGAGTGCAAAGGGTTAATACTAATCTGAATTGTTCTGAGGGAAGGTGAGTAAGGTACCCAATCACTGTGGTAATTATACTTATTTTTAAAGCATAACGAATATTAGAAAAGACCGAGTCTTAAGGAATACATTTTTTGGTTACGAGATTAAAATTTTCTTAGCACGGAAATAGTACTGAGTAATAATGAAATAATAGTTGTATTAAAACTGCTCGAACGGAATAAGATTCGTTACAATTAAAATGAACTAACGCCAACCAAAAGCGTGTAATAAATGAAGGTTCATTGAACAGTGTCTTGGACTGGCAGGAACTTTGATGAGGAAACCGGAAGTCGTTTGTAATTCAACCAAGAATTGAATATTCGTGAACAGAGGCCTTCATGTGACATTATTGAAATATTTTCCCATCTGTAATATTTATATTTCTCTATTACCGGTTTCGCAATTGTATTTTTATACAATTTATGCAATAGCATACTGGTGGGTTGCGTAGCGAATTTTCGCATTTAGAGAACTATGAGAGGATGACTGTCGAAGGTCACGTTTCATTTAGTATGACAGACTGTCGATCAGTTGAACAGGTTTTCTTAGAAATTGTAATTAGAATGTGACTCACTGCGCATATTTCTATTGCTGCAAACTAATTTATTTAATCTTGGGTTATGTCCGTTTGCGAAGGACAATCCTAGGGATCGTTGCGCGATCTAGTAATTTTTTCGCGGTCCCTGAAATTTTTGCTTCTAGGAGCAGTTTTCTTTTCCTGAGCACCGCGCCTAAGATTCCTGTGGGAGCGAGACGATCCCAGGGATCAATCATTGTGACACGATGGCGTTTATTAATAACTTCGTGACAGAAATGACGTGTCCGTTCGTACGAACGTGTCGAGGTTTTCGTGTTTTTGCCTGGTAACGATAAATCACGTTGGTTCTTCGTTCACGGCGAGCCGAACCGGGCCCGGCTAATGAAACTTTTCCGTTTCCACTATTACATCCGTGCGCGAGTACCGAATGACTCACTTTGCGCGCCAGTGTTTCGTACTTTTCTGCGCTCGGAAATAGTGCGAGCAGACCGTACGAACGGTTATTATTGCGTCCGCATTCTGTCTGGATGCGTCTCGGCATCCTCGAATTTTATGTCCGACGAAATTGGACACGAGGCACCGTGAAATATCGCTATTAGGTTCATTCAATGACCACGTCACTGCAGATTCCTATGCAAATCTCCTCTTACACGAAACGCTCTCGATCGTTGTCGGAAGCCTCGTTTAGTTTTATGATTACAATAAGGATCCTCGTGAGTTCATAGCTTGTCGAGATTCGCGCGAGCTAACAAAATGAAAGTTTCTCATTAAATCTCTTTCGTGGATTATCGATCGAACACTGGAACCACGTAATTTGTAAAAATTGCGGTGCATCTGTAACTATGATACGTAGTCGCCCAGGAATGTCTGCAGAGCATCGATATTCGCGGTGTATAGTGCTCGCTTCGGACATTATTATACAATAAAACGGACCGTATATGGGATTCAGACATGAGATCATTGCGAGTGCACGAAAGTAGGCGGGCCGGGCCGGGCGATTCAATAAACAGGAGGACGAAGGTCAAGCTTAAGTCATCGAGCCTGTTAACATTTTTATTTTCGTGGCTGGCCGTTCCTGCTGCTAATAAGAAGGAATTTTTTCAATCAACCGGTCGTAGGAGCGTCTGGTTTGATCATCCGTAAAAATAATTCTGTCTGTCTTCCTCTTTTTCTTTTTTCTCTTTGTTTCTTCCTCCGTTTCCATTTCCAGCACGTTGTCTCGAATATCGAAGCTCGTTCTTTGTAGTCGCGGAAAAATAATTAGGACAAAATTACGAAAATCGCAGTTTCGTTCAAAGAATTTCGTGATCAGCGACCCGAAAAACGGCCTGATACCAATTTTCAAGCAGAACCAATAATTTTTGAATAAGTTGTGAGGTTTTGACCCACCGGTGCGTGTGTTGTGCATGTATTTAATTAATGAAGATATCTACGGTTCTTGGGACCACTTGCGAGTGCATCTCGCGGAAAACGAGGAGCTCTTTTCGTTTTCGACCCGGACGAATGTTTCGCGTCCATCTTTTCTCTTCGTCGCGTTATCTCGTCGAAGGAGAAGAGGAAATTTACGGTCTCACGGTGCAATAAACTTTCGTTTAAAACCGGAGTTCGCCATCGAGCTCTGGAAATATTGTTCCACCCTATTCACTTTTCCTATTTTGCCCGCTTTATGAGGAAAGTTGCCCGGATCCAAGTCCGCGTCGCGTATCTGCAGGGAAACGGGGTTCGCAAGTAATTCTATAGAATTTGAAAACTGCCGCACAAATGTTTCCTCGAGGCGTCGAAGATTTTTCATTTCCACGAGTGGCGGCGGCTGCAGCTCGCGAATGATCTTCCCGATAATAATGCTTCTTCTTCGTATAACGGGTTTATCGTTTGACGGAACAAACGCGATAAAGTATTCGAGAAAACTGAACGTTTAATGAGAAATTCTCCGAGTCCGATTTACTTTCGTTCGTCTGGCCGTGTCTCTTCGAAACTCTCGTTTGCAAAGTGTGCTCGGAACACGAAATGCGATATCGGGCGCGTAACGCGATATTGCAATTTCTTACTGGGCGCGAATCAAAAAATTCCGGGACGGTGTTTCTCCGATGCGGAGGCAGCGTCGCGGAGAATTTAATGTCAGGGACGTTGTAACAAGAGCTCGTAATTAATTAAGCACGGTAACGTTCGCGTGGCGAATGTGCGCACCGAGATAAGATGAATTCCGTTCGGTCGCGGTGTCAAGAATTTGATCTAGGCATCGCGTGTGTCTTTTTATCTTGATAAATCTTCCTTCTACATTTGAAACAAACACTGCTTAAACAGAACTGATACACCTATTGATAATTATCAATGAATAGAAATTAATGACATAATTATTAAATTTGATATTCCAGCGTATATTTTTCCAAAAGCATAGGGTGTTACGCGTTCCGAATAATCTTTAAATTAATTTATCCAAGTGTAAGTAAATTTCAAACAGTTTTTTTAACACTAGGTTTACGGAGCATTAAAAGCGAGTATTTTACATTATTTTATAAAAATAAGAAGAACGTGTTTATCCAAGTTTTCAGGCACTTTTCAAATAATATATACCTAAGGAAATAAGTTTGTCGAGTAATTCCACGTAGATGGATCTTCACGATCTCAGTAATAGTAAATTAAAAATGTTAGAACCCGTCATTTTGACGGGTCCCGTAAACCTAGCGTTAAAGTCGTGACATTCCAGCAAATAAATCGTTCCTTATCGGTCGACTAATTAACGAAGGAAGGTTACAAGTTTTACGTCGACAAACCGAGAGTCGAGGCGAGAACCGTGTTTCGAACGCGTCTGCGAGCTCACCCACGCGACGAGCGGAGTATAAATTGCATCTTCGAGACGATTAATTATTTATACGCGTTCTTCGCGGACACGACGTGTTTATTACCACTCCCGTGAGTCACTTTGCAGTTTCGAGTTTGCCGCAAGGAGGCTCCGCCACGCTCGATTTGCCTACCGATAAATCGACTTCTCGAGACCTCTTCGGAACGATAAGCGACTTTTGAAGGTGCTCCGGATGGCACGTTCGACGAGGAAAATGAAAAAAATCAATAGAAACGTACGAGCAATATGAAAATCAAAATCATCTCTTTATTTACAGTTTATTTGAACGTGGTCGAACGAAAAGTAAAAATTGTTTCCGTTCAGAAAGACTGAACGCCACGGAAACAAATGGTTTGCTAATTTTTCGAAAATTGACGGCTCTTTAGGCGTCAACCGGATTTCTTTCTCGTCTGCTGTGCATCTAATTTCCACGCGCTGCCTTGCGTAAGCACCTCCGAGCGGAGCACATGCTGCTCGACACACGTGTTACGCCATTATGTCAATCGCTACCACGTGGATAAACGTGAGAGCAATTTATTGCAGCCAGCATCTTTCCAAAGTGCGCAACGAAAAACTGTCGTAAGAGGGAGAGACACGTGCTGAAGCGTGTGCGCATCTCATAAACGTACACACGATTTCTCATCATTTTTTATTGCCACACTTTCCCCTCCCTTCTCCCACGTTCCTCTGAAGTTAAAAACTGTGATTCGAGAATATCGCTGTCGCACAGTGGAAAGGCATTTCATTGTCTTGTCCCGAGCAGGTTTGTTAATAGTGTTTTCCATTGTCGTCCGGGCTTTTATTTCGGCGAGCAATTTATTGTTCTGTCGAGTCACTCGTACGCCATCAGAGATTTCACGAGTTATGGGATTTTCTCATTCGAAATTGTTTTCATACGTTCCACTGTCCCCAATACTTTTTGTTCGTGGAGAAATTCTCGTTGAGACAATGGAAAGTTATTGCAACAAGGAGAACATAAAATAGTGTGCAACTTCACATAAAATGTAAACTTATAATCGGGGAATTTGACCCTTATCTGCACATTGAAATTGCACTGATTTTTGTTAGGAATTAATAAAACCAAGTCTTTCGACCGAGTCCGAAGAATTCTGTGAAAACAATCGCATGAAAATCTGCGAGGCCAGTTTCGCCGGGAAAGATTGCAGAGCGTAAGCGGCCGATGGCCTAAAAGGTTTCTGTTTACTCCATTTTCTTCATCTTCGAGCCGTGTTACACGGAGGAAAGTGTTAGTAGGTGTAACAGCCAGGGATAGGTGGAAATTGGATTCTTGTTTGTAGAGTCTTATTTGATTACAGGATTGGAGGGGTGGGGTTGTAGGGTTGGGGAGGAGGGTTAGAGCGATTTCGTACGGCGAGCGGTGCGTTACAGGTAGATCCCGGGGCTGCGATCTAGATGAATCGGGGATCTCGGCGTGAGAGCGAAATTGGGTTTCGCAGCCTTATATCGAAGCGAGCGAATTAAATGCAAATGAACGGTGACGGTTTTCGCACGGTCGAATAGAGGGCTCAAGAGTGACGCCTTCGAGTGATGCGCCAAATGATTCGATTACCCCGGAACGAAGCGTCAACAAAAATTGTCCCTGCGTCGACTTCCAGGGAATAGCGGCGTTTATCGGGTCTCCAATTACAGCGTGTCCGGTTTGCTCTTTGAAACCGGACCCCGAAGTATGCTCTCTTCATAGTTCTCCGCTGATTGCGTCGCCCTCGACCGATAAAATAATCACTTTTCCCTTATTTGTTGCGTCCAGCTCTCGCGTGTCTGCCAAGTTTCGTTGCAGTCGACAATTTTCTTCTTTAACGCTTACGGGACTCGTCAAAATGACGAATTCTTATATTTTTAATTTACGAATATTGAGATTGTAAAGATGCATCCGTGAGGAATTATTTAACAAATTGATTTCTTTGGGTGTATATTATTTTAAAAACGACCAATAATTTGGATAGACACATTTTTGGGTTCGATACAGCGTAAAAATAGATCGACGAGCGACCCGGGATTGTAAAAGACAGCAACATCTGTAAATAGTGAAGATATTTGTCTGTGTACGCACCACACCTCTCGTGGGTTAGGAAACAAATTGATTCCAAAAAAGTGCTGATTCGATCTGACTTGTAAATATGTATAGCACTATCAAGAAATGCTGGTACAGATAGAGAAAAACACTCCTAAGTTACACAAAACACTCCTGGGCTACATCAGAGTGCCTACAGTTGGCCCATTCGTTACTTTTCGTTTATTAATCGTTGTTGCCACAGTAGAACCATTGCAGCAGCTTCGAAAATAAATTCCTCCATTTATCCATCCTTGAACTTATATAATATCTGCGTAGCGTAAAACACACCATATGTTCGCGCCAAGATACGCAAACTGTCGAAGTCTCCCGACAAAATGGCTCCGCTTAGAAACGAGCGAGTTACGGTTTCAACGGTCCCGCGATGCTGCTTCCTTTTTGACTTGATTTACGATCCGACGAGTAGGTAAATTCAGTGGTGTTACACGGGATGGAAGTGATACGATCACAGAAACTAGCCTACACGTTCACGAGTAGGTGTGTATGTAGTGTACAATGCTGAAAATTCAGCGAGGGCAGCTAGGCCGGGTCGCGTGCATTCTTCCGCACTTCCGCTGAGTGCACTCCTACGTCCGCGTTTCGTCAGCCACTCTTTTCCGACGGCTTTTCACGTCGAAAATGAGCACAGTTAGCGTGTAGCGGGACTTGGAAAACTCGTTCACTCGGTCCCGACGATTTTCCCTCGATCTCAACAGTTTTTCACGCTAACCACGCGCGTCTTCTTCAATCCCGCGGCTTTTCTTCCGGCTGACACTTTAAAGGGGACATCGTCGAAATTTTTAATGCCGTCGATAGACCGCGCGTGCTTCGTGAATTTACTCAAACAATATACAAACTCTTCGCAGAGACTCGGCGAGGCCAGGCTTCCATTTAAAAATCGATCGTTTCAACGTGAAATCGTCAAGTTGTGCAACGGTGATTTAATTAAAAAGTTCGGGAAATGAAATTCAACGGGTTACCGTGGACACACGGAATGAATTTATACTTCGCGGGTCTTAATGCAAAGGTTGCTCGGCGGCGTCTTCAGTTTTCGCTCGGAGACCAAAATTCCAGGGAGCCGAGTTTAACCGGACTCGGTCCATTATGCTTGCGAACTTTCCAGCTGAGAGCCTTCGAGGCTGTGTAAAGAAAAAAGAGAGGAAAAGACGACCCCGGCTGGTATTTTGTCCTTTTATCCGTTCACTGTTTGAAAGCATTCTCTTCGGACTATCTTCAAACATGATAAGGGCTCCCGGGATCCCTCGGCCCTTAATGGATCTACTGTTTGCATCCCGAAGAGCATCGGCAGATACACTTGTCTTGGCGACACTACTCCCCTCGCTCTTTGAAAATCAATCTCCCCCCTGCCCCGACCTCGTCGTGGAGATTGTCTCTTGTAAATTCGATTCGGCTAAAATGGAATAAAGCTATTATCATTTTGAACGATTGCTCGCGTCTCCAAGCTCGGGCGAAACGGACGAGCTTTACGGTTCGTTCCCTGGAAAGATAGAACACGGACCAACAATTTTCCCTTTTACCGGGTTCCGTTGAACTCGGCTCTCTTGCCCCCTCCCTCCTCGGATTAAGTGCTGACGGAGTGCGATTGGTTTTCGTTCTTTCCTCTTCCAATTGTTTATAGTTGAACACGGAACGCACCGTGGCCGATTGTTGTAAAAGTTCATTGCGTTCGAACGCGGGATCAAATGTTCCCTTTCGTATGATTTGAATCGACAGCGAGAAATATTTATATTGAATTCAATTTAAGGCTTCCGCGACGCACAGTGACCTCATTTCTATCGAAAGTTCTGTGATTTTGAATCCGATTTTGTCCAAATTGCCCACTGTGCGACGTATCCGACCCGATATTGTAACGCAAGGGTTACGATAAAATTACCTGCATGCTTCTGTATCGACGATTTTCGCTCTATAAATAATGTTTATTAAAAGAAGTAATGATTTATTTAGCGCAGACTTGTCTGCGTCAGGGGGGTTAACGGTTCAGGCAGAAAAAGGTTCGTTCGCCTAATGCACAATACAGGGGCATTGTTCTGTGCACTTTCGTATTATTTCACTATTTTTACAGAAACAGTATTTTCAAACTTATCTACATAAAAGAAATAACCAAATATTTATATAGTACACTTGGGAAGGTGTTAGATTATACTAAACAAGGTATAACTATAAACGCCGCACAGTCGGCGAATTTTCTCAAGGTTAAAAAATGTTCGTACCATAATCTCTTTATTTTTCCCATATTTTACAAAGTTTGAGCTTTAATTTAAAAAAAATTTCATCGCTCTACCTCATTTCTATCGAAAGTTCTTTCATTTCAAATCCGATTTCGTCCAAATTTCCGACTGTGCGCCGTTCAATCTTCTGAAACAGATACACTTGAGGGGAGTGGAGAGAGAGGGAGAGAGAGAGAGAGACCACAGTGAAGTATCGTTCGCTGATTTTATATTTTATTATAGCATTACCGCACGCGAAACACTGTAGCCCGATTTATTTGCGCATCAATTTGTTCTTGGAATGTTTTCAACGATAAAATTGAATAACGCGATCGTCGTATCAAACGATCATTCGTGCCGAAGCTCCATGATACGTTCAACATTATTTATTATCGACGGAACGGTCGGAACGTTTTCCTACCTGCAGGTCCGGGGCCAATCAAATTTATTTGCACGTTGATTCCAACCTGCAAATAACTGCGACGTTAATGTTCGCGAAGCGGGCATTGAAAATCAAATTTGGCGGATCGCGGACTCCCTCCGTGCGGCCCAGTCTCATTAAAATTAACGCCGAACTGAGTTTCGAGTGTCGCTATCCGGTATTGCGTTGTAAATCGATGCAAATCCGTCGAAAAAGAAAATAACGAACGGTAAAAAAAAAGGGGAAGAAAGAAATACCACACGAATTTCCTAAACGGAAGCACGCTATTCAAAATTCCCCCTTAACACTAGGTTCACGGAGTATTAAAAGCGAGTATTTTACATTACTTTATAAAAATAAGAAGAACGTGTTTATCCAAGTTTTCAGGCACCTTTTTAAATGATATGTACCTAAGGAAGTAAGTTTGTCGAGTAATTCCACGTAGATGGATCTTCACAATAATCGTAAATTAAATATATTAGAATCCGTCATTTTGACGGGCCCCGCAGACCCAGTGCTAATTTAATTCCACACAAAGATGCGGTAAACATTCGATGAAACCTTGCCGCATCGCCTGACGATAGTTCGTCGAACTCGATTAAGAACTTTTCGTTTGCAGTTCGCGAAAAACTTTTCCATTATTTGCCCGCGACGTTGTTTGCAATTTATTCTTAAGTAACGAGCTTCCTTCCGGTGCGTCGGCATTAAAAAGTTTCCTTCAACTTTCATTCGAGGCTCTTCTTGCGGATCTCATGCGATTATGACGAAAATGAGTAGATCGAACAAGCAGAAGAACATTTAAAGGACCGAAAAGCACCGTTGTGCTGTTCCGAACTCGATTAAATTCTCCGGCAAAGAAATAAATGTCCATCGAGCTCCCGTGCCTTGGAATTGATACAATTTTTATTTCGCGTAAAAATTGCCTCAACAGACACAACCGAATGGGAAAAATATTTCTTATTATTCGCGACAGTTGCGGAATAGTAGAGACAACGGGGAAAACGTTTCAACGGAATACGATAGAATTTCGGTGTGCGTTCATTCATCTTCGGAAACCGGATAATTCATTTCGCCGTAGCCGGAGTGGCAATTACACGTATTACGGGATATTGATGGGGAGGGGGGCCGGGGGGCTTTGTTTAATTTCTCTCGGTTCAATCAACGGTTTAATCATACGGACACGGGCAAACAAACCGGGCCTGGGCCAATTTGTTAACAAGTGAAATTTTGTGCGGGAATCGTGGAAACACGGTGTACCGATGATCGTCGCTTCTTCTCGGCACTGCGCGCGCGACCATTTCGGTGCAATTCGCTCGCAGCGATGCAATTACGGGGGCTTTAATGTTCACGGAATAACCACGGACCGTTTCCAGCTGGGAATTTCATGGTCCGATGGTGATATTAGCGAGCACGGGGATTGGTAGCCGGGTCGGGAGTAATGTCGTTCCCTGAATTAAGAGATCGAATCGATGTTTCCAACCGGTGCACGATTCTTCTTTGCGAATATTTCCGTCGAGAGTGGATTTTAACCCTTTCAATGCCGGACGAAAAAGAGATGCCTGTGCGAAGATAACCGGCCGAATTTCAGGATTTTACTAGGCTTTGAAAAAGGTTCGTGAAACCTGAACGAAAAGCAGTATATTAAAGACGAGATAGAGAATGAAACAGTGACGCTAATTAGAATATTATCGTCTTATTATTATTAGATTATCGCGGCGAGATGCGATTAAACGGAGAATCGGTGTAAAACATGGTCGAACATTCGCTTCCTGATTTTCGTTGCAATTTAGTCCGGCATCATGGCGACGCGCCGACTATGGCAGTCCGATTGTCTGCAGCCCAGGAGAATTCTCGTCTCCGGCCGAGCGTTTCACGGTGTTTCATCGTATTTTGGCTGCCGGTTTCGGCCTCGCTCACTAAATTTAGTTCGTTGTCCGAACCCACCATCTTGGAATAATCCTCTTTCGGCGTTTAAGCTATTTCGAAAGCTCTTCAAGCCCGCCAACAGTTCTTCATATTTTCCCCGAGGTTGTTCTACCGCGCAGCTTAAAAGTGTCGGACGTTGAATCTTCACCGTGATTTATGACGGCCCTTTGAATATGATTCTTCCGAGAATACCTTCTTGCACGCTCGAAGGGAGAAAGGGACGAATAGCTTTCATAACTCTTTGAAATCCGAATTATATTATTCCTGCCGTGTCTGACCTTCTGTTTTATACACCGGAAAATTCTGCTAATAATACATGCTCAAAGTGGGAATATACGTAAGCGCATATAGCGATAAAATTCAGATAATCCTACTCGAGCAATTCCCACTCATAGCAGAAACGTTTTTTGGGAAATTCAAATAATTCACGTTACTCCTGTTTCCAGCATTTATTTCGCTTGCATAGAGTAAAATAGGAATTGACCAAGTTTAATCCCTTTGCACTCGGCGCTATTTTCATTCTAAAACTAAATTTTTCTTTCCTCTCAGAATATTTTCATTTGATTCGTACGAAACTGGTCCGATGTCCACATATAATATGTAAATGTTTAGAAATCTATTCGATACAAATTTTGTAGTGTAACAAATATTTTGTAATTTCTTGGAAATAATGCCACAACAATTTCCAGTGGTGCTTCAGAGTCGCCACTCGAGTGCAGAGGGTAAATAGCGTAAAAAGAAATCGACAATGCTCTCGTGGACAGGGAAAATATGTTGACAGATTCAAAAATGTGCTTCAGCGGGACAAGGATAAATACAGCCATGCACTCGACAAGCATTTTTTAGCCCGCGACAGCGTTTCGAAATATGTGGCACCGGGAAGCACCGGTCGGGGGTTGAAGTGGACAAATTTTTAGCATGCATACGTAAAAACTGATATAAATCTGCATGCGTAAAAACTGATATAAAGTATCTGTCGAGTTTTCGTCGCAGGTTCATATGCAAAAGATGAAAAAGTAACACGATCCTGCTATTCTCTTCGCATTTCGTTCAACGACTTCGGTGTGCCGGCCGAGAAGATAGTTTGAGAACCACCGGTGCACAGCTTGAAAATTCTCGCGGAAAAACCGCAATTGTTTATGCGCCAAGCCGCGCACGGTGTCGGCGTCGAATTCGACGAATTCCATTTTTTTTCCCCCCCGATCGACGCGCGGGGAAGTCAGTCGAGAAATAGTTTTCGACCACTCCGGACAGCTCTAGTGGCATACTCTCCCCGTATTACGGGGCGGTGCAACAACCTCGCGGTTATTTTCGGGGTGGCTCGTGTCACGGAATGCACTCTGCAAACCGAGTGCCGTGCCTTCGGGACACGCGTGTCCTGGAAAATTAACGGATTATTTGCCCGGAGCACGCAGACACACACCGACGACGCTCTACCTGTCCGGTATGCTTGATCGCCGCACAGTGGTCCCAATCGACGAATTAGGAGGAAAAAATACACCATTTCCCATAGATTTATTCACGCTGATTTCAAATCTGGTCTGAAAATTTGTCTACGACCTCAGGAGTTTGCAAAAACTAGATTTTTGTGACAAAAACTAATGAAATCATTTTTTCTTTGAAATGATGCGATGGTAATAATATGGCCCGAAAACCCGAAAACGCATTTGGCAAATACAAGCCCGTTATCTCTCCCGACTACTGTGTACTCTAGATACAGCTCCTCCCGCTGATCGACCAACCAGCGAAAGTACCCGGCCAATATTTTCTTGTCAGATAACAATTTTCTTTGAAACGGTGGCCTCGCTCGTTGCTTCTTTTTCAGTCGCACCTCTTCCCGTGCAGACTGCTTCACTGAGGAGTTATGCACTTCGTTGGAAGGGCTCAACGGTGTGTTGTGGTTTTGTGAATTTTTTAAGGGAAGTTGCAATTTTTTTTAGCCTCAGTGGATTTGATAAAGTAAATATTCACGTTTCTACATTCAGAGAGACTCTCCGGAAATATTTCTTACTGAGTGCCGAAAAAGCTCGATAATATTGTAAACGTTTCTTCAAAATTAGAGAACAACTAAATTACGGACAGAATCCCTTTGTTGTTAAGGTGATTGTTGTTGTCTCGTGTGTCCCATTAATTTTTCTGCGTTACAGTCATTCTCGCTGGTATTTCAATTTCTGCACAGTTCCGTGCAAGATTGCAACTAGGAAATCGCGAAGCGTATAGCGATACGTTCGCACCGGTTACTTGATCATGTTTCCCGTCGTAATCGCACGGTTAATTCACCCGAACTGCTCGGAAACATGATACCCCCTAATTGTTTCGAGCAACGTATTCCGACTTCGCTGGAACTTGCTCGGTCTCAACTGCGTTCATTGTTCGTCATGAGAAACACAGGCCGCTCTAAAACAATTTAGTCGAAATAACTCAATCGACCGAACCAGTTTAGTTAACAGGAAATCCGATGAAACAACGATGAAAGGATTTTTTACTTCGTTTCCCTTCGGTTCTCCTTTGTTATTCAATTTAGCGGACTTATATTAACGTAGAAAAATTCAGATTTCGATGAACATCTCTTAACAGATTTTTAAAAATCCGATTTTCCTCTTTTCTATTTTATAAATCAACTTGTAACGCTTCGAGAACGACATCCGACTGATGGTTTTTTTTTAATTCTTTTTTACAATCAACATCGTATAGCAGTATCTGGTGTGTCGCGCCAGTGCTGAAATGCAATTACTGAGCCGCTGATAATTCTATTTCCCGACTGACTCTATAACGAAGCGGAGTCAATGTCGCCGGATGAGGGGAGGGAGCACGAATTTAGGGGAAACAGTTACCCCCTCCCTCTCTCTCCGCCAGTATCGGAGTATTTTTGCGACACTCAGATTCTAAGGACGCATACATGAGAAATTAGCAAATTTATTTCTTCGGATATACATTATTTCGAAAATATTGCTAAAAATGTGGGTAGCGCTTTTAGTGCTCCGTAAATCTAGCGTTAACAACTGATTGAAAACGCTGAATGAAATGTTGTTTTGCGTTCGTCATGAGCGTTACAGCAGTCCACTAATTCGCAATTTGGAAAATTTGTGTTCGGTACGGTGCGAGAATTAAGGCGCAGGTGACGAAGGGCCATGTGATTGGACTACCTGCGTTGCACTACCTGCGTTCAGAGTCGAGTCTCCCGGTCTTCAAGTCGACTACCTGAAGGTCGACCTGGTTCTATTGTAGCGAAAATTAAAATTAACGGTGCTCTGAACTGGTGTTCCGCCACGGAACACTTGGTAATAACAATTTGATCTCGGGTAATAAATGTTTAAATACTTTTTCGTGTCAGTATAGTGCACAGAGGTAATCCTTGAAGGATTGCTGATTTGAATCGGAAAGTGCTTGTAAAATGTTTCCCTAATTTGGCCGAAATCGTCTCAAGTTGCTGGTTTGCGCAAGCGAAAAAGGCCTCGAGTGCAAACGGTTAAATTCAGTCGAAAGTGGATGTTGAGAAACTATGCCACTTTCAGTGAATCTATGGCAGAGGCTTGGCCTGTACAGTGTCGTCAAAGAGGGTGAATAGGGCTGAACAGTTAGTGTCTTTCACAGATGATCTAACCGTGTCTGCAGCCTTTCATTGGAGGATGAAGGCATCGTCTATGCCTGCAGATGGTAGGCTGCAATTTGCCAGCTAGATTCTAGGTCCTAGATCACGGATCAAGCTCCTCTAAAGGGCGTCTGGTGTTTCTTAGCTCACTGTAGACTGCGGATTTAAGAATATTATCACATAGTTAATTACATTTTTACTCAACTTCTGTTCCTTAGAATTGACTTGGTGTACGATTCGGACGAACCATCTACTAAATTTAGTTATTAATTGTTGCAAATAGTAGAAAAAGGAAAAAAATTTTATCGACAAAGAACGGAAACTTTTCTAACCACAATACGTGAATTGGTTTCCCGGTATAGTAAGCGTTTGCTCATACTCGATAACCATACGAAACCGCAAAGAAGCCTAAAAAGTCGCACAATGGACATTTTATGTTCTTTGAAATTATATTTCCCGAAGAAAATACCGTAATTTATACTTCGTACACATTTCATTTGGTCTAGACATAAGGGAAAGCTTTTTACTAATTTTATAATTTCTAGCGTACCGTGTTAACTTGACTCCCTGTTTCTTACAATCGGAAAATGTTTATTTTCCAGAGAGATTCGCAGCCCGCTTATTGTTGACCGACCCAATAGGTACAATGCCATTGCGCGTCGCCTTATCAGCAAGTTCTGTGAACACCGGAGAATATTCCGTGCATCATTCCATCGAATCCTGACCGTGATAATAATTTCATGGAACGATATCGATGATAATGGAACACGGTACCCTCTATGATATCGACTCTCCCACCGCATCCTTCTAATCAAGGAACGAGCTTGCAAAATCGCGCACGATATATACCCGAGGGAAACTCGACACCGTTCGGTCGCGACGTGTATGCGTGTAATGCACTGACTATAACGGTGGCGAATGCAAAAATACAAGAGGATGTCTGAGGGAACGTACAGGCTGTTTCATTAGACTTTATCGAGCCAAGTGTTGCTGCTATATTCAAAATTCGATTCGTGCTGGTTGGAATTCATCGATACCATAGCCTGTTAGGTATAAGGATTTAGGCGTAAGGGGCGGTTCTCCCAAGGACAGAAGAACTCAGGCGGGGTCATAAAGTCGAGACATAAAGTCGAAAGTCTGTTATTCAGGAAATTACCAACATTCCGGCTGATACGTGTGGGACAATTTTTGTTTCACTACAGTTTTCTCTAATTAGAAAATGTTTATTTTCCGGTAAAAAACCGTAGTCTACTCTTCTGAAGTGCATAAAACTATAACCGTGCGAACAAATGAGAAATGTCGTCGAATTTCGTCACTTTTTCTCGATAAATAAAAATGATTGTTGCCACGCACCGGTTCCCACGTCGCTGGTAGAGAACGTTTCGAGAAAATCTGTCAAAAAGCCGGAGGAAATATGGCAGCTGGCGATGATAGGTGAAGCACCCTGTACAAGCGTCGTCTAGAAATTAAAAAAAAAATATGTACACGGGGTAAAAAGGGGAAATGAAAAACGGGAAAAAGTATTGTTCGCGCGAGGGGGAACGCCGAGCCAGGTACGCGGTCGCATGTATCCACGCAGAAACACATGAGCGACACGAGACGCCATGGTTATATCGTGGTCTGCGGTTATCGGATCTATAGCTAGCTGTGCTACACGTGCACCTCCATTTCATGGCGGACCGAACCTAATACAAAAATGCGGATTTTCCCCGGGATATTCGCAGGATCCGCCAGGGGACTCGGAATATGATCATGGCTCGCGAAAACGGTCTATTAATCAATCTACGTCTCCTCCTGTTTTGTATCAACGCGCATCTGTACGCCGCACAAAGGGCAATTTGGACAAAATTGGATTCAAAATCAAGGAACTTTCGAGAGGAATCAGGTAGAGCGATGAGATTTTTTTTAAAGTAAAGCTCAAACTTTGTAGAATCGAATACGATCGATACGAAAATCCCGATAGGGTTGAATCCCTGACTTGATATAACGCGAAGAAAATTTGCCAGAATTCAAGTGAAATGATAGAACTGTTGAGACGTCACTTTCCGTTTTTAAAAGGCATTCTTCCCGGTGTTTCGATTCGATTCGATCAAGTTCAGCCACCCCCGCATAGTTTCTTGGTTGCAACCGACCGCGAGATGATCGTGATCGTAGTTCGGTTCCGCGAGTAATCCGGAATCCATTAGTCCAGGTCGGGATAGTCGTTAACGAACTTGCGGATAATGAATTTCCAGCCGGCTAAGGCAATTATTAGCCTTACTCGAGCGAAACCTGCGTACGTGTGCTCGTGTGCGGCCGCGTGTGCGTGCGAGTACGCGTACGCGCGTGTGTCTGCTTCCATTCCGCATTGTCGAATTGCTTAACCATAGTCCAGCGTCCGCGACAACGTGCTCCTGACATTTATAACCCTCAAAAATTTCACGCTCCGAACGCGCGTATTCGTCTGACGGCAGCAAACAAATGTTCCGGTGATCTCGGATCTCATGAAACGAGCGAAAATGCAAATTCCCGCTATAACCGTTAACCCCTTGCCAACCCTTTTCCTCTCCCGGCGGCCGGTAATTAAAACTTCTTCAACTTTAATGGTTCCATTCAGCAAAAAGAAAAAATATATATTTACTCTGTATGCCGGAAAACTGATTTCTATTCTCGTGTATAGAAACGCTCAAATAATTCTTTCAACAATCATATTTACGAGGTCGATAGAATCTCTTTTCTGTCGAGGGTAATGCAATATTGAGAAATGCTTTCTTTTTTTTTCACGAGCAAGCTTTTATTTTCAGGAATTAATCTCGACAAACGAGGAGACTTTTTATGGGCGCAAGTAATTTTCCGCGAATCTCGCGGAGCGATTGCACGCGCGGAACTCCTAACGAGCCGTGGCCGTATTAATTAACAATTACGTCGGCAAACGATGCCCCAGTAAGCGCCAATGGGACCGGGATTCGAGTTTTGGGCCGTTTACACGTGTACGGGGCGCGAGCGAACGAGTTGACGCGAGGCGAGGGGCCGTGCTTACCGAGTGTGGTAAACAACGGAAACTCGGTTTAATTGTTTTATGGAAATCCGCCGGATTTGCATAACTATTCGGACGTCTCTTTGGGCGGTGCTGCGTTCCGCGAGAGGCTTCCAATCGATGCCAGGACAAACTAGAACTTCCGGCGACTCTTACGCAGTCGGTGGCTCGTCACGCAAAAGTTATTCGCCCAGTCATTTTATAGTCGAACGACAAATGTCAATGAAAAGCTAATAGTGATGTAACTATCTTGCACCTACCAACATTTACCTAGTCCTGAAAATTCTATTTTACTGAAGCTATTCGTCCGAGTATTTGACTTTTCTTGGAGAAAGCAGTACAAAAATAGTATATACGTGCAAGAAAATTCATGCTAAAATGTAAAAAAAGTAAAAATAAATAAAGAATGGAAATATAAATATATGTGTAAATAAAATAAATAAATGCAAGAAGAGGAAGATTTCTTACAAAATAAATAAATTGGATGTGACAGAATGTGATGGACCTACGATTTTTTAAAATTTGCGTCACAAAAAAAAATATGGTTCCGGCCGGGATCGAACTGGCGACCTTCTGCGTGTAAAGCAGACGTGATAACCGCTACACCACGGAACCTCGATGCTTGATCTAGTATGATTCATGTTTAGCAGAATTAATAGAAAATCAGGAGCCTCGATTTCAACAGACAAACTAAATGTTTCTTGATCCAAAAAAGAAATTGTACAAATTTCCGCGAGAACTTGTAATAGTCCTACCTATTTTGTTGCTATTAACCCTTTGCACTGGAAGCCATTTCTTGAGACTCATTTCTTGTCACAATTCTAGTTTATAAGCCGCCTGTGTAAACTAATGTTAGCATGCACCTCCACTTGCACGTTGCTAATAATCTCATGTCGGGTTTTATAGCATAATAATACAAAAAAATACCTCCCATGGGAAAGTTGTTCCACGGATCGAGCCAAAAAATAGCACGCAATTTTCGTCACATGGTAACGGGCAACAATGTGTCTAGCTCGTTGCGATTCTTCTGCCGCTAACAACGACAATCGGAAATTTTGGAGCGAGCGCGTGTCGCGTATGAAAAAAAAAAACGAACAAAAGGGTGCACGCACCCGCGGGAATTCATCGGATCAGTTGATTGCACGGTGGCCGGTTCGTTAGAGGGTTTAATGGCTCGTTTTGGGAGAGGCCTTCGCCGGATGAAACGGAATCAAAGATCAGGACGCGGAATATATTCCGTTCCCGGTTCCATAATAACGCGCGCGCGCTCGCGGCTCGCATTTCGAAGCACAACGGTGTTCACCGAAATAAAAATGCTTTCCGTATCATCCGGATATGCAAGGTACGCATAAAGGGGATGATTTCACGGCGCGTTGAAAAATAAGTACTGAAACATACAACAAAGTGTTATCGTGTCATTTCCATTCGCATGTAGAGCTGAATTTAAAAATATATCGAGTACGCTTGCGCTTGTCGGACGAACACGAGTGGCGCGATCCATAGAATATTCTACAGTAATTTCTCCGCATATGTTACTGCTAGTAACGTAACTGTTTTGTTTTTCATTATTTCTTTACGAAAGTTTTACCGTCACGTTCCTGATGTTTTTCTGATTAAAATGATACCAAACACGACACAATTCTAATCACATTTAATACAGAGGACGAATTCTCGCTTGACCAATGCGAACGCTACGTTGACCTGCAGCTGCGCTCTGATTGGTCCGTGTTTGTCGCGAATAACTCTTTAACGGGGCCTCGGAGGACATTTTCGCAAAGGAAAAAGTTACTTCAAATGGCCTTGAGAATATCACCCTTTCAGAGAAAATTGATCCATATTGAAAATCTGCAGAGCTCGCAAAATCGGTTCAGAATCGGTCAGACTAAGTAGCTCATATTTACTCGTATAGAGGGAGGTATTCGAGGAAACAGCGTTTGATTAGGTGAAGCGGCTGGAACAAGCTCTCGGCGGACCAATCCACTTTTGGCTCGGGCTCGGGCTCGGACTCGGGCCGTTCGCGATTAGAATCCCGAACAGGTGCATCTCGCGTGGATTCGACGCGGCGATTACGATCGGCGGCCGGTGCCTTTATGGCGGACGTTCGCATTCATCGTGGCGCGGCGTGGCGTGGCGCACAGAAGCTCCTCCATCTATTTAGGCGAGCACCGATTGTGCTCGTACGGGCGAGAAGCTTTCACGGTGATGAATGGCTGGTCGTGGGCGCGATTAAAGGGACATACGCGTGGAAAGTTATCGCAGCCGGTGCATCCTCGGGCACGCTGCGCCGTCGTGATAACGATGAAAAGACGAGGCCTGCAGCTACGATGACAGCTCGCGACGACGTTCGCGACACCCTCGCTAAACCGAGCCGCCGTGATCGCTGGATCGTGGAAACCCGCCTCCTGGTTTTGCATTCCCAATTAATCCTTGTTTTAAATACGATTTCGATAAGAAGATACGCCTCACAGTGGGGGGTATCTGGCCCGAAAAGCCGGAAAAAGTATTTTTACACGTAAATTATGTTAAAATTATGTAAATTATTATTTTCATACAAAATGAAATGATCATGAAATGTTTTAATAAGTGGATATGTATTTTAAGAATATTTTTAAATTATTACCATTAATTTGCGTAAGTAAAACATTTCTAAACGCTTTACTAAATTAGCTATAAAACGACAATCTGGACAAATCTGTAACCAAACTTTATTAGCTTGGAATCAGAAATCTCTACCGAATATAATGAGACCAAAAAGAGCATCGGTACTTGCTCAGAATCATAATAAAATCGATAACGAAGTTTTATAATTGTAAAAATAATTTCTGAATTCTTGATCATATACAAACATTAATAACTTTATAAATAAGTATAATAAAAAAATGAAACCAGTCTGAAAGTGTAGTTCATACTTCCCCTAAAAGATATCCATAATGCAAAAAATTACACAGCTTTTTCAAAGCATGTAAAAATCTCTCATAAATGTACGATATGTTATAGCATGACTGGAAAGGCAATACAAGTCATAGAATCTCTTGACTTTCGATTCAGTTTAGAGATTTGTAAACCTACAAATGAATAAAAACAAATTTAGTACATTGTTCTCCGCACATTCAACAACTTCGAGCAATAAAAAAATTACAGTTTACAGAAATACCCCACTGTGCGGCGCGAGAGCCTTCCCACTCAGCCGACAATTAATAATTTCGTCCTCGACTCATTAACAAGCTATTCCAACGTAAACACACGGGAGGGTGGAAGAGTGATCTTTGGTGGCTGGCAACGGGGAACAAGCAACCGAGCAACCGAGCAACCGAGCAAGCAAGCAAGCAACCGAGCTGTGTACGCGCGCCAGTAAATCAAGTTCTATTCACGAATTCCGATTGAAACCTCAATCAGACGTGATTTGCGCTAAAGGTACGGTTCGGCTGGCCGACAGAGATAATAGAAAACGCGTAGGATACGGGGGAGAGGGAGGAGCAGGAGGAGGAGGAGGACACCGAAGGGAACCCCGCCGGATGTAAATTGCCGTGATTGACTGGATTCACGGAACACACTCGGTTCCCATAGGTCTCTTCATGGGAGAGAGAAGCTCGCGATGCAACATCACCCCATCGAATCGTAGACGCGGTTATTTGCAAACCATCCGATCAACGGACTCGGAAGACTTTTTTTCCCCAGCCCCAGCCCCAGCCCCAGTCCATCAGGGGAGTACCGCGCTTCGAGCCAGATTCGATTTGAATTTTACTCGGCGACGCGTGCTCGGGAACGTCCACAAACATGGAAAGAGGACAGCGTCGTTTATTCCGATTTGTTCGACTGTGTTCCCGCGGCTCTAACAAGAATTTCCTTGAGGCTACGGCACGAGACAAAAGGATGTTACATGCTGGTAACTGCTCGGTTGCTATTCACTCGACAATGTCTGTTGGAAATGTCCTTTAATATTGTACGTTAACAAACTACACTTTACACCGTATATACTTTATTAGTATTATAAAGGTGTTTTTCTAAATAACGGCACAATGTTTCCGCGTATCCTGTATTTAACCCTTATGCGAACAGTAACGGGGTTTTCAATTGAATTGCAGCGTGCAACGTTAAGCTTCTCTCCGCCATTTACTCCAGACCAAATAACAGCCGTCGCCTGTGCGCGACATTGCAAATTAACGAAGCATGGCGCTTCAAATAAAACAACTGCAATAAGGCGCGAGAAACGGCTCGCCCGCGAAAACTCTTCCGGAAAGTTTATGCTCACTTGCTGCTGACCTCCGGTACTTTTAATTAATAGCGAGGACACGACGGGGCTCTGAATTTCTTCTATTTCGTTTTGACAAGTAAGATTCGATCACTCTTAACCGTCTGAAATAAATGTATTAAACCTGGTGATAAGACAAAATTCATGCGTTTAAATTTTGAAATATTCTCAGAGCAGGTGAATAAAGAATTCCTGCGTGAATTGCAACACTTGCCAAAATTGGCATGAAAGAGTTGACCTTTGATCACTTTGCCAGCAGATAAGATAAGGCAGACAAAAATTTGGCAATGAAACGATAACGAAATCGTAGTTATTGAATTATTGAGTTCAATATAATACCGGTTTATGTACTCGAATCTGCAATTCAAATCCGGCGTTACAAATCAAACGTTCAGTCCGATGAAACAGAGATCGAGGTGGAGATGTTGATCAATGCAATTATTCATAAAATATAACAAGCATCGCGCTCCGTGAATTATTGGGTTGTTGCGTGTTTTGTTAACCCGTGCATCGATTAACATCTTCATTCGCGAGAATGGCTAATTACCGTAATCAATTGGGTGTATCTAAAACTAAACCGTGAAATGTATACACGAAATGAGTTACGGGTAACAGTAAACCTACAACACGAGATACTTGAAGCGGCGCACAGTGGGGTATGTGTCAATTTCAAAAATATAACGTAAACTGTAATTTCTTTATTGCTCGAAGTTGTTGAATGTATGGAGAACAATGTACTAAATTTGTTTTTATTCATTTGTAAAGTTTACGAATCTCTAAACTGAATCGAAAGTCCAATGTGGAACGTTGACGACCTCGTATCTTGCGTACAATCAGGATTAAAACACCTTATCAAATTAATTTTCCTTTTATTCATTTGATTTCGCATCAGTGTTTGCCAGGGCCACCGATTCGTTGCGTTTCGACGGGAAATACCGAGACACCCTCCTATCCCTTGCTATTTTCGTTCGAATGCGGATACTTGATGAAAGCTATACATCGGGATTACACAGATCGTAAATCCATTATTGTAATCGACGTGTGTACACGTGCCGAGGAAAAATTGCGTGGAACCGGGTACGATTCGCTCGGCGTTTAACATCGTTTGCCAGCGTCGCGATTCGAGCATTATGAAACGCACAGAGAGAGGGAGAGGGGGAGAGAGAGAGAGAATATTTCAACGTCGAAGCACGGGACACAGGAGAGAAGCAAAAAATATTGCAATGCCGGACCGGTTGCTATCGAGACTCCCATAGCAAGCCTCTCGACAAAGGTTCGGGCTTTCGCGAAATGTTTGATCAAATCGAATCCACGGTACCATTATTAATTGGGCAGTGTTTGGTTAACTCGTGTACCGATACGCCTGTATCCGGCACATGAAAAACGCTCAACGTTCAATTAGCAAACTAAATGATAAAGATCGAGTTGTGCAACGTGTTTTAGTAGATTCTGATCTACTCCGGTTAATTTGTGTTAATTGGGGATAGGCAACAGTGTTAGCCCAGGGCCCAAAAATTGAATTTGAGAGATGAAAAACTGGCGTGAGCTCCAAAACTTGAACTTTTTTATCATTAATACTAGATTTACGGAGCATTAACAGTGAGTATTTTACATTACTTTATACAAATAAGAAGAACGTGTAATTCCTCGTAGATGGATCTTCGCAATCTCAATAATCGTAAATTAAAAATATTAGAACCCGTATATGGAAGACATTAGACAATTTGCCGTAAAACGATGGAGTTTTTATAAAAATGTGAAAGCCCACAGCATTTATTTTTATAGTTGAAATATCTCTTCGAATGATTGCTCCCAGCTGTCACCGTCGGATATTTGTCCAAGAACCGGTCGCGTTCGTCCGGGAGATAAACAAAAATTGTTTCAAACCCCGGCGACAAATCCGGCTGGTGCTGGAATCTCGAAAATGATTAAAACCGTCGTACCGACGATGGCATTTTTTAGTATCAATATTTACCCGCGTTGTTTGCCGTACACGGTACCGATTCCCCGTTTCGTCCGAGCGATCGCGATGAAAGGATCAGTTTTCACCGGAATTTTGTTATCCGATTTTTCGTAGCTGAAATTCGCCGGTACGGTGCCTCGCGCAGTCAGTCAATTAACGCAGGCGCAAAATTCATGGTCGCTACAGTCCCGTGTCTGCGCACACGTTCCGCGTCAACGCGTCCTCTCTGGTCTCGGCGGAGCGGGACGATATTTTAACGAAAGACTCATTAACTAGTCGTCGTTTCTATCATTCATTACGGACCCCGACATATTGATCTCGCGACGATCGTTTTATAGGCGCGAGTATCCCCGTTCGCATAATTACGCACGGACCGTGCCGAACGTCGAATTTTAACGAATACCTTTGAGTTTCGCCCGCGAATAATTATTCTCCGACGCGCGTAATTTGTTCTCGTCGAACTTGATTACCATCGTATATGCAAATCCTCTGTAATTTGTTTGTCCACGGACAACCCGATTCTCTGTAACCCGTTAATGGGTCACGGATTCGCGTGTAAGCTGCTTGGGAACTCATTAACTCATGAACTCATTAAGGTTTACGGAGCACTAAAACCGGCTATTTTGCAATACCTCATAAAAATAACAAGAACGTGCTACCCACATTTTGAAATGAATTTGCTAAATAATTTCTTACGTACGCATCCTAGAATCTGAATAATATTAAATTAAAAATATTAGAATCCGTCATTTTGACGGGTCCCGTAAATCTAGTGTTAATGAAAATAATTTCACGTCCGAGTCGAGATTCGTTTTAATTGCACAAAGCGATCTATGAACGAATGAACTCGATTAAACTGGAATATCGTAGAAGTGTGCAGAAGACAAGTAGTACCGAGTTCTCCGTAAAAATCTTTTGATCCGATTAATGATTAAGGCGAAGGATTCGAGTAAAATTATTTCCTCGACGACGGGAAATGCAGTGTGCGGTACCGTTGCGTCACGGAAGGAGCAGCGAAGGAAAAGAGGCGACGCAGGAAAGGGTAAAATTTTTGCAGAGGAGAGGCGTTTCATTGTTCGGCGACAGGATTACGCGCACCGGCGGACACGACAATAAACCGGAAGAAAATAATGGCACTTACGATTTACTGGCTGGACAACGATAAAGGAGGCTCGTATCGCGCGTCGGACACACCGGCGCGCCATTGGAGTTTTAATTTGTAAGCGTGCGTCCGATATGAACCCGGCAGAACCTAGAAAAGGGCACGTCGGCGCGCAGCGATATGCACCACGTGCGCATCGACGTGTTCTTAAGTGCCGCGGGGAAAACTCGTTCGGAACAATGACCACGAGAAGAGTTCGTATATCTTCCTGTTATCGGCTGCAGTCCGAGACCGTTGCACCGTTTATTGCACTCGGCCCGATACCCGAAATCGTGCTCGAGTTACGACCGATGGTTATATGATCGCTGTGTGCGAATTAGCCTCGTGAAAGCTCTCAGTTGAACACCAGGCCTCGAGACTGCCCCGAAACTTTTTAACGTAGTATTTCAACATTTATTGCGCGCAGAACTTTTTCACATTATCGTTTAAAGCCGAGACCCGGCGCACAGTGGTCCTGATCAGAAAATTTAGTGTCAATAATATATTATCATTATGTTACAAATGGGTGAGAAAAAAAAATCAAAAAATTATTTTACTAATATTTGTATTTGTCGTTACATACTTTATGTCACGTAATTATTCATTCTTTATTCATTCTCGACAAAAGTACCGTAATACTTTTTTTTAAAGGGAATAGAAAGATGCATCGATTTGCATAAAAAGAAAAGCGTCGTCTAACGGCACGTAAGGATTTTTTAGGGTCCTCGGACAGCTAGAACAGATGCTAAACCGTGTGCCGCAGCTCGGTCGCTGTTGTCACTTAACGTTAAACCGAGTTGAGCAAAGTTAAACCCTGAAGATGAACACGTTTACGGAGTTGGCCGAGTATAACCCCGCAGTGTTTGTTCCTCGCCTGCAAAGGATTTCGAAATTGAACCCCGCATAATTCCTCGAAGCGAAGGCGCGCTCGCGAATAACTCGTTCGCCTGAAACCGGGAAACTTGGCTCGTTACTGCCACGAAAGTCAGGACTTGTTGTTATGCACCGACAAAAATAGATTCTGCGGGAAACACTCAACGGCGACTTATGCGAACACGTACCTGCTATCAGCAATGAAAACTGATTATGCACCTGTGTTGAACTGCTTCGAGAACGAAAGAAACACCGAGCAGATTATAACTCGTAAACGAATTAACTAATATAGATGAAATTTTCTATTTTACTATTTCTTTTGCGATTCCAATTCAAACTTGTTTAAAAAATTTTTTACACCTCGTCTAATAAACTGATCCTTCTAACTTCTCGGTAACATTCAAGTGATTTGATCTAATTTTTAAAGCGTTCTGTTGCCTCAAATAGTGTAGACTCAGTTGTGCTCGTTACCGTACATACGTACACGGGGGTAGGTAGCAAATATTTGCGTTCGCTAACGAAGCAAACATCGGTTGGTTGTTGCAGAAGTAGAGGAGCGGTCCGGCGGGAAGGCGCGCGGCGGTAAACTAGCGCGTCGTGCGCGCTCCTTCAAGGAGGACTTCCTGGAGAAGCTCTCCCAGATGCGTTCCCCGGGCAGCGGAAGCGGGGGCGGAGGCAGCGGGGCGGCCACGAGGGCGGCTTCGCCCTCCTCGCCGCGAACGCCTAGGGACAAAAACGCCCCCGTCTGCACCACCGACACCGCGGCGGCCGCCCTCGACAAGAACCCCATCCGTGACCTGCACATCCACGTGCGACAGGTGCAGCTGGCGCTGCTCCACTTCAGGGACGTTGTCTGGAAGAAGAAGCTCGAGATGCTGCCGGGAAACGGCACCATCGTCCTCGACACCGTCACCACGATACAGTCCGTGCTGAAGTCCTATCTCCTTTACGAGAACAGGTGGGAACCGTTCCTCCAGGTCAGGCCTGGGCAACCGGTGACTCGCGAGCCACAAGCGGCTCCTCTTCCCACTCCTGAGACCCCCCACCATGCTCCTGTGGAGCCTGGAAGGGGGCGATGTCTCCAGGAGAGATGGAAGCACCGTAGGGGAACATAATAGGGCCAGTGGTGGGGGAACCCGCACACTGGTAGGTCGAGAAGCGACGGCGGGGAAGAAGTTGCCCAGGCCTGCCCAAGTTCATTACGGGTGAATAGAGTAATTTAACCCCTTGCTATTTATTTCGTGATTATAATAATTACAAGTTCTTCGTCGTTCGGAATTTCCTAGAAAACGAAAAAGATAATATTTATTATATGCCTTTTTCTCCAAAAGATATATATACAGGTTGAGGCAAGGGGTTAACGGTTTGATTCAAGCAATCATTCTAATGACACGAAGAGTTTTTCCGACTCTTAAATAGAAAGTATGTGCCAGGCGACTGATCTGATGCTGTTGTTGTTTTGATTATTATTATTGTAGCTCCGCTCTGGGTTCAGCGACGGATCTAGTCTATCAGACACTAGCGCAATTGTTACAGCTCTGTGACGAGGTATTGCTGCAGGGCGATCAATCACCAGCGTTGGACACGGAGCACGTGACCCACGTCATAAGAGTGGTTGAAGAAGCTGTGAAAAATTTGGTTGCCCTGGCGAACGAGAAGATCGCCAACAGACAGAAACCTGCAGCTGTCGCTGCTAACAACAGGTATCAACAGATCCATCTTCGTTTCACTTACGAGCGAAGGATTCCAACGAACAGATTTCGATTTTAACGAACTGTTGTACTATGACAGCGTAACGACAGCCTCCTAACGATAAATATGAAATATGAGGCCGTGCATGCTTGGTGGTTTCGAAGATGTTGACGCGTGAATGTCTTCGCTGTTGGAAAAAGTCTTTGAACTATACGCACACATAAACCGTGGTAAAATTGAAGTCGAACAGTTGGGGTTCTTTCCCTTGCTAGAGAAAAATAGACTACTGGAAATGTTTATTCTAGGATCTGAATATACAGGGTGTCCCGTAACTGGTGGTACAACCGTGCAGGGGATGATTCTACGTGAAAAACTGAGTCGAAAGTATAGAATAAATGTTTCAACAAATTTTATTCTATATTTTCGACTCAGTGTTTCATGTAGATTCACCACCTGCTCGGTTGTACCACCAGTTACGGGACACCCTGTATAATTCTCGTGGCATACTCAACCACTTCGCGACCACTGACGAGTTATCTCGCGACGCAATGTCGCTTACGCTTTGCCACAGACGAGTTATCCCGCGACCAACCTATAAACGAAACTTGTTCGCGAGATAACTCGTCCGTGGTCGCGAAGTGGTTAATATTAATACTGAGATACTGCGCTCTTGCGAATTAGTAGAGCCGTGTAAATTGTTGAGCACCGACAACAATCGAGAGTTGGCGTGACGCGATAAATATTTCCAGTAGCGTAAAACCGTATTTTTTTGTGTCGTCATGTACCAATGAAAACTTGACAATGATTGAAATGGTTTCAGAACGTCGGGTTATGGGTCGGAATTGACGCCACAAAGAAATTCCTTACCCGATATTCCGCTAACCCCGAGGGAACGGCAGATTTTAGAGCAGACCGCTGCGACTACTAGTCTGGTCCGTAGTTCGCATAGTTCCGAGTCGATTTTAAGGGATTCTAGTCCACCCCCAAAACCACCACTCCCTGAGAGGTAGTTCCCTAAGCTTCACATAGTAGCGATCAGTGTGAGGCAAATCATAAGCGAAACGAAGACCTATTGTCATCGCCAAAACTTTATATTCACCGAATTAATAATAATCCCGAATCTTTTACAAGTGGAAATCTCTGATTTTCCGTGGAGTATTCTGTGACAACGGAAGTTTGTATAAACATTGCAACGGTTGTGGACTGAATGAATTTATTGATCGTTTTAGTCTGTTTCTCGAAAGAACACAACTGAAACACGCCCATGGTCATAATAGCTGTCCACTCCACTGCCACTGCTTCATACCTATGCAATATTGGGAGTGGAGTGGACAGCTATTATGACTGTGGTCTTCTTTTGAAAAGCAGTGCATAGTAAATAATCGTTTAATTGATTTAAACTGAAAAATTGATAAATCATTTCAACAGGCAAACTTGTTGTCTCGTTTAGGAACAATTACTTGAACTGCGGATCAAATTATTTTTACAATTACCATTCTGAGGACACAGATTTTTTAAAATATTGTAAGCTTTCTCTTCGGTGTACTAGATCGTGTATCAAAATTAGAAATATTGAAATGAAAGGATGCCTTTTTGTTATTCGAATAGTTAAATCATTGGTTTGTAATTTTATAAATTAGATCCGATGATACATTTGAAATTTTCTGATACCGAATTTTTTCGTCGCTCGTGTGCGTCAGAGAAATGTGTGGCAAGTTATTATAAATAAATTGGCACTATATGGATCACAAGCAACCGCCACGGATGTCCAATTCAATCCTGTTTGGGCTGCAAGGTCCAAGATTGACTCGTCGTGGGACGCGTTTATTCGGATTGTCACCAGCCAAATTAATTTTGAGTGACTGATTCAAACATAGAATAAGTGATGTTCCATGATTTATGCTGTATGATTTATGCCGTACGTATTACGTTTACTTACATGAAAACAAAGCAAACCAAGAAACGAAATCAAAGAAACAAATTCGCAAACGTTTTTAAACATGTTATAGATAATACAATATTTTAAAAATGCACAAATAGGTCCATTAATAAATAGATTCAGTCCTTCCTGGGGTTGTGGTATCGATTAGAAAAAATCAGAAGAATGTATAAAGCATTGCACCAGCAACAAAGCTTTGTTAAATGCCTCACACTGATACAAGCATGCACTGTGTATGTAGTATTAGTATCATTTTACGCTGAAGCGGATCACTTTCTGAACAGGATGTTAAAAGTAAATACTTTTTAAGTTTTTGTTACGAACTTTTTAAGCTAAAGCGCATCGGAGAGCCGATTGCCCTAATTAACTTTGAACTCCTCCTCAAAGTTTCCTTTCAGAATATTCTTCGATCGAGAATGTTTCAAGTGAACGAGTTCGACAACAACTGCTGATAAAAAATTAATCCATCCACGTTGTTATAATAATATTAATATTTCATCTCTTCCGGTTCTCTCGTCGGAAATCTTTTAAATCCTAAATAACGATTCCATTAAAGATAATCCATTTAAAATAATCCATTCAGACCCATTCAATCTCTTTCGGTGGATCTGCATTATTGAATTCTATTCACATTTCAGTCATAAAAGAGTATTTCACGGATATGTTTAATTTATCTTTCATCGCTATTTCGATTTCTATCCGGATCCTAGGGTGTCTACAAATTTTGTTGAAGTTGACCTGACAACGACTGTCCCGCTGAAGGAAATATTGTTGACTTTTATATGGTTTCTTATCGTTAAAAATGACAGAGATATTTTAAAATATCAGGTGACTCGCTCTGTGCAGATATAAATCGTCTGATTTCATTGCTTGGGACTTCATGAAATACTTGATAACTGGAAAAATTCGCAGAAGACGGCTAGGGAGACTTTATGAAACCGTTCGTCAGAGTCGGGAAAGTGATCCGTTCGGCGTCTAATGAAATTCTCGGCGATTGAGACCGGTATTGATATTTCAGAACAAACGTGTGTCTGTCGGAGGAAAATAGCTCTTCCGGGACACCGCCGCCGTTGCCCCCGAAACGGAGAACGCGGGCTCAGCAATTGTTGGAGGAGTCCGAAGGTCTTTTAGCGTCTAGTCTTGATAGGGTCTCCCTGCGAAGTCGATCTCCAGAGGATTCGTCGTCACTTTTAAGCGCGTCGGCTGGAAGTTTGGATTCGGCTCTGAATCATTCTCGCGACGAGGACGAGATCAGAGCGATCATGGGACCAAACGACGAGTCTCTGAACGACAGTATGGATCTCAGCCTAATAGCTACTATTCAAGGTAACTGATTTTTCGTTCGACGGACACTCGGTCGAGTGGTCGAATAATCTTTCTTAGTAATAACACTCAGTTTATACATCAAACTATTAATGATAGTTTTCGACGAAAGTAACGTAGTTGTTGTAAGAAAACAAGAGGAGCTTGGTTTGGAATTATTCTGGGTGGCTTCGAGTCTTCGAAGAAGTAAATTCTATTACCAGGTTATTTTGCTTTCCGAAAATTTTCTAATTAGATGCTTCTATTAATCTTGCCTAGAGTAAGGGTCCCAATTACTGTGGGGGCACTAGTTACCGTGCCTATATTAATCACGCTCATTTTTAAAGCATAATAAATATTAAAAAAGAGACATACATATACAGGGTGAGGCGCCAGAAACAGGCCACCTGAATAACTCGGCTGCTATTGGTGTTAGGAAGCATCTGATGCATTTCTCCCTAACACCAATAGCAGCCGAGTGATTCAGGTGGCCCGTTTCTGGCGCCTCATCCTGTATATATCAACTGATTTTAACGAAAAAATTTGATGTCTCTTCTTTAGCGTTCATTAAGCTTTAAAAATAATCAAGATAGGCATGGTAATTGATACCACCAAAGTAATTGGATTCCTCACTCTAGTTTATAAAATCACAGAACACTCAGATAACAAGGACTGAAAGCCCCCAAGAAGGTTACGACAGAATTCCGCAAGTGCGTTTCCATATGTGTCCAGAAGAACTCGGTACACACGCCTCTTACTCAGCGAAATAATTCTGAATCGCGTTCGACTGAATCGTCAAGCCAGTCTTACTAGGAAAGTCCCAGAGTGCAGATCACGCAGACCTGCTCGTTAAAAATAGTCAGTTTTCACTAACAAGCGATACAAAACTATAGGAAAAAGGTAAAATTCTCTATACACAATATCATGGAAAAATCTCATTATTTAATCATACGCATTAACAATTTGACCGCCAACGTTGATCATACATGATTATCGCAATTTCACCGCCAAGCTTGAACGTCAATTTTCATTACAGTCTATGAAGTTAATCAAATTATAATCGATATTATAATCATATATTCAATGTTTAATTCGCTTGTGTATTTAATGTAATGTTTGCTTACGTATTTCATCTGTTTCACAGGCATGCAAGTCAATGGCACTTCAAACTGTAGCTGCTGGGACGGTTCCGAATCGAGTATACCGAGCACGATGCTGTTGGGTCAACAAACTCCCCAAGAAATGCTTAACGCGTTCACCGGTACGCGACACAAAATTCATTTTCGACGAATACCAATATCACGGTAACGGGAGCAAGTGACGTCACGCGTTTATAAGCGCTAAGAAAAATGTATGAGCTAAAATTACGCAAGATTTCCTGAAATAGCTACTGGAGCAGATAGCGTAGGCGTCAAACAGACCTTCTGACCACGCGAATATACAGTATCGTATAGATCTTCATCGAAGTCGGTGGAATCCGTTAGCATTCATTTTCTCGATCAGTTCAATGATAACACTGTCCAACAAAATCAAACTTTCTTCGAGTTTTGCAATATCTGTTGGTTGATTCTTATACACTTTGTCATTCTAAAACCAAATCCGAAAGCAGAATTGCTCTATCGCGCAACGTTTTCGAAAAATATTGGTTTTTGTAAAAATGCATGATTTTGATAAAACTTGATTTGGTTTTAGAATGACAAAGTGTATAAGAATCGCCCAACAGTTATTGCAAAACAATTTTGGTGTTGGATAGAGTGATCAGAAACCCGTCATGTCGGTCGACTGGGAAACTGCGAAAGCTCTCCTCCGTAAGAAGGATCATTCTCAGACGTTTGCCAGCGCAAATTTATCTTGAAATGAGGCATCCTCGACGCGTTACGGTGCGTGATACGGCGATCGTGTTTCAGGTATAGAAGGGAAACTGGAACGATTATCCACCCAAACGCAAGAGTCCGGTGTGGCGTCGATGCACTCGCAACGAAGTTCGTCCCAAAGTTACGCCACCTCCAGCATCGCATCGAAAAGATCATCCCAGCAGAGTAGCATTAGTTACAGCTCCCAGACGTTTAACTCGCAGCAGCAATCGTTCTCCCATACCAAGATGTCTTCTGACAGTAACGGGTCCATATTCACCCAGAAGACAATGAGTAGTTCGAAAAGTACCATTAGCACAACAAATATATCCGGAACCGGGGACCCTGCGTTGCTCGAGAAACTGGTAAATGTGGGTGTTGCATGCTCCTCCCTGTTGTTCTCATTTTGATAAGAAGCCCAGTCGGATGTAGCGTCGCACAATTTCTAAATTATTCTATAGTAGACGAATACATTATCCAACAGCTAATTATCCTACGCTAAGTAGTCGGCCGAGAGTTAATTTTTCAACGTTGTCAGTTTTCCCATTAATTACGTCATTTATATTTGTTACAACAGCTTTTTGTACAGTTTCTCTTTCGTTTATTGTGTCTGTAATTCCTCGCGAATAAGTCATAACTAAACGGCAGATCTTTACGCATTTAGAACTTATCGAAGCCTTGGAAAAGAGTTAGAATAAAATTCTGTTTCGCTTCGATTTCACGGTTTGAAATCCATACACGTATGTAAGGGTAAAAAATCTAGACAAACTGCCGCTTCAATATTGCAATGAGCAGTTTAGAAGTGGTCAATTGTGTTTCCTAAAAGTCCAATCTAAAAGAAGAAATACATTTCTGTTGAACTTCTGCTTGTTGCAATCGATGCAGACAATGTTGATCTTGCGTAAGGACTTGCGCGGTCTAGTTATGACGTTAATAGTTGCTCTGCATCAACTTCAAACTTATACTGTTTTTGTATTATGTAGGAACTAGAGTCGATTTCCGTGTCAGACACAAACGGCGTGCCCCCGGCGTTGCCAGAGAAGCGTTCGAAACGTAGAAAAGAGCGTCAGCCGTCGCAGTACGACAATGTACCTGAGAACGAGCATTTATCAACCTGTAGTTTACATACCAGTAACGGCGACAGTCCGGATGCCAGTAAACCACCGCCGCTTCCGCTTAAAAAGAGACACAGTAAGTCGAACCGTAAATTAACTGGGAGGACAGTAATAAAGCAATTAACGACCGGTCCTCGAATCCACGCTGTGTCTGCTTTATTACCGTCCGATATACAGTGACCGGCATAATAAACTGACCATCCTATATCGTATGCAAAATATCTTAAAACTAATGTTTTTAATGAAAAAGGATCCCTACTATTCGGCTTAACTTTATTTTAACGAAACAAGCATTTTCTTATATGACAAAAAAAAACGTGACCACTTTGTAAATCTCAATTTGTACTTGGAGAAAGAATTAAATTTAATATTTAGTATGACCTCCTTTGGCCTTAACACTAGATTTACGGAGCACTAAGTAGTGTATCAGTGTGTCTTCTGACCCCCCTGATGAAGCTAGCTGCAATGCAATGTAATAGTAGGGATCCTTTGTCATAAAAAACATAAGTTTTAAGATATTCTGCATACGATATAAGATGGTCACATTATTATGCCGCTCACTGTAGATCTTAGATATTGTAATCGATACGGTACAGCGAGAATAGATTATCGTCGAAAATTGAGTTGGCGCGGAGAAAATTGTTGTAGAAAAATTGGATAGATGATATACTTTAGAGTAGATGCTCCGAAATCTGTTCCTGGTAGTAGGTTAAAACTGATGAAATATTTTGTATCCCCCAGTGTTCCAATCAGTGGCATATTCTGGTAAGTGGGGTCCTGCCCACACAAAATCAGCTATCCCACAGCAAACACTTTCACGCTAAGTTGGAATCCTTCGTTTCACGCATTAACACACGATTTTAAGCTCCTAGCTTCTTTGCGGCATGTTTATGATCTTCCATTTATTCTCTCGTTTTTATGAGAATGATTTGATACACGTCATTTGGTTTTGATGCCGAGCTTGGACATTTTATATTCGTATCTTTAGCTTTCCTCGTGGCTTATCTTTGATTGATTAATGTGACATTAAAGGCCGGACAATAATATTACTTTTCCTTTCTGCGTATTAAGGGGGCCGGCATGGTTTGAAATCATGGTTTGAATTTATTTAGTTTTTCGTGTTTAACGCGCATTCTTAATGCGCTTCTTTGAATTGCTCGTAATAGTTCTGCTGCGAGTTCTAAATTTCATTAACAATAGAAACTAATCTTGAGCTGCCCGCGTGGGCGTCGGCATTGTTTCACTAATCGACTTGACCTTTTCTGGCTAATAGTCAGTTAACACTTATGCTTCTTCAACTGGAACAGCTCCGGAGAGTTCAGTTTCCACCTTCACGCGATTATGTGTGAAGAGTTCGCTCTAGTATTGCAGTTTTAGAAATGAAAGCAGTCTTGCTCGTGTAACTATATAGTGTTCGATCCCGGTGAACCGAATTGATCGTCTATGCAAAAATGTTGTTCAAAATATTGCATTCTCATTCCAGTAAGTTGGTTCGAAACTTTGCGTGCTCGAATTTTCTCTAACATTTAAGTCTCAGGATACAATACATGCTTGTGCATCAGTGTTTTTTCTGTATTTTATTCACCTGCGCTTTTAATACGTTTTATAACATAAGTCATGCTTGTATCTACCATATGTATTATACATATCATGGAATCACATTTTTTATTTACCTTTTTATGTTATTACACCGTTCGCCGTCCAACGTATTATAAAAGTTACTCAAACTTGCTTGTGTCTATTTCAGTTATGGCGTACATGGAGATGTTTGGGAACTGTTCCCACAGCAACAATGACTTCATCTCTGGTCTTGGGACTCGCCATTCGGTGGCAGCTTATAATTCAATGCAAGCGGAATGGCAAAAACACGAGATGGCCCTTACCACCACCCAGTCCTGCTCCTTCGTGGCGCACACTATGGCTACGTTACACGACAGCTCAAAGTATGTGATTTAATCTGCTCAGGTACATCGCGTTCTGACACTCTGCGTACACACGTTCCTGTTTTCTTTCAGTACCTCCATAACCATGACACCGCCGGCAACCGAAATAACAAATAATTCTAGTCTCCCACCCGCATTGCCACCAAAGAGATCCCGTTCCATTAAATCGAACGCAACGCCCCCGCCCATATCACCGAAACCTACCGTTAGTATGCAAAGTATACACACGATTGACCCCGTGGTCACTTCGACTCCGGTGAAAACAGAAGAGACCGTGTCCACGCATGAGAAGAAAGAACTCGCGCCTTCGACTCCAGTGAAATTGGTGAGTATATCAGTTCTCAAAGTGTACCAGACGGGGACACCCTTTAAGAACCTAATTACTTCTGTGAAATTGGGCCAAATGAGTTTTCTTCTTTTGAGGTGTTCGAGGGGTTGAATGCTTCTAACGTCTCCACAAAAATTCCAACGCACCGGCTAGCTATTCTTCAATTGTGAATGTCTCGTTTTTCAGAATAATGTTACCTTGGAAACGATATTGCCATCTTCGAGACCCGCGAGCAATGCTCTGTCGTCGATATCGGTCGACGAGAACACTCTTGAACTGAGAGACGTTGACCAGGACAAGTATTCTCCGAGCATACTCGAGGAATTGGATGTCACCAAGTATTTAGTTTTTAAGAAGCCCGACGAGGAAGGACCGGACATACGTGGAGGACATCCGGATGCACTGCTGATCCATGCAACCAAAGCCAATAAACACGGTAAGCGCGGTAAGCCTTGATCGTTCTAAGAAATGTATCATTAATGAACGATGTTCCTGAAAGAATATAATCATCGCGTTTCTTTCATGCTTCTTAGACGAGAAGGAGTCAGGTCAGTCGGTACTTCCTTCGGCGTTTGTGTTTTAAATTTGTGCAACTTCAACATTGGACAGTAACAACAGAAAAAATTGGATACAATATTAACGAACGCCTATCTTCTTACAGATTTCCTATACCAAGAAGCATTCTTAACGACGTATAGAACCTTTATGCAGCCGCTCGAACTAATTCAGAAATTGCACAGACGTCATCAGCAATTCTGTTGTTCTGCCGACGTCGTTGAACAAAGGGCATCTCGCGAGGCATTCGCGTTACTAGTTAGAGTCGTTAGTGATTTAACGTAAGCCATTCTCTATATAAAATCGTGTAGTTCCAGTAATCAGGGAACCGCTAAGAAAGTATTGTACTTTTCTAGCATATCGGACCTCGACGATACTCTCCTGCAGACCTTAATGGAATACGTGCTGCAACTGGTATGCACCGGCGACCTCACCATGGCGAAGGCTCTGCGAGTGAAAATTTTAGAGAAGCACCAAGCGAAACAGTTGCAGTCGGCGCAGCCGATCCTCTCGTCGCTGAGCGTGACGACGAAGCAAGCTTCTCTTCTCGATTTCAAGAGCGAACAGATAGCCGAACAAATGACGCTGCTCGACGCCGATTTGTTTATGAAAATCGAAATACCGGAAGTGCTGATCTGGGCCCAGGAGCAGAACGAGGAACGGAGCCCGAATCTAACCAGGTTCACGGAACACTTCAACAAAATGTCGTACTGGGCCAGATCGAGGATTCTCGAGCATAGGATGGAGAACGAGGCGAAGGATCGAGAGAAATACGTGGTTAAATTTATTAAAATAATGAAGCACCTTAGAAAGATCAACAATTTCAATAGTTATCTAGCCTTGCTTTCTGCACTGGATAGCGCGCCTATTAGAAGGCTCGAGTGGCAAAAGCATATTACAGAAGGCTTGAAGGAATATTGTGCTCTTATCGATAGTTCTAGCAGTTTTAGAGCCTACAGGCAAGCTCTGGCTGAAACGCAACCGCCGTGTATCCCGTACATGTGAGATCCGTTTTCGATACTATTTAATAACGATGTGCTGCAGCAATTGATAATCGAATAAACGTCCTGCCTGTTTTCAGTGGTCTCGTCTTGCAAGATCTTACGTTCGTGCATATTGGAAACAGTGATTTATTACCCGATGGCACTATTAACTTTTCGAAAAGATGGCAACAGTTTAATATCGTCGAAAATATGAAAAGGTTCAAAAAAGGGTACGGTCTTCCTGTGTTTTACATTCCGTTCGCTTATTTTTATCAGTTATTACCGACCGAGGTTTGTCGAGCTTCTCACGGGAAACAATAGTTTACAATATTCGTTTTATTCTTGAGCGGACGAACCACCGGACGTGACAACTATATGCGGTTAACGTCTTCTGAATGCAACCTTAATTCACGAACCTGGTAATTCTTTGTTGCAGGAGATACTCGTTCAAGAAACACGAACGTATAATAACGTTCTTCAACAATTTCAGCGATTTCCTCTGTGAGGAGGCGATGTGGCAGATTTCGGAGAGCATCAAACCGCGTGGAGGTAAAAAGGCCCAGTCGCAGAACTAGAATATATCTAACCCTTTCACTGCCTGCGTCTCGAAATCGAAAGGCTGAACCAATGAAATTAGATCGTTTATATATATTTATGGTATTTAGATAATCGCTTGATCGCAAAACCAAACGAAAATTATACAACACACCGAAGGCAGTGAAAGGGTTAGCTCGGTCTACACCGTTTCAACAGCCTCTGTGAGGTTGTATTTTACTTTACGGTAATTTTAATATTCAGTCGATAATTAATCGAGAAGGAGGAACGCAAAAGCTAAGAAGCATGTGTTTGGATTAAATCGAGAGACTTTTGATGTATTCATTTCGTTTAATATTAATCGTGTTGTGCGAACATCGATTGAATCGAAACGTCGAAAGTTGCGAGAAGAGTTCGGGAGACTCTAAATGAATTAGATAGATCGAATAATGTCTCAAGCGCATTTTTGTAGATATTTTTTCCTTTTGCCATAAGATAGCGTGGAAAATCATATTTGCTAATGGAACCTACGCAACGTTTACTTAAAAAGAAAAAAAAAAACAATGCAGCTGTAACGATGCTTAACATAGCACAAAGGGCGAGAAACCCTCACTTTGAACTATTCTATATGTATGTCTATATGAAAACTATTTATTTATTTCCTTTTGATCAGCGAATTGTAAAAAGTAGTGGATGTCCTTCTTTTTTTAACTTATTTAGATATATATATATATAAACGTCCATTATATAGCTTTAATGTAGGTAGAAGAACTTTTCGAACGTCAACAGTGAACTGTTGACTGTGCAAGGAAGAAACACCAATAATTCCGTTAATTAATGTAGAACCATCGTTCGCTTCGGATAAGCGGCTGATCGTCGCGCTTCTCCGAGCACATGGTACGACTTGATCGTAACTGTTACATATACTATTGTATATGATTATATAGAAAACCACTTTTTGTTGGGAACTTGTTAATAGGTATCCAAGCTTTCAGCTTTAAGTCGAGCGGTTACCCAGAGGTATAGGTAAATTAAGTATGAAATGGAAGAAAACCACAATCGTAACGGCAAAATTGAATTGAACAGTTTCGAGCATCACCTTCTATTTTATCGCGTTTCGAAAAAAAGACTTTTTGTATCTTTTAATACTAGCTATGCTACGTTCGATAGCTCTCAACTAGGCGAAAGTGAGAATTCTGTTTTCTTACATGTAAATACATTCCGTTAGATCGAGGAAATCTGATCCAAGTCGATTTACCGTTATTCAAGAAACAACAATTCGCGTCTCCGTGGAAATTTATCGGAACTTAATAGAGTGCATCAAGTTTTAAATCTTCTGAGATAAACGACACCGCTGTAATGATGATGGCTGTTTGTGTGCCTCATACTATAGGATGAATGAATATCTGCCTATTAATTAATATTTCTCCGGTTATTGTTTTCTTTTTTTGTTTTCCTTCTTTCTTTTTTCTAGAAATAAATGTCTTGTATACAAAACACTCGACGACAGAACTATTGATAACCGGGCTTAAGAGAGTTTAAAGAGGTCTCTGTCGTTTGTTGCCGACAACGGGTTGTCGCACGGATTTATTATTCACGTTGGAAAGGCCTAAGCAGTTGATAAATTAGTGTCGGTCTATAAACATACGCGAGTTTATCGAAACACTTACCAATACTTAAAACGTCGTGGATGGAAAGCAGAATAGCCACGACTAGTCACCGAGGTGTAGTTAGAAGTTTGCTATTACAATATAAATATGATAAACAGTCGTCAATTTTCAGGACATGCACCAAATATACATACTTAACTTAGCTTTCAATATCAAGGTCACCGGGATGTAACAGCCGATGAAATTGTGATTACTATATAGATGCACTCCGTTGATATCGATGGTAAACAATGGTAAAAGAAAAATCAAAAAACAGGTGTCAACCCTTGGTTACAAAATTTTTAACGAACCGTAATTGTTGCGCCGATAATTAAGCGAGAATCGTATAAAACGACAGGCCTGTCCAACTTCGAAGGAACGAAGAAGTGGGGAAACGGGGGTAAACGTGGCCCGCGAGCCGCGGCTTGGACAGGCCTGACGTACAGCGATGAACATTGAATTTCTTTCAACGTGAATTCATGCTGCGTGGTCGTGAGCGAATGTGGGTGATAAAAGAAACAGATCTGTTCGAATAATCGATACGTATAAATGACTCGTCTAATCTAAGGCTAAGAGAACCTTTATTAACGTTGTACATAGTTTGATCGTATTCATAATTTCTTGTACGTACGCGAGTGTCTTCTATTACCCGTAATTGTATATACACAGTGTATTATCTTTACATTAACTTGCGCGTGACGTAATCAGCTCATACATTTTTTAAGTTCGTTGAAATCATTGTGAAAGCACATTGCGTTATCATATATCGAACGATCCAGTACCGCAGAGAGCTTCGAAATCGTGCAAACGAGTAGCAACCGGCAAATTTTTTATGACAATCAAAATCAAAATGTCGCATCTTTATTTTGTAATCCGAAATAGATTCAACCTACTTTAACTGTTCGTATCTCGGAAGAAAACTGAGATTGCGAAATAAGTAAGAAATTATTTGATGATTATAAAGAACGAGTGTGCGCTTCACTTGATGCACGATTTGGATGTAAATATACATCTATTATTTTTGATTTTGTTTTTCTTTTTTTTTCTGTAATTTTTTTCAATACAATCATTGTCACATTTTTCCGAAAGTTGGATGCACTTTTTCTTTCACGTCATACACCACCCTTAAAGGATCCCTGTAACTGCAGTTTCGTCGGTGCTTTTATCAATTTTATCAATAGCTTTATTTGTAAAGATTCGCTTCGATGCGAGTTCAAGTGAAACGTAATTACGTTAATCTTCTAGTTCTAGTTAAAATTCTTCCTCGACTTACCGTGAACAGAATTTTCTTGTGAATCTCGACTAAATATGTAAGCATCGGTTTTAAGGTAACTTTAACGCTAACCAAACATGAGTGAGATAAAACAGTGAATATGCAACGAAAAATGTAGTCTCGATCAGTCTATTAGGTAGAAACTGTAAGCTTCTTCACGGTAGGCAATAGCGCTGTGACGAAAGTGGATTGATTTAATAGTCATATTGATAATAAGATATTTTTGAGATTTTATTGCTTCAAGTTCCTTGTAACAAAAACATAAATATCGATGTATCTGTGCTAAGAAAGTTGAAATACCTGTACTTTGTGTGCTTTAAGGACTTTTTCTAAATTTGGTCTAGCATTATTACTAGTATAATAACATTTATAGGGCAACAGATTATAAAATGAAATTGTTTCACAATCAGTGATAACATAGTTATTGGTTTTATGTACATATATATGAACCTACTAGTTAAGCGGAATAAGGCAACTACATTGCTCACCTTTTTTAGATAGCAAAGATCAATGTTCATGGAATTATCGTCTACATTCAAATCCAAATTTGTACATAATTTTTAAACTTATGTGACAAACTCCTGCGTTTTTGACTAGAAGAATATTAATGCTACCTGTGTATCAGTTAATCGCAATCACTTAAGTGAACAAAATGGTAGAACGTTTAAGAAATACGTGCGTACATGCGCAGCAAGCTTTCCATTTCTACTGTGACCCACAGCGAATTTAGTTTCCCTGTGACAGTCATAAATTCATAAGTCTCAGCCAAATATATCTTATTATCAATTATCTAATTAAGCGGATAGATATTGATCCCTGCGATAGTATCCTTTCAGATCTGATTAACTGGACCTGAGCTAGCATAGGCGTAAATATAATGAATCTATGTTTTTTTCTATCTTCAGCTGAACGTAGATTTTAGTAGCCTCTAAGGAGACAGTCTGTACACGAAAATGGACTCTAAAGCAATTGCTGTTGAAATTACTCTTACAATGCAAAGGAACTTGCACGTCGTGAACACAATGAACGATGCTGTTTGATTATTTACCACATAGATCAGTACTTCCATGGCGAGGGGTATTTGCACTTTTAATGATAACATTGTACATACATGTATACATATATATATATATATATATATTACGAATTTAACGATCGAATGAACCATCGATCTCTTACTATTATATTTTCGAGATGAAAGAATGCAACTTTTAAGACACGGCAAAACACGAATCAAAAGCAAAAACATGTGAGCGAAATATTAATGGGAATATGGGAACTTTGTTTAGGCGTTTGAGGCTAGGATACAGAACCGCACGTCAAATAACTCTCGCCGAAATTGAATTTAACGATGTTCTGAATGTATTGTTCTAACAACAAAGAAACAATAAGTAATATTCTTAGCGGATATCGATAAGCATCAAACAAGTAATAATTACTATTAATGTGTTACTGATCTCTTTATCGCAAACAAAAAATATACGTGTAACTTTAACGTTAAATAGATATGATGGTAAGTATTAAACAAAAACGATACCGATCAAACAATAATCATAGTGATTATTGATGCTCTGGCCGATGTACGCTCAAAGTATCTCGGTAAGGGTGTCGGTCATCATGCAAAACAAAAACAACATATCCACATGGCACAGGTATTGCTGTATAGAAGACAGTCATAATGAACAATTTTACTTAGAAATGGAGTCTCAGATTGCAGTAGTTGGTTTCGAAACGTCTTTTAAACTTTCATTATTTTCCGAACGATCACGTAATTTGTTCGTTTGTCCGACAGTATGCGATATTCGTGATTGACATGTTCGTATATCTTTAATTAAAATATACGTATTTAGTTGCAGCATTTTTTAATTCACATCTTTATGTCTAATTTAACACTAGATTTACGGAACCCGTCAAAATGACGGATTCTAATATGTTTAAATTGCGAATATTGAGATTGTAAAAATGCATGCATGAGCAATTATTTAACATATTGATTTCGTTGGGTATATATTATTAAAAAAATACTATACTATACTATTAATATTAGAATGCTAATACGCTCCGCTAATATTAGTGACGTAGTAATGAACACTTCTTAACCGCAACAATAAATTTGTGGCTACATTGAATAATTAAAATGTTGCAAAAATTAAAGAAATTTTATTATTAAATGTCATCAACTAAATGGAATCAGGTTTTTCGGATATTATAGTATCGGATTTCTATGACCGTGTCAATTGTATTATTCGGTGCTGTTCCATGCAAACAACAAATTGCACAAGTATTTTTTGAAAAAAGTAATATTGAATTCATAGTGTCATATACTTTCCGAAAGAAAATGGTTGAACTTATTTAGCAATCCGAATATCGTCAGCAGAAAATTAAACGATTTTAATAGTCGTGACATTACAAACAAACGAATTGTTAATATATCGAGTTTGGAAACCAATCTAACAGGTTCAATCGACGATTCATGGTCTTCGGATTCATTCCTTAAATAAAAGGCAAAATAATCAATTAGATTTGCTTCGATCTTCAGGAACGTTAATTTTATACCCAAAATATACATTTCTGTGCATTATTTAAGGGATTAATCCTGTTGTAGTCCGTATTCGAAGCGTTACAACTGCGACTCGAAATTTGTAACTTATTATTCGTCCCCCATGGAGATGCATAGCGACAAAATGATATCGAAAGACATTTATATTGTATGTGTCTAATCTGTAGGTATTATAGTCGATAGAACAGGTATAGATCGTTGATATTCAATGACGCTGATTGCACTTTGACTTTTCAATTAATTCTCCCCAGCCCCAATGTAATTCTTACCCTTGGGGCTAGAAATCGTTTGACCACGAACGATCAGAATTTGTTTAACACTAGGTTTACGGGACCCGTCAAAATGACGGGTTCTAGTATTTTCAATTTAAAATTATTAAGATTCTAAGGTTGCATAGATGAGAAATAATTTAGCAAATTTATTTCTTTGGGTATAGATTATTTAAAAAATATTGCCAAAAATGTGGGTAGCACGTCCTTGGTATTTTTATAAAGTAATGCAAAATAGTCACATTTTGTGCTCCGTAAACCTAGTGTTAAATATATTCTTCCTTAACTCACAAGTCGCAGTTTTCTTCCTCTGGCTGTAAGTTCGTCAGAAGATTATTGTCACGAATAGTGTATAGTCAGTGGAAGAAATTGGAGGCGAATGAAAAGAGAAAATCAAAAAAACCAAAAAAAGAAAAAGGATGAAAATTTCCGAACACAGCAAAAGTTCGCTATATCGTTTCTACCGACTATATCAAAGCGTAATCGTGAAACGTACGGGAAACAGAATACAATTCACTGAGCATATCATTTGTAAGCGAGCGATTACTAATTATCATTGTACCCGAGGTCCCCTTCAATTATTCTCCATAACGAGAGAAGTTTCGACAATTATGCCGAGGAAAGATACACGTAATGTTGTGCTCACGCGTTTAATTGTGCGATTTATTGCGTATACCGGTCATATTTTTCTATGAACATTTTTCTTACTGTGCTGCAAACACGCGCCGTTTAGAGCCACGCGTTTATTTCGATGCGATCTACGCACGATTAATCTTAAGTACGTATACCTACGATCATTACTTACAGATTGCCGTGGAATATATTTTCCTTCTGTTTCGTCGGTCTGCAACTATTGCGTATGTTGGACATATGTTTGTATGCGTATGAACGTTATCGAACGAATGGTTTTGCTTCTTTTGTAATAGGTGTACGAAGAAGTGAAATAAAAATGTGTTAAAGTCAGCATGTCTTGTGATTGTACCCTAACGAAGCGCGGGAAACACATAACTGGAGATACAATGAGAAGATGTTCAAGGAAATAGTATTATAGATAGAATTAGAGCTAGTAACTTCATCCGAGTACCTATGAAATACCCAGGTGTCTCATGAGACAGCCGATTACTTACCCAGGTACCAGAGTGTCTCATGAGGTCTCACAACTGGCTACTAGTAGCTAATAGATAACTTGTTAAGTTGGTGCAGGTTCTGTTCCGGGCTAAAAAATTGGTGCATGTTCTCTTCCAGGACAAAAGGTGATGCAGGTTCTGTTCCAGGCTAAAGGTTGATGTAGGTTCTGTTCCGGGCTAAAAAATTGGTGCATGTTCTCTTCCAGGACAAAAGGTGATGCAGGTTCTGTTCCAGGCTAAAGGTTGATGTAGGTTCTGTTCCCGGCTAAAAGGTTGATGTAGGTTTTGTTCCAGGCTAAAAAAGCGGTGCAGAAAAGTGGGGACACTAAAACGTCCCGAGTGCGTGAGCACTCTCGTTTCCTTTCTGAACGTACGATCGGCATATCTGTCGGTCGTAGCGCCCTGTCGTCAATCTCGAGAATCGTCGTTACTGATTTATCGTTCATGCAAGCGGTAGAGGTCGCTGTGGGTGCCGCGCGAACCCGGACTGCGGCCGCCATGGGGGGGCACCACCGGAAGGGTCGGGGTTCCGAAAATACCGAGCGCACAGTTGTTCTTGAAAGAATGCAATACGCGGACGTATCGTGCTCGTAGGTACGAGGTCGAGCTGTCGTTCCGTAAGCGAATCCGCCTGTGCCGATAGATGTACGCGAACGATTCCGAATCTCGGCGTTAGTGATCGATAAGGTGGCTCGTCGCGAGCCAACGAAAACCAGTACACAACTACGAGGATATACGTGACAGCGACACGACAGTGGTGGCATCGGATAAGCGGTGGGTTTTCTCGCGCGACCAGATATACCCGACGGGCGAAGAAGAGAAGCGTTACGCGAAAAAAGTCGACAAGAAAAGTGCGTCTACGCGAGTGAATAGAGTGCCCCCAACCCTGATCTCAGAGCGCCCTTTCGAAGTCGTTGACAGTAGCCAGCCGTGATTGAACGAACGGTCTCGCCGATGACGTGCCGCGAACCGGCCCACGATAATACAACAAAGGTGTTGCATGTTGCCTGCTAACCGTGGAACAGAGCCTCTCTGCTGTGGGATATCAGCCGTCGAGGTGGGTCGCACCGACGAGACTGTGGACGTCCCTAGATTGGCGGTAAATATACACATTTATCTAACCAGTGCGTGTCCTCTCTCGATCCCTAGCCTCTGCCTCTGGTCCCTGTTGCCCGCTATCTTACGTCCCTATCGCATCATCCGTGCAACTGTGCCTTCTTCTTGGCCTGTGCACGTTTTCGAGAGGCGATCGACACCTCGACGGATACATACGTGCATATATATGTAACAGAATTGACTCCGCTCCTCCTTTACTCGTAACTCCGACCACCCGTGACTCTGACCTGTTCGCTGGTTCGTTCGCCCTCTCACCGGTGGCACGTATTAATATTGATCTGAGAGGGCCGGGGTTAAGCCCCGGGAGGACTCGATATCGCCTGCGCTTTTCTGGCCACGAAAATTCGGTAACTTGGCTCCGCCCAACCAGCAATTTTCCCATCCCGGCGACACCGTTCGCGAACACCGTTTTTCCTCGCGCTACAGTTTCTCGAAGGTGTGTGCGCGCGCGTGTAGGCCCGGGGTTCTTGCGAAATTGATTCGTTTTGCCTCCGCACGAATCCGCGGACACTCGACCCGGAGTTGATTTACGGGCGTGCAATAAACGTCGAGCCATGTCGAGTGGGATCCTCCCAGGCTCGGACACTCGAGAGGATCGGTCTCTCTGAAAATCTCTGCGAAGGTTAATCCGCTGGACGACGATCGGACCGACCGGTGTATGTCTCTCTCTCTTTCTCTCTCTCTCTCTCTCTCTCTCTCTCTCTCTCGCTCTCTTTCTCTCTCTCTGTGTGTGTGTCTTTCGGAATTGTATGCGCCGACTGCCGAGAATGATTTCGCGCTGGTTTCGCTGTTACACTCTGTGCATCGCTTATTCTGTTCCGAGAGGACGATAACGGACGCGATAAGGGCGCGCATTTGCGCTCGCGGATCTGCGCTTCGTCGCCCGGCGCGAGATCAAAGATCCTCCTTGCGAACGCGGATCACCGAGCGAGCGGTCGTCGTCGTCGTCGTCGCGGAGATGCCGAGGCGGTTTCTCGTTTGCCGCTCGAAAACCGAGGCACCACCACGCGTTTCTCGCCGAATTACATAAGTCAATTAGTCTATTTTCAGATGGCAAAATTCTTAAACGCGCAGGTTATAGCCGCCGCACAGTGGTCCCGATCGACGAATTACGAGGAAAAAATAGTAAAATCATTTTTTCTGTTGAGCACAGTACCATTATTTATATATTTTTTCATTCTGAATTGAATCAGACCATAACGAAGTCGATGCGATTAATAGTTTTCGAGATACGGTGATGCAATTTGCAATTAAAAAATTTAGAACTTACTGGGACAGATGATTATTTTTCAATTTAGCGTTCCCCTGATGATCATTCAGTATTCTACTTGCACGGAGTCGTGTCCGCGAGCACTTGTTCCATTTGAAAAATTTTCACCTGCTGTACTTTCTAGCTGATTCTCTAAATAATTGACGAGCATACGACGATTCTTGGTCATAGTCGATTGCATAAGGCCTAATTCCTTCAGGTGAATAACCATGTCCCGCCGAGTTGTAGCGCGCACTCTGTCTACAAAAAAATTATTTCTCACAAAATGGCAACCAAAGGCGAATATAGAAATTTTGTCGGTCGAATATAGAAAATATTTTCCATGTTAAATATGCGGATACATGATCGCAATGATTCACTCGATCGAACACGTTTTGCCGTTTGTTTCGAGCAAAGGCGGAAATGGTGGGCAGGTAAAAACATTTAAATAGACTGGTGTGGTTGTTGCTCGAGCATGTTTCAATAATCCACGCGATCTGTATTTCCAAAATGCTGAAATAGAAACTCGCAGTTGTCGCGTGTTCGCGTTGTTGTGAAAATATATTGTAGACACGATCGAAGAAATAGTGGAGAGACACTGGCGAAACAAATTTGTCGAATAATTTTGCCACGCAACTCGCTGCCTGCCAAATGTTTTCGCACGTGAACGTTAGTGCCAATGCGAGCATTTCGCTCGGCAAGAGAAACTCCGTCACCCTCGAAACTCTGTGTGCATGCAATTTTCGAACACCGAGGGATAAGAGTTTTTGCTCGGACAGAAAATAAAGAAAATCGACCGACTATAGTTTACGATATGGCTTCGACGCATTCGTATTATTTTTATACGGCGAAATTAGATCGAAATGGCGGCGAAAGGTAAAAACGAACTGAAGAGAAACACACAGAGTGTTTCCATTGTTATTTCGTTAATATTCCATTGATCTAAACGGTGTTTCAGCAAGATAAAAGCTTGAGAACCACTGCGGATAAACGAAGACGTGCAGAAACTGCTCTACCGAAGAAATTGGCGTTCTTTCGTGTCTTTACGTACGATTTCCTGGCACGCTATAAAACATTAATTACGGAAATGTATTTCCCAGAACTGCCCACTAATTTATTAACGTTACACGATGCACTGTAATTTGGTTAATGCACCGTTCTACGATATGGTGAAAACTAACCACCTGTAAGATAATAAATTATTTCATAACGGACAATGCAGAGTACAATTTTTCTCAAGATTTGCTTTTCCCCGATAGTCGGGCTTGCGAACCTGGTGGACATGCGTTTGTTTGATTATGTCTTCGCGTAACAGCTCTCACTGTGCGCTATCTGCGATCATGCTCGCAGATTTATGTTCTTAACAATAGTTCTGTATTAAATAGGGACATAATTCATTGGAGAAGATACTACTAATAAACGCGAACCGTTATGCAAAATAAAGACTGTCTTGGTGTCTGCACTAATTGCACAAAACAGGAGGCAAATAGGACTTTCTTTTTTCTTTTAACACTAGGTTTGTATTACTTGCTGACACTAGTACGATGGCCGTTCTGAAATTCTTTTAATGTATTTACTGTATTTACTATTTTCTTGCGACCGGTTGTAGCAAGGTATGTCGAAGGTATACGAGTAAATCAGTCTCATTGTGTTCTATTGTGCTATTGTCTTTCGTAGCATCCCTTGTTGAGGTTATCGCTATAAGAAAACCCTTATAGAAAAGGAAATTTAAAAATCGATTGGAACGGGCTGATAAGAAGCCTATGAAGTATAATAACGTGGTGTCTGATGCAACTCCGAGTAAGACATGATTTGCCCGTGTTTGCGCACGCATTTAGTTATTCGGCACGAAATGCACCAAACTTATCTGGCGTGACGTGCTCAGCCATTGTTCAGCGCTTTAAAACGCGATGGAAAAACTTCGAAGTTATGGCTTCTTTGATCGTGTTTATATACAACAGTTAACGAGGAATCATGCTCTCGGGAATTAGCGGTGCGGATCGTCCACGTTCTAACAAATAATTCCACAAAAGTTCGCTCGACGAATGCGGTTTGTTCTAAAAAGAACAATTGTGGTTGTAAAACGTTAGACGCTGTATGGGAATTATTTTGCATTCATTGAAAAGTGTCGAAAGACAAAAACTGTAAAAATATACGCTGAAAATAATGTTCGTTATTAATGTTTGGGGCTCTTTACGCAAAATAAAAATTGTCTGCGCCAATACTCTTCTTATAAATGCATACCATTCCGTAGTCTAATAATTCTTTTAAACGACCTTGAAACTTGACACGACATTAGCTTTAAAGAGATACTAACGGTCAGCCGATCTTTATGCAAAGTAAAAATTGTCTGCACCAATTACGATAAGCAGGATTCAAGCACAAAGCGTATTCCTCCTCCTACATGTCCTCTATATTTTCAGCATTCGTGTTTTCAACTTCTTTTCTAATTTTGCCAACAGCCTCGAAAGATATTGAAAATCCCAGAAAGCGGGATCGGAAGGTGCAAAATTTCATTTACAAGTATTTCTCCGGGAATAGCACAACTCTAGAATTTTTTAAAACTCTAACAAACACAATTCAATTAATTGCGCAATCTCGAAGAGTTTTCCAGGGCGGGAAAGATTGGGAACCGCTGCAACGCGCAGCTCCAAGAAGCGTGAATTTCGTTTCCTTTGTATCCGTTACTCTTTTCTGTATTTATGTAATTCTCTCCGCGGATTGCACAATTTTAATTAAGCCGCGCACTTTCATTCCGAATATCGCGAACGATACGGGGTTCGCGTTGCGTGCCGAACGGATCGAACGAATTTCTGGTCGACACCCCGCGAACTCCGTTTCGGTTTTTCCGCGAAAGTTACGCGATCTTACGGATTTCACGAAGACTGCACAATCATATCGAATTTCGCAATTCGCGTGAGTCACCAGCGACGGTGATACACACTGTGGTCAAACTTTTAACACCTACCGGATATGCCTGTTAATCGGCTTTTTAATCGTCGGGCTTTGCATTATAAAAGAACCCGATAATTCTCTTTTGAGAGCGAAGACCACCTTGACTAAAGATCTCCTATGCGAGAAAAATTCCGGGTTTTACAACAAATCTCTAAACTTTATTCTCCATTTTCTTGAGATGAAACTATTTAACACTTTGACTGCCAAACTAGAAAGCTCAAAAATTCCATAAAATCTAAGTAAGTTATTTAGTGAAATAAAAATTGAAAAAAAAATTAAATGTATGATATTGAGTAGTCCTCCAACTTTCTTGCATTTTACTGATCCTAATTGAATTTGGTACGATGAATATATTAACGCAAAAATTCATTTTAAAACCTGGATAGCCATTTTCCGAATGGTCTTTTATCGAGTTCTGTGATTTTGAATCCGATTTTGTCCAAATTACCCACTGTGCGCCGCTCGCCCTTCATCCGTCGACACACACACAAGCACACACATAAATACATCCATCCATCTCACAATAATAATTTCAGAAGAAGTTGTTACGTTATATTAATTCTAAAAATTCGTCGAGTTATGACTGGCGATCTTTGGTTTCAGGAAGGTTATTAGAAAATTGCTGTGAAGCGTTAAGTAACCGGTAATCGATGGATTAAGGTGCGCATCGATCGGCCGCGTCGAGTACCTTTCGACCTGTTTCGAACCGGTGCGCACGGCCAGGATGACCCATATTCGGAATTTGGGTTAAGAGTTGTCCACGGAAAATGGATGTCGCAGGCTTTCGATACGGTCAACGTATCTGCTCGATTATTATCGCTCGTCGAGTGCGTTCGCAAACATGCCACGGAATGGGAAAGAGAATCGAATACCGATGAAATACAGTGCGACGATTATGTACTGTTGCGTCCCAGATGGGGTGGATTATAATTTTCTGGGGATAAGGCGCAGTTTCGAACCTACCTGCATTCACCGGCTTCGGTTCCGGAAATTGAGGACTGCTTAAACGAGTTGTACTCGAGATTTTACAAAAACAACAAAGATTCTGTTTATTCGGAAATTGGGGCTGAATCAGATGTTTAGAGGTTGATTTCGCGAGCAAGAATTTTATAGAACTAGCGCATGTACTAGAGGGCTTACAAGTGTTTCGCTTATCACAATAACATTAATTTACCGAGATGATGTATTCTTGGAGGGGCGCACGCAAGTGGTAGTCGGCTGGTTTTTTCTGGGGCGCTCGCAATTCGGACTCGTGGGCTTTCGAGGGTGCTCGCCAGTTGTACCGCTGGACGCTGGGACACTCACCAACACCTCACCTAACTATTTTCGCGACTTATTTCTCGAGTATGGATTTTCTGTTTGAACTGCGCGAACTGAACTGGCTGGACTGATTAAATTGAACTGAGCGAGTTTGGGCCGTTGATCCCCTTTTTATAATGTGGCCAATCCTTTGTTTCTGAAAGGTGCTGGCTTAGGGGTTTGCGATTTTTGTTCTTCTCGATGTCTCCTGATTAGTCAGCTAGCTGCGCGTTGCCAGGATGAATTCGACGTCTTTTCTTGTAGTTCCGCATAATTCTATACTTTCTTCGTTTCTTTCTAATCTGTAAGCTGATCTTCAGCTGCGCGTCTCGCAAGAAGATAAGTTGAAGTATTTTTCCCGCGCTTCCTAACTGCGTACGGTTGCTAACGTATATTTTACTCTTATTCTATTCCCTCGCATGACATCATCAGGCCTTCCTGTAATAACTAATACTAATTCTTTATTTTACGCGTTTATTCGTTTATGGTAGAACCACCGGACGTGACAGTACGCACCGAGTATCGTTTGCACAGGTATCATTTAATCCGCAGGCTTTCGATTTGATTTATATAGACCGTGCAACCATAGGCGGATGATACATTTGTCCATTTTGGGCTCTCACGCCTATGTCCCTATTCAGAAGTCAACTTCGGAACGCATTGATCCCCTTGTCGAAGCTAATGCTACCCCTCGAAGCGTCCAATGAAAATTGGTAATCTAATCGGTGAATGGATTAATTGCAGACATCTAGTTAATATGTCTATCGATGACTGAGTTTTATCTTGGAAGAGGTTTAATACTCTTCTCTTGAACAGTGACCTTGAATTTGTTTACCGAAAGTGTTTGGTTTTTGCTCGACGTTTTGAAAACTGATTACGAAATCCGTGGATTTTTTAAACTATTAAATAATGCATTGCTGAAGTTTCTTTTGATATTCTTCGCTTGAACAGTGACCTCGAATTTGTTTACCGAAAGTTTTTCGTTTTTGCTCGACATTTAGAAAACTGATTACGAAATCCGTGGGTTTTTTAAACTATTAAATAATGTATTGCTGACGTTTCTTAGTCCGCTAATTCATACATTAGCATGTACGATACCGCCTGGAATATATATGTTCGTTTAAGCATACAGTTAACAAGTGTGATAAAAAGTTTGTTAAAAGAAGAACGTGTTTGTTTTCGCTCCTTTTTTTTTTATCTCGGATCTTGTGTCCATACGACGACTCCGAAAATAAGCGATGTCTGGGATTTAAATGTCGTGTAGCATGTAACCGTGTACCTTTCACGTGCCACACCTCTGACTGAGCAATTATTCAATAATACCGAAAAGTGTTTAATTCCTTCCTTTCCCGTGATTCCTTAATTACACACCGTAAAGAACAATAAAGATAACATCGCGAGCAAGGCACGCTAGAACTGAAGCGGCTAATTACTTTTTATTATTCATTAGCTGCACAGATCGGAAGATTACATTTGGGTTTTCCAGTTAGAAGGACGCGTTCGTTTAGCTTTTAATTTTTAAACGAACGTGCTTCACGCTAATTTCACGTTATCTTCGCCGCTGTCTCGGAAAACAAAATTTACTCGACAGAAAAATCTCAGAAGGGTAACTTCAATTCTGTTGCGTACGAAAAGCAGCCACACCGAATTCAAACGCATAATAAATCGTATAAGGCAACGTACCAGAGTTGGGCGAAAGTTATTTGTTGTTAACGAAAATAAATTTTTTCATTCTCACCGATATTCGACCCCTTCCTGGCTCGTGTTTACACTGTTCGCCGCTTGACTGGTTCCAAGAAATCAGTGGTGGTGATAAAATTTTCACAGTTACGGTGGAGACCTTTGCGACAGTTGCGGAGAGTATACTGTGCCGGATATCCATAGTGTTTTCGTAAATATCTCGCAAATTAAAACCGAGCGGCGCACAGCGGCTCACAACTTATTAAAAAATAATTGGTTCCGCTTGAAAATTGGTATTAGGCCGTTTTTGGGGTCGCTAAAATCAGAATTTGTACACTGTGCACTTGAAATTGGCAACGTACTTCACAAGCTTGAAAAGGTATGGTCTAATCAACGCGAAGTTCGGACTGTGACTGTTGGTCAGGTATAAAAACGACCTTTTTTCTATTTACCCCCCACTTAGAAACACTGTTAGAGTAACCAATCCCATACTTAAAACTTACCTAGCTGAAAGTTGATATTTTAGGTTTTTGCCAGGTTTTCCGGCGTTGGGACCACTGTGGCGGCGGTAACATTCGAGCGTGTCTTATCTGCGCACAGTTCAATAGCTGGCATGCAGTGATCAGTGCGCGAGGTGATAACGATTCCGTGAGAATGACCGACGATATTTACACTACCTTTCAATATTTACACTACCGCCCAAGAATATTTGATCGCAATAACATCAGAATATTTTAATATTGTACCGTCCCGAAACTAAAACTTTTAGTTCAACAACTCTTCTCCGTCCGGTTCTTCTATCGACACTTCTAATGTCCGGACCTTTTTGTTTGTAAAAATTCCACCGTTCGCTTTCTGAACGGAACTTACACTAAAAAGTACCATAACTTTCTCGGTATTCGACCAGATCGGAGGAAAGCAGAAAAAGGCGATGTCGAGGAGAGAATCGGAGGCGCGTCACACGTACAGCACCAGCGTGTTTCCCTTTATCATTCGTTGGCATTTGCAACGACAAAAGAGACACTGACAGAGAGAGAGAGAGAGAGAGAGAGAGAGAGAGAGAGAGAGCCGGGTTCCAAAGTCTAAACGATCGCCTTATGTACAAGAGAACGTAGCAAGATACGATAGCTTGGCTTGGAAAAACGATTCGCACGATCGCACGACCGACCCTCCGCATCAGTTGGGTCGGTGTCGTTAAATCACGATGATTACGGCATTGGGCTTTATTACTCGGAAGTAGGCAGTTCTCGTTTCAGGGACTTTCGTGTATAGGTAGAACGAGACGGGACGAAACTCTAATCTCTCGTGGTTCTAGGGCTGGACACCGTTGGATTCTTTTTAACTCGTTAATCAGCTCTCAACATTCCTCGGGACTTGTATCAAACAGTTTAACCCTTCGCGTCCGCTTCTATCTTTTACGACTCTCGGCCTACGTAATTAAACTTCTCTCTCCCTCTCTCCCTCTCTCTCTCTCTTTCTCTCCCAGATTGTAACAGTTGTAATCATTCTATTCCGTTTCTTTTTACCCTTCAATTCGATCCTGTCAATTTTCAATTGTTTTCACGACAACGGCTTGACCCGTGCTCCTCTTCTCGTTAATTTGACCCGAATCGAAAATTGATTAGGTGTCCACTCGCGTACGGAAGAAAACTTTAATCGCGCGTAGCTAATTCTTTGGCTAATTGCTAGTTTATGGATTTTTCGTAGATTATGTATTGTGCGCTCGTTGCGTCGCAAATGTGCCACCTTTCGATATGTTTTCGCGAACGAGATGTGCAAAATAGACAACTGAACACCTGCTATTTTTGAAAATATTTGCACAGGCGGTGTTTTCAGCTGTCATCCAATTAAACATTGGATCAGGCCGCTAGAAATGGATTTATCGCTGCACGTTTTTGATAAACTCGTACGCTTTCAGGGTTCTGACTATTCTACATTTCCTTATAAAAATAACATGAATATATCTATCATAATATATACCCAAAGAAATCCATTTGTTAAATAATTCCTCATGGATCCATGTTTGTAATCTCAATATTCGTGAATTAAAAATATTAGAATCCATCATTTTGACAGGTCCCGTAAATCTACACTCCGGGACAAAAAGATAGCACACTTTAAAATTAGCATAATTTTTATTTATTTAACATTACAACCAAGGTTTTGTTCTTATACATTTTTTTCAGTTCAAGACGAGAAAAATGTTGAAGAGAATTTGCAAAGTCACTTTTTATGTGTCGAGGGAGTGTTATGTTTATGGAAATAACGTTCTTCGACCGCAGAGTCAATTCTCGAATTTACGGAAAAGTCACGCAAACGTGTAATTGGTTAAGAGCAAAGCCATTTTTTAAATGTAATTGCTAGATCTAATTATGATAAGTGGCAAAACGAAATTACGAACTCGAGGTTTTCACTATTTAAATAATTAAATGATGCTCCTCTCAGGTGAGCTGTGTTGCGATTATCAAGCTTTCCAAGGTTAGCAATTCGCCTAATTCTTGAACCTTATAGAATTAGATCAACGCCAACGAAAAGAAAATAACAGAGAACTGAAATGTTAGTGTACCCTGAACACGTTCACGCTGTGGGAGTCTGTGTAATAAATGATTGCCTCACTGTCATGCCAGTAAAATGAAATGACTGTTTAAGCGTTTGTTTAACAAACGTTCAGGAGATCAAATTTTTCCAGCGCGTTTTTATTGCGCGCAAGTTCCCCAACGCCTCCGCATCTTCTCAGCGCCCACGTTGGAAAATTATGCTTTAGATGCTGAGGTATGATCACTTCGAATGCTAACGCTTTATCTATTGAAAATCGATGTAGCAAACTTCTCAATAATTCTGCTACCAGAAAGGAGTTTAACAATTCCCTCTGAAATATTTATCCCAAAAGTAAATAGTTAAACTACGTCGACTAATTGTTCCACGATTGTGGTTGTTGTCACATAAATCTTTTTTAAGAAATCCTTACTTCCAAATTGTGGATCTTAAAAAGCCGTCTCTATATTCAACATCGAAATGAACGGCCGAAATGATTGATTTTCTATAATTAAACAGTTTGATACTCCAGTAGGATAAATCCCCGAAATAATCTCATACATTGTGGAACAAGTTGAACAGACCGACTGTTTGCAAAACAAGTTTAAATAAAACACCGATCTATTTTCGTCTGTGTTATTCTTTCACGGTTAAGTATCCGGAGCCGCGGTCGTAATAGGTTACGAGCCTGAACGATTGATCATAAATCTGTTATGATACGATTTAGACGCGATAGCGAACAATCTGATGACGGATGACCACTGACAAAAGACAATCCTATCGCACGCTTTTGATCTTGCTGAAATCTTATGCTTCGAACGCTAATCTATAAGTGACGAATCAGATAGGGGATCTGTGTGCAACATCGAAGTGTCATAGCGCACGTAGACAGATTAACAAATGTAAATAAATAGTATATATATACTTTATTCTGCCTCCCCCAAGGGTTACCATTTCTTTTTGCATCAGCTTCTCTTTCTATCGCCGCCTTTCCATCTTCGTTTAACCTAACTTAACCTTATCCTAATTTATACGTAACTTAAAATAGACTTATGAACTATGTAGAGAAAAAGAGAGGGTATAAAATGTAAATAAATGGTATTAGTGGAAAAATGGTGGCCTGAAACAAAAAATGGAATACTTTGTACCGGATAAAATAATTTTTCTGGTACTTTATGAGCACCGGGATTCATTTGAAGAATGATTTGCGACTGTGGAAACGAGGCATTGCGAAGCAGTCGTGAAATGTGACACGCGGTAAACAGTCGGACAATTTTCTTAATGATTTTGTTTAACTTCGCAGTGAGAGCGAAGAGCTATAGTTTAGTAGAATTGCCGGTTGTGTGGTCGATGATGCAGCGAGGTAGTAAACTCGGTGGGTCCGTGAATAGCGGTTCTACCAACAATAAGTAATTGACACTGCGTCTAGCACCGTGCAATCTCTTTCGAACTTAGTATTCTTTTGTACAGCTGTCGGATAAAATCTATGGAACTAACGTAATTTGTTATACCAGTGATTCCTACGATTGCCGGACAGCTCGAAACGATTCCAATTCTCAAGGACACCTGCAGAGTCTGCGAACGGTGTACATTTGATTATAGCCTCCCATAATTGCACCGTCATCACACCATTACCGTCCAGACTCAGAATTATTAATGACAGTCAGCTTCGACCCTTCGCACTTTCTTACGAATATTTTTTTATTCTTCCCTGTCATCGTCCCTGTGCGTTCCATTTCTTGAAAGCCTAAATCTGAGAATCATTTATGTCAAGGTTCAACTGGCCATAGACTAGATTGTGGCAAACTAGAGCCAAGCAGAATTTCTTGCTTGAACACTAGTATTTTACATTACTTTATAAAAATAAGAAGAATGTGTCTATCCAACTTTTCAGCCAGTTTTTAACCCTTAGCACTCGAATGGCGACTGTAAGGCGCCACAAAAAATTGCTGTATCATTATTCAAAATATTTGTTACATTATTAAATTTGTATGTATTTAATAAATTACTAAACATTTCAGTACTGTACGAGTAAATTGTTTCGTTTTCGAGTTAAAATGACTTCGAGTGCAAACGGTTAAAAAATATATACCTAAGGAAATAAGTTTGTTGTGTAATTCCACGTAGATGGATCTTCACAATTTCAATAATCGTAAATTAAAAATATTAGAACCTATCAGTTTGACGGGTCCCGTAAACCTAGTGTTAAACAGTGTGGGGGTACCAATTACTCTGGCTGTATTAGAAAAGAGATATTAAATTTGTTTTCATTAAAATCAGTTAATATATCTCTTAATTAATCTGGCCCCCTAGTCATCGTAGAAGCAAAAAGCAAAACTGAAAGGACAACGAGAAAAAGTCGATAGCCATCGAACAAGAAGAATTCGTCCAAGTGGTATAGAGTGTAGCGAAGGTTGTAGAAGGTCAGAAATGAAAGAAATATTTCATGGCAATGTATTTACAAGTGTTTCTTGACGGGCCGCTTGCACTAGATGTTGTTCAGTATGATTTCCTAGAAGCAAGAATAACGCGAGCGTGTTTATCGATACCTCTAACGTTAACAGAAGTTTCAAGTATAGTCCCGACAAGAAACACTCGCGAGCGTATTGGTATGAAATATTTCTTTCATTTCCGACCTTACACGATCTCGATGGTCATTACGCATGCATACCACTTGGATGAATTCTCCCCACTCGCGTTCATAAGGCGCAAAAATAGCATTCCGCTGAAAAAAGAATTAAAGGTCGTCTTCGTTTCTGGAAAAATTAGTAGACACGTAACATAAGGGCGAAATTCACTAAGGGCGACTTTCACCCTTAAGCTCTCATCTTGAAACGTTTGTAGCTCATTGCAAAGTTGACCGATTTCGACGAAACTTTCAGTACGCATACAAGTTACCGAAATCCATAAAACGCATTGTTTAAATTATCCTATAGGCTCAGATAAAAAAAGTTGAAAAATCATCACATTTTCATTTGTTTTATCATTCCAACCAATTGCAATCTAAACAAATTTTGGTTTACTCATTGTATAGCAAACTAATCGGTCTAACATCTACAAAAAATTGAACTCATTTGGACCAATTTGAAAAAAGTTATGCGATTTTTAAGAATGTCCACTGAATATCGTTCCCGCCTGTAGACTCTTAGCAGAAAGCTCGAATTCGAGAACGTCTCGTCACAGTTGGACATGTTCGGTAAACAGCCGTGAACCCACCGCATTCGCAAACATCCCGCGAAGAAGAAGTTATGGTTGAACTGGCCGATTCGCGAACGTTACGAGCCTGTGGTGGATTGCGCAAGCGACACCGGGTGTCGAAATTTGCGTGTTGTTCCGCACTTTCGCGCGTCTTAAAAGTCTCGTATAAATGTTTTCACGAGCGCACGATCGCACAATCGCACGCGGCTCGGCTCGGCGCGGCGCGGCGCGAAGAGTTTTACGTTCGTTCCGCGACGATTTCGTCATAATTCGAGCGAGCGTTGTCTCGATCCCCTTCCATTCGTCCCTAAATATTTGCGATTGAGGAGGAAGCACGTGAACGGCGAGCAGGTTCGGTCGCGTGCGTGACCGGGCCGATTCTAGCGCGCGACTCTAATCGAAATCGGAATATCGTCTCGCAACCTCGCACTGTGGGCTATTTGGACAAAATCGGGTTCAAAATCAAGGAACTTTAGATAGGAATCAGGTAGAGCGATGAATTCCTTTTTAAATTAAAGCTGAAGCTATGTAGAATATGGAAAAAATAGGGAGATTATTACCATCCAATCATTTCAACGAAAAAATGATTTCATTGGTTTTTGTCACAAAAATCTATTTTATATTGTGCGTCGCGCAGTGGTCCCAAATCGCCAAAACGTGGTCAAAACCTCACAACTTATTAAAAAATGATTGGTTCTGCTTGAAAATTGGTTTTCCGGCTTTGGGACCTCTGTGCGTCGGTGCAGCCACCGGGTGTTGACGTTGTATTGCGTGTTATGTTACCTCGCGTTCTTCACGCAACCGAGTGACGCAACAACGGGATCTAGAAGGAATAAGTTTTCCCACTTTCCGCGTACACGAATCGTCGAGGGGCCATTCTAGCGCGACGGGTGGGAAATTTTTACTCGAAAATGGTAAGCGATAAATTAGTAATTTCACGCCCGATCTTTGCGCAAACTCTAAATTTCACGGCTCTTTTTATCAAAAGTAATTTAAAAAGAACTTTTAAAATAATGTATGAAACTCTTTTAGGTAGCTACAATATACGTTCTTAGTGTTTGCAGTATTTATTTCTGTACAGAACGAATAACTCTGTTCTATTTGCATCTACCGTAAGCTATGCATAGTCCAAATGCTTGTAATGTGAGCAAAATATTTGTTTATATTTATACTTGCTAATTTCGTATCGTGAGGATTGATTGGAAGCTGGCTGAATATTTTGTTTGAACGTAAATGAAAGGTTTGTGTTCGATTCGGTGGAGAAATGAATGCACAGCTTTCCGAGATAACAATGATGAATCCTGAGAACCAACCGATTGACATTCAAACCACGGAGCTCTCTTACTCGGTATAATTGCGTTATGGAATGGTTTAGATGCGCATTACACATTCTTTTATCGTGTGTTAATAAACACATGAGCCAATCGTTGGTAGAGTGCCAACTATCGGGTGGTTTACCTCGCGGACTCGCTTTAGTATCGATTATGCTTGCGGACCGGATGCTTGCCCATTTGTAACAGGAGCGTGCAACTATTAACGGAAAGTTAACTTGACTAAACGTATTAGTTTCTGACCTGTATTCGCGTAAACGTGGTCGTTACTCTTTCTATGTGAGTAAATTCTTCCCGGTACACGGTCTCCCCGTTATTTGTTGCAAGCAACTTTTCATTAGGAAGACTATACAGCGTGTCCGAAAAATATTGCGCTTCGTAACGTTTAACACTAGGTTTACGGGGAGCTAAAAGTGGCCAGGTTTGATTATTATATAAAAATATCAAGAATATATTCAGACAGATTTCCAGCCGCTTTTAAAATAATGTATGTTCCAAGGAATAAATGTGTTAAATAAATTTCCTATAAATGCATTTTCACAATCACGATAATTGCAAATTAAAGAATCTAGAACCCGTCATTTTGACGGGTCCCGAAAATCTAGTGTCAAGTATTAATATAATATTGCGCTAAGTAACGTTTCTCTCTTCAATTTTCTCGACCTTACATGACGTCATAGCATTCAATGCTTTTGCAATTGTTCACAGTTTCCGATTGCCCTTTAGATTTAGTTTGTTGAAAAGTACATATTACAAATTAAATATTCTATCCACAGATAGCAGCCCGGCTGTATGATTGGATACCTCGTGATATCATATCTGACACAACCAGAGAAACGAAGTGGAAAATTTCTAATTGCTTTCAGCGTACACTTTTCATTTTATTCGGATATTTTAATCGTTTATCCGCTTCCGTAATAATTGAATACGAATAATTTTATTTATTCAAAGAGCCGGACGAGATTGCGCAACAAGTGATCGTTAATTTCTTATGAAATGCTCGAGCCGTTACAATTAACTCAAGTTTCGACAAATACTTCGTGATCATAATTTCTCTATAATAATAAAGGGAATAAAAATTAAACGAGTCGGACAAAGAATTCAAATAGAATCCACTAGTGTTCACGTCTTTGCGTCATCGAAGTTCATCAAATTCTCGAGTGAACGATAGTCGCGAAAATCCAAGAAGACATTGAAAGATTTTCAGAAAAGCGGAGCATGAATTTTCTTTCCGTGCTGATCGATAGTATAGCTGTGCGAAAAAGTAACAACAGGTCAAGAAGATTGTGTTCGAGCCGATAAGAAATTATCTATGTCACGCGCGCATGTAGATTCTTACCGCTGTTAGGTGTGCGTTATACGGGCATCGCGGTGAGAATGATCGAGGCGCTATGTCCGCGAATGTTTTCGCGAGGCGTCACACAGTGGTTCAGATTGGAACATCGTGTGACGTCTTTGTAGTACTTTTAAACCGTATGTGATATTACCGTGAAACTTGAACCAGATAATGTTGAATTGCTAACCTACGGATAGGTGAAAGAAGAATGTATCACAATTGTCGTTGTTATTATTATTATTTCACTTTTTATTTTAAATATTTATTAATTCTAAAGCTTCTGCTTCTAATAGCCTGACTTTTTTTCGATATGATTTTGTTCTAATGCCAGATATATGTACATGGATCAGATGTTCTAATATCTTCTGTTTCGAGACTGATAGACATTTAAGAAATAGTATATAAGTATTAAATATTGAGATGCGATAGTCGATTTTTTCAGGAAATGTCACACGATTTTCCAATCTGAACCACAACAGCGCGTCAGTTCGGTGAAGCACCTGTTCGAGAAAATAGTCTAATTTTATGCAGTTGCACAGAGTGTCAACCGCTTCGCGAAAACAATCGAGTACCGCGAACGCGGCCTTGAAAGCTTAGAAAGTTTACCGGCATAGCTGCACTATGAAAACTTAATTCCGTGAAAGTGTGATTGAACGGGACTGGTGTAGGTATGTACATAGTGCAAGTTTCTCTGAAATTGTATCAACAGCAAAGCTTCTCGGTATCCTAGCAAGTAAATATTTGGCGGAACGCTAACGATGTTGGCTCAGCGGTCTTTCATTCGAATTTTTTAATTTTACCTTAAATATATCAGCTTCATCAACGGACCGTGTGATCTTGTGTCGAGATTTATTTAACTCTAAGTTTACGGAACACTAAAAGCGACTATTTCGCATTACTTCACAAAAATAACAAGAACGAGCGCTACCCACATTTTTAGCAATATTTTCAAAATAATCTATACCCGACGAAATATTTGCTAAACAATTTCTCACGTATGCATCCTTAGAATCTGAACAATATTAAGTGAAAAATATTAAAACCCGTAATTTTGACGGGTTTCGTGAGTCTAGTGTTGATAAAATAAGAATTGGAACAAAACCTGGACAAATAGTCAACGTGTTAATATTACTACGATTATCGCTATTTTTGCGCCCGCACAACCTGGTCGTTTATTTTCGTCGTTACTAAGCTAGAATGCACTTTGCAACGCAACGTCTGCCGTCGATCGCGTCTATATAAAGTCTCCAATAAAAAAACAACATTACGCGCGTGTGTGGGATTCGTTGGTGCGAATTACATTTCGTTTCGAAATTCTCGTATTATCTGTTAATTGCACGCTCCTTCGCCGAAAGTTAAATATTGATATGCTCGAGTAAACTTACGTGCCGCGAGTATCTTTGTTCTCGATTTGTTGTTCTTTAACCCACAGATAGATTTTATATCGGACGGATGAACGCTTACATTATATCGTCCAGCGATTGCAGATAAGGCGAGTCGCACGCTGATACTCTGATTAATTATGCAATATCGTAATCCGTCTTATCTGATACGGCAACGAGATTCAGAACGTACAACAATAATAAACTCGGTGTATTAATGTTCGCGGAAGAATGAATGCAGACGATTTGTAGCAATCGAAACACATACGGTTCTTCCGTCGGGAAAACTTTTCGCATTTTTATAGCAATGTTGAAACAACTAAAAAGCAATGGCAAAACTTCTTTATTTTCTTATGGGTCCTTCACCAACTTATTTGTGGCATTTTTCTGTCGTAAAACTTGAATTGTCCTTTCCCACGTCGGACGCGGTCACAAGAAAGTACATAGTGGCCCTACACGATCCGTGTCACAGCACGGACCCGAGGATTGGACTTAGATCAGGACTTTACTGTAATTTAACCGTTAACGCCCCGACTTTTAATTGTGAATATACCGGCAGCTCTAACTTATTCTCATCAAGCTTCGACTTGCAAGTTTTTAACACTAGGTTTACGGGACCGGTCAAAATGACGGGTTCTAATATTTTTAATTTACGACTATTGAGATTGTAAAGATCCATCTACGTGGAATTACTCAACAAACTTATTTCCTTAGGTATATATTATTTGAAAAATGGTTAACTTTGGCCAGGTTTTCCGGCTTTGGGACCACTGTGCGTCGGTCAGACGTGACTGAGGCGGCAGTGAACGCGTTGAACATTATTACACGGTGATTGCATAATCGAGAGGAAACCAGCAATCCCGTTAGCCTAGTGAGCAGTCTGTTTTCTTGATCAGTCGCTGACTTCACGAAAAGAGCTAGGTCCGAGCGGGTAAGCCGATTAAGAAAACGAGAACCACGCGAAGTCCAGGCGGATCTCTCGATCGATCTTGTTGCGTGCGGGCCGCCCGGATCTTTCGCAAGGCGGACACATACAAGGTAGAACCGATGTGCCAGGAAAACGGACACGGTAATCGAATTTGCACGGGAGAGTAATTTTTAAGCCGCTTAAAGATCGGCCCATCGGAGGAGAGAGACCCTACAGAACACTTTTGATCGAACGCTTCCAGCCCTTATCGCGGGCAAAGTTATGCTCGAAGCTGAACTCCTGACATTTATAGTACTTCGAGGAAGCAACTTCTGTTTGTTCCTCGCCGTGTAAACGTCAAAGGGATGTAGTTGTTGTCGCGTGACGCTGTAACGGAGTTGAAGCGAAGAGAAATGATGGGAAAGCGAAGGAGAAAGGAGAAAGGTTACGTCGAGCTTTTGCAATTTCTGCCAGTTTTCCACCTGGGAAAAGTCGATCTACATTACCTCCATAAAAGTATTCTACATCCCTTGCAACATTTTATATTCTAGTCTATGCAGCTCTCGTATTTTGTGAAGACTGTTGTCGGAATGAACGCTGATAACGGACCTGTTAATTATGATAGCGAGTATTTTCTGTAATTACTTTTTATCGGTAAACCCTGCTAACCTAAAACCAGCCGATCCGTGTTGCCTTATGGAAATGAAACAATTTGCTTGGAGATTGCGCGTTTTTTATAGCAATATCCAGTGCAGTTTCTAAGTAGTAGTAACTAGTGCCAGTACGTTTACTATTACTGTTGATTTTTATGTAAAATGCAATATGAAATTCATCTGCCATTTTGCGTTTCACCTACTGATGTCTCGCGATAGGTGCACTCGCAGTATGCGAATGGGATTCTCACCCGAAAAATCTGGAAGAATTTGTTTGCACACCTGACACGTAATAATGCGGTACAGTCAGGGTATACGTAACCGATATCTCGGGCCAATGGGAGACGGTTGCCCGTTTTGACTGGGTGGTATTACGTTTCGCACGTGTTCCGTGTGGGTGTATTTGCACGCAACGGAATCGATCGGAGCACGAGGTTCGTGGCATTTTCTTTGAAGTCGCATAGAATGCACTGCTAGCTGCAACAAACCCGGCCATTCCTGCTTTACTTTTGCGGCCGGGATAGTCAATTTCTCTTCTACAAATCCTACGGTACGATAACAGTAGATTATCGGACGAATATGCACCGTTCCAGAAGGTTCCGATACCTATCCTTTCCGAACTCAACGATTTTTCGATAAAACATCTGTTACTCGATCAATCGGACACATTTTTTAATCCCTTTCTTACACAGTACAATTCATTTGATTGATTACGATTTTTCCGTGACAAATTTTATGTAAACTTTGAAGAAGGGTTTCGGTGGGTCACATATTGAATTTCCGTTGATCATGCATTAATCTTTTTCAACCTCTTTGCAATATCGAGTTAAACTCGTGACAGATTGCAAATTTTATGCTTTTAACACTAGGTTTACGGAGCACTAAAAATGACTATTTTACATTATTTTATGAAAATAACATGAATGTATCGATCAAAGTTTGTAGCCATTTTTTAAATAATATATACCCAAAGAAATCAATTTGTTAAATAATTGCTCATGGATGCATTTTTACAATCTCGATATCCGCAATTTAAAAATATTCAGATAAAACAGCATTCAGTTTCAATTAATTTCGTTAACAGTTTCATTTCCTTTTAAAGATTGTTGTAGAGTAAAAATAAAACTGTTTACCAAAGACGCGTAACATCGTACCGAGAATATTGTTGTTTATGGATTCACGCGTTGTTATGCGAATCCATGAGAATAATTTGGATCTGAGATATCAGATTTTTATCTAGACTTGCCGCGGTGCGATAAAGGTCGCTTATCGGATGAGTAATGTGTACTGTGATTCTGGAATTTTCTGGTGTTCAGTATTTGCCGAGTTGTTCGCAATATTTTTTACTAGTCACAACAACAACGGGAGATAAACACGCGATGCCAATATGGATCGTTGACTGAATCACTGTCGCAACTACCAGTATTCGCGTGTCCTTTTATTGCGTAACATAAAGTTATTTCACTGAAAATGTTTCTGCCGTTATTTGCAGACTGGTCACGATGTTTGCACTGTTTCGTACCGTCATCGATCAATTCGATGCAATTAATCATTTTTATCGGTTGTCGTTGCGAAATGAAATCGCGAATGGATGCTGCCCGATCGCTTATCGCGGCGCATCGCTGCTGTTATCGTGCACATTACTATACACGTCTCGCAAAATTAATATCGAGTACATTTTTCACAGACATCGTGCACATGTGGTTCACAAATAAATAGAACTGAAATTAGTGTTAATTTAGTCTCTCAAAAAATGGGTGACGGAACTATTTGTCCAGACTTGAAAATGAACTTTCAAATTCGATTAGGACCCGCGAAATCGAACCAGCTGGTATACCTCCTTGCCATTTCAGAAATTAAGAACAAAAGCTAATAGCAAATGAACGTATCGAAAAAGCACTTGGCGGGACATTGTCTTGGAAATTAATTGTTTATTTCGTGAAACAGATTACTTTGATTTCGTGGAATCTTCGAGGTTGGCGGATCGACGCTGAAAAGCGTGACCGCCTCCGCTTGAGAAACGCGTGCAAGGTTTTAGGGCCCGAAGAGAAAGAAGGTCGCAAGGTCTCCTGCACTCATTGACCCGCTCGCTATAGTTAGAACTGGAAACGGCATTGAATCGCAAACACAGTCTCGCAGTCTCAAATATTTTCTGCAGACTTCTCACTGGTTAGGTAGTCTAATAAGTGCTAATCGTTTCGAGGAGTTTATCCTCTCGTTAGTGTCTCTCACACTTTTTTTTTTTCTTCAAACAAACCTGACGCGCATCATCAGTCACAATAGAACCGTCCACTTGTTCGTCTGGAGAGCTATAATTAATTTGAATGCTCACTTTGGGCAATCGCGATTGAACGTACCGACGAAATAGTCTCGGCTACCAGCGTTTTGAACGGTTGTTACACTGTTGTTGTCGCTGTTCGGAGGCCAAACGTATAATGAATATTTATCGCGCAGCGAATCGATTCTTTCGTATGCAAATCATCGACACGAGGAAAGTATAATTAACTCCGTGGTGACAGTGCTCCGCCGGAAAACGCTTCTTCAATGAAACGCGTCGAATTTTATCGTTTTATATTTTTCCCTTCTGTTTATTAGTCGCAGCTATCGAACAATTGCCTATAATTCTTAATACGAAGACAATGCAGCACCAATTTTTCTGTGTTTCCCCACTTTTCAGTTTCAGGAAATATTGTAGTAGAGCGTGTTTTCGATTTTGTTGAAAGCAGGTATTATAAAATATAGTAATTCTTTCAAATGAGAAACTTTATGCCTGGCTTATTGTTTTTTGCTTAATATTATAGTCATCGAGCTGCCAAGATATCGAAACAAATAATGCATGCACGTCAGTGTGCACGTAAAGTTGGCAAAGAAAGAATAAACACGAAATCAGCATCGTAACTTCGCCCAAGAGGAAACCGTATTCTTGCATTTGTTTCTTTACCAAGTAATTCTGAAACAATGTGTAATGATTGTTCGCGCCTCGAGATTAATTACACTTGTTGTTTATTGTACGTTTACATTAAATTTATCATGCATTTATTAAATTTAGAATTTGTATATTTACGATTTCAGACAGAAGAAAATCGTACATATGAACATTAATTTGATTAGGCAATTTACTAGAGAATGATTCGAGGGGAAAAAGTAAAAATTGACTTGTATCGCTGTATAACTGTTCAGTATTGTAAACCGTTCGCAGGAATTTTTACTGGTAATTATTTTTTTTTGTAATTATTAGGACTTGGTAATAAAACGTTGGAATATACATCAGAGTACAATTTTATGTTCTAACTGTATTATCTGAAAATTAAATGGCTATTTAGCTATAACCAGAGGTAGTAACGTTGCAATTAAATCGATGATTGAATTTTTACGACCGCAGATGAGAGGTCTGCAGTCAAGTATGGTTATTTCTATCTCGCAGCGATAACTTTTATGCCAGCTTTTGGTACCCCTTGATTATTCACGGTGAGAAAAACATCTATTTTAAACATACATCTACACGTAATGTTACAATAATCGAGAACTTTGTGCACACAGTTTCCCATTTTTTCTCATCACAATCACATTTCCGATCTTGATCGAATATTTCCCGTTAAATTTAATTTTGTTGCCTCGTATGCAATTTTCCGCACGCTCCAAGGACCAAAACCAATTTACTAACAAATTACACTTCGGTTTTCAATCTCCTCGAAGCAAGATAAGAACCGTTAATATTTCCCCGAATCGTTTCGCGTTGAAACTAAATATCATATTAGGTGATTGCACAACTTCGATTTTTAAAGACCACATGCAGTTTTACAAAAAGTAAATTCACCCACTTCGAAAACGTTGGAAGACGTAGAATATGCTGGTGACTATGTCATTAATTTTCAACTCTGGCACCAACTTTTTCGAACTTTTTCTTTGCCACGAAGGATTTTTTTTTCTTTTTGAACTTAGAAGACTTAGTTACGGTTTTAGTAAAGCGGTTTTTTTCGTCCGAAATATTTTTGTAGATTGTTTTGTAGATCGAAGGAATGCGAAAATTCAGTCAGCGATTCTAGGGGGGACCTCGGTTAATCAATTGTGCAAGATCTTAAAATAAAACCTGCAGACAGTATCTGATTATCAAGACATCGAAACTGGAGCTCGACCGAACCTGAAACCTTTTCCTTTATTACGAATACAAGTCTCACAGAAGACTCGGGCTCCGATGGCATCATTCCAAATCACATGACACCAAGTGCTCTCTAGCTATATCCAACTATTTTTTTTTCTTCTCCCTGTCTCACGCGACATCGCGCTATTTTAATGAGATGTATCCGTTCGTTATAGGCGTTTGTAGTTATTTTCAAGCTTTCCGCGCGGCTTGCTCCCTGCCACCACGGTATTTCAGCCCCTAAACGTTGCGATGCAACCGATTACGAGCGCAGTAACTTGTAACAAGGTAAATACTAAGAGCAACGATAGCTGTAATTTTAGCAAACTTATTTTAAAGAATATCTGAAGAATTCGTGAAAATAGGAGAAATTTTAGATAAAATATTTGGGATGCAATCGATACGCAACGTTGGAGAACATCGAGGGTAACGATAACGTCATTTAATGGCAAAATCAGTGTTAAGAATTTTATAAAATATCTGGGCAATTAAGTGAAAAGAGAATAAAATGAGTATTTTATAAAATCTATTTTCTCTGCGCAAGGCAAGTCAAAAGGAAATGTGGTGAACGAACTGGAAGCGAGGAGGAACAAATTACATGATTGATCGGACGTAGAATCTATGCGGCAACCATCAACGATCAAACCTTCGCGTTTGATCACGCTCGAGCGCCTCCGATAGCCATCGCTAGATTCGACCTGGAGGACATTATTGCTTCGGCGTGCACGCTAAAAAGTTCTCGCCGTGCGAGTTCTATCGGCGCGGCGAGTAGAGGCGTTCATTCATTTCATTCACCTTTCGAACAGGTAGCGTTTACCTTCTAACGGGCTCTCTTTCAACGATGGAGGCTGGAGGGAGGGGAGAGGTTCGCTCGAGCGTCTCGATTTTGCAACGAGTCAGCTGATTCCGATGCCGATGGGCAATCAGCTGATCAGCTGGTCTTTCATAGATTTTTGGCCTGTGTATCGGCCAGCGTCGCACGGCCTATTGGACATTGGAATCGATAGGCCGGTACAAACAGGCCTCTGAACGTGTTACGCGGATGTTACGTTTTATGGGCGAGCTATAATTACGCGGCCATTAGTGTTTAATGAAATGCGGACGAATTGCCGTGATTGTGCAATGATTCGCGCGGGTCACGCCGCTGACCGGAAACGGAGGAGATGTCGAACGCGAGCATACTCGTCGGAGAACTCGGGACGATATTTTATAGAAATATTGGACAACTGCGAACGTTCCTATCCGATGTGTAACACGTGATTCGTGCGATTTTGGAACGGTCATCTCATAATATTAAAAGGTTACCTTTTTTTAAGAGTGTACGAATAATAATAACTACGACTACTCGGTATCATTCATTTAATTTTTTTCAATTTTTATTTCGTTAAATAACTTATTTTGATTCTATGGAATTTTGGGGGTTTCTAGTTTGGCGATCAAAGTGTTAAAGCAAGTTCGATGACTGGTGAACGTAAAACTACGTCGTGCATTATCGTTTTTCGCAATTGATAGTCAGCGGTTGCGACCTTGGTCTTGCGAAGTCGATGTACTTCGAAGATTACGTACGCTACCATGTGTTTCGGATCTCGATTGACCTTGCCCGGCTAGGCCGATGAACTCGCCCTCGTATCCTAACAGATAACGGACGTAATGTTTCCTTTATAAAATATGAAATTGACCTTGAGATACATTTGAAACCTTCGTAAAGGAAAGAACAATTTTCGTCCGCTGCTCCTTATGGATTAAATTACTATGGCGCGGAAGCCGCTCTTTATATTTAGACCGCTGTGTTTCATCCTGTAGTCTGGAACAATCATTTATTCTATCGTTCTTAACTCATTAACGCCCAAGAATTGTTTTTTTAAACTTTAGGAAACGATGGACAAAACATCTAGTCAATCTTAGATGGCGCTAGAAGCAAACAAATATAATCTTGTTATCCTGTACTCAAGCGAGTATAATGGGCGCTAATGGGTTAATAAAACCGTTATTTTTCCTCGAAATATTCCTATTAATAAATGAGAAATAACGTTTTAATGAATTTCAGAATGGAGGCTTGCTTCAAACGGAATCGCGAAAGTAACAGCATTGCGAATAACTTGCTTCTAACGCCATAATTAACGTCAATTTTGAAAGATAAATGGATTCCTAAAAAATTATGAACAAAAGCTTGACTACTAATGGTAGAAGAAAGAAGATAAACGTGACTTCTTTGACGTCCACATGATTAATTATTGTCAATGAAAGCTAAGCTTGCGTGATATAATTAAATGCGATGATATTACGAAGATATGGATAATTCAGAGCGAGTTCACGATCATGCTCGTGGAGGAAGTTGCATAACCTTTCGCAAATTGTCCGCAGATCTCCAGAAAGCCCGAGAGAAAAGCCTAAGTAACACGAATTACTCGTTAATCAAGCGCTAATGAAGTAATTGTAGGTTCCGTTTAGCCGTGTGTGGCAGCCTGGAACAGTAAAGATTCTAGAAAATTGGCAATTAGGAGATCGCTTCGGTCAGATGACGCCCGATGTATACTATCGGCCTGAGCTATAGCAAAACTTACGTTTTACAGTCTCTTTGTTGCTTATTATTCGAGCAGAATATTTTCTTGCCTCTTATGTCATTTTTTCGTAAGCTAGGGTAAGGAACCCAATTACTGCGGGGCTACCAATTACTGTGCCTATATTAATTATACTTAGTTTCAAAGCATAATGAATCTAGGCGCAGTAGTTGGTACCCCCACAGTAATTGGGTCCCTTATGTCAATCCTATGCATAGATTAAAATGGATTGAAAAGAAACTTATGCTGAACTAGACCCAACTCAAAATTGCAGAATTAGAAATGCATGTGAATTCTAACGATAGAATCTTTATTATATCTACGTGATCGTTAGATACATTTCCAGTTTTTATCACGCACAGATTACATCGTTTTATCGCATCAGATTTGATTTACCGACAACCTGTGTCTTTATCGAAAATGTTTATTCGATACTCGCCCTAAGGAAGAAAGATACTGTTATCTCTGATTGGCCAAACTTAGGGCTATCGTAGATCTAATCTGGACCAGACTTCGTTTTATACAAAAATTTAATTTGAACCACTCGACTTCGTGGAAGGTACAAATTTCTATCTCGTTCAAGTGCTTCAGAGATTTCGATCGTTTTTCTTAGATCTGTTTATCTTATCGAAAATACGCGGTGTAGTATTGTTGTGGTACTCTTCGCAAGAAAGTAGAACTACAGATTTTTCGATGACTCCAATTTCTATTTTTAATATTTTGAAAATTTTTTTTACGCTGATTTCCAATATGGTCTCAAAATTTGTCTACGACCTCAGGATTTTGCAAAGAATAGATTTTTGTGACAGAAACTAATGAAATCATTTTTTCGTTGAAATGATCGGATGGTAATAATCTCCCTATTTTTCCCATATTCTACAAAGTTTCAGCTTTAATTTTAAAAATATTTCATCGCTCTACTTTATTTCTATCGAAAGTTCTGTGATTTTGAATCCGATTTTGTCCAAATTACCCACTTGTGCGGCCCAACTAGCTTCATCAGAGGCCTGTTAACACGCTGATACACTGATGCGCGTCTGATGATGCTCGTCTATTTAAAGCAACATGCTCACAGATCACTGCCAGTCCACCGCAGACTTTTTAATTGATCAGATGGGCAATTAAAAAGGTGGAAGCAGAGTACTCCAGATTGCGTTTACACGATAGCCTGTATCCTCATTGTTGCTGTTCGAATATCTTCGACGAAAAATGACATTTGGTGCCGTTTTTTCTTTTTTTTTATTATGCCATAAAACCCCACATGGGATTATTAGCAACATGCACATGACTGTGCATGCTAACATTACTTTACATAGGTGGCTTATAAACTAGAATTGAGACAATATAGTGAACATTTTCGAATACAATATCAACACTAAAGATATAAACAGAGTCTTAAGAAATTAAATGAATGTATGAGAAATAGAGGACAAAGAGAGGGTCCGCACAAAAAAGAATCTATTCTATAGAGGGGAAAGAATTTGGTGCCGTCACAGGCTCCAGTTTTTCGTTCTCGAGAGCTTCCCGAAGCATTTTGGCTTACATTCGTTCTGTTTATAATTCTACTTATCCTGGCAGATGTTCTCGACAAAGTGTCTCACGAAAATATTCGCGCACGCGGGATTTATTTCGGTTTTAACACCATCTCGTTAGCAACATTTTCGTAACTGACGTGACACGCCAATTGTCGCGTATCGGATGACAGAATCACCTGCCCAGTTTTAAAAACTCACTTATAACATATTACACGCGCACTGTATGAGATGGCATGACCTGGTAAAATCATTAAAGGAAGGAAAAAATTCTATAGCTGCTCCTACGTCTTATAAAAAATGCAGAAAATTTTTATTTTAGATAAAGATCCGCGGTCTACATGTTACACAAGAAAAAAGTTGTCTGTTAACGCTAGAACGACCGGGCAATAAATGTGACTGACGTGTATCGTTTTGTAATAGTAAGACTGTGCCCATTTAGCGTTCATACAACTTAAATTTTTGAAATTGACTTTTTTCCGGCTTTTCGGGTCAAATACCCCACTGTGCGACGGGTGGTACCTTTTTTTTTTACTGGTGCCCCCGTTCCCGGGAAACAGAATCGCAATATCTGGCCCGGCCATTGGTTCGCGGAATCGCGCGTTTGGCGAGCCCATGAATTATTCAAGAAGATCCGAGGAAGAGAATGAGATGATAACTCCGGCGGATCGTTGGAATCAAGGCTACGATGATATTAGCGAGCCGCGTGCGCATATTTGGCACTCGGACAATTGCAACGAGAAATTTCACGCTGGACGTGTTTAACGAACCTTACACGGTTTCCTTTTCAGATAGTACTAATTGGTATTACCGTGCGGCGACGCGAATTACACAGCGCCACCGAACAGAACGTCCCGCCGTAACGATAATGGAAGGGCTAATCTGAATTTCATTCCGTTAAACATTGAAATCCTCCGAACGTTAGACGCAGATATCCTTATAAGTAGGCTATTATCTACTTACTTCAGTTCTTAAGATGATCGCTTGGAAATCTTCTATTAACTTTGAATGAAACGCAAGCGGGCTTTAATGTAAGCATTTCAATTCCTGCACTGCCACTTCAGCAATCTGAAAAATTCCACGAAATGGAAGCAAGTTGTTCAATGAAATAAACTTTGATATCGCCACTTAAAAATCGAAACCTCCCTCAAAACGTTCCGGTTAGGATCCGTCCGAGCTGCTATACGTTTCAATCGTGACGACATCGTAGTCGATAATCGCCGGGGCAATTCGATCGAGGAGTGATCGATCGGAGATACATACGTCAGAAATCGGATCTCGGCGATTATCGTCTCGGCAAAACGATTATCTTGCGCAGCCTCGCGGCGAGAAATCGGTGGCAATCCGTACAACGAGCGAACGATAACGAGTCACGAAACAACCACCATTGTAATTGAACTAATTAACCAGTTAGATCAGCGGCGACGATTGCTCGGCCGAACGAGAGACGTGGATCGTTGGGATCGAGAGCGGCCGCGGATCGCGTCGTGGATCTAACGGAGGAGAGGACGCGTTAATAGAATTATGCAAATTTGTCGGTTGCCGCGCGCGGGTTTCGCCCCGATCTTTGTTTGCTTTGCGGATCCGACAATGGCACGTTGCCGCGTACTGTTCGCGTGTTTGCCATCGCCTCCGATGAGATATATTTATACTATCAAGTGCTTCGTGCGCTCCAGAGCTGCAATAATATTTATCCGGCCGTGGCCCGTGGCAACTCTGCGAGTCTCGGAGTCTCTCGCGAGCCTCGATCGCCGGGGGTGGATTCTTTTCGGAAACGGGGCCGTCAACCTGCTATCAACCCCTTACGATTTAATTCCAACCTTCCGGATTAACCCTCTGCCGACAACCACGTGGATTTTACAGTTCGGTGACCGGGAATCATTTTTAAAGATAGCACTACACCCAACGAATGTCGAACAAACTTTTGCCAAACAATATTTTCTCTGTCACTTAATTCTTATATTTACTAATAAATCTATTATGTGATGTTAATATATTAGGTCTACCGGAAAGTTCTGTCCGATAGTGTCACTTCGACTATCTCTCTCTAAGTATATTCTACAATAAATATTATTAAATGTATGAAAACTGTGTCATTTTCTTTCAATTCAAAAACGGACAGAACTTCCCGGTAGACACAATATCTTTACAAAATTTTCCGACTGATTTATACGTGTTTCACCTACATCCGTCAGGTTTGGCGCGCTGTTATCAAAACTGGTGTGATTAATCATCGAGGAAGTGGACCAGTTGCGAGGGGATTTCTCTCGAATGACTCGTGCGATAAGGCAAAAAAATATCTGCAATCGATGCCTCAAAACAATTTTTAATTAATATCGCGATTGACTGTTGACTCTCGGGAAACCCAAAAGTATCATTAATCCGAAAAGAAGAATAATGGTTATTTGCTGATATTTTGATCTACAAATAAAAGTCATAAATATTTATGTATATATATCTTCGTTGAAACTCAATCAAATTCTTGATTGTCCAAGATTTTATTCCACGATTTCGAGTCAGTCGAAAAGAATTACTAGAAAATAGCAGACGAATTGACAAAGTTCCACGGAAATATATGTGTTCGGTTTGTTAACGAATGAAATTTATAGAATACACCAGCAGAACAATTCCGTACACACGTTTGAAAAGGTGTGACGAGATCGATCTCGAGTTTAGTCGACGAGACACGGGCGATAGATGCTGTAATCATGGATCTTCAGATATACCTATCATGCGCCGGGAAATACGATCACGGAGTGCTTTGTTACCCTGAACAAATATTTGCCGAAGAACATTCATTGTCGTTGACTAGACGTAGTTCCGACAAATATTGAAACTAGAATCTTTCAGCTGTGATTAACGTTCGTCTCGATCCCCGAAAGACTGAAAAATATCGGGGAACACGGTTTAAAATCAATTTATAAATAAAAACGCAGAGAATCACGATATCAGTCGAATGTAAATTGCGATGATTCGCGAACTAAATCGTTGAAATTTACAATGAACATTCAGTAAATTAGTAACCGCCGATAGAAAATGGCTGCGAGAGAATAAAAGGCACGAAAGAGTAGAGTAGTTTAGGAGGATTTACGCGGCGCAGCGTGCCCGTAGGTTTCCCCGTTCTCGAGATTACTAATTTGTGTTAATTTCACGCGGCGATAAGGGAATTCTGTTTGCCTTGCAGCCTCCACGGCGCAGCGGGCGTTGTCATAAATGTTTTATCTGCCGGGCAGTCTATCTGCGGATTGTGTACAGTAATGTTCCCCGAGTCGCACATGGTGTGTTGATAAGTATTAAACGTGTTTATCAAGGTAAGATAACTGGCGCATTTTATTAATAACCGTTAAGTACAATATGATCACCGCGCACTCGTGCTTTTGCATCTGGCTGGTTTGCTTATTATTAGCAACAGCTTTTACGTGGCTAATTATAGGCGATATTATATATCCATTGTCTCCTCCTGCTGGTTGCCTCCTTTAGAAACACGTCGTCGAGGTCATTGTCTGGTCGACACACACACACACTCTCTCTCTCTCTCTCTCTCTCTCTCTCTCTCTCTCTCGCTCGCTCGCTCGCTCGCAAATCGAAGCTTATTGTCATACGTTTGCGTCGCACGGCGGTTCATTTGTCCAAAAACATACGCCGCACAGTGGTCCGGATCAGAAAATTTAGTGACATTTGAATATAACTTTCTTCATCTTCGAGGTCCATGGAAATTTAAGAAATAAATTTTTCTAGACATTTTACGTCTTAAAAGTGCATACCACCGAGTTTCTACATGTCTTTGCTACGTCTGTCCAGAGCCTTTTTTCGATAGGAACACTAAATCTCTCGAAACGAAGAGAATCTCTCTGCAATATACATAAGTATATTGTATGCCATTGTTTGTGTATTATATTGTATTGTCTTTCTATTGTATCCTCAGCTTTAATTTAAAAAAACATTTCATCGCTCTACCACATTCCTATCGAATGTTCCTAGATTTGGAATCCGATTTTGTCGAAATTGCCCACTGTGCGACGTTCGCTCGGCGAGCCTTGTTTACCCTGGCATCCTTACAGAAGACAAATGGTTTCGGCTGTGAAGCGACCAACGTACCGCAACAAACCGACGTCAACGAAAACTATATACGTACATTGTGCGGTATCGCGAGAAATGCGTTGGCTCAGATAATTTCCCCCTCGTTGGCTTTATTCCGTTGTCTCTTTTGCGTTCGGACCAGCCGCGATTAAACGCGCCGCCGACTAATCGGATGATACGGTTCCACTACGGTCACAGTTATTATGCGAAGGATGTTTACGGAAGATTTTTCGGGTCGTAAACAATTGCCGCGATTGGGCAGAGCCCGGCCGATAATATGCAAGCCCGCACGCTCGGGGCATGTGATTTTCTTCGACTTTGGCGGTTTCAGCTAACGGGAGACATTTCTCCGTTGTCCGATAACAGACGCGCAGAGCGATCAACTTGTCCGAAAATAAATATTCAAACTGTATACACAACACGCACGTACCTCCAAGTGTGATCGTTGTGTTGCACATGAAAATTGGGACATCCCAGGACGTGACGTCTTAGAGTCCTAAAGCGATGAAATATCGTGACCTCTAAATTGTGAAGCACGAGTCCACCATTATCTTACCTTGCTCAAGGTTCCAATGACCTATCCCCCAACTTAGAGAGCGGATGATTTAATCCGAGCGTGTTTGTTCTGTTTCAAATGAAAATTGGAACACCCCAGGACATGACGCCTTAGAGTCCTAAAATATCGTGACCTCTAAATTGTGAAGCACGAGTCCACCATTATCTTACCTTGCTCGAGGTTCCAATGACCTATCCCCCAACTTAGAGAGCGGATGATTTAATCCGAGTGTGTTTGTTGTGTTGCAGATGAAAATTGAAACATCCCAGGACATGACGTAAATAGCATGGCTCATAGGGTAAGGGCAAACGGCACAATGAAGAAGAATCTCGCGCCGTAGTCTCGCCACCTGCGATGTTAGTCACACAGACACCCTCCTCGATGGACAACCAGCCGAATATGATGTCGGTACTCGAGGAGGAGGCGAATGTCGATATCGATGACGCGTTTCCACCGCACGTCGACACGACGAACATCGTCATACAGCCGGAGTCGCCTACCAGCAAGAAACAAGCGCTAAAGACCTTCAACGAGGTCAATGCGCTCCTACAGGCTGGCAGAAAGAGGGAGGTTAAGCTGGTCATAAGGGAGAACGCGTGGCCATTGAACAACGGAATTAGGACGCAGCTATGGCCGGCTCTTTGCAGTCAACATGCACACGGCAAGAACATGCTCGATGGCTTCTACTGGGACATGGTCAATCAAGTTTTTGGGACTACAGGTGCGATTTTATATGTAATTGAGGATAGGGTGCTAACGCACGACCTTCAAGCTTTATTAGTGAAATTAACACTTTACTCTCTAAATTCAAAGATCAACGGTTGAGGCTCGGGAAGAAGCAACTGACCATTTCATTCGTGATTCAACAGATTTTTATAGTATTGATATACTGGAATAATTTCGCCTGAAATGATTTATTTGGAAGAAAATCGTCGAGCTTCTTTTCCATGCAGATCAGTCATTAAAACTGGATGGAATATTTTCCGCCAGTTTTGGTTTCACGAATTACATTACGTTCAGTTTCTCGTATATTTAGGGAGTTTTGTTTGGCAGTGAGCGCGTTAAACAATCCCACCAGAGCTACGCGTTTGTATAAACTTTCGCAGCTAAATCGTTAAAGCATAAAATCCACGGTGACGCGTTGAAGTGCGTTTACTTTCGACCGTCTCGGTTCGGTACAACAATGCGTGGCTCTTGACGGATTGTTACGGTTCTTCGAATAGATCAATCTAATTATTCCCGGTCGCTGACGGTTCGAATTCTATGTGTTTGCAGAGCTGCCGGAAAAATCAATCATGCTACCGCCGTTTGTGGATAGCACTCATTGCCTGTCGTACAATCTGACAAGAAAGGGCAGGAGTGTCGCGGACAGGGTTGTATCTGTGCTGGGATACGCTTGTCCCGACATCACCTACAGTCCTTCACTCTACCCAATCACAGCGCTCCTTCTTCACTTCATGCCAGGTGGGTGCTTGCAAGTACGGCACGGTATTGTCTCCGTAACTGTCGCGGAGGTCTCTACCGTAACTGTGAAAATGTTATCCCCACCACGCAGAGTGGTCCCAAATCGCCAAAACGTGGTCAAAACCTCACAACTTATTCAAAAATGATTGGTTCTGTTTGAACATTGGTAGTAGGCCGTTTTTGGGGTCGCTGATCACGAATCTGAACTTGAAATTAGTAAAAACAAAATGGCGGATCCAATATGGCAGAGTGGGGAAAGGATCCCCCGGAAGACCTTGGAACCACTTTACTATACGGGGACGTGAAGTTAGGAAGAGAGGAATAGACTGACCATTGTGCTCGTTCGAACAACGGAGAGGGATCGTGGACATTGAAGTGTAACAGTTTTTGAAAATTTAAGCGGCCACCAATGTAAACAGTTTGCTCAAACGGGACACGCTTCTCGCTCTCGCTCCGTTCGTTTCGAGCACAATGGAAATTCACATCGCGTGCCGCACGTCGGTTCCTCTGGTTGATCGCATAAATAAAGATGTAGACACGCGGTTGGATATGCTCCCAAGTTATTAATAGCTCGAAATCGGAATATTCACAAAATACCTTTTCTTACAGAGGAGGAGTGTTATCATTGTATGGCCAGCCTGGTCGCTGCTAAAGACAAAATGTTCATTACGCAAACGAAACTTCTGTACGAAGTTACCTGGAAAACTGTCGAGCAAATCACCAAAAAGCACGTGGTACGTTTTGCAGTTACTATCTCGAATCGATCAGTCATGCTTTCGACTAATTGGACACGTTTCGACTGAAACCGTTCGCACTCCCTTGCGCGTATAATGTACGCGCAGAGAATGCTTCCACATTTTCGTCACTCAAGATCTAGGTTCCGAGAGATTCGATTCAGAAGAATCGGAGAAGTCAATATTTATTAGAACAAAAAAAAATAAAATTCCAGTAACCTCACACAATGCAAAGTAGCTTCTGTTTCTTTGTGAAACACCTAATTCGGAATTTCATTTGTATCTCCGCATACTCCACGAGCTCGAGCACATTTGTTCGGACCTTTTCTTTACTAAATTAGCTCGACAGATTTATGCGTACAGATTTACGTTCATGGGAATAGTAAGAGATGATTTATTTCGTTCGAATGTGCCAGAGAAAATTGCTCAGAAGTCGATGAAAGCGCCAGATAAGCGAAATACGCGTTGCCGGGCGATGGAAGCGAAGCTCTGGAAAATCGCAGCATCGGGAGGATAATGATTCATGTTTGCGCTTTCTATTGCAGAAATCGGCGGCGGTACATTTAGCGAGGCATTGCTCAGGATCAAGAGCGGAGAGAATTTACATGGATTGGATCTGGTGGATACTACAGCTTCTTCCATTCCAACATCTAGTCAGGGTTATGGACTGTTTCCTACACGAAGGCATTAAGGTCAGTGTTCGTGGAACTCGGACCGATATAATTCGGAAGCATTCCGATTTTTATTGCATCTCCTTGCGGACACGTTGAAAAATTTCTGGCGCCTGTTCAAGAATATGAAGACAGAATATATCTATACGTACATACATACCTACGTACATACGTATATACAATAAGAAAAGCTCTTCCAGGAATAGTATGAATGTAAAACTCGAGTGTTGATCGTATGCCAGTAACAGATCGATTTTTACAAGAAGATCTTTTTGCAAAAGTAGTTCATGCTTTCGAGAATTATAGACGTTTATTGAAATTTATAAGATACAAGAAGACATTTATATTAACCATAATTAATATTTCATTTATAGAAAGGAATCGTCTGGTAGAGGAAGGAACTTTTCGTATTTGTTACTTCAATTTATTTCTTCACCATTATATTGCCCCCTGCAAACAGTGTCACTTTGTCCTCTGAAGTGTTCTGATAGGACTGTAAATACGAAAGATATTTAGGTGTTCCCATTTATGCGGGACACCCTGTATTTTACAAAACATGGAAATAAAATGTTGAATGGTTCCGTTTCTAGTCGTTCGGTTGCTTCTTTGGAGACTCCTCGGTGGAACTATTTTCGAGAAGCGCATCGGAATTAATATGCATCGTCCGTTCCAGATATATCGTCAGAGTAATTAAGTCATCTTTATATTTCCATCGATGAATCACGCGTTTTGTTCTATCTTGTGTTTCAGGTCTTCTACCGGGTAGCGATGGCTATAGTTTTATTATTCTATAAGCACTCATCCTTGCAAAACTCTGAGTGGATGAATGAAATTTCCAAGAACGGCATCGACGCCGCGCTGTCGAAATTCTGCAGGCAAATACCGGTGAGTAAAACACGGATGACGATCGGCAGACCGGAAGCGGAAAACGCTAATCCCTTTTGGAATTTTGCAGGTGACGCCGGCGAAATTTTTGCGTACCGCATTTGGGATACGCGGACTCAGCTCAGCATACATATCAAGGGTATTCTTGCGCACAGAAATGGCTCTTAAAAGTAGAAGCGTTTTAACGGGATCCAGATCGTTGGCTCGTTCCCGATCCACGGACAATCTGCCCACGAGCCAGTCCCAAGTCAACATTCAGATGATGTCGCACACGCTCACGATACGAGAAGTACGTTCTCCGTATTCCTCTTTTTGTCGAACACGGATCGGTCGATTCGCCGAAATACCGATTCTCGCAAAAGGTGGACTCACGTACATGAAACGAATTCTAAATCCGATCGGACATGTCTCGGCCTGCGATCGAATTTGATAAATCGCCCTCTCGATCTTGTACCCGGGGGTTCTCTATTCTCTGACAATCGTTGAATCGTTTGCATTGGCATAGTAACGGCAAAACGCTGCCTTATTTCGTATTACCAAGACTATAAATGGCGTACATATATGTGAGCCGAATCGTAACGTTTAGAGATTATATTCTTGTTTGCGAGAAATGTTGCAGGTGTTAAAGGTTTAGTACCGCTAGCTCGAACACGTTGATCGATATGTTTATGTAATAAGATGAGAAACGTAGACGCGATCACCGTATAAACATATATAGTTTCTTAGGGTAACCGAAAGACGAACAATGCGAAAGCTGTTCAATTATTCACTTTGTTTTCAGAAAGAATGTGAAGACACATACAAAGACAGGGTATCGTATAATTATCTTTTTGGGAAATGTGTTGTTAGTTTCATGTGCTCTGCCCTTTGTTCCTGAACTACTACCTGTTTTACATTCATTCATACTCACCCTTTTGTCACACTTATCGTGCCAGCTTTATCGCTGTTACCGTCTATCCACTTGCAGTTACCGCCTCTCGAATTAATAGAATAACAAAGATCTCTTCTATTGTCGAATTCATGATTCATCAGGTGTTCACTGGCTTTTCAGTGTTCTGCAAGTATACGACACGTTCACGGTAATCGAGAAAGGTAGAGACACGAACGTCGACGTTCAGAAATATAGATCAGGTCAGAGCTGCGAGAGACGTTGTCGTTGATCTTTCGAAGAGATTCGTGGTCGAGCCCTTCGGAACCAGTTCGAACCAGTTTCAACGTGTACTGCTTCGGTCCGTCCGCAGTTGTTTCCGTTAACGGTCTCTTTGTAACAGCTGTGAAACTGACGAAACGGTCGCTGCAACGACTCATCCTTTGAGTTTCGATTTGAGTACCGATTATGTTCCGATGCTTTCTTAGCATTACCGATACGTTTATTTTGTTTTCAAGGTTGTTTATTGGTCACACTGGTTAACAGCAAGCAAGCGACCGAGCATTCATCTGTTCCGTTATACCGTGCCGCAAGCGACATTTACAAGTTGACGTATTATCGCTGGCCGTTTCTTTGTACGCTCTGTGTTTCCGATATGGTCTTTAAAAACCAGTGTTTCGCATTTTATATATATTTATTAAATATTCTCGTTGATAAAGACGAGCCGCAGCCGTACGCCAATTATAACTGACGGTTCTATGTTGTCTTGTGTCATGCTGCGTTACTGGAATGATGATGGATTTAATGGTGATGGGTGTAGGGTGCACACAGTCCTGGACCGCGTGCTCTGTCAATGGGCGTTTATCCCATACAAAGCATATGCTCCCAGATTCTAGACATGCCTGATGTAAGTACTTGACGGTTGTTCCGTTAAACAACAAAAGAGTACCGCAGTAGCCAGAGTTTTTCTGTAGTACGCTGGTCGCATCTATATATACATATATATACAGGGTGAGGCGCTAGAATCAGGCCACCTGAAACACTCGGCTGCTATTGGTGTTAGGAAAACATGCATCATATGTAACTTGCTTTGTTTCGAGGGAACATTAACCTGATGTTACTAGCTTTTTTGTAGGTGGATGCGTAAAGGACATACGAGAGTCAACATTTTTCATACTGTTACAAATAACGGCAATATTCAAAGTGGACATAGTCATTGCCCCATCTTGTATAATACACACTTCCTTGCCGCCTCTGGTTGTTGATATTACTTCATCTCTGTCTCGTAATCCCTTGTTACGGGTCGTTGAATGTAAATAAACATTCAGTCACGCTGTACGCTTCACGCGTACTTTAGTCGTTTATGAAAATCTCTGCTGAGCGAAGTGCATCTGAAGTTTCCGAAACGCGTTATTCAATAACGGAGAAAGTGGATATGGTTTTTGTTTATGGGGAACGTCGCCAAATTGTAACAGAAGCAGTCCGTTTGTATGCTGAACGGTTCCTCGAACGTGCCAGACCCTCACGATCCGTCTTCACGAATGTTAGAGGAGATATGAAAACTGTATTGACCTCCATATGTCCTAAATCTAATAGTTAACCAGATATTATCGGAATAATTTTCTTTCTTCTGTGGACAATATCCCGTTAACTATTAGGTTTAGGACATATGAAGGTCAACGCTTTTTATACTCAGACTTTGATACCCTATCGATCTATGGTATACAAAATGGGACATTCCATTTAAAAAAATGAAGTTGACCTTTATATGTTCTTTACGCGTCCACCTACAAAAAAGCTACTAACATCAGATTAATGTTCCCTCGAAACCAAGCAGGTTCAATCTGATGCATTTCTTAGTAACACCAATAACAGCCCAGTTATTCAGGTGGCCTGTTTCTAGCGCCTCACCCTGTATCTCTCTCTCTCTTTCTCTCTCTCTCTCCCTCTCTCTCTCTCTTTGTGGCATGTCGGTATTGTCGTTATCGGTGTACGTACAGCCACCACGAAGGTACATACTACGGGTAGTGTCTACATCGTTCTCATCTTTGCTATTATCTCCGAAGATACAGCGGCCAATGAGTGTACGATAGAGTCACGTTGGCCGAACGGTGGCAATCGTTCACACGTTCCTCTAAATTGCAAAATGGGTCAGACCGATGTAAATGAAACAAGTTTGATTGTCTCCCATTTGGAAGCTACGTGCTAGCACCCCGTTGGCTGGCTCTCGATTGAGTTATTTGTTACAGCTTCGTAGTTACGGTATATCGTTGTTTTACCACTGTTTTGTATACTTCTACTTTTGTTGCCTAAGGTTTCCCGTATCTTGCAGTTTATTTGTCGAAACTGAATGGTGTACTTATTTGACTTACTACTATACTGATTTAGAAGAACGCACAACGCTTCGTGATCCACTGAACGTATCCAAGCTACATACGAGTTTGATCACACACACACAACCCCCCGCCCCCTTGCTATTAATTAACTCGGCATGCGTTATTTTTGTTCTGTTTTCTTTTTTACGCATTCAACGGCGACACTGTAGAACACCGTCGCCGAACGTAAACCCTTATTAATTTGTGTTGTTGCGATATTTATGCGGACAAGTTGTTTTTTCTGCTGATGCGATCAGTGTGTAATACCAATAACAAACAGCGAAACGACGCCAGTGATTCTAAACCACTTCGGTATTACCTGTAGAGAGCAATTAGTTGCAGTTGTCAATGTATATCTTTAATGTCAGCGCCGATCCTCCGTTATATCATGTGCACTGTATCATCATCAATCAGTCACGATCTTGTCTCATATTGAAAGTTATACATATAGCGTAGCAGTTCACTTTTATATTTATGTATGATGCTATCGCATTTTGCATGGAGAATGTCTTTTTGTTTATCATTTTATACATGCATTTTTAGTTTTCTTTAGTATGTGCTGAAGTTTATAGTATTTTTTTCGCTGTTCTCATTGTGACTAGATATTTATTACCAGACTGAGGAATTTTATGCATTTATGGCGTGTAGAAATGTTAAAAAATATTTCATGTTTAGTCGTACAAATATGCATGAATGTCCTCGGATTGTTTATTACGCTATTGGTTTAATTACGTTCGACAAACACTTGGACGTTGATTCTGGTAACAATAACAGAGGAATATTTCTCTCCAAGAGAAACAATTAGCCGAGGAAACTGAACCAAACATTGGTCGAACGTTCGATACGATGTTAATACCGAATAAAGATCTTCGAAACGGTTGACATTGAAAGATTTTACACAAAATTTGTTACATTTATAAGCTTTACGGTTACGTTATTTTTAATTTCCTTTTTCAGTCAAACGCATGATTCGCTGCTGTGATTTAGTTTGCTGTATCCTTAAAGGATTTTAGAAAATTACCGGAAGCTAATGTTTGCACAGCCACGAACACCGGTCTCACCGTGCGCGTTATACTAATTGTCTTTTTACTTTGTAATAGTTATTCACCTTGTGGTCCTGGCTGCCGATGCGGATTACCATGTATCAACCAATACTGCTATACACGACAGAAGAACATGGTTGTTCGTTGACAACGTTTTACGTGAGGGTGGAGCAACACGAACCAACCCTGTTGATGATCAAGACCTGTAACAATGAAGTAAGTTGTTCTTACAGTAACATAACAACAATAAGCTTACGTTCGTTGCGGCTACTTTTGGATGGTACGTAACAAATATTTATTTCGTTAAGGTGTTCGGTGCCTACTGCTCCACAAGATGGTGCGAACGAAACATGAAAAACGACAAAGGACAAAGACAAGCCTACTTCGGCACAGGTGAAACGTTTCTGTTCAGTTTGTACCCTGAACGAGCAAAATACCCTTGGGTGGGGATGGACTCTTCGCACAATGATTCCAAGGTTCATCATTCTGCTGAACTGTTCATGGCGGCAGATTCTAAAATGATAACAATTGGCGGCGGGTAATTTATTAGTTTTCTATACCCAAGATGGCCTAGTATCGTTAGTTTTGTCTGTTGAGGCTTTCGTTTGTAAGCCGTGTCTATGCGATAGGCAGTGATGAGACGAATTCAGCGAGTAAGCACCAATCAGAGTAGACTTTTAATTGGGCTGCCGAACAATTAAAAAATTCTTCCTTTAGGACCACGGCTTACACCCGAAAGCCTCAACAGACAAAACTGTATGATGCCGGCCCGTGAAAGTCTCAAATCTCTGATTAGTATCGTGAGCTTGCTTACCTGTTAATGTGATTAATTATCTTTCTCAGAGATGGACAAGCCATATGGATGGACGAGAACATCAGATTCGGTAAGACGGACCGGTGCTCGACGTTCAACAACCCACCTCTCTGTGCTAACGGCGATTTCGAGATTAGGGTACTGGAGGTGTACGGTTTCGCCGGTGCTTGAGGAGACCGCGGCATTACGACGCATTGATTTATTCGATTCACTACTGCCATTTAGCAACTCTGTTTCTATATGTACAGAGTTCTATACGTTATATACAAGTGTCTTCGTGTATGTAGAAACATTACCGCGGGGCGACATTAAGCGCGCGGCCATTGCTGTAACGCATCCTCAATCGCTTGCGGAGTACTAGTATTACTTACGTGTGCATGTTTCGTTGCTGAGGCGCTAAAAGCAAACGGTTCTGTGCCGAGATGAGATTACACAGATTCTTCTTTTATTTTCTATCTCTTTCGTTTCGTTAAGCTTCCTGTTAGATCAGTCGTCTCAATGTCTTCTGCGAAAATGACTATGCGATTCTTGCGTTCACTGTGTCGTGGATTTTCTTATTCTATTTGAACGAGAGGAAAGGAGAGAGTGAGAGAGAGAGAGAGAGAACGGAGTCATGGTGCGTATACATAAGTCTGCGACACAATGGATTTTGACAATAATCGACGTTGAGACGGTGACCCTCAGTTGTACGCAGTCTTGCTATCCCAAAGTGTACATATGTAAAGAACGATTGGTTATTTACGTGAATACTTAATATTCATTTGATTAGACGCTATTCATTATGTATTTTGTATATATATATATACATGCATGTATACAGGGAGGATCCTCTTAATACATTGAAATCGCAAAACATTTCCCGTTTTTAGACGACGCTCCCTGTGTATACCATATTATCGCAGATTATTTCATTGAATTTATTGTTAATTATACAATTTTGTCGGAAATGCTCGTATACATGTGTTAACAACTTGTAGTGTTTATTACTTTAGTATTGTTATGTCTAGCTTTAATCAGTTGTTAAATACAAACCGTGAGAGAGAATCGAAGGGAAAAGAATACTGTTTATATATATATATATATATACATATATGTTACGTATTGTGTATGTCACCGCGTTACCTGTGTATGTGTGTATATAATATCATATACAGATGTGTACGGTTAATCTCATATATTTTCCTATAAATATTAGAAGTAATGCCCCTTGCGCAACCAGATTCATTACACTCACACACACGCACACACACTAACTCGACAAATCGTTCGTATACAACTCGTTCACACATACTCGACAAAGTGATCGCGTACGATCGACGACATGATAGAAAGACATTCGAGAAAATAATGGCAGGGGGCGAATGGTACTTTGAAACAACGATATCTTCTTCTATATTTTTCTGTTTATCTTTTCTTCTTCTTTTTCTTTTTTCTTTTGTAATTTCTCGGTGGTGATTTCGTCGAAAGAGACACGTTCAGTTCCGAGTCGTGTTAATAATTGACTCGCTTTCTAAAACCGGTAACGAAGCCATAATTTTCACGTAGTACTTTAAGAATTTGTATATTTTATATAGAGTGCGTAATGTCATGTTGATAGCGAACCGAACTAGTACAGACACGGAACGATATATACATATATGTATGTGTATATATTTCCATAAGCGTTATCTTCTCCATTTTCTTTTTTTCTTCGTCACACTTCGGGGCATTCTGAAGAAGCGTACTAGATGTTACTGTCGTCGGTTATCCTTCGTCTCTCTTTGTGATCAAATCTGTATCGATATCGTAACGGTACACGATTAACTCTTAGAGTACCTGCTTCTGTGTTTAGTTTCTTGTTGATTATTTCCTTTTTTATTATTATTATTATTATATTAATATTATTATTATTATTATTCGAGTGAAAGGACGAAAGAGGAAGAGTGGAGAACGAGCGAATCTAGAGGTGTCCATTCGGACGCCTTGGTTGTGATGTAGAAGTGGCTGGCACCACTTTTGTCCGAGCGACAATACCTACTAATTATAATTGTTTGCGTGGGAGGATCATGTATCTTTCAGCCCCCGTCGTCACTTTATCACCAATCTCGGAACAGCATACACGAAATACGAACGTACACCGTTATACCAACTGTCCCATAACTGGTGATACCGTCTGAAAGATGAAAACTGCACTGTAACAAACGACGACGAAATTGTAGAATGAAATGTCACGAATAGACTGCGCGGCTTTTATGCGTGGGTGTAAAATGAGTAGATGTAATTCGGAACGGTAAAAAGATTGAAAGAGTTTAACCACGTCGATATACCATTTTTAACATATAAAAGTAGCGATGATTAGTGATGAAATTTTTACTTACCCCCTGTTGTAGATTACAGTTGATGTACACACATTGTAATTTGCGTAAAAGTTCGCAGTCTGAAGAAGTTTCGGTTTGCAAGAAAGTTGGTCTCCTTCGAGGCTCGTATGTGAAATATTTTTCGGATACACGTGCACTTCCGCCTACACTAGCATAAGCACGTTCTTGAACAACCGTGTATCCAACCGTTCAAATTCAACTTTCTTCGAACACTTCTGTAAAACTTTCATTCTATATTCTCGACGTATTTTCTCACCTTGAACGTCCATCAGCTGCAAGACAAACGTAATCGAACATCGAAACACGGGAAAATTGAGGAAAACGAGCCTAAGCTAAATCGCTCCATGTATACCCGATTTACATTTTTACCGATCTAAGTGGTCGATGGTTTATAATCGCAAATTGACACGTAAATCACCGATTACACGTGCCGGAATCCTAACACAAATGGACGCGAACAACGTATCGAAGTACAATCAATACTACTACACATTTATGGCGCTATCGAAGTCAGTTCTGAATATAAACAAGGTATATAAATAAGGAATTTAGCGATCGAACCCTTTACCAGTTTACGCGTATATTTCGACAGAGCTTAATGTAATATGTCCGCGTAATTCTAGCGATTTACATTCGATTTACTGTTTCCAACGAGTTTTAAATGTTGCGAGAATGAGTAAGGAAAATGGGGGAACACTGTTTGCTGATCTCACTGAGGAGTTAAACGTGGTAGAACGCGTTCAATGTATATCCGTTTTACATTTTGACGAGTCTGCGTTTCGATAACGGACTACAGACGGTTCCCTCGTCGCGAGAAAAACTATAAAAAATATGTTTACTTTGTCGAAAGCACTCGTAACGTCGCAGACACAAGTATGGTTGCATGTATCGAGGGTGTACGAGCGACAGCCATCGTGGAAATATGTATCGTTGTAGGATTCAGGGATAGTCGAAGAAGAGGAAATCCGCGTGCTTGGAATTCGACGCGAGTTTTTCAATTATTTTGTTGTTAACCCTTTGCACTCGAAGCTATTTTAACTCGAAAACCAAACATTTTTCTGACTCGGAATATTTCCATTCTATGTATACAAGAGCCGTCGGACCAATACACCTAGTGGAACTGAAATGTTTCTTTTTCAGTAGGACCTTGAAATTATGATTTTTTTTTCTGTTTATAACATACAAACAAAGTTAATACTGTAATCAATATTCTTAATGGCGCCTCAGAGTCGCCGCTCGAGTGCTAAGGGTTAATTTATATTTATATTTACGCTCGTCCGCAAGTTTATGCTTCGCATACTTCGTTTTGCCGCTAAAATGTCCTCTTCGTTATCGAAAGAAAAAACAATGTACGTTTGACGAACAAGTGGTTGCAAGTGCTGCTGGTGCGAACGATAGAATTTCTTTTTCTTTCTTTCTTTTTTTTTTCTTTTTGTGAAACCATAGTCGCGTGTGATAAATTGCAAACGGAATGAGTGAATATTTATTTATTGTATACTCGTATTCGTGCGAAAGGTGATGTGCTGAAAATGGAAAGTATTATTGTTCAAAGTTTCTAACGTAGCACAGCATAACATAAATATATACTAGGAAGTAATATATATATACATACTACATATATATATGTGTATATATATACATATATATATACACGTACATATACATATGAATTGTATATATAAATATATACAATATTATCTATATATATATATTTATATATAAATTTATATATACACATATAAATATATACCAATAAACGACGAAAAAAGGAAAATAAAACATAATTGAATGGAGTGTTTTCGAAGCTTTCCGCAATGTTGTTATACTATATTACGTTATATATATACATACATATACATATATACACACAAGTACTACACGATATATATATATTTATATATATAATGTAATATACACGTTGTATAATGTAAGTTATACCGTTTCCGGAAAGAAATTGTTGCGTCTCGATGCTACTTTACCATATCATCGTTGTGAATAGAATATTGTTATACGCAAATCTATTGTCCCGTTTCATTCCTTCTATTTTGAGAAGGACATCTCATGTCACGCTCTTAAACAGAAACACGTACGCGTACACATTGCATGTGAACCCCAAGAGCCGATATGTGAAAGTGAATTACAATGTAAAGTTAATTTAAACGTATCACGGAACCGAAATCTTTGGAATGAATAACACCATTGAAATTACCACCAATAAAACGAAAGTCTTCTTCCATTTTCCACTACTCGATTTGTATATTTGAATCACCAGCGGCTGCAATTCGAGCGTTTCGTTTCTGGAATAAATATCATTTCTTTTTGTTACAATCATTTTCTAAATGAATATATACATATATATCATATTAATATGAAAATTGTAGCATAAATGTGATTTTTGTTAAATTTTAATATATTTAAAAAACCTATAATAATAAGTTAAGTTATGCATTAGCTTCAATAATAAAGAAAAAAAAATGAGAAAAATGCTTTGATTTGATTGATTTTCATGAAAAAATTAATTATTTTATTGAATTAATTTGAAAAAATTTTATATATTGAATTTTTATAGTAAAAATTATTTAAGGGAAATTTATACTATAATGAATATTTTATATTAAAATTTATTTGAAAGAATTTTGTATTGAATTAATATGAAGAAAATTTTATAAGGAAATTTTATATTATACTGAATTTTTATTTATATATATATATATAAATAAAAAAATATATATAAAGTCGTGTCCGTCACTGAAAAGATATTTATAAATTTGTTTATGACAATACAAGTAGCTAAACCTCGTCTGTGATACTGGCACCTGACGGTAAGAGTTAAATTTAACTCTTAGGATAGGCAACCCGCCATACTCTTTTCAGGGTTCATTCAATACCCCTGGAAATCTTTTCTTTATCCGCATATGCTCCTCAGATATAGTTGAATGAAAGATCCTAGAATAATACTTCATCTGTTCTTGCATTACACTTTAAACCAACAAAGTCTGTTTCTCGAACGATATCGTGTACAATTTATGTTGTGTTTTAGTTTGAAGATGTGATGCTTTTGGATAACGTTATACATGTATACGAAATAATAGTTTAACGAAGAATTAGCGGTACGAAAACATTTGTATATAAATTGAGAATATTTTTCATCGATGTTCGAGCATTTGAATAGCGCCCCTTTGTAACGATCGAAAAGTGTTTTTTTCCAGCTGTACAGCGGTGTACGCGGGGATCACATTTGTAAGGCATTGACATAACAGTTTCAGGTTGAGCCTTGTGTAGTCGAAGTCACCAGTATTGCACGCGCTGTCTTCCCTACGATTTCAACGGTGCGTTTGTGCGTTCCTCAATCATCTTCCAAGCATTTTCTTTCGCTGATACACAATTTAATAGAAAATGAAATAATCAGTGTGGAAATGTTTCGGCGGAACATTCGTTAATATCACAACGATTCAGTGTACTGTGCACATTATAAAATATCAAATCTTTAATGTCTCACAACAGTGCTTATGTTCCACGACATCTAGTTTTAATAGTTAAAGTGTAGTCACCGAGATCTGTGCTTTACGGCTGCGTAAACTGTAAGGTAACGGTGTAAATTTAAATATTAATTAAACGAATTATTATTAGTTGTACGAAGGCTCTCCCATATACTCTATTCGTTAATAAGCAATTTCTTCTCATAATCGTTTACGAAACTTTGGATAATCAATAGACTGCGGATGTTGTACAATTACGACAACTGTTATGACATTCAAAACAGTGAAAATATTCGAAGAACGTGAAAACACTGTTCTCGATTTACTAAAATTGTTCGGAAAATGAATGAATGATCTAAATTCTTTGGATAGTTTCGTTTTGACAGATTTTTTTCCGCTTTTTGGCCATTTGTCACCACTGTGCGTCGTTGACACCGGTTTGAATATTGAAGATTTCGTAAAGCAGGAACGTCATGGGAGAAAGTGAAGGGACACAAAAGCGTCATGCGTTAACCATCGCGAAACGTCGCACAGTGGGCAATTTGGATGAAATCGGATTCAAAATCACAGAACTTTCTATAGAAATAAAGTAGAGCGATGAAATATTTTTAAAATTAAAGCTAAAACTTTCTAGAATATGGGAAAAATAGGGAGATTATTACCATCCTTTTGATTATTACCATCATTTTGTCCAAATTGCCCACTGTGCGTCGTGTCGCGTTGGCGAATACTTTTCGAAGTACATACAGATAAAATAGGGCCGGATTTTTTGTTTTCTGGTGAATATTTTTCGGCGGAGGGGGTCGTGGCCGTTACCTGACCATGTAGCCCGCATCATCTTTTCATTGAACGCCGTGAGCCCTGATTCGTCCCATATATCATTCTGTCAGTTACTCGTCGTTTCTACGATTGGCCCTCTTCTTTCGTCTTTTTCTTTTTTCTTTTTCTACTTGCGTCACCCACAAGATTCGATGGTCTGTCTCTATTCAACCATTCAATGAGATATGCAAATTTAAGCAAACGATGGCAAATGGGTTCTTCATATAAGAACTGCCGGCAATTCGAACGTTTCACTCAATGCTTCATCAACATCCCACAGTGGGTAATTTGTACAAAATCGAATTCAAAATCAAGGAACTTTCGAAGAACTTTACTCGTTTTTGCCGTAACTCATGAAATCAACAGTTTGCTCGTCGCTCTGTAAAAATAGTATCATTGAATAACAATACTCTACTTCAATGACTTTAGAAATGATAGAACAAATTATAATTTATTTCGGAAATTTTAATGGGACAATTAACGTTTACGTTTACAATCAATCTGGAAGAGTCTTTATTGATGTTCATTAGTACCTTTTTGGTAATCTGTACTCAATTTACTCGTATTACACAGTATTATTTACGACGTTAGCATAATGGAAATAAGAAATTTATATGTTCTCTTCGAACAAGTTCTTCGGTTAAACTGGTTCATTTTTTTTTAAATGCATAATACATTAGATACGCGATAGATTTATTTTCAATTAACCGGCAAACGTCCATAGTAATGTATCATGAAGTTACTACACTTTAAGACCGAGTAATTGACAAAAAACAAAACGGGTAATAAATAATTAAACAGAAGCTGCGCGACTTTGCTGCCGAATGGTTACGAATAAATAAAGTATCTAATAGCGTAGCATTTTTGCAGGAGTATTATTGCATTTCGCTACATAACTCATTGAAATTTTCAATGGGCATAAATTATGGTTGGCTCACGACAATTTTCCCGTTGTTTCGCTCTTGGTATAGCAGGCTGGCTGGTCGTTAATTACTGGTCGTTTTGGCCGACGTTATCACGAGATAACGCGAAAAGGAAATTCTAAAATGTTTTAAACATTACGGAGGTAATGGATGCTTGTGCGGCAACATTTTGACAAAAATAAAGATTATTTAAATATTTTACCGTTAAAAGCAAAAGACAGGCGCAGTCACGCTAATGGGTTTTTCTTCTATCCGTTAAGCTAATAATGTGCCTCGGTAAACGCCCTTGAGGTTACAAAAGTCACGCGAAACATTAAAATATCCTCATCGCATAAACAGATCGGTAGTCAATGATGTAACTTACTTTTCGGCCATCGTTTTTCCGATAAAAAGCATCGACCTACACTGTTTTGTTATTCAATTAACACTATCCAAATCAATAAATATGGCGAATATGGCGACATAAAAGAAAATGTTTGACGTTAAGTTTTTCAAATAAAATTATGATCTGATATAAACAGCAAATAGTTCTCGCACATTGATCGTATTAGTTACCACGCAAAACAAGAGAAGACTTATGATAAATGGTTTTACGTTATATAATTAACACCTGTCGGCGTGCGCGCCTTACCTTCTGGTAGATTCATCGGCGCAAGATATGTGGGCCTTCTAAGAATTAAAGTGATTATTTCTTATTTAATATCACACATATTCTTTCCTGTTTCATTCTGTATGATATATGTTTAATCTGTACATCATACAAGTGGATACCGGATTATTTGTTCTGCTGTATTTATGGAAAAATTGATTGATTTTCATATTATTTATTTCGTACATAACATAATACTTTTTTTAATTTTGTGACATCGATGCAACATCGATTAACATAACGTAGAAAATGTGCTAAACCGCGATTTCTTTGCTTCAACTTCTCTCGTTAGCATTTTTAAGACTACAGATTGCTCCACCGAGCAAACGAGCAGAGCAATTAAGGATTACCTGTAATTATTTAACTTCTTACATACATTCGTATAATCAAGTTTGACGGCCCTGAATCCCCAATGAGGATCAGAGTCAATTAAGGAGGTCGCTAAATCAGTCGATTAATTATTGATCTCTTTCTCCGACAGGCATCGTTTCAGGATCTTCGTTTCGGAGACTTTTAAATACTTCCCAAGAGCAAAATCATTAAATGACAATGAAGTTTCACGTGTTTCAGCGATCGGGACTCAACGTTTGCCAACTTAGGATTAGCGACCAATTAACAACTGCAGTTAATTGAAACGCTGAACTGTTTTTCTAGTTTCGCATTTGAATCGCAAACGAAGCAGACGGTTGTCTATTTGCGACCGAGCCTTGCAAGCTTTTTACTCGCGAACGAGTGAATTACAAAAACAAAAAGAAATATAAAAAATTTCGCGACTTCGGGGCACACGTTCCTTCGTTGTTTCCATAAAGATCTGCCGTCGATCGATGGAAAATGCACCGTGATCTCTCCATTACCATTCCCTTTAAAGGAACACAATTATACAAAAACGTGGTTCAATATACAGTTCACATTCAAGGGAACTTACAGCCTTGAAAGCCTAAAAGAAGTAGGTGAATCTGACATCTCTTTCGTCGATGAGGGACTGGTAGAAAACCACAATGTTCGCTTAAGGGGTAATACGATTTTGGGTAATGAAGAAATGGCAGCTTCTTAAAAATAAAACGTTTATTCTCACTGAAAAAATCAGCTTGGAATGTTTATGAAAATTCGATGAATTATATTCTAGACAATTTTATAAAGAGCAGTGGTGTATAGAAACTCCAAGTTAAACGGATGAAGAGTTCAGAAGATCTAGCGAGTGCAAGGTCGGAAGACATAACTTCAAGAAAACACGATTAATGTTTTAACATTTGTCTCGCATGGCGTGTAGCCATGTCCTCGGTGATCTTTGAATTTTAAAAAGTTCTCGTGGCCCAGTATTCCACACATACGAAACTAAAAAGAAAAAAGACAGCGAAACAACGTTTCCGATCCTTTTGAAGCCGGCAAGGTCGTTTACCTTCTTAAATCAATCTTCTTGCGATAAGCATCGTTAAAACAGTTATCGATACATGTTTATTTCATGGTATTTGCTATTGTATCAATCAATGTTTGTCGTTTCTTCTAAAAAGACATAAGCTGTTTACACGCATGATCTGCTTAGAATTACTTAGATGACTTCACCGTTCAAGGTATCCGACGCACACGATGCACAAACGCAACCGATGAACTTCGCGAAATACGTTCTACAAATTTAGTTCCCACAAGTTAGCTTAATATTAGCTTAATTGCTTAATATTAGCAAACGTTATCAGCAACATATTTATTATCATCCCAGGAATATAACTGTCCATCCGAAAATTCATTGTTAAGCTTGATGCGAAATGGTACCCTCGATCATATCGAATTTTATTTCATTCGTATACCAAGGAGTTCAGTTTATTTGCATGTTATCCGTTAATAAATATACTTTTCTAAACCTGGACATGCACTGGTGTTTTTACAACTAACAATAATTTTTTTAATTATCTCTGCCTTCGTGTTCGGGGATTTACACTGATTGGTTTCTGGGCACTCCAAATATTTCGCAACGAAAATAAAATTAAATCAACTGATCGGTAATTGTTTCTTACGAAATCTGTTCGGGAAAGTAGTGTGTAAATCGGAAGATTGTCTTAAGTACTTTCCCTATTGTCTTAAGTACTTTCATCGGACATAAATTGCAAAAATTCAATGATGACGCTCGGTCTGATTATATCGGCATCATTCCAGCGTGGAAATAAGCCTTGAAAATTGATAAAATAAACGATTTAACGCGCCGCCGCGCATGCTACTCGAACGATAATCGACCGGTCAGGCTCACGGTTGATAAGTGATAATTCAGCAAAAGTATATTACACGTATAATGTATATGTGGAGCAAGCAACGCGGCAGTGACTAATCAGGCAGACGCGCGTTAATTACGATGAAGCCAGACTTTCGACTGGGGGTCCAGGAAGAGGCGACCCAGACATTGGTAAATTAATTCGAATCTCCGCATTAACGCTTATCACATTGCTCCTAAGACATCGTTAATGTTTACACGTCGCATTGCATTTACATTGCCGATAGAATTAACGTCGACCAAATTCCATGCTACAATGCTTGCAACGAACACTCATCGTCAGAACCAAACTGCGGATTTTATGCATTTGTAATAACAGTGAATCGATCAAATTCAAATAATTAGAAATACTGTTGTATTAATTTCAGCTCCTTAAAATTATTCTGAGAAGAACAAAAAACGAAAAAGATTTTTATTTTGCGTGAAAATCCTGTCTTATGTAAATAAAAGTATCTCGGTTATTATATCCAATACTTTTTGTTTGAAACGTACCCAGCTCAGCTTAAAACGATTAGGGGATTTGAAAAAAATTGTTCATTAATCACGGATCATGTTCCTTCGCCACTATTCTTGCCAAGTAATACGAAATAATTGTCACCTCTACGCGTGAATAAATCATCGGAAATCATGTTTGCGCATCATCATCGATATTGTTGCGACTAAGCTTTGACATTGCACATATTTTCTAACTACGTTTTATTTCGTCGATGCTTCTACATTCACATTATGAATATCATTAAACTTGTATGAATTCTTTAAAAAAATATCATTCGAGGCAAACATAAAAGATTGAAACAAATGTGTCGGTTATGTATATACTTAGACACTTTCAAACGATAATTGACCGGCTGTTTGGCGTTGATAAACGATAACTACGCTCGAAAGAAGTAACCGCAAACAGCAAATTATTTGTTCTTCCTGCTACGTATAAACTTCCTAGATGTTTATTTCTCTAGGCGATATCGCTATCTTCAGGTAAACTGCGAGATTGTGAACGCACAGTGGGGAATTTGGAGAAAATCGGATTCAAAATCAAGGAACTTTCGATAGGAATGAAGTAGAGCGATGACATTTTTTTGAAATTAAAGCTCAAACTTTGTAGAATATGGGAAAAATAGGGAGATTGTGGTACGAACGTTTTTTAACCTTGAGAAAATTCGTTAAACGTGCAGAAATTCAAGAAAATTTTGGTTTTTCCAAGGTGAAAGAAATTAATCGGCGAGATCTGCTTTAATTTCGAAATGTCAGACACCGTTGTTAATCCACTTCGTTGGTAAATGATGGAGCGGAGACAATTAATACGCACACGACGAAAGTGTATGTCCCGGCGGCATAGAAAGCGCCCGCGGAGCATGTTAAATAACAAGGGCTAAATAAGGCTGCCAGATAACAACAGTTATAGCCGCGAGTGGAATAATAATTACGCACGATACCTAGTGTGAATGTACCGCGAGCGTTGTGGTAGTAAGGACAAAAGATTCTATCAACACTCGCCTTCGCGAGCGCGTGTCCCGTGATTACCATAAAGGGAGCTGAAGATATTCGCTGATGCTATTCGAGGTCCCCCCGACTTTCAAGGAGATATTCCTGATGAATTTCATCGTCATTGGTAGATTGCTGATTGATCATCAACGTGTGCAATGCTGTGCACAGGAAACGGACCCGTCAATATCAATTTTACTACCGAAAATGTCGTTCGGCTTCGAACGATTAAGAAGAAATCGACTAAATGTTCGGTTCTCAAAACATAAGCATTTCATACAATTCAGCACATCAAATATTTCACCAACATTTTAGTGCATAAAATATTTTACCAACAGGTAATCGTAACAATACATTTTCTGTTTTGCACAACGCATATCTTTTGCATAGCGCATAACTTGTGCATATGGCATAAACTACTGCTTATTCTCTTCACATTCCTCGCATAATTATCCCATGAGTCATGCACACATAGCATTGTTCATCAATACAGTATAGTTTCAGAAATGTTTTCGAAGCATCTTGATCGATCATGGGCGGCTCTCATCATCTAAGATCGGTTCTCGATCTTTAAACTTCTTCGATCTCTAAACTCACGTGTCCTTTTCAAAACAGCATGTTCGTCAAACACTTGACATAACACGTTTCTTTCGCTTTTACAACGCAATTTTTTGCTGGAATTGCACGCATCATCTTCGCAGTGTGGTTTACCGTGAGAACAAAGTAACAAAGCAATAAACATTTACTGCGCTTTTTTATCGTATCCGGTAGCGGTAAAGACAGACGTTCAGATAAAAGACAAAACATGGAAGTATGCAAGTGCCACGATAGGACAGTGAACGCACGGTAGATGTGAAAAAGATTGTTTTTGATCGCCTTGTGAGGGGGTGTTACGTCCCAGGAGGGACGGATTATAATTTTTAAGGGGATAAGACGCACCGGCTACGGTTCGGAAAATTGAGGATTGTTTAAATGATTTATATTCTTATTTTCCAAAAAAAAACTCGCAGGAAGATAAATTGGAATTGTTTAGCGCGCTACCTAACTTCCTAGAATTTTTAAAGCATATCTTAATCCTATTTGTTTCTTCTCCTCGCGTGACATCACTGGGTTTAAACAATAGTTTACGATATTCGTTTTATTCTTGAGCGGACGAACCACCGGACGTGACAGGGGTCTAATGTGTCGCAGCTACGTTACGATATTCTAAATTGTTTCTATAAATGATTCAAATTCCTCTAGCCTCGGGAGCCTGAATGGCAGGAACATACCACGGAGGATTCCTCAATGTCTGGACTTTGCGGTTCTCTACGCGGCCTGGAAGACATTTCCGGAAGTGCGTCACAACCTTACCGCAGAAATAGCCTCGCCTTGTCCTTGCACTCGAATTTGGCTGGTTTTCCGGCTAACAATCCGGAGATCTCGCCGTTTCATGTCGTCGACTCGGCTCGAAGACGATTCAGCAATGTCAGCGACGTCGTCTCGAGGAAAATCTCTCACACGATTCGATGGAGGACCGTCTCTGCTTCCGTTGAGCTCACCGTCTCACAAGTGAGTCACACTAGCCTGCTTCCATCCGCGACATACACCTTTCCTGCACGTCAATTCAACTTTTGCGTTCCGAAGTTCTTTTAACTTTATTCCGCGAAATTACTTGTCATTCTAAGCGCTTTATATCAAATTTTTTCGAACCTTCAAAAGACTTCTATAGAGTACTTTAAAATACAAACTCTTCGTAGAGACTCGGCGTGGCCAGACTTCCATTCAAAAATGAATGAATTTATACTCCGTGGGTCTTAATGCAAAGATTCGCTCGGAGACCAATTACATAAAGAAATATATGGTTTTCTAAAACTATAAGAGGTGTACGAGTACTTTTTACACTCACTGTAAATATAGAAAATAGCTTGATCATTTATGGTTTGTACAGGGCACGTCGTTGTGCGGTCAGTACATACGAAACCGATTGAAACGGTCCGGGATCTTTCACCGGAAGCTCGGCCTGAAGAGGATGAGGAGCGCCATGTTGCTGCCGGGTGGCTCGGTCGTTGGTGAAGTTTATCCAGAATTGATATCGGTCGGCTCCGAATTGGAGAAAATGCATCCAAACTTGTTCGATCGCGTCGCCCGACAAATTGGCTGCGGTAGTTTCTCCTCGGAACAATCTGCCAGCGAGGCCGTGGTCGATGTCTCCAGGGAGATGATCAGAAACGGTGAGATGACCTGGAGCAAAGTGATAGCCCTTTACGCCATCGCCGGTGGCATTGCTGTGGATTGCGTACGTCAGGGCAAACCTGAGTTTCTACCCGCCATACAGAGAGGTAATTGATTCGTTTAAAATTATAATGTCATTCCTCTGGCGGTCCTGTTTCTCTTATTTTGGCAAGAAGGCGCGGCCGAGACGTGTTAAGTGGTTGCTCAGCATGTGTTCTATGTCGTAAAACGGCTGAACAAGTATACTCATTATGTCGTCAGTGTTACATTCTTAATGACAAAATCAGGAGTAGAAAGAATTCCATTAAATATTCTACAGAAACGGAAACCTTAATAACGATGCTTATTGTTATCAGATATTACATTCATAGTTCTCTCTATTTGGTTATCAGGTATGAACGACGTTTTGGAAGAGGATCTCGCAGCATGGATACAAGCCAATGGTGGATGGGTAAGCTAAGATGCGTTACATGGCCTGAATTAAATAAAATTGGCATTTTCTTCGCCTAACTTGTATCTCTTATTTTAGTCTGCCTTGACAACACGCTACAGGCCAGTGACAAAAGAGGAAACATGGTCCACACGGAAGCTTGTGTCGGTATTTATATTTTCTACACTGATCGCCATTATGATTTCCACATTTTTGAAATTTTTGATTTTGTAACGTGTGCTGAATGTACGGTTATCGTGTAATTTATTATAGTAAACATTTTCATAACATCCTCTCGTACGAGTTTCTCATTGTTTGCAAATCGCTCCTCGTTCGATTCCTTAGCCTAATAATTATAAGAGGTCACTTTAATTCGGACAATGGTTCATTATATTTAAATTTTACATATTTCAACAAATGATTCGTGTAAACGCAACTCGCGCTACTCTTTCAAGTATATATTTCTTTTTCCGACATCTCATGCTGTGTAACTTCCGGTTCCGCTAATTCAGATTCCTCGCGACTAGCAGGCCGTTCGACGGTTTCTTCGTAAACGTGATTCGTATTCTTCCCATTTACTTCCTGGCAAAAAGAATTATTCTCACTGTTCGGAAAAAAGCGTAGAAAATTATGTGCAATTGTTAAAAATTGTGCGGCTAGATTACAAAATCAGATTACCCGCACTCTCGTAACCGTTGCAATGTACGCGAGGAAGCTCTGATTCGTTTCTTCCTTGTTAATCACTTCGAGATACTTTTTTCGCGCGTGTAGAACCTCCTCTTGTTGCTTTTTGTGCCTAATGGCCAATTCTAACGCTCTGAAATAAAACAATAAATTCGAAAGCAAAAATACATTTTTTCAGTCACGTGGCTACCACAATGAAACAATACCTATTCCAATTGTACACTTCGATGTTAATCCGTATAGCTTCTGCGATTAATCCGTTTTGCAAGAGTATACCTTCTGCGGTTAACAGGTCACCCGAGAGGAGCGCCATTTCTGCCAGTCTCTGAGTTTTATTTGAAAAACTCTTCTCGACATTCGAATATTAAAATGAATCATTAAAAGAAAATAAAACTTTCTTTCATTATAAATTAGAATTACCTTTATATACTGAATGTAATCTACTTTGTCGTATCTTGAAATCGCTGCGTACGCTTCTTCCGCAGCACTCAGTTCTTTGTTATCAGTTGCCATAACGGCTACACAAGTCCATAGTATTTCGTTCTGCTTAGAAATTCCATATTTTAAAACTAATATTACACTGGCAGAGATATTGTATAGAAAAGTTACCTGAGCGATTCGACAAAGAGATAGCGCTTCTTTCCACCTTTTATGCAATATATGTTGATGAAGACTGATGAAGAATGTATAAAAGGAAGATGCTACTAATGCACCGTCACCACGACGCACCATTACCATACCGTTATATACACTTGAAATACTCGGTTGTCTGCCAAATTCACTGAAACCATTAAGAGAAGAGTACGTTAGCGAATCGACGATATTTTGTAATATAAAGGAAAATAAATTCAGACCTGCTTGGTTTATCAATCCTAGTTTTTCTTATTATTTTCCGATCGCTATAATGCACGCAATTAGGACACAGCCATACAGACAACATTGCATCGAGCATTGCTGCCAAAACGTTTGCATCCGTCGCCCATGCAATATCTTGCGCCATTGCGGCTGAGAAAAAGCCGGATATTAGATGATTAAAAACATGAACAAATGAAAATTTTAATGAAGCCTAAAAACAGTTATTATACTCTCTTAAATTACCAACATTTTCAGTTTGTTTTAAATTCTCAAATTAGCACGAGCAGTCTGATTACTCTGCTACAAAAAATGCGTACCTATTTTACATACTCTACCAAAGCCAGTGGTTCTAACAGAGACAAGAAACAAATCTTTATTCGCATCAATTAACGCCACTTGTCGTTCATTCGGTCCTCCTATATGATTCAGCGCCACCCTTGTGATATCTTGAAGGTGTATGTAGGGTTGACTTTCAGTTACCGGTTTATTGTAGGCGACTTCCAAAACATGAAGTACTAAAAGAAACAAGACTCATGAAACTTTAAACAAGAAAACAATTGTCTCTGAGGAAACGTAAACTATATTTCGCCATACATTTTTCGTTAGTTTGAGATCTTATAACTAAAGTGTCAGAGCACAATGATACGCAAGGGGGATGAAGTCTTTCCTGCGTCATCCCTTTCCACTTTGGAGTACCCAATAGTCGGCCTTGATAACTGTACAACGACACGCTATTCCATTCAACCAGTAGAAATTGTCTAAAAACGATTGATGTCTTTCATATACCATACAAAGTGTATTTATATTATTTCGTGGATACGTAAAAATACAACAATTATTGCATACTTCTCCGCAAGCAGTACTGCTGATACACTGGTATTCTTCAAATCAAATATGGCCGGTGTGTTCCAGTTTACTACCGAGTAAATATGACACTGAGCCGGTGTTATAACAACCAAATGGTCAAAACCAAATTCCAGCTGGACCACGCGATCCGATATTTCTAATGTTTCCTGGACTTCATTAGCAATATGCCTGATTTCAATCACTTTTCTTTTCACTAATGTAGCTTCGTAATTATTCCATTCTAATCTCCTGTTGGTGCATATATACGCATAAGTGCACAAATGGACAGCTTATTCTCAACACATTTGCATTGTTAAGAAATTTGTGGTACCTATCTATTATATGTCCAGTTAACACAGTTCCATTGCTACAGGCCATAGCAATTTGAGTACTATCGCTGGACCAAGCAATACAGTATATACTTCCAGAATTAATTTTTTCCAGTGAATAGGACCACTAGAAATACAAGTATTGTTAGAAAAATATTACAGTCGCTAGAGGGGTTTCGAAACTACAATGTAGAAATAAACGAACTCCTGTTTTATCGCAAAGTTTGATTGTATTGAAAGATCCAACGGCAAAGTGATTCCCCGAGTAACTCCAACTTAATGACGTGATGGGATAATCTCCTGCATTGCTGGAGAACAATAGAGTGCCACTGGGGTCCCATACCTTTGAAAGAAATGAACTGCTTCAATGATTTTATTAGACATGGAAAGCAACAAGTTCGTACAATCAATGTAATTTTATAATTATATTTCTGCATACCTTGTACCTACAATCTTCTCCACCAGAGATTACCAGTCCGTTAGTCTGGCTCCAACAGACAATCAAAATGAGTCCATCGTGTGCCACTAACTGAAATTTTTCTATAAATATTATTTTGTTTCTGTTCAATGTAAATGCTATATGGATTAAATTGTTCTACCTTTCGCGGTTTTGAATTCGAATTCAGTGACTGAAATATTAAATAAACACCCTGAGTGTACAGGACCGTTGTACAATTCGGACTCCAAGCAGCAGATAAAATAGGAAATACACTTCTGACCACAACTGACCTAAGCATACCGCTTCGCGACCAGACTTTTATCAAGCCATCCTCGCCAGCTGAAGTTCCAATACAAAAATTAAGTGGACAATAAACAAAACTATAAACTGTTCACTAAAAACATCGTACTTACCTGTTAAAAGAGCAGAACCATCAGAACTCCATTTGCCAACCGTTGTTGCTCCTTTGTGAGCATCGACACTTTTCTCTATTCGGCCATTCTTATTTACCAAGTGATACTTTCCTATGGTAACATATTATTTGTTGTTATTAATAGATTATTAATATATTGAAAACATCATAAACAAAATAATAAATACCATCCGCCGTAGTGATTAAGAGAACATCCAACGTCTGTTTTTTGGAAATTAACGCCCCATAATTTAGCCGTGGATGCCATTGCATGTCTGTCGGATAAAAATCATCAGGAAATTGCGTGACAACACTGGAATGCGCTATGCCGCCCTCCAAGTGCCATGCTATTAACAAGTGATCTTCTCTATAGACAAATAAAAAGAAATATAAATTGTCTTGCAGAACTAAAATTTTATAAACATCGAAACGTACCCGCAGGAATAAATTTCCTCTGCAGAACTCCATGCTGCACAAGTCACCAAACGCTTATGGCCATTACGATTTTGTGTAGATATTTTAAATCTCATTTTACGCTATCACCTATAAACTTATGCTTTCGTATACTTGCCGATAGCTTTGCATGTAGAACTATAAATTGGACATCACGCGACGTTGACATTCTATGTACAAATTCGATCGGGTGCTCGCTCGAACTTTGCACTGAAGTATTTGTTGGTGAACGGTTACTATGGTGACAGAGTAGAACATACATTTGCTTTATATGTATGTATGTATTATCTCACACATGCTTGGTGAAAATCTTTACATAAGGTTGTTATTATAAAAGGGACTGTAAGATTACCGTATTTATAATAGAAGCCTGTCTGCGTAGAAAATATTGCATTCGAAGAAGGACGATCATCCTTGTGAGTATACTGCGGATCTTTATGCAACATAAAAATTTTTAGCGTCAACTGCAAAAACCAATCACCATACAGAACATTGTATTTTTTTTAACAATCCTCGAGTCCTGCAAGTACTTGTTTTTGGTCATAAATGTGCATAATGGTCCGCAATGTACTTACATGAGCGAAAGAATCAAGACTATCCTGAGATTGTACACGTTACTAGCATTTTAACAGAACGTACGGCTTATTATTTATGAAACACGAGTGAAACCCAATTTTACACACGTTTATTATATTTTACACGGTAGAAATAAATCCATAAAGCTGGCGAACCCTACCCGGGATGCCGACACCAACGGACCTCACAACCTTTGTCTTTTACACTTTACAAACGACCGTATCTCAGAAGTGTTACAAACATTTCTCATCGCGATACAATGCCGGCATTGGAAGATATCGCTTACATTGAATGCAATGTAATAATTATATATAAAATAGAACATTTTGGAGATAACGCTCAGATCTGTACAACCAAGAAATTATACATTCATCGTGTATACATAATATGTATATCTCTATTTATGTAAATCTATTAGAAATGTACATATACGTTAGTTCTTTCTTTTTTTTTTTTGTATCCTTAGTGTTTAGGGACATGTTTTAAAGACTGTCGTGCTAACATCACGAATGAGTAGCTAGAATAATTAGTGGCGTTAAGATAAACGAACATGTACCCGTGAACCGCGATGATCATGTAAAAAGCTATGCTAGAGAGAGAGAGAGAGAGAGAGAGAGAGAGAGAGAGAGAGAGACGACTCGACGATTTAAAAAATAATAAAATTATCATCTGATGAGATTCGCAATGAGATTCGTGGGAACGAAACGGATAAAGACGTGCTGCATTGTCATATGCACACTTAACAATTGCTCAATGTACTGTTAGTTCCTAATTGAGGAACAACATTGCATTCTTCCAATATGTAGACGGCATATGTAGAATGCTTCCAAAAACGGTTCAAGCATTTTTCACTGTATTCGTAAAGTTCAATAAAATCACATAAACAACCACCTTTACGTTAAATTTACATTGGACGAAAAGCAAAGTAGTTTGCATAGAAAATGTATATATAATCTTAGTACCTGATCGAATTGTCTAGTAAGACTCATAAAAATACAGTGGAAAATATTCAAACTGTGTAACAATCACCTCAGAAAACATTCTGTACAGAATATATTAAACCTGTTTAGTACCGCATAACAGTTTAGCAAAAAACACTCCGTTTTGTATTTACAGCTATGTCGCTACATCACTCACTGTACCGATCGATTTGCATATATTCGTCTCTTAATGTTATATATTAATATCATTACATCAACGCCCTATCGTTTCTATACTTTTGATTAGTACGTAAGGTTGAGTCAACATCTTTGATAAAAGATGTACTCTCCTCCTCTTTCCATTTGCAACGGGCCCGAGTCAATAACGATAGTGGCAAATAATACTTTACAATCAATATTTGTTCAGTGTCGATAAACGTTTGCTAATGTGCACCTCGCGTATTTACAATTTTCCTTTAATTTACTTAACGTCTGTCGTTCTTGATTTTTGCCATAAATAATAAAATAATAATAATAATAATAATAATAATAATGTTATTATGCTACAACGCTCGTTATTCCTCATCAGTTTTTGGCATAGGAACCTTTCCGACTTCACGCATCATCGAGCTTCTTTCTAATCAACGATACTAATACTGTTTGTTTAAATTATGCAAATACAATTCGATCCTCATGGCAGCATCTACGATATATTGAATTAACATACATACATGTTTACGTGCACGCATGTGTTCTAAAATCATCGTTTTGCCGACCAGTTGAGCCAAGTCGGTTGATTTTTATTGCATTTTCTTTACACAGAGAACAATTACTGACGGTATTTGCGCTGCAATATTATCACATCAAGCTTTATAATTTGTTCCACTGCTGACACTTCAATATTTACATTCACGACAATGAACTCCACCTTGCCATCTTCGCCTGACCATTCTTGGGATTTTCTTTTTCCTTTTTCTTTCTTTTCATTAAAAAATTTTGACTTCCGTTTAAAATTCCTACTGATATATAAATCTGATAATGCGAGCAATACTCGCAGCTGGTTTTTTTTCTGTTTTTCTGTCTTCCTACAGAAACCTTCGTAAAACAACCGAATAAAACCATCCGCTTTCCATAGAAAATGGCCACGGAACGTTCCAAGACACAAAACCATGTCCGGTTCACATAAAATGCTTCTACAAAACTGTGTAAATTACAAATACATAATTACAGATTCTTATATACAAACATACAGTCTCGTCATGGAATGGTATGACAATATATATATACTATATATTATCACTTAGCTTAGATACTCTCACAATTGTTTCTCTTTTGCGACTATAATACAATGTTAAACTAAAAGTACACATTACTGGCGAATATTGAACAATGTCGATGATGGCAGAACAAATAATAAATCCTGTTAAAAATAGAAAAACGACGATCCGCCGTTAAAAATGTAATTCACGCGAATTCAAATAATGTCATGGTACACGAATCGGGAAATGACAAGATTCCGGATTCGTATGACGAATCATGCATCAATGAACAGCCGAATAATTACAACAAGAGACGAGATCGACGAAACCGTTTCGCAAGGGTAACGAATAAAAATGACTGCCTATGCCTTTTCTGTCGAAGCAGACTCTCGAGGATAGCGGAAAAGAAATCCCTAGTGAAAGAAGCTCAGTTCAACGCGTGACTGTTTCTACGTCTCAGGAACACCCTGCTATTCACCGGATAAACTCTGGTCAATAGTATCAATGAGCTGCCAAGAGCAAGTTTAACAGGCGCCTGTCGACCGCCCGGCAATCTGATAAAAACAGTGGCCACGGCCGCAACACCGTCATCAGTTGGTTCAACCGCGACCGGTCTGACGTCGTTATGAAAGCTGCCTAACTTATTGCGTTTGCTTTTTCGCTGCGGTGAACTTGGACTGCAATCGTTGCCATCCCGATCATAAATAATGGTAGCCGACGCGAACGGTCTCTTGGCCATGTGCAACATTTCGACAACGAGTCTTCTGCGTGCTCTGCGGACGTCCGCCGCTTGTTTCGCTTTCCACGCAACCACGCAAGCGGCCAGGAACAAGAAGAAACACGAGAAGAATACAGAAAAGAAAACGAATAAGTCGATGTGTAGTTGATCCTGCCGGAAGAAGATCATTCCGTAGGAAGCTCGACCGCTTATCTCTGGATGAACAGGATCGATAGCTCTGAGGGCGATGTGGAATTTCGTTTGATGGAGCTCGTGCTTGTCCTGCGGTAAAGTTAACACCAGCCGATTCGTCAGATTCCTTACGACCAGGATCGTGTTCCTTTGCGCAATTGTCAGGAAAGTAGCCAGACTTTTTGCATAGCATTCCATCACGATGTACTGAGGACCAGCGTTCCAATTCGCCTCGGCAGTACTGTTATTCGAACTGTACGAGTACATGTTGTGCGAATGCTTGTCGAACCGTGTGTTTCCTGGATCTTTGCGCCACACGAATCTACTGTCCAATTCGACCTGGAAATAATTTGAGAAATCATGAGAAACTCGAGGTTTTTCTAATGGGTCAGTGAAAGAAACGTTTAACTAAACTTACATCCTGGTAACCAGTTGTTGTATTTAAATTGACGACGAACGAATCGTCGCGGGGACTGAAAAACAGATCTAAACCTCCTTGAGTTACATCCACCATAACTCTAATGTCAACGTTCATGAAACGGGGCTGCACCATGTAAAATACTGTCTGACCAGGATTTAACGGTTTTGGTTTCATCTTGCATTCGTCTGTAATTGATTCGAACGATAAATAACAAACGACTGACCCAATTATTGGGGAACACATAGTAATACGTATTATTGGAGGAGTACAAACCATAAGATCCTCCAGATATAATAGAACATTGCAATTTGGGAAAAGTAATACTTAGTTAAAGTGCTCGGTGCACGAATACATGAGTTTTATGTTGCGAGAAAACTTTTAACAAATATTATGGTAATGGCTATGACGTGAACTTATGCAACGGAATATTTGAAATGAAATAACGGAGAGCAGAATGACGATGATGATGATAAATGATGTATTGAAATTAATTACCTATTAATTTCGAGTCGAAACACATTTTGTTATCGACTGTTACGGTTTTGTAACATTGATGACCCATTGTTGGATTGCCGGCATAATTTTCTTTGCATTTACTGCATTGCACCATCCAACATGGTGGCGCACCACCAGTGTTCGTACCTTTTATAGGACCGCTCGTACATGATGAATTACTTTCGGTGTTATTACCACAATTGCATTTTTCTCCCGTTACAGGGTCGCAAGTGAATCCATGACCATGGCATTCACAACTGAAAAAATATTTAATCAGTATATTTTTTAATAGATTTCACGCCAAGAACCATTTTAACGAATACTAACGGTCGACACACGTCCCGAAGATCTTCTGTTCCTCGGAAATAACCCGTCATGCATTCGCCGCACTTGTCGCCCTTTGTGTTATTTCCACAGTTCACGCATTTCGCTTTAGATACAGGTCCTTCGACTAATTGCTTCTTTAATAACTCTATGGACATTTTATTTATAGAATTCGGATCCTAGAAATGAAATCCATATCTCAAATTTATTCGTTACGTTGTATCACGTGAACTTGGAGAAAATGGAAATTACCGGCACAGTCATACTCTCGTTAATGCAAATTCGAGTATGCCCGTTACAGTATTCCAGGCATGGCACGCATTGTCCGTTATCTGATGGATTTCCAACAAACAAGGGTAAACACTTGTCGCATTGTGGCCCCATTGTATTATTATGGCACTCTAAACAGACGTCTAATTTGTCTGGACCGGCACAATTACTGTGGCCGTTACACTGGCACTGAATTGAACAATTGGCACCTACGTAACCGAAGTCACAACGGCAAACGTTCGGTTCTACACACGTTCCTCGGACGCATCCTTGCGTACACATTGGTACACAAATTTTTCTAAAAAAAGAAAGTACAATTATACACGTAGGAAAAGATATGTTCAGTCCTTTTTATTGTATCTTATCTAAATCTTACCTTCCAAATTCATTAAATGAAGCTGGACTGGAAAAAAATATAAATAGATTAATGAACTCTACAGACGATACTATTAACCCTTTGCACTATTGTGGCGTTATTTTCATTCTAAAGTCACCACTCGAGTGCTAAGGGTTAATGTTAAGGAGAAGAAAGAAAATTACGTTTCAGTTTTGTATCCATCACCGCACATGCATTCGAATCCTTCTACCAAATCAAAGCATTTTTCACTTTTTGGTGAGCATGTATGGTGACCATTGGTGCATTCGTTTTCTGGTGGACATCGTACATAGTGCCAAGAGAATACTGGTTTCGACGATGCACTTGGAATTAACATTGTTACGTTGTCCGGATTTTCGAGTATTTCTGCATAATGTGGAAATAATGTAGTTATGAGTGCTGAAATCATTCGTAAGTAAACATTTTTTCCAATTCGATGCTAAATCAATTAAAATAATGTCACTGTTCTTTAATGACTATCTTACGTGGTTCTGTCTGAGGAAATTGTTGATAATAAAGCATTTCGCAGGTACCACCAGCTGGATGATCAGTAGGCGCTTCGAGTGAACCCTCTGTACATATTCCTTGACCAGTTATATTAGCTGAGTCTAAAGAGCACCATCCACAATGCGAATGTTTTAGACATGTACTACATTGCTTGAAAACTGAACATGGTTCAGGACAATGATCAATATCAGAATTACGCAGTACTAAACCGCATACGCCGCCAGCACAGTAAAGTGGTTGATACGATGGAGAGATGCACTGAAACAAATTTATGTTAGAACTACTAACATCAGATTAATGTTCCCTGGAAACCAAGCAAGTACCATCTGATGCATTTATTCCTAACACCAATAGCAGCCGAGTTATTCAGGTGGCCTGTTTCTAGCGCCTCACCCTGTATATTTACCTCGTTGAGTTGCGTTGACCATCTACATTCCCGCCATCCTCCTTCAGCTCCTGTACCTTTCAGACATTCCTTGCAATCTTTATGATCGGCGCATCGTTTTTCGCATTGTGTGCTTTCCACTTTAATACTGGATCCCTCGAAAATGTCATCTGACACGCAATTCCAATCGTATGTAGGTTCACGAGTTACTGCACCTCCTACTCCATCTAAGGACATTTAAGTATTTATCAAAAAGCTGTTTCTAAGCAGCACTGTATCTTAGACAGTTTCTATAACTTACAATTCAGGACCTGTCGTGCCCATGTACATCCCTCAAGACTGTTGCATTTCTCGCAATCGCTTGCTGGACACTGTCGTTCACGGCACTGATTCACATCTGCGACCGATGTGTCTCTAGTATCACACTTATACAATTCATCGCAATCTTTCTCATCTGGTATGCACTTTCCGTGTACACCAATCGTGCAATTTGTACACCACTTACATATCGGTTTCTCATTTTTATAATATGGCCATTCTGCTAAGCATTCCGTGCAAGTTCGAAAGTTTTGACACTTTCTGGTCGCCATCCATTGCGAGTCGCAAACAACTCCATTCGATACTTGAGCTTGACTAACGTTACTACATCTGAAACAGAATGTGTCTTTACCATTTTTCTAATCAATGGCAAAACTTGTAACATTCGATTTACCTTTTGTTCTTACTATCAGACTCTTCGTTTGAGAAACAAAATGAAGCATTGTTCCCGCTGAATGTAGTAACAGAACAGAAAGAGCATCCAAAATACTTTCTGCAAGTTAGTTTGTCCGTCCAGAGGTTGCACAAATCCTCGGGTATATTTATGAGCGTAACATGACTTTTAATTCCCCCATCGAAACCGCCGACAACGTACACAGCATTCGATTCTGGATCAGCATGAGTCATTGCGTGAGCGTATGCCGGCGGTGGAGGACTTCCAATAACTTCCATATCTTTTGTTATTAAACGAATCCATAAATTACAGGAGTATTTGTACGCGATCAACGAATCGGAAGTATTGTGAGGATTCTGGCGTCCTCCAAATATAACCATGTACTCATCGGTGGTGACTGCGGAATGAAGAAATCTAGCCTGTGGCTGTAACATAGCAATACCGTTATCACTTCAATTTCTCTCTGATACAATAATGAATAAACGTTCTCTTACCAAACTATTCCCATCGGTAAGGTCATCGTCAAACGGTGGAAGTACAGACCACGTGCGAGTTATATAATTTAATGCGTATAATTTATTTGAGATGAATGTTCGATTCAGTGCATACGTATATCCACCGAAGATATAAAAGCTATCCGACTGGCTGTGGTACACTGTCGAGTGGCCATAAACTCCTAACGGTCCATTGCCAACTGTATTTATAGTGTCCCATGTTTCAGACTCCAAATTGAATTCCCACACTGTGTCCAAGTAACCGTACTTAGGGCTAAATCCTCCAATCAGTATCAAGCTTTCTGTTTCCCCGTTTCTGCGTAAAGTCAACGTATGCCCAGCCAAAGGCCGTGGTTCTCTCTTCGATTCATCCTGCATAATTTGCATCCATCTCTGATTTTGCAAACTGAACTTCCAGAAATCGCTCAACGTATTGTTAGACAATCCTTGAACATCTTCTTCTTTCATCGACAGCCCGCCGTAAACGTATATCTGTTGTCTGCTGTGGACTATTTCCGTTGCATGAAAGTATCTGCCCTGAGGCATAGAAGCTTCCGAAGTGGACTCCACGGTAATAGGCATCCATGTGTTATTTTTAGTGTCGAAAAGACGAATATCATTCAGAGGTCCGTGGCTGAGCGAATATCCGCCGAACATCCATAGGCTACCTCGTCTGTCCGCGACCAACGTGTGGCCGAACCTTGGCAGCGTTTTCCGTAGATGGTCCAAATGGTCCGCCAAATACTCCGAGTTGAACAACTCGGTAAATATCAGTTGATGATCTTCGATTTTGATCGAGCAATCGCGTCCGCCGTACCCGGGCGTGCAAACGCAACGCCCGTAACCTTTGTCGCAAGCTCCTTGTTTCTTGGACGACGTGCAGTTGTTTGGACATATCTCGATGTCGCAGTTGATCCCAACGAAACCGACTTTACACAAACAATTCCCGTTTCGGCATTCCCGGTTTCCCGGACAATTCTCGCATGTCATTATTATGTAACTTGCGTTGAACCCTTCGACCTCGTCCAGCTGTTTGTAATGTACAGTAAGAAATCCAGACTTGGCTTCTACCGTAACCGGATAATCCGTGCTCTCTGTACAATAAACACCCAACAGCTGACTCTGATGACTGGTAGTCGAAGAAACGAATTCCGGAAGTCCGTCGTACACGTAAACGCTATTCTCTTGGCAACTAACGTTAATATCATCGTGTATAGTAAATTGTATTACGCTCTGTGGTCCTGAGAGCATCGTGTCCGACGAAAGATCCGTTTTCGGACTGACTATCCAGAGGCATTCTCTCGTCGGCGATTCTCCGAAATGACTTTCCCATAACGACAATTGCGAGTGCCTGCTGCCAAGACCTTGTTTGCCGGTTCCTTCCCCTCCTAACATGCCTCGCGATATACAACCATAATAGCACATTCCGCCGCTTCTCGGATCGCCGTAGTACCCTTTCTTACAACGCTGACACATGTCTCCCTGAGTGTTATCGCGACAGAAACATATGCCAGTTTGTCGATCGCAAATTTCAAGGTCTTTATCTCCGTGTTCGTTGCAGTTACACTTCTTACAGCCGAGCGGTGTCGTGGCATTGCCATAACTGCCCGCTTTACATTCCTCGCAATATCTGCCTGTGGTCCAGTCTTGGCATTCGTCGCAGATGCCCGGCCCTTGCGTGCAAGTAGAATGATTGTAACAACCGCAATTCGTTCGACAGTCCGGTCCCGTCCAGCCGAGATAACACTCGCATTTGTAATCGGGCGCTTCGCTGCAGTAGCCGTTAACGCATTTCTCGAAACAGGTTTTCGTGCAGTTCTCTTTGCCGTCTCCGTTGAAACCCCTCTTGCACTGGCAGCTGAAACTGCCGTGAGTGTTGGTGCACAACGCGTCGGGATGGCAATCGTGCAAGCCCAGATCGCATTCGTCGACGTCTGGGCATTGAGCGTACGCCCAACCCGATTCGTCGGCCTCCAACGTGGTATTTTGATATTCGTTAATGACTAAACTGCAATTTACATGCGGCTGGTTGAAGTCTCCTTGCACGCACGCTCCCAGAATGGGATTTTCCAGACTGTAACACCATCCGCAGCTCAACGAGTGCAAACAGTTGGAACAGTTCGCGTGCCGACTGCAGCTTTTGCACTGATCGTTGCCCGTTAAGGACGATCCCGATCTCGAAGTGACTCCCATAAGCCCCGCCTGATCCATCCATTCCCGGCACAAACCGAACTGATACTCGGACGTGTACACCGAGAACGAAAAGCATTCCTGCGTGGCCTCGCACCACACGCATCTCCCGCGCTCGTCCAAGCATTGCGTGCAATTCGAACGTTGTCTGCAAGGAATCGGGCATTGATCGAGGCTAACAACAGCGTTCGGCAGTCTACCTATTCTGGCGCATCGAGCCTCCTCTGTCCACCATTCGCACAAATTACTGCCAACGCAAGATTCGCAAGAGATGTAATTAGAACAGTTAGCGCAAGCCGATGGTGTGATGGTCAGATAATGCCATTCGCGAATCGGATTGCCATCCTCGTCCCATTCCATGTCGGCCACGCAACTTTCTGTTTCGTTGATGGAACGTGAAAGGCATTTGTTAATAATATCACACCAGCCGCACGACGAGTCGGTTAAACAGTGAAGACAGTTTTCGTACTGATGGCAGGATCCGTTTTGATATGGTTCAAGATATTCGAATGTAAATACTTTCGGATTCTCGGTTTTCTTGTTGTGCGTGATCTCCATTTTGCTCGCGTACGCGTAACTGGTAGTAACCATCCGTTTCGATTCAAAATCTAACAAATATCGACCCGGCATCAACATCATCTGATGTCCATCCGGCCATTTCGTTGGTATGCACTGTGATGTCTCGGCGGTTAAATTTGCGACTAATTCCTGAAAATATTCGTTCAAAATTCTAAATGACACGTATACTCAACGATGGTTTAAATTACACTGTCCAACAGCAAAATTGGGTTATTAAAGAATAAAAAGCAATTTACCAGTTCTTCGGGATCACTGCTCCGTGATACATGAAGTGTTGCGCTGTTGTAACTGACGCAAATCTTCAAGTGTTCTACCGTATTGTCCCAATGATTCTGCGGAGGTCTTAAAAACCCAATTAATCTAGCTATCATTTCTCCGCCGAGAGCAGACTCGGTTTTTGCTCCTTGCATAGACGGAACGTTAAAGTCAACTGTCGTAGCATTGACTATTGTTACCGAGTCGGGTTGGCTAAAATTCACTGGAGGTTTGTACTTCAAAAATGTTAATCCTGGCCTTTTATCCATTTCACGACACTCCTCTACTTTTATAATCTCAGTCCCTTTGGGACCCCACCATCCAGGTATCTGAGACAACGTATCGTCCCGTAGACCGCAAACCCCATAGTTATCGTCTTTGTGGTGACACCGTGCGTTCTGAACACACCAAGTACAAGTTCCTAAATTTAACTTGTTGGAAATTGATTTTTTTCCGCGTGCTGTTGTACCCCAACCGCCGCCGGGTTGGCCATGTATCAAACAAGAATGACAATCTCCAAGCGCAGGACAAACGCCTGGGCAACGAGTCGTCTGAAGATTGGTCGTGCAATTACTACCGATTGTTCTACCGTAGCATATCTGAAACAATTGAAACACGCGTGAAAACAACTTTCTTAACACTTTGGTCGCCAAACTAGAAACCCCCTAAATTCCATAAAATCAAAGTAAGTTATTTAGTGAAATAAAAATTGCAAAAAATTAAATGTCTGATACTGAGTAATCCTCCAACTTTCTTGCATGTTACAGATCCTAATCAAGTTTGGTACGGTGACCCACATTAGGTAACGTGGCAGTCAACTTGTTAAAAGGGACACTGTACGTAAATTGCCCATGTTGAAAAGTACCTCGTCTGCTGAGCACCAACCGCATTCAGGGTTAGCCGAGCATTCCATGAGACTTTTATGCCTTGAACATATCTGTTCAGGTTCTATGTAATCTTCGTCCCCTGGTGCAAGCATCGGTGGTAAGGTATATGCAAGCAAATCTGCATTAACGTTTCCATGATAACCACCCACTAATAACAAAGTGTTTCCATTGCGCACATCTGCCGCGTGCGCAAAAACTCCCTGTTGTTTTGGATAACGGGAATCTAAAAACGACATGAAATATTCGAGAAAAAGTTCCCTACACTCGCTGACATTCTTGGATAAACAGATCGAGATTTCGACTTACCTTTGTCATTTAAACCTAGCACGTCGTGACTTACCCAGGCGTGACAGCCTAAGTGATACAAATACATCTGATTATCGTAACAAATCTCTTCTTTATTATGTCTATGAGAGTATCCACCAAATACTACCAAATAATTGCCTGTGAAATTAATTTAATCGTGTCAGCACTACAGTGTAAAAATGTGAAAATAAGATTGAATCGTGTCGGTGTCAGGGGTGTACGAGAATCCCAAAATTTTCGGAAACCCCGATATATTCAAGAATCCCAAAATTTTCAAGAACTCATCCCAATCCGACATTTTCAGGTTCTAGCACACCTCCAGTCAGCGTACTCACCTATAATGTTGCAAGTATGAAATGCCCGTTCTCTGGGAACATACGTGTCCCTTAAATGTGCTCTTGGATAGTGAATTTCGGACCAAACTTTTCTATCAAGTTGAAATACAAACATTCTATCCGATAATTTACTAAATCGTGCCACGCTAGCCACTACTCCCCCGTAAACTAACAGGGAGTTAGTAGAACGGTGATATACAGTTGAATGAGCAACTACACGTACGTCTAGTTCTTTACCTCCTCGAGGATGTACCTCTCTCCACCTTTCTGTGGTTGCAGTAGGATCAGCTGTGAAATTGAAGTACGTATATACAAAATTTTTCTAAGATAATAACCGACATAAAGTGTCCCAAATGGTACAGGCACAATTTAAAATTTAATTATGCCAAGTGTAACTTACATAAATTCAATTTAATTGTATATAGACTAGATGAAAATTCCCCATCAACTGTACTGCCACCAAAAAGGTAAATATGATCATTTGCTAAAGTAAGAGTATGTCTTGTCAATTGTGGTGGATAGAACGGCGAATTTTTAGCTCGCAACGTCCAAACACGGGTGTTAACGTTGTAATGCCACAATTCATTTGATAAAGAACCATCTTGCACCTTTCCTCCGTATATGACAAAACCGTCTGAAAACGAAATAAGATCACAAATTACAAGAAATTTTCTTTTACTTGCAAATATGTCTATGTACAACTAATAGAGGTGTGTGAAACCCCAAAAATGCCGGGTACCTGATGGTCGGGACGGGTCGGGAAGGCATCTGGTCGATACGAATCGGTTTTTCAAAAATTTCGAGATTCTCGATTACATCAGGTTTACCGAACATTCTCGAGAACCCCGAAATTTTCGAGAACCTGTCCCGAATAAAATCCTCGTTCCGACCCGACATTTTCGGGTTCTCGTACACCTCTGACAACTAACCATTGTATCTACAGGCAGCGTGACCATAACGTGGGCTCGGTTTAGGCAATTCGTCGATAGAAGACTTGGTAGATTCATCTTTGAATGATTCGTCGGTTGATGACTTAGGCTCTTCGACAGAAATATTTTCTTGAACAGGGTCTTCGACGCTTTGTTCTTCCCAATTCGATATACCAGTTTTTATATTCGAAGCATGAAGTTCTCGATAAAGATCAAAGTCTTCAAGATTCCTACGATGTCTAACATAGTGAAGAAAAAGATATTTTTTAAAGCAACGATTAATATTGTATTTGTTAGATTTCGTCGACCGTTAGGTTTGCCGGGAAACCGTCAAGCCTTATATGGTCATGGGAAGTGGCCACATGACCATATAAGGTAACAGGGCAGCGACGACGTCGACGGAAAATCTGGAGATCGCGACGGAAAATCTGACGATCGCGATTCTAGGGGGAGAGAGCGTATGTATAGATCGCGGCCGCGGGCCGCGAGACAGTTCGCCTAGGCGATCAGCGACGTTACTATTTACATTCTGTGACAAAAAGATAGTACATTATCTAATTCTGTTAATTCTCGCAAATATAACCGAGTAACAACAGTTCCCGTATTATATATCACTGTTCAGTTAGCAATAAGTTGTATCCGTTCAGGGTAAACACTCGTTTTCTATTTATAGGTTCAACTTTAAGCCGAAAACGTGAACAGTAGTGCTGACTGCTGCGTCAACATGATAGCACAAAGTCAACATTGCGTATTTTCCGTCAGCGTCAAGGCGCCAATCTGTTCACATTGGCGAGTAGTCAAGATTGTTCGTGTTCCGGCGTTAAAATATTGTGAAATTTTCAACAATGGCTCGCGGTAAAAGATCGACTGGTCCTGAAATATTAATATTTTAAGAAATTTCTGCTATCATTTTGACGCACCGATTTTTCGTTTAATGTTACACATTCTCCGATAAAATTGTTTCTTCGCGTAATAAACGCGTTATTCTTATTATGCAGTATACAGGTCACAAACAATGTAATGTACTACTTGGAAAGGTAAATACTATTTATCTCTATAATGTGCTATCTTTTTGTTGCGGAGTGTACGAGCAAGAGTAAATAGAGTTTTCATCTACCACAATATTAAAATGATGTTTCATAACATCAAGGATATTCAAAATTTGCTTACCTTGTAGTTTGTGCATATCGAAGTTTCGTATGCCTAGAGTGTTTCCTTCGTAACTCGTCGTTTCTTTCTATTCTAATTGTACTTTTACTTGCTTTGCTGTCCCTGGCTTCCTGAATCTTACTTTTGTGTGTTTTGTGTTCTGGGGTATTTCTAAATTCCGACCAACCATGACCATTTTCTGAATTTCCATAGTTACGTAGACTAAAAGTATTATTGTCTTTAATACTGGAGAGTACCCTCATCATGAGGGTTGACGGGGGAAGACCATACATCTCTTTTGCACCTGCACCCATTCGTTCTAACTCGATACCGATGAGTATAGGATCTAAATATTCTGTAGATGAGGTGCGTTCTATTTGGAAAGGATATACCACATTAGAACTCTAATTATAATCCTATAAGTGTAACGAAGAAATGTTCTCCTTACCTAGCACATTACCATACGCATCTTCCCACTGACTTGTACTAAACTGGTACACTTCCAAATCACTGAGTATATCGTTGAGATCATAGCCACCAAAAACATAAAGAGAATCTGATTCCTTTATGTATACTGCTGTATGCGCTGCTCGTGGCCTTAATCCACCTTCTGAATGCGAGAGCCAGTGCCATCTGTTCAAGATGTATTACGTTTAGAAGCTAATCTTTAACTGTCTCAACAAAATAGAAGTCTAATGACATACTTATTTCCTTCTGGATGAGTTTTATGTAACGAACAGGACTGTCCCGAATATCCATCATGACATTGACACCTTTTTGTATCACAGTCACCACCGTAACTACAATTGTTTGGGCAAAGTGCCCTCGAACAATCTCTGCCACCCCAATCGTTTTCACAGACACATATATTATTAATACAGTTTCCATGGTTTGTACAATTGTTTGGACAATTTGTCACTGAAAACTCTGCATGAAAACCATCCAATACATAATTTGTATCGCTGTATAATAATATTAGCATCTGTAAAAGGAAGAACGAATGTATCACGGTGCTCCTTATCGATTGTACTATTTTAATTATTCATAAGAATATGATCAACTTACATAACCAGACGATGATGTCACTTGCTGAGGCTCTGTTTTTCCACTGAAACTTCCTAAAAGCGGCGATCGAAAGGAATCTCCATCGTAAACAAAAACATAATCGTAACTGCATTCCGTTCCCATGGTACGGAAACTTAATGTAATAAATTGACGGCTGTTGTTTGCTGCGAAAGTAATAAAAGTATGATGAACGACTACAACTAAAAGAAGTAATTACTAGAAAGATATATTAGAAAGATGTTTACCTTTTATGAGCCATTCACAGTGGGAGTCTTGAGTATAATTTGAGCCTAAAGGTCCGTCGCTGATAATTCCCCAAGAGTCGGTAAAAACCTTCCGTGTTTTATCACAAGGTACCTGTTTCGGAGATGTTTGCGGAGCTAATTGTAAGCCCCGCAAGAAGCAACTCCAAATTGTAATCCATACTGTGGTGGACGAGACCCACCCCATTACAGTATATTTACCTCAACGCTGCTGGATAAGATAAAGCTCATCATCCACGTTCATTGAATTAGTTTTTGTTAGTAATTACGTTGCGAGAGACTCGTACAAAGAGTCGTATCTAAAAAATATTTTATCGTTAATTCGATCATTCTACAAACGTTGGATTCTTATAAAAGCAGTTTTCTTTAAAAATAGATTTTCATGCGAAGAAAACAAAAATATTGTTGGAAAAGTACATTACATAAATGTAAGTAAATTAATACATGTACCGATGAAAACAATATATCAATATTTAAACGAAAACAAAATACACAATATTCCCAACGAAAATTGATATTGCTTGTGCATAAAATAATCTAAACAATAGAAAACAATATAGAATATTGTCGCTTATAAATAAAATGTAATTGGAAAATAATTGACGCAAGACATAGCTGTGACTCAATAACAAGTAGTGTGCAATAAAGTATCTATACGGTGATTGTTTATAAAAATATTTATTAATTCGATACCATAAAAACAACTTCAATACGCTGCTGTAATCGTCGAAGTACACGCTGTCACGGTGACACTGTACAATAATAATGCAACGTCGAGCATACTGGGTCCGGAATGTGTACACTTATTAAATAAAAAGTATTATACTGTAATAAATATCGACACAGAAGTATTGTACCGCGGAGAAACCTGCAGCGTTCAGCGTGGTGAGAATTAAAAACTGACTACAACGAACATATATATACACTGTTGTCAGCGGAAACAAATATAAAATCCGAAGAACATTCTTTATCGAAATAGATGCGAGAGAACCTCAGCTGCGATTGAATCAAAACATTATGTACGTATACACACATACACGTCAGACAAATCTGCTCCGTGCTATGTTCTTGATGATTGTTGCATTCTCCGAACGCCAGTTGTATCGATAAGCATGTATCGCTCTACCGGGTTCAAATGATTCTAGTGCGATACAATAACCATCGAAATGAACGTGCAAATATACGAACAGATGAAAATTAACGCGAAAATTAACTCTGTTCGGCCTCGCCTGTTGACACCTTGACTGTCTCCTCTGCATACGAGGTCAGGGTGGGGGCTCTTCGACCGCCATTAAATTCTCCTTGTTTCGATATTCGAAAGTTTCCAGGGACACCTCGACTAAAGAAACCGCCATACAAATCCAGGTTGAGGTACAATACGGTATAACGTTGCTATTGAAAATAATGATCAGGTTATTTTCTGCTTTACCCACATTATTAAGAAATCATCGTTTGATTCTACAAGCATCGTGCACGCAATTACATAATCAGTAAAAATGTTAGAATTTCTATATCTTTTCATTATTTTTCTTCCTGTTTATATAATTGTTTATATAGATATACTTCTCGTATATTATATTAACCCATTAATGCCCAAGAATTATTTTTATAACTTTAGCGAACGATGGACAAAACATCTATCTATATATATACCGTACATACAGTAGACGGATTTTCTATAAGAACGCCAATATGTTCTATTGTTTTGAATAGAAAATGTTAGGTAATTTCATGATACAAGTAATGGATGGTTAGGTTATATTGACGGACGATTGGAAAAGAAGGAAAGGAAGTAACAAAATCGTTATATATTTAATATAAACTTTACTGATATATAGTAATTTAATGTATACACAGAAACGTATCGAAATTTGTGTATGAACAGTAGATTAAATATTTACAAAAACTTAAATATCATAATATTAACCCATTAGCCCCCATTGTACTCGTTTGAGTACAAGATAACAAGATTATTATTGTTTGCTTCTAGCGCCATCTAAGATCTACACCACTATTACGCTTGAATGATTAGGCTCTCTTGATAAAATTTCCCACAAGTTTTCCTTTTGGAGCGCGCTATCGCCTGATAAATGTCAAATCCTTTTGCCGAAATCACTGTATCTTTGTAGAAGTGTATGGTACAGCGTTATCTAGTTGAAAGATAACATTGTCGCATGTTCTTCAATACATACGATTAAACAATCTAATCTATCAATCATAAAAGTCTATGCATTTTTCTGAATTAACTTATGCCGAAATTTTACAAATTGGTGGTTATGAGACTTAACTGTACGCAGCCAACACCGCGTTAAACTTATATATTTTTAAATAAAATAGACAGTTAGAATTCCAAGTTGTTTATTGTACTGTAATTCAAAGTAAACGACCTATAATGCGTTAATTATATATAATTACATTTAGCAACTATTATTCTCAAGTCAGGTACTCTCAGTAAATATAAGTTAAAAGCTTCGAATGCAAATGCAAAAATATTATTTCTTATTTGTTTTTATGTATATACGCCAAATAGTTGTAGAATTTTTACAAAACTAGTTGATTATTGCAATTTATAATTACTTGTTGCACATTCAATCTATATCTTTATTAATAGGGAGAGATAAAAGGAGACACATGATGATAAATCTGAAATATATATGATGTTTATCAGTATACATTTGGAGACTGTAACGCATTAACCTATGTGTCGGAATTTGCAAAACTCTACGAATGCATTAGTTGGGAACTTATCGAACCGATTAATATTCGTCAATTGATTTATTACAATGTGTAGCCTCTATGACAATAGAAAAAATTAGTAACCATTCCACTTTATGCACTTTAATATATGCAATTAAAACGTATGTGATCCTTTAACATATTCGTGACCATACTTTTCTAAACCATCAACAGACATATTGTATATTGCCTGAATTTTAACGATTGATACAATCGCTCACTTTTTAATCATAATAGCGAATTACCAATGCGGTATAGTGGTATAAATGATCTTCTCTGTTAAAAACTTTGAAAAGATATCTTGTTTTCTACTCGTTTAGTTATAAGATTAATAGACGTCAATTTACAGGACAAAATTTCACCTATAAAGCGAATGTATGTTTGACAAATTTTCCGGTTGTAAGTATATTTATTTAAAAAGTTCGCTGAATCTTCTGAAAAAATTATGGTTGTTTGTAAATGAAAGAAGTTATTCTTCCTTACGGTGTTAGCAACACAGTATATTACATAATATCGACGAAAAAGTGGAATCTTTGTAGTCTGTTTCTTTTTATGTACTTATAATAATTATTTTATATTCGCAAACGAAGAGACTTTCAACAAAGATCTTTGTTTGATGAAGAAATTCTTTTCACCTTTTAGCTTTAAGGACATTATACTATAAAATAATTGAAAGCACAAATAAATAAACGAAAAATATTCTATGTCTATTAAAAAATAGTTACCCTGCAGCTTTGTCAATGTTTCATGCTGTCCAAGGCAATTCATGTTTTCTCTTATGTTACTGATTAATTATTCAAATATAAAAAAAAATATACGCTTGCGATGTCATATATTTTTTCAAATGTCGCTTAACTGTCAATTTTGTTTTTAAATTAATTTTCAAATTCTAAAGGATGGAATATGAGATAGTGATACTTTTATGGACTAAATGAAAATGTTGAAGGTATTTGTACTAAAAACTTACAATTTCAGTATGATTTACCTACCACAGGCAGAAGCAACAGGAGTTAAACTCGTTTGTTATAACCAATATCAGGCTTGATTTAACGCTTGAAAAAAAGGCCATTGTATTCAGATTCAAGTAAGACGTAATAGAAAATGGACAACCAAGTCGATCGATTACAGGAATGATAAAATGATGTAAAAAGTGCAATCGATCGTCTTTTTTGTGCATTTGATGTATGTATACGATTCGTGTAATGGCCTTTAGAAGGCGATCCAACTTTGTGGATCCTAGAACTTTAAGAGAACTTTAAATTATTTAACCCTTCCATGTAAATATTATAGTAAATTATGAATTACAGCAAGAATTCTTTTCTCAATTTTTCTTCCTCTATGTGATAGGTCCTTTTCTAGAGAATCTCTTCTGCGTTTAAACAGAACAGACTAAAGTGGAAACATCAAATACAGCCTGTCGGAGACTTAGCCTCTTCGTAGATGTCAGGTATCGCAGCTGTTTGTTCGCAAACTATCTCGGTGATGCTTTTAGCTTTTACCGAATGGCCGAAAGACTTAGCGCAATCGCTAAAATCCTTTGTAACATCACTGATCTCTTTGCTCTCCTGATGATCACATGTACTTGGTAATTTAATAGTTGACATGGTATATATATTATTATCGCCACCATTAGTATCCTTACCAAAAGATGTTAGCGAAGTTGTACCCGATGAGGCTGTGATCGTGTTTTGCGATTTATCGATGTCCATATAATAATCCTACAATAAAAATAATTTAAAATTTTATGTTTATGTTTATTCGATGAATATCAACCAAAATAGTAATGCTGGTGAATATATTATTTTACAAAAAGAAAAAGCGAAAAATATTAAATTTCACCTTCTCCGAATTGTGAGGACTAGTTATTTGAGGTTGCTGCGAAGAAGCTTGATTGCAGTGCGCTAAAGCAATTAGCGCCTTTTGATTTTCTCTAGCGTCAACCAAGAATATACTCTCCTTGACTTCTTTCGCGTTATACTCGTCAATTCTGTAAACCATAAAAATGCTCGACACTATAGCGATACAATCTGGCTCTAAGAAATCAAATTCTACGGATAACTTACTTGTCGTAAATAACAGCGTGCAATCCCAATTTTTTCAAGTGTTGAATTGTAGCTTTATCATTGTTATCATCTCCCCAGCAAAAGATTATCAAGCCAGCATCTTTTACAAATTTAACTTGGGATGGATCCCTAAGTATATCTTCTGTATGTACATTAATTCCTAATATATCAGCGGCTAAAGCGTGTCTGACAGCCATTGGTACTGTCTGACACCTCGGATCGTGATAAGTAGGATATTTCGAAGTGATGCCTTGTGTCAGAAATACTACCGGGTATTTATTTTGTTTAAGACGAATCATGGCACAAATGTCCGGATTAAACGATGAGAAAACAACTTTTCTGTCTCCTCCGTATTCCAGCACGACTTTGAGTATTGTATCCAAATATAGATTGAGATCGAAGGGATGGTTGAGTTCGAATGTGCCATCCTGCGTACATACGTTATAATTTTAATATGTACAGATGTTTATTAAACGATATATATAGCAGCCGAGTTATTCAGGTGGCCTGTTTCTAGCGTCTCACCCTCTATATATAAGTTAATTATACTTGCCTTCAACTGCATAGTCCACTTAATTTCGATATTACACCCGACGTGTTGTTCCAGTTCCTGCAGCGCGGTTTGCAGAGTAGGGAAAGGTTGATGGTCTTCCAAGTCTTCGTCGAAAAATCTTGGATTCTTCTCTCGACCTTCAGCCACATGATAAACCTGTAAGAAAACGTTCATTCAATAAATATGTACAAGAAAAGGAAAAAAAAACAAAAAAGAAAGAAAAAAAATGAAGAAACGGATTAACATAACATATTTCTGATTAAGCCAGGTAACGTAAACGCTTTGTTGTGGTGTGAACATGTCAAAAATAATATCATACTCGTCATGATATTATTAACATGTCGTAACAATGTGTTTTATACATTTTTTATGGAATATATACTTTACCTTCTGCAAGATAGTGGATACGTGAAAAACAGAGGGAGCGAAATCGGTGAACTGTTTACTAACAAAAAGCTGATCCTAAGAATTAGGATCGGGAAGCATTTTTACAGAGCTGAATCGGTTAGATCACATTTATGAAACACAATACCAGTGAATTACCTTAATTACTTATAATACCGGGGTTAGATCTTTTAGCCTTAAGATATCGAAGCATGACGTGCGCATTGTAGCACTATGATGTGATTTTTGGAAGTCACGTATCGCGGTAGTATGGTATAATTGAAGAACACAAATTTAATCGGTTGTTAGAGCATATTTTATATGAGCATGCATCAAATCGTTTAGACAACCAATCGATTGTAATCTTTTGGCGATAATTTAGGTGGCGCAAGCGATATGAAAGCTCACCAGATGGGCAAACCCTTGATCAGCTTTATCAACGACATACAGCACCTTACCCAACGAGTCTTCCGGGTAATAAAAATCCTGTTGAATATTAAAAAAGAGACAAATACGAATAGATAAGCTACTTTTATAAGTTCATGATTTTATGTTGTGTGCTTCCGCATACGATAGAACTGCCTGTTGTTTTCAATTTCTGTTTCAATAAAAAAAAAAAGGACATAAAAAGCGAAATATTAATACACCTAGCATTATTGAAAAAGCCGCATTCTCCATTGGTTAGTAATAGGCAAGAAAGGTTGTTATCGGATGCATTGTATCAATGAAAAAGAAGAAGATCCAATGGCTTCCGTTTTCCATTATCTATTGTTGCGTAATGCAAATGACAGTGTAATGTTTTTTCTAAAATTTTATGTTTCACCCGATGGATACCTTACGCCGTATCTATATTGGGATAATTCGAGAACAAATTGTTACATTTAAAGCAATTTTCCACGTTGAAAAAAAAAACCTAAAAAGAATATTTTACAACAAAATAAAATAAAATTCGATGTTTTCGTTCTTGGTATATACTGTAGATGAACGAGAATAGACACATAAAAATACATGTTTGATGTCGATGAAAATAATACATTATCACATATTATCCTTAATTTAAGAAAACATGTATATATTATCTTTTTCAGTTTTTAATAAATACTTGGATGGATATATTATGTGCTTGTTAAAAATGTACCTTTAGTAAGTGCAGCTGTTCTAATGTAAGATCCTTAACCGGTATTTCTAGCATGTCCATGGCTTCTATTTGTTTCTTACGTTTCAGTGAAATGGAAACGTAGAAATCATGGTAAATTACAGGTACATGATCCTTGGACAATTGGACATCAAATTCGACCATGTCAGCTCCATGATGCGACGCAGTCTTCAAAGAAGCTATTGTATTTTCGCGTACATTGGCGCAACTGAAAACAATAAAACAAAATGTGAATTGCCGCTTCTATTCCCTCTATAAAAGTTTAATTTTTCTATAGATCAAAGCTGGACACTTTACTTTTTTGTATGAAAAGATGTACCCAAACCCCTATGTCCTACATCCAGGCCAGACCACCGTTGTTCCCAGTGTTTTGCGTACGAAATACTCATATCCCATGGATAATCCGGGATTGATTTTATCACAACATATTCCACTGTGAGTTGTCCTAAAACAAAGTAAGGGGCCACCTCTAACTATCGTTCTCACTGGTAAGGAAAAACTAAGACCAGAGATGGTGCGAGAATCCGAAAATATTGAAAGTACTGAGAAGTTTATTCATTTTATTCACTAGTATTATAATTTGTTTAAGTTTATTATTGTTAATTTTCGTGTACTCGACTTTCGTTTTCTCGCGAACCTCTGACTGAAACTAAGAATCTCAATGATTATCTTACCAATTGGTCTGTGTTTTGTACTTGTAATTGGTACTGTTAAGAGTCCGACACTAGATTGCAATGTGCTAGGTAAGATGTAGCTGAAACCAATATGACACGGTGGTTCTCCTGGAAAACACCTTGAGCTGTACACGTAGTAGTCCACTAAGTATGCCTGAAAAAACAGTCTACTTAGTATGCACGGAAAAACATATCTATTCACGACAACACCAAATGCATCAGTATTTTTTGCTTATCTGCTATAGCTTGTTTCGGTATTAATTGAATCCACTAATCAAAGAAATTCATTTCGGAGAATCAGTTTCTTAATTTCTCTAGACTAAGAAATATGAATATTACAAGTTCTAATAATCATGAAGAGCTTATGGCAAATTATTAAAAATCCATGATCACTAAAATTCGTAGGAATTAAACCATATTTTGACCAAGACACTCGTACATCTTTCGTTTCGTTTCATTTTCTAGTAAACGTTTCAATTCTTTGAACAGTATGGAAAGTACATCGGCAAGAGCAACAAATTAACTGGTAGACAACGTAAAAAGAATGAGGATCATTTATTTCCTACATAATCTAGCAATGAACCAGACCAATAATTGCCAAATGCTGTACTCTGCCTGGTGACGCGTATCCCGCAACACCTGCCGATCATTCATTATTAAATTTCGATATCAAATCTGCAAAGATTGTAATTCGGATTCAGAAGATTCTGAGACAGCTTAGTCTGACATTGGCCGCGCAGCGGTGCCACGTATGGTAGAGTTGGTCAGCTAAAAAATATTAGTAGTACACTAAAAGGATATAGGAGTGATGGGAGCCTCACCATTTTCGACGCACACAGATGGATATGAGGTGTGATAGCGTTGACATCTTTAAATTTTTGGGGTTGCTTAGGATGGCTGCGACTCACGTAAATCGATATACATTGCAAAAACGGATCATGAATTCTCTATGAAATAATTATGTTGAAATTGAATTTCAATAAATTTTCACGATAAGAACGGAAATGTATGTCTTTTGACATTCATAGATTTACACGAGAGGCCAGCTTGAGGATAGGTGCGGTAGGGCGAACGACAATCAAAACCATCATATCTCTGTGTGATGTCATGTGACACAGATGTAAAGTGGTAGTCGATGCTTAGCATCGATACATCGGATTGCATGTTAGCATCGTCATTTGCACCAGAGGTCTTGCTTTGTACAAAGCTGACGGTTGGTCTTCAATCCGGGCCGGTGCGCGTGACATCGCTTCTCGTTTCCAAGGAGGGCAATAGCTGCTGAACAAGTTTAATTATCTTTTACCAAGTAATTTGAACAAGTCGCGAGAGAAGACGTGGCCAGCCTACTCGTGGTCTACTGAAAACTCACATGGTATGGTCAATGCGTATCTTTAATGTGTCTAATTCTCTCATGAATTACCACTAATTCGTCATTTATTGCTCTGCCAAGACTACTTATTTTCTAATCAACCCTTTTCTCTTTTTTTTTTTGACTCGTTTATTTGATATTAAACACATTAATCAAAGATGTACCTTTGTCATTTGTACCATGGTGACAAATTAAAAGAAGACATTGTTGTCTTATTCGGTGATGTTAGCCAAAGAATTTTCGGTGACAGATGCCTTTAATGTCTTCGTTTGTAGAACTGTCAATACAAAAGATAGGAAGCATCGATTTTGAAAATAAAATACCGAAGATCTGTTTCACGCACATAATATATGTTATAAAGAATTACAAGCAATGCAAGCAATAAATACTAACCAATGGTTATTCATCGAGCCATGTACTCATTATGACTTTTCGACGGTGCTCGTGGTAGGATTACTTACAACAGTTTCAGGATATCGAACGGCAACATTGAAGACAATAAAGTCGTCTTCGTGACAAGCTCGGCCAAATTGCTCCTGAATCTTGAAGCGGGCTTCTTCATCATTCATTACCTGAAATTCATGATTAAATTGTATCAAACATTCTTATTTCACGAATAATAATATTATACGTACCGCAATTTCTGTAATACTAAAGGCAGGTTGATCAATAATATCTTGTGTATCCATAGAAAGACTATCATCTACACAATCCCCTCCAAATTGCTGTAATTCTAAGGAATTATGTCTAACTAGATTTACTGGTGTCATCTGAAACGTACATGTATTTTTGTTACATATGGTTTTCATTCGTAAATTTATGCCATACAATTTACAAGAATACTATGCAAATCGAATAATGTAACTTGAAAATACACACTTTAATGTGAACTTTTCTATTCTGCAACCGGTCCTTCCATAACTTAATTGGATTATTAAATAGCTTAAATTGTATCACAGTTTCATCCGTTAACCATCCCCGTTCAATTTTAGAGTAGCCATTGTAGTACCCAAACGTGTCTGGATCCGGCAATGTGTCCTGAGTAAAATTGCTGGGAACTGTAACAATTATTCGAATTGAATGCATCACGTTCCATCAAAAGGAAATACTATTTTATGCTATTTAATTACATACTATTTTTCCTGATGAGACGAGGTATCAAATGTGTTTCCCACTCGCGGATAATAAGAGTTTTCGCTGAATTTTTAGTACCATTAGACTGACAAATAACAGCGACAAAATATCGGAACTCTATGTCAGTATCGGTGGGAAGTGAAACTTTCCGTGAAAATATTTGGCCGCTTCTAAAAAATTCATAAATCTCGAGATGCACATAATTCTATGCCGTTAGAACATTAATATAGACACGAGATAGCAATAAGATTGCAGTCAGTCAAAGAGAAAGATGATTGTAAACAAGCTTCTACTTACTCATCCTCTTCGTCACGAAACATGTCTCCTGCATCATCGCTATAAAATTCTCTACTACTATTACCATCGAAGAACATAGAAGAATCCCGATTGCCATTCTCTTGTGCCATCAGAATCGCCTGATTGTGATTCCAAGCGCCCAATTCGGGAATATTACCCACCACGTACAGAACTTCATTTTTCTCTAGTTTATGTACCTAAATAATCAACGAATTCAAATGAGGAAATATTAAGGGTATAGGATCGAATAATAGTAATTATTAACAATTACCTGGACCCTAAAAATCCAGTCCCTTTTCGTTCCCCTCATCTCCGATGTCTGTTTGGTTGCCACCTCTACAAAGTTACTCTCACGTGACTCCTCAAGTTGCTTCACTTGCTCCTCCTCCTTTGTGTTCTCTATAAAGCACATCCGCTGCATATTACTAATCTTTTCTTTTTCTCACTGTTTTTCTCTTTCAATTTTCTGTGTTTCAAGGTGTGTTCAATTCACATCAGCTAATTTTCTGTAATAACGGACCTGTTGTAAGGACTGCTAGATGGTACCTCTAATTGCAATATCAACGTTGTCGAACACGACAAAATATCTTTTCCTCAAATACTTTTTCATTATAGAATATATACAATATATATGTATCGCATGTTATAAATGCACTTCGTAATATACAGGGTGGGGCAATAACTATGTCCAGTTTGAATATTGCCGTTATTTGTAATAATATGAAAAAATGTTATATAGAAAACTTACATGGTATAGAGGGGAACATATTGTGACACAAACATTTTCTGTATGAGTGGAGGCATAGAGGAGATTTCAAGGTTTATTTTACTACTATGTTTGGCCTTGCATGGCCTTCGATGATAACTCGCTGAATTCGTTTCAACACTGGTTATCACATTGTGATAAAAAAAAAACATAGCATTCCATTTAAAAAAATAGAGTTGACCTTTAAATCTCCTCTATGCCTCTACCCATGCAGAAAATGTTTGTGTCACAATATGTCCCTCTTTATACCGTTTAAGTTTTGTATATAACATTTTTTCATATGATTACAAATAACGGCAATATTCAAACTGGACATAGTTATTGCCCCACCCTATATATTAAATGTAAATATTGAACTTTATAATGTATTATAAGTGTAGTTATAATCTATTGTATCTTACAAAGACTTCCAAAAATATGGCAGCGAACTTCAAATTATACAATAGGTATACTATACCGCTATTAATGCGATTAAAACGTTCCTACTGCTTCCATATAACACAATTAAAATATTGTTCGAGGAGACTATTTGCTTCTACACAGTATATACACACAATCTCTTTAAATAATTGATTTGTTGCATCGTACATAGACCAAAATGAAGTACACTTGAACCCTAATTTATACATATGTTTATATCTTTAACATATTAAATGTAAGAGAACGTAAAACACGATTCTAAATATCTATTCAAAGGCAAACAATAATATATATTATAATGAAAATTTATATCGGAAAATATAAATTATTTAATAATAAACTATGCATATGCATACAAATTGACACATATAAGTGTACATATATCAAATTTGAATAAACAGAATGATTTTAGTAGAAAAATGAAGACTCCTAAACAATGCGAGAAAAATGAAAGGATACGAAACATTTCTTTGCAGTAACATTTATAGTGCGAGTGTTGCATAACATTATCGAATATGGGATGAAAAGAGAATCGCATTGACGATAAATATCAATCGTGATACATTCAAGCAGAGATTCCAAAATTTTTTCGGGAACCAAGATTAATATTTGATAACACTACATTCGGTATTGAACCAGTTGACAAGTAAACAAGTGGTTATTAGCGGTTAGTCTGTGTTTTATATTGTAAATAAAGTCACACACGAGCAAAACTTTTCACGATAAAGAACAAATGGTCAACTGGAAGCTGTGTTGGTACATGATCACGGCCATGCATTTTCAGAATTAGAAGAAAAACTACGTACAAGGAGATACTAACGGTGTGAAAACAACATTTCCAAAAGATGTCGGACAATCGAATACGTTGTAGTGGAATAGAAAGTAAGGTTCTTTGTTTACTACCGAGGAGATTAGACTCGTATGCGCTGCAACGTGGTTTACCTGTTTTATCAGAAAATTTCGGTGGGTTTTAGCTTGAAAGGTTGGTTGGCAGCCTGATCTTCGCCTCGCGTCAGAGTCTACGTGTTATTTCACGAATGCACAAGGCAATCGCTTCCTATTTTTTATCGTATTTGTCATAATTCTCTTCTTCGCGGCACAACATAACTACTTCGACTGTCGCGAAACGACCCACTGGCACAACACGAACCACGCAAGGATTTAATTTCGCGAGTGAAACAATGGTCGATTTGGCAACGCCGTCAGCACGGAAGTGACGACATCGATGACTCAATAGAACCACCAATTCGAATAAACCGAGTGTAGAATTATCCGATTACGCTTCATTTTTACAGTTTTTCGAATAGCGCAGTCACACTAACCACCCAAGGAATCGAAAAGCCTCTGAACTCGATTATTAAAAGTGCTACACGTCATAAAAATTCCGAAATTTCCATATTTTAATCGTATTTCTCGAAGCTTCAAGTAATAACTTCCTGTCCGCCATACTGCGGCTGACACAACAATTTTGATATCCGATAAAAATATTTGACCGAATGCCATCTTTCTGAATCTTCCATAGAAATTTTATATGTCCACCTACGAATTACTTCTGCAATTGAATGTCACTTTCAAATTTGCTGCATAACTTTTCACATTTTTTCTGTTTGAGCACCTGAAGTATACACTTCTATACATTTGTTTCAATTGTATACCTCAAGTTCCGTCAACTGTATGTCCCGATTTGCTATAACATGCTTACGTTATTCAGCGGGCAAATTAAACTGTTTAAATCATCAGTTTCTTAGTTGCAAAAATGCTAGGATTTTTACAATCTCAATATTCGCAATTTAGAAATACTAGAATCCGCCAATTTGACGGGTCCCGTAAATCTAGTGTTAAGAGGGTAGAACAACTTTATCATTAAAGAAAAATCTCGAATATTAGATATTAGAATATATTCGAATTGTGAACGACTAAGTTGATTATTCTTTTCGGAGGCAATTTGTTTTATTATTGAAATGAAAGTGATACATTTGAACGCATCCCGATGTAAGAAGGGTACAACTGGCTACAGGAAAACGGTCGTTAAAAGAATGTCCGCATCGACCACGGGGGAGGTTGACCTACGATAAAAGTCACGACGCATTAAAAGAGGAAACTACTCACTACAGGATGATAGGTCTGAATTGTGGTTAAACAGTTTCACTTGCATCTGCAATAAAGCCGCGAACAGATAGATAATCGTGTAGTTGTGAGAACGGCAATTGTCCGAACGTTACCGCGTTCGATCAAATAATGTTTCTGCGGAATGGAAAATTTAGGAAGATTAATTTTATTTTTAACACTAGGTTTACGGGACCGGTCAAAATGACGGGTTCTAATATTTTTAATTTACGATTATTGAGATTGCGAAGATCCATCTAGGTGGAATTGATCGACAAACTTATTCCTCAGGTATATATTATTTAAAAAATGACTGAAAACTTGGATAGACACATTCTTTTTATTTTTAGAAAGTCATGTAAAATACTCAGTTTTAATGCTCCGTAAACCTAGTGTTAAACTGTTGGGAATAACGAAGAAAGAAAGAATTTTTTATTTGGAACTGGGCGAGAACATTTTTCGCAGTTCAGTTATCATCGCCACGAGAGCTCGACGATTACGCCAATATAATTTCAGCAACGAAGCATTTCTTCTATTGCATATAGTGTTACACTCGAGGTCTAATAACGTTACGCTATATGAGAGTAGACTTATTGAAACGTGAAAGGTGCACGGATACGGTTGAGAGGTGTACAGTCAGCTATTATCAAGCTGTTGAGAATTGCAATTTGCCGGTCGTAAATGATTTACAGCGTATCATTAACGGTCATGGGAAATTATGGAATAAAATGTTATCCTTGCTCCCAATGCTGTTTCAAGTATTTCTCGCCCTCCTCGGTTCCGTGGAACAGTGGCAATGATCGCTGTCCTCCATTTTCAATCTATAGCGTTGTTTTTAAATATAATGCTAAGTTACAAAATTAGTTTTATCAGACCTATGATGTTAACTTTTCTCATTTAGAATTACTTTTCTAAATAATTCGTCTGGATACTACACTTTAAGATTAAAATTAAGTACTTTAAAAGTACTATACATATACAGTCAGTCCAATAAACTAACAAAGTTAGGCGATTTTTAAGGGCGTACGGATACTTATTGGACTGACTGTATGTCCGAAATGGAACGGAGAGACAGACACCTATCTGACGCACAATGATCACTGTCAGTGACAGCCCAATGATGTTCTGAGAATAATGACGGAATTATGCGGGAATCGACAGAGCACCTACAGAGATAATTCCGTAAATGCTTACAGAAAGATTTCCCCGAGTTTGTGGACTAACGGAAGACAGAGCTCGTTTACAACAGTCGAATAAATATGTAAACGTAAATGCATACACTGCTTGCGAGAAATACAAGACCCAATGAATTCTCTAACTCGACATTTCATGTTCAAGACGTCCGAGATTCTTTGTTAGGTATTAGTAACATATTTTGCTGTCTAATGATATAATAATCTGAGCTTTGATGAGTTTGCTTGATATCGTGAAAAATAACGGATTTGGTAACAGAGACGCTTTATTGGATAATCAACGAAAATGTGAACATTACATTACTCTGTAAAAATAACGCGAATGTGCCGCCCAAATTTTTTGCCATCTCTTTTTAATAGCATATACCCAAGGAAATAAATTTGTTGAATAATTCTTCACGAATGTATCTTTAGGATCTTAATAATTGTGAATTAAAAATATTAGAACCCGTTATTTTGACGGGTCCCGTAAATCTAGTGTTAATTAATGGAATGGTAAATAATCGCTAGAGGTTGGAGAGCACAGAATAAAACGTTGAACTTTGTCCAAGAGAGACACGTTATACCTATGCATTTCTTCGAACATAATTCTATTTTGAAAACATGCTATAAAAGACGGCACAAGCTTATACTGACAATATGGCGTTCTCACAACGCCACTCCGTACCAGATTCTTTTTTTCAAACTATGAAAATTAGAAAAGCCGAGAGCGATATCTTAATGTATTTTAAATAATGCCTGTAATTAGAGCAATTCAATCCGAAATGCTTTATTATCATTCGTAAAATTAACGATGATATACGTACAACGTAAAGTGCATTCGCTTTACTTAAAGAAAAGCATTTTTAACAAAAGTATTAAAAATAGCATTCTAAAATTATCTGGTAAGTTCGTCTCCCCCTCTGTCCGAATTACTCAGTCGATAAACAAATCAGTTACTGGGATTATAAATACTCACCGTGGGAGTTATATGAAAAAAATTTTTGAATGCGACGCAGTAAAGTTGAAACCGATTGTTTACAGTTATGTGAACTGTTATTGTTCTAGAGAATTCGACAAAACATCGTATTAAATAAAATTAGATTGGTAATATATTTATAAAATATATAATATAGCCATTAGTTTTGTAATATGTGCATGCACCAGTTAAATAATTAACCGATATTTTTAGTCGACTATTATCAATTAGTTCAAAGCTCGAACTGAATAGTCCGAATAATTTTAGACGGAACGGTACGAATACGTTTAATATCGTATAATTACCTTTTACAAGTTAGTTTCACAACGTCACGTGTTGCATTTAATTATAGCAACTCCGCCTAGATAGCTTCAAATCAAGTTGCAGTTTACTGGTTATGCAGAGAGAATTTTTAGTTCCACGTGCCCGTCGAACAAGAAAACTAATATTTCCTATAAATACTTTAAAGTAAACATTCGCACAATTTGCACTTGGCAACTGTTGTCCGGAATAAGCCGCTAACATGAAAATAGCATGTACGGAGGTCATATTTTTATCTGCATTAAATCACACTACCCGTGTCATAAAGTCTCGTGTATATACAAAATGATCAGACCCTGTGCCACGAACCACATGCTCGTTGTTAGTTTTATATCACACCAAGACATCTATCCGACTAAAAACAATCAGTCGACTAAATATTATAATACTGCGTATTCTGGTAAATTTTCTTTTAGTGTATGCAAAGCAACTAACAGGGGACATCTCGGGAACTAGAGGGTGTAGCACTGCTACTGTCACCCTCAACTTCGAGGGCTATTTTCACCCCTTAGATATGGATCGCTGCAGATAAAAAAAATACATGTGAAATATTTTTCAACAAACTATATCCTGTATAAATTCACTACACTTGGGTGATGTCCCTTGTACATAAGTACACTACATTACGAATGCAAAATGTTTTTTCTTGTTTTTATTGTACATTATTCCGCATTAGTGGCAAATATCTTTTGAGATTTCGCAATGATATCTAACGCGAGCAATATTTATTGATAATAATTTTGCACGATGCTACACTTTGTGAAAGAAATGGTACGTGACCAGATAAATAACAAGTGCGTGTTCAGATAACAAATATGTTTATGGAAAAAAAATATAAGACGCAAAGGAAAAATTCTCCGGCTAGAGTGTGCCGCATAGTGATCAGCTACAGTGAAAGTCGTACTGTGTTACTTATCGATCTGCTCATATTGTATACATAGCAATGCAAAGACGTAAAAAAAGCATTGTAAAAACAAAACTTTAGTTCAAGGTATTATAGCTCCATTGTCCTATCTTCGTTGAGACATGTGTGTATGTATTGGGCTTCTAACAATGCTTGTTCTTTGAATTTTTCGTATATTACTAAGAATTAACGTGTCAATTAAAATTGCTATTGATTGTCGCAACGAGTTACCAATCAGGCATCTGTTCACCAAGAAAAGATATTAAAAGAATTTATGTGATCCATTTTATATTGTGGATGACTTGTACGGAAGAGAAATGGTTAGCCAACAATGATTGTGCAATTGACATCAGTATCTCTTACTTTCTTTTTTTTTTCTTTAGAAATCGAGGATTTTACAAGTGATGAAATCTTTTTGAACGGTACTGTATTGCACCATCCACTTTAATCGATAACTTATGAAATGTACTCTGTTCTCGTTGCTTGATTCATTAATCTTTTACCTGTTAGCATTGATTAATATGATTCCCTAATTGTTAGTAGCAGTCAGCCTGCACAAATTTCTAACACAAAATTTTCGAGTATTATTTACTGTTTATCCAAATAGTTGCATTCAATCCAACTATTGTTGTTATTTATATAGCATGCGACTAAATCACCTAAGATTAGGGTATTATACGGATCCTTATATGGTTTTTCTTTATTTATTGCTCAATTATCTCTCACGTTTAACGGCAAAACGAGACGTGCAGTATTTTTGACATTATTCGTGGCTTGCTTAAAAAACAAATTTCATACGGAGGAATAATTATTATTATGCAATATCTGCACGTGACGAAAGCGCATACGTTCGTGGCATGACACGTGCTATTTCATAACGAGCAAGGTAGATTGTTATTACGGAAAATTAGTTTACCACAAAACTACCTACATTGTACCATTGTTGTTAACGATGCGATGAAAAAACAACAATATGTCGGAAAAGTTTTAACCTTTCCGAGATTGCGTGTAAACGCAAATTTCCCATTATGTCTTCTCGAAAGAAAGTAATTTTCTGTAATTCCAAGGTTCGTATGTCGGCAATTTGTTACAAGCTCTAACCAAGAAATAAACGAGGCGAACTTTAATTTTGGTGTCGATATATCGCAGTATTTCAGTCGCCGAGTAATCAATTTGCCATGCATATTACAGATCTATGTCTGCCACTATATAGACAGCTGACGTAAACTCAGGAAAAGTCATCTATCAGCTGTGCCCGTTTATCGAGCAAGCCGTACATCTCATGCCAGCAGTGAATGCAAGGTTCAAGTTCAAAGTTCATATAAAAGTTTCGATTCCTGTCAGTTTTTATCGTGAATCATTGCTAAACAATCCTCTTACGCTTCTCCTTGCAATCCTTACAATTTTCAAATAGTCCAACTCATAAGTATAAACATTCCGTTTTCATAATAAAGTTAAAATTACAGCCATTCTCATAATTGCCGGCACACACTTTAACACGTTGACTGCCGTGTCATATGTGATTTTATGGAATTTTTGAGGTTTCTAGTGTGGCAGTCAAAGTGTACCCCTTTGCACTCGAAGCCATTTTGACTCCAAAATGAAACATTTTTTCCGACCTAGAATATTTCCTTTCTATATATATTTTTTAATGCTACATTGTTAATTTCTAAATGCTTCTAATGTTCTTACTGTTTTAAATGACACCTACTCATTTTTGTCATAAACGCATAAAATCCGTTGTCCATCCACATGGTTTCATTCTCAACCTTGAACACATCGATATGATACATTCTTCTCGATAGTGAACACTGAAAACATTGTAGCATGTGAAAGAGTTTATTTTTAGCACTACATAAACCACAAAGTCTCACATATGTTTCATTTCACAATCGAAAGTGGTGTATGCGCTGCGATAGTGTTGGTAATACTCAGAATATTATGACAGCGCATTAAAAAATGCGGTATATAATCGAACGCGTTGGAAACCGGTGGTAAACACATCGACTTTCATATTCCACGAACGAACCATAGGCTAGGGGACCAAATTACTACTAAATTACTGTGCCTATATCAATTATACTTATTTTTGAGGCATAATAAATATTAAAATACATTAAATGTATCTCCTTTTTAACACTAGATTTACGAGACCCGTCAAAATGACGGGTTCTAATATTTTTAATTTAACATTATTCAGATTCTAAGGATGCATGCGTGAGAAATTATCTAGCAAATTTATTTCTTCGGGTATATATTATTTTTAAAATATTGCTAAAAACATGGGTAGCGCGTTCTCGTTATTTTTATGAAGTGTTGCAAAATAATCACTTTTAGTGTTCCGTAAACCTAGCGTTATATTCATTGTGCTTTAAAAGTAAGTATATTTAATAACAATAACTGGTGTACCCCCACATTAATTGGGTCCCCAGACATTTTTCTTTAAAACACACCTTGAAACAGAAATTGACGTTGTTGAAAGTTACACGATTCTGCTTAATTCTGCGATAGCGATAGTTGCAAGACGTGACGTTTACTCACTGTATGTTGACACGTGCACTGTAATCAAGCTCTTCTTCTGGTGGGTATCATAGCCGAAGAACTAGCTGCAGATAGTGGGTCCAAGGCGTCTCATCGACGAATGGTAAGCACGTGCACACATCGCAGTATTAGAAAAAGATTCTTGTCGATATTACAAGCACTAGGTACGAGTGAACGGTAGAGGTAGGGGAGAGAGAGAGAGAGAGAGAGAGAGAAAAAAGAGGGATAGAGAGAGAGAGAAAAGAGAGTTGGCGGGAGAGACACAAAGAGACCAGTAGCCAAAACACAATGACACAATCTCCGTCGACGACGAAATACTACTGACTGTTGGCATCGAGTTTCAATCAGGTTATGCAAACCGCTCCAAACCTCCCCACTTTGCTGTTTCCCTCATGTATGCATTTACGCACGTGACTCGCCGATACGCTCCACGTTTATGCGAACACGCGTATATTCTTCTGTATGCCTCTAGACCTGTCAATACTACTGATAGTCAATACTGTGATTATTTTTCATTCTTCACGATTCGAATACAACACTTATTTACAGAATAATCTTCCGCTCTTGAAGGTACAGCGAAAAAAGTTAATTAAATATAATAATTGTACAGGGTGTCCCACATAAATGGGAACACCTAAATATCTTTCGTATTTACAATCCTATCAGAAAACTTCAAAGGACAAAGTGACACTATTTCACTTTTTTAATGAAATTTCAAAGTTACCGATGTTTTTTTTAAATGGAATAGTATATTTTTTTGAGCAAGAATGATCATGTTGGAGCGGATGAAATGTGGAAGTTTAAAACTTTAACATTTATGTGGGACACCCTGTATAATTAATTTTGTAGTATTAAATCAAAGATTAGTATCAAAGACTTGGCCTCATTTTGGAAGGTAGAAAATTTAGGAGTGTTTGTTATCTGATATGACCTTTGATTTATCCTCTCCATCATTTTTGTTTATCTGATTGCTTGTCAGATGAACAATATAGATATGTCGTCTCACGAAGAAAAGGATTTTTTTGCACTGAGAGTACTCTAAACAAAATTTCCAATTTTCGCGTTTTAACCCTTTGCACTCGAAGCTATTTCAACACTAAAACGAAACGTTCCTTCCAAACTAGAATATTTACCTTGTATATATAAATATTTTTTTTCATGTTATACGTACTAACATGGTGCAGCTTACTCGTACAATACTGAAATGTTTAGTAACTTATTAAATACAAACAAATTTAATAATGTAAAAAATATTTTGAATAATGATACAGCAATTTTTAGTGGCGCCTTACAGTCGCCATTCGAGTGCTAAGGGTTAATTATCCGTTAATTGCGATTATGCGGTCTGCGAATTATTCAACAGTCTGTAAATATATTGGTGAACTGTTCTGCAGCCGTCGGGGGTGTGTCACGGCAATGGGTTATAACACTCGACACAATAGTCATTAAAGTCGATTTAATTATCTTTTCAGCACGTTTTGCGTAACACGAGCACTGCTAACATTAAAACGTTTTTTTATTACGCAACCAATTCGTTTGGTTCGATAATATTTCCTCTGCCCGCGATTAATATTAATAAAACTGAAATTACATTTATCCCGCTCATAAAATATTAATACTCGTTGTACATCCACATAAATATATATCTTCATATAAATACTTAACTTCAGGGAAGATTGATGCACAGATTACAAACAAATAAGTCTGAATAAATTTATTAATTTGAAAAATTCATTTACAGTCTAAAACATTGTAATGTGTACACAAATTTTACGCAATTTGTTAATCAAGAGTCAGGCATTCATTGAGATCATCAAAGAGACAATTAACCCTTAGCACTCGAGTGGTGACTCTGAATAGCACCACTAGAAAAAATATTACAAAATATTTGTCACATTACAAAATTTATATTTAATAGATAACGAAACATTTAAATATTATATGTGGAAATCGGATCAGTTTCGGACGAATAAAATGGAAATATTCTAAGACGGAAGGAGAATTTAGTTTTCGAATGGAAAAAGCGCCGAGTGCAAAGGGTTAATCTCGCGAATAAAGATTCGATCAACTTTCTGTCTAGAGCTTCATTCTCGATTGTTTAGTCTTTACCTTAAAGTGGATAATCGAGGGGAGGGAGCACGAATCGAAGGGAAAAACTTGGCCACTCCCCGCCGGTCACGTGGCCCAGGCGGAAGTGTGGAGAATCATGCGGTAGAACGGGAAATTAGGGGTGGGGAACAAGTCTTGATTTTTTTTTTAATTTAATCTAATTTGGCCGAAATCGTCTCGAATTTCTGGTGTGCGCAAGCAAAAAAGGGCTCGAGTGCAAAGGGTTAATAATACGAAAAAGTACTTTTCCCTGCGCGTATCTCTTCTAATCTATTTGAACGATTCGGAAAGAAAGAAGTTTCGCTGCGGTAGAGAAATAGATAGTTTGCTGCTGTTCAGCAAATAAGATAACGCTTATCGAGGTCAGACGGAGATAATGAATGATATTCGAAAACACGTATTCGTTACATTATCGCTTCACAAGTTCGTCGAATATGCGAAGTTGCTGGCGGGACATGCTGTTCCGGGTTAATTAATCGCCATACGAACCCGTTCAAGTCTAAAGTAATTACACGTTATCGCAAAGTACTACCGTTGATTACTTACATCGTAACTTCAGGTACAAAAGTCGCCAGTTCGTTCCGGTAAAAAAATATATATATATTTTCGCTCTTTTCGCATTAGTTACGCGAAAAATCGAAACCCTACCCCCCATACAATTCATGTATTTGTAGCTCTGCTTTTTAATATACACAATTTATATATACACATAATTTTATATATAAATGCAGTTAACTACACGTGAATACGGAGGAATTCAATCGTCAAGTTTTTAGAATTGTTCTAAACTATTTTTTAAAAAATTCCTACATGCAATCACAATTTCTATATATAAACAATGTGAGATCGTTTCATTTATTACTTGAATAAAATAACACATGAAAATGTGCGGTTGGTAGTTCGGCTTTGCCTTAATACATTTTCATTAGTTACCTCTAAATGTGCAACTACATTTGCAGAAATAGGCAGGTATATTTACAGGTGTAATACTAATGTCTTATATGAACTTGCTCCCTTTCCTATTTCTAAAGCTGCTCATATTTACACTTACGTTTTGTATTGTGCAAAATAAAATCGTTTCCAACTGAATTGCAGGGTACACGAATTAACCCTTAGCACTCGAACGGCGACTGTAAGGCGCCACTAAAAATTGCTGTGTCATTATTCAAAATATATTTCCATTATTTAATTTCTTTGTATTCTAGTATAAAATGGCTTCGAGTGCAAAGGGTTAAGAATGTGTTCCGCGTAAAATTCTAGAAACACGTGGAACGCGTTTCTCGGCACGATATCACGATTAGAAAATCGAATTGCGCATCGTTCGTTATCACAGCTCGGTGGTGGCTACCCCCCAGTATTGTTGCATCCTCGTAGTGTCCTGCTCGAGGGAGTCCAATCCGTTTCTTTCTTGAATCACGGCGAAATCGTATTCGAGATTATACGGCATCAGCCTTTGCAGGCTGCCGAAGTAAGCCGCATTTGGTCCCCCGTTCAGTAATCTCCTGCCGCTACCAAATCGCACGATAGGTGGCCGTGGAAGGGAAGGATTAAAGGATCTAGCGCTGCCGAATCTCTTCGATAGAAAAGGCAAATTGCCTCCTAATTGAGGAGTGGATCTCGATTGACCCCGGCGCAATGGGGTTCTCGATAGAGTGTCCAATTCCTTGTCGAATAACAGCTGAGTATTCTGCTCGAGCATGTACTCCCAGCAACGAAACTGCTCCTCGCTTAATGCCCCGGACCTCTCGGAGACGGTGTCCTCTTGCGTCCCCTGGCAAGTCGAAACCTGCACAATTGTCCCGAATTTGTTATACCGTTCCTCCGTTCCCCGTAATGTTCATTTTCAAATCCGTTCTGAGTCATTATCGTTATCCTCGGTATTTCAGCAGATATATGTATATCTCCAGCATGCACATTTTTATTTTTTAAAGTGTTAACAGTTAAATATTTTTTAGAGCTACTATACTTTCGTTTTCGGTTACCTTCCTTCCTCCATTCTCGTGAACGAAGACGGTTTGCCGGGCCTTATTTGTGGCCCTGGAAGCCGCACTTCCTGGCCAGACCCTACCGGAAGGATGTCTCGATTTAAACGTGCTATCGCTGGCTTGATCGGATTGACCGCTCGGCGAGCTCCTGTCGTCCTTGTACGGTGGACTTTCATTTTCTTGCGCTGGTCGACGGTTTTTGAAGTACCTGCCCGAGCCGTTGTGGGCTTTGTTCGACCTGCGTCACGAAACACTTGTAAGCCCTCTAGTATATGCGCTAGTTATATAAAATCCTTGCTCGCGAAATTAACCTCTAAACATCTGATTCAACCCCAATTTCCGAATAAACAGAATCTTTGTTGTTTTGTAAAATCTCGAGTACAACTCATTTAACCAACCCTCAATTTCCCGAACCGAAGCCGGTGAATGCAGGTAGGTTCGAAACTGCGCCTTATCCCCGGAAATCATAATCCGCCCCCTCTCGGACGTAACAGTATAAATAAAAATGGCGCGGTCTTGCTCACCTGTTCACTATGCTTTTCAACACGCCGTTCAAGTAATAACCCTCGTTCGCGTGACAGCAACAAGGCCCAGGTGGTTTATGCGCAGCCGGTGGCACGCAACAAGGGCAAGGACAAGCCCCATCGGTCTGAGTCCTATTCTTTCCGACCGCGTGCCTCAACTCCCTCATCACCTGATCCAAATCCCCCTGATTGGGTCCGGTTAATCGAACAACCATAATACTTAGATTGTCCTCCGCGCCGTAAGCCTGCGCCAGATCTTGCAGCCGCTTAGCAGCCAGAACCGGACTGGCCTCCGCACGGGCTTCTCGAACGGCTTCTTGGATGCTCAATACTTCCCACAGTCTTCGATTCGCGATGATCACGAATTCATCGTCATCCTCCAAGTCGACTTCCTCGAACGTCGGGTCGGGAACAACCAAAGGAAACATGGCCGCGTTTCCCAGTTGATTTTTCACGGAGACCTTCTTGGGCGGGGCCAGGTTCAATGGTCCAGCTGCCCTGCAAAGGACAGCTTTCGCGTCCCCGGAAGAAGCCACCTTCAACGAGTACTTCGTGGTCGGTTTCGGGTATCCCTGTTGCGGTTGGACCCTAACAACGTGCACCAGGGTCGCGTCGATGCCGTACTTCTGTCCCTTCTCCTTCAGTTCTCTGTGAGCCGACAGCAGCGTGTACTTCAAGTATTCCTTCGACGTCTCGCGAACGGTCCTTTCCTCCAACAGAAGCCGAGGTATCATTTCTTGAAGAGCGCCAGGCGCTTCTTGGTTCGAGCCACCGTCGAATATGCCGAACAGACCTTCCACGTTGCAGAACGATGGCATCCTCACTTGTGAAACGTATAATCTGCGCACACAGGATTATTTGCACTTCAGTACACGTGTCCACGTGTATTAAGGGGGCCGGTAGGCATTTGGCCTTGACTTTTACGCTGTGCCTCAAGTTTTAAGTTCCTTAAGTTTTTTGCCGAATATTACAAATTACTCCACGATCAGATAGAAATTCGCAATTTGGGCTCCATACAGACGTAGATTGGACTTTTAGGAAACACAATTGACCACTTCTAAACTGCTCATTGTAATATCGAAGCGGCAGTTTGTCTAGATTTTGACCGTTCCATACGTATATGGATTTCAAACCATACCGCCCCCCTTAAATAGTATCCGGACTTCTGCACAGATATATTAATTACACGTACACACGTGTATTTTCAATACACGTGAAATCGGTATCAGTAGTTCTTACCGTTCTCTAGATCCAGCCGTTTCCGAAAATCCCAATCTCCATGGCTGCTCCACGCTCTTCCCCGAGGATACAATCTCCTGCTGATGAGGGTGAGAAGGTAGACTCGGTCTATTCTGTCCCGATACGTCGACCAACGATATCGGTCGCTGGGATCTGTATACTTGGAATTGTCTGGGGTCCACGTGGAGCCTCGAATTGCAGGATATATCGAGGAACTGCAGCTGGGGCGGGACCAAAGTCGCCAGATTTACTCTGTCCAATTGATTATGGGCTAAATCCAATACCTATATACCGGGGTTCATTCGTTTAACATCCGTACCTTCCTCTCGCTCGTTCGAGTAAATTAACCCCTTGACGAGCGAATTCAATGAAATTAAATAAAATCAGACTGCGGATCTCGAGGTCTTTTAGAAATCGAAGACACAGAAGCGTTTGTTTCATCTTATCATTTACGTAATCGTAACAATGAATTCTCGATGATGAATTCTGAGACAGCTACGTTCCCGGTATGGGAGTAAACATGTTGTTGGTAATATCTGCTGTTGATATTAAACGATGTTTTACGTCAGTCCGTGCAATGGTATTAGCAAACATATGACGTACCCGAGAAGTCTTTGTACATACGTCGAGGGGTTAAATTAATTTGTTAGCTTTTGCGACATTACCTTCAGCGAAGTTGTTTTGTTAAACGTTGGACATGTTAACAGCCGGTTGGAGTGAACTCGTAACACTCGTAAATGACGTAAATTGCCTACGTTGTCTGGCAGATATTGAAGCCGGTTCCCGGATAGCACCAATTCTTCCAAGTCTTTCCACGAACCTGTGCAGCTACGAGAAATTATTTAAGTATATTTTAATCTGGGAATTTGCCTTGAAAAATGTTTTGCAATACCTTTCAGGAAGGGTATCCAAAGTGTTATAAGCTATATGAAGAACACGCAGGGACGTTAATTTGGCTAGGGTGTCCAATGCGGTGTCCGTTAAACAATTCGCGGTGAGATACAATTTTTCCAAGCTATGGTTGCTCTGCCGGCTTTTGTTTCCATCCCCCATAGAAGGAAGTTCCGACAATCGATTGTTGGAGAGATTTAGAACCTTCATTCTGAAAAAAGGGCCCCGTTATCGTTTGGCTATCGTTAAACTGCGATTTGGCGAGATTCGCATACTTTTCTGTGTTGGCGAAAAAACTGGTTGGTAAAACGGTCAACGCGTTATCTTGTAGCGTCAAGTGGACGATGTTTAGGGGTTTTCTAGGTGGTGGTAGGGCTTGTAACCTATTGTGGGGTAGGTGAAGAACCTCCAGTCTTGACGGCTGCGTTAACAATCTGTCTGGTAAGGCTGTCAACGCGTTGTGAGAAGCAAAAAGAGCTCGCAATACTGGTAAATCCGGTGTCCATTCTGGGAGGGCGTCTAGGTTGTTGCTGAAATCAATTTACGTATATACAACCTCGAAGAAACGGGCCGTTACAATACTAGAATTAGGGGCTAGAGAAAAGCATGCATAAAAGATTATTCAAAAAATGAAGTGTTGTATTATTAAAAGTAGAAAATACGTATGTTTACTTACTAGGAAACATCTAGGTGCTCGAGGTTCACCGGCATCGGTTCTATGATCAGCTTTTTTAATTCTGGAAAGATAAGTCGAGCTTTGTTTCAGTAAGTCAAGAATTTTTCAATTTTAAATGAAGAGAGTGTTTGTTATCTGTTTTTCTCAGGCGGAGCGAGGAAGCAAGTCTTACTGTTATTTCCGGCAATAAGCGAAACAAGATTTCTTCCGCAGACTGTTAGTTCTGTTAAAATATTTCTGGCGCAACGAATGCTTCTCAATTCTTGAAGTGCGCTGATATCCAATTTCTCAATGCTATTTTCACTGACGTCTAGATGCGTTAAATTCTTGATTAAGGAAGAAATAAAGACGATAACGGTCAATAATTATTGCTCCGAACGATACGAATATATACAGTTGTTTTAGTTATTCCAATGTTGATTACTTACTCCGTAATTTCCTAAAATAATGTTTCCTTTCAACTGATTATTTCGTAAGTTGACTTTGTACAAGTTATTTTGGCTGGTTCTTTCGTCTTTGTAGACTTTATTGTGATCGGTCTTTGGTAAAACATCCTGCAAATAATAAATTTTTAGTTATTCATTGTATAAGATTAAACGTTAGTAGGAATAAGTAATGAATGCCATAATATAGGATTTTTAATGAATTTCTTCTCATTAGACATTTATGAATTGAATAGTAAAACTCAAATATTTGAATGCAGAGGGTGATTTGCTGCACGTACACGGCCCTGGCGGGAGTCTACTTCGTCGGATGGCCGCTAGGTGGCTTTGCATTCGAGGGATTTCTCGAAAGTAATATTTTTTCGGAGACCCATATATATAGGTCCGAACACTACTACCGTTACTCTGGTTTCCCTTCAAATCACGTATAAATCTTTCGCCTTTTACTAAAGATTTCCGTGGAGGGGAACAATTGATGAGTCTATAAAATAATTTTTTTCGTGCCCGACGAAAGTTGGGTCGTAAGATTTAATGAAAACAAAAATTTTACATTTCAGTTACCCTTAGATAACAAACTTTAATCTGAATTTTGTCGTAGTAGCAAGTAAATTTTTGATGCATAATGTTTTGAATATTGACCCTAGATATTCGGGACTCGTCAAAATTTTTGACGAAAGAAAGTATATCTTGGAAACTTTGTCCAAGTATATTGGAAACTGTCTTATTATTAAAAGTGTAGGTTACAATTATATTGTTAGAAGGGACGCCGAAAATTAATCAATGAGATAAGTAATATAAATTACTAATTAATTTTAGTGTACAACATAATTTTCCGTAGAGCTAGTTATAAAAATAAACCGTAATTTCAGAAAAGATTATTTATTATTAAGATCCTAAAGGATATTATTAAAATTTCACCGACACCGAAGTAAATCAGATGAACTTTAAATGTTAGAGTATGCGTGTTTCGCCGTTCTCTCCCTATAATTTATTTCTAATAATTGCCCGTTCATTAAGCCTGTATCTGCATTACTGTAGGACATATATATTACTTTATATATTCCGTGACTGTTCATTGTAACACTGAACCTACTGCAGCGCTTGTAACGCAATTTGAAATTACGCAACAATGTAGTTTAATAAATTTCATAAAATGCATCGCAACCGTACCGTTAGCGTGAGGGCTCGCATGTTGAAAAACGATGGCAGACTGTTGAGGCAATTTCCAGCTAAGGAAATATTTCTCAAGTTTTTCAGCTCACCGAGTTCGTGTGGCAGGTATTTGATCCCATTACGATCTAAGATCAACTCTTTCAGGCTGCGAAAAAGAAAAATATTGTTACAAACGATTCTTCGACCAATCGGTAGCGTCATAAATACTTTCAATCCTTTTGTCTCCTATCTGCGATCGCGAATTATCTTTTGATACAAAGAGCAATAAGAATTTGCGTAAAGTAAAAATAATCAGTCAATTCAATTTTATTTCTCTTAAGTAATAAACTTCTGGAATTGCTGTCGATTTAAACAGTTATTCTCTGATGATAAAAACGACCCTGCAAAACTTTTCCGTTCAGCCATTCATCATAAATTGAGCGGCGCTTCCGGCTCTCGGCCCAATCAAATAAATCGTGTTGAATTAGCATTACAGTTATGGCGCAATGTGGTTTAACGTGAATGCACGTTGCACCCTCGCTGCACGGACAAACGAATCGGTGAACCTAAACGGACGAGCCGCCCACAGGATGTGCACTTGAGTAGAAAGTTTCAAATTATGGTGAAAACCTTCCTCTGGTCGTAAGCATCTGTGTCATCGGACGAACTTTCAGTTTTTAAAGTAAAATCGAAAATGCTTGGCGCGGCAAGGTAAATGGATTGAACGTAAAACTATACCGGTATGTGAACACGCTGGTTTTCACCTAGTTAATTTATGGCTGACGGTAATAGCCTTTTGTAATCCGTAATATAATGCACGAATTGATCTAATCGTGGAATTCTAAATATCCCCTAACCATATTTTAAATTAAGCCTTCGCGGTACGTAATCCTTTGTCACATAAAACTCTTTATATTAAAAGTTAGATATTAACACCACATTGTTATGAGATTATACATTTTATGTAACTATATTATTATACTATATAATTGCAGTATTATTTCTTATACTCTTCATAATTTCGTTAATTAAAAACACTACCAGGGTCCTTGTTTTATGCATTATACAAATGAAATTGGGTCACTGTGACTTTTAGCAACATTTATATGCAGTGTTGTTACATTTGGTAAAGTCTTGAGCTAATGAAATTCAATGATTAATAATTCTACTCTAATAAACAATTAAAAAAGTAAAAGCATTAGATCGAAGATATTCCACTGTACTGTACCCTGTACCCTTAATAATTACCAATGAAATGAAAATAAAATTTCAAATTGAGTGTGGGGATCCTGTCTAAGTAGTCGTGTAAATATTCATGACCTGAATAATGCAAGGGAACACCCGAGAGAAATTATAATTATGGCGATCATGCTGGAGTAAATAAAACTGTTATGCTATGCAAAAACCGTTCTGTTACGTTATACTACATTTCAAGTCATCATTAATAATGCAGAATTAATTAAGTATACGTTTATTTACGAAAGTGGTCGAGAAACTTCAATAAACTTTGCATATAGCAATTGTTGGTTGGCCAGTAGAAATCTTTAAAAGTATAGGTCTATTTAAACATTTCGATAATAGTTATGAATACATTCACAGTACTTTACAATTAATAATTACATACAAAAGATAGATTGTACTACTACTTTGTTCTCCAAAAAATCCTCGGTTCGGCCTGTCCTCTTTTGTTTGCCACTTTATAACCTTGATGCCTGCGATGTACAGGTTGATTTCTCAAACACGCACTTGTTTCTACAACACGCGGCTTCTTCTCACCTTCCACGCTCTTCTCTGTCCTTCAGCCGCCGGTGTATAAAAAAGGAAGGACGTCTCTATAGATCTGAAGCATCCACTCGAGCGATTCGAGATGCTTTTTATCCGAGACACTGCATCCTCAAGGAAAATTCCTTCGCATTTTCCAGCCGTCCATAATGCATTAAAATATTCACCGATTCTAGTGGATACCTCCTTGCCCGGTCTAACTATGCAGCTTGCCAAAGGATTCCGTCACTGCTCTTAGTAGACAATCAAAGAACACCAAAAGTGCTCCACTTTTCACAGATCGTAGTGTTCAGATATTAATTAGTTGTGTCTAAAACGTTTCCTCAACGAGTACTGTAAGTTGTTTTCCTCGATTCTTCAAGTTCCAAGTTCCCCTAGTGTCCTAAGCACCTCGATCGCAAGTTCCAAGATTCCTAGGGTCTTAAGCACCTAGACTCTTCAAGTTCCAAGTCTGTTAGGGTTCTAAGCACTTAGACTATTCAAGTTCCAACCTTCCTAGGGTCTCAAGCACCTAGGCTCTTCAAGTTCCAAGTTTCCTACGGTCCTAAGCAGTACTAAGCACTTAGACTCTTCACATTCCAAGATTCCTAGGGTCCTAAGCACCTAGACTCTACAAGTTCCAAGATTCCTAGGGTATCAAGCACTTAGACTCGTCAAGTTCCAAGACGTCTAGGGTCATAAGCGGTACTAAGCACTTAGACTCTTCAAGTTCCAAGATTCCTAGGGTCCTAAGCACCTCGACTCTTCGAGTTCTGAGTTCCCTAGGGTGTCAAGAACTTCGGTGAAACCGTTTCGGACGAAACTGCAAAATGGCCTGGGGACCGTTTCGCAGACATGTCGAAGCGCAGCGGCGTAAAAGTATCTTTAACTGCTTCGTGGAGCAGGCTTGCAACGCGCTGGTGCACGCCCGTGCAAGTTCTTCGGAGGACTAAGAAGTCCGTCGGCGGGGCGAAGCGTGTTCGAGCTCTACTCCTTGATCCAAGGAAGAAAGGGGGAGGACTAAGGATGGCTGACCAGCCTGACGTAACAGAACAGACGGATTAGTTTCTGGTTGTAGCGTACGAACAACCGGGACTATGCTAATTCTTCGTCTAGCGGCCTGGTTGTGTACCGGCCGGCTGGCAATTGGTTAGCGCTTCGTTGTTCGCGGATACGACGGTCTAGTTGTGCTAAGGAACCCTGGATATATGGTATTCTTCGGCAGGCTCTACGGCGCCAGAGAATCAGATGCGAAGATTCATCGGGGAATGATTAACATCGGGAATAGTCCTTTGTTACGAAGACAACCATGAATCAATTGCGGCGCAACGTGTTTGCATTTTTAGGTCGAGCCACTCGAAGCGCAAAATGTTCCTTCAAATGATCTCGGGAATCGCCCCTTTCAAGGTAGTACATTTTTCTGACACCCTGCATAAAAGGTGGGATGCAAATGCATTTTCGACACTGCAATAATTTGATTACTGTGCGTGGTCTTTTTTTGATCAGACTCGGCGAGATCGGGAAATTGTTGGTACTACCTACTTCATTGTTTCTTTCTCTGCTTAGTGGCATAAAAACGCTCTTACCCTCCACCATCAGGTACCCAAGTAACGGCTGGTTTTCCCGAAAAAGCTGGCAGCTAAAATTTCTCGGTTACTGACTTCTGCGCGAACAAAAGTGCGTAGCTCAGTTCTGTACTGCGAGCGAAACGGTTGCCGAGTTGACAGCACCGGCTAGAAACACTTATACTCAGTTTTTCCAATCAATAAATATTCTTTCTTGCTTTGGAAACAAACTCTGTTAATTATTCCACAGATCGCACGTATTCTCTGGTCGGTGACTCGCATTGTTCCACGGATGTGGAGCAGGCGGCTTATTTATAGGAGAAATTCAATAATAAGCAGCTTTTTTGAATAACGCTGCGAACGGAAAGGTTTTTGTTCCGGGGTCGGGAAACTCGAGACTGTTACACGCTCCTTTAAAATTCTCTTATATCCGCAACATCCAGCGCTACACCGGTGAATATTTCAAATGGTTCTTCTGGCTCTTTGGGGAGCCAAAGACCGGGTCCGTTCGGACAATTTTTCTTTTTGCAGTTATGATACACCTCGTATCGTCGAATCGTCGCGAAAGATTGTTAACGTTAATTGGCTATAGAGACAAGGATCGTTCTTCCTCCTCGCGGATAATGGAGTCGCTAATGAATAGGAGTCTTTTTATTATTATTTTTTTTTTTTTTAAAGATCCGCTTCTACAGGCAGCTCACCAGAGACCCCCATTAATGTTTTAAGCTATTCTTTTGTCTCGTTAGAGGAGCAGGAGACCAACGGTACGAAAGTAGCTGATCCTTTGCGAGCCTTTACTTTGAATTTTCTTTGTGTAATGAAACATTCGAGCCTTTGTGTACGCATCGACATCCAGCTTTTAAATCGCACCGAAAGCCGACATTCTTAATTATTTCAACAAAGCACGCGCACTCTGTTGCATTCATGGAAATCCATGCGTTGTTTCGTTCTTACGCAGCAGAAAGCAGAAATATTGTTGAAAAGCTTTCTTCAGATCATGTTATTCGTCTGCTGCATTATATTGTCTTGAAAATCATATTATTATATTGAAATGAATTATTAAAACTCTTGAAGTTGCATTTATAATATTCCTCCGTTCTCTTATAAATAATGGAAGATTATATACGCGGTTAAAAGAAAGCATTCGTTCAGCAAATAACATCCTTTCACGCTTCCGGTAGAGATAACATTCTGCATATTTCCAGAGGATTAGGTGAATGTAATGTGAACGATTTTCATCGATCTTCCGCACTTTTCGCGTGGAAGAAAGTTGGTTATTCAATTACGTTCTGGCGGTATTAACGCAATTCAGACTTTTACTTAATGACTTTGATTTAAGAATGAGAATTCTTTAGGCTTTTAGTTCTTAGAAAATTGATAGAACTTGAACGTTAGTATTAAATCCGTGAAGTGGTACGTTCAAATCCGCAACAAGAAAGTAGCATAAATGCAGGGTCAGATAAGGGAACCAGTACTTTCACCATTAATTAATAGCATATGCACGAAGGTAGAACGCACGCCCTGCAACGCACAGTTTTCACAACGCGTTCCCCGAACAGCGTAATCGTGTTAAACAGCACCGCCGTTTATTTTTCAATCTATTGTGCACGTCCTCCGTCCCATCTTTATTCGCCAATTCAATTGAACATACTTCTGCGGTCTGGATTTAACTCACAAACAAATTTAATTTTCTCCGGAAAGCATTGTTCGCTCCGACTCTGGAATTGAATTACTACAATGTTCCCGCGCCGGTATGCTACACATTCGGGGGAACTCTTTTATGAAATTATTATTATGGCAAAGCCACCAGCACCAGCTGGGTTGGCGCGTGTAATTTTTTTCTTTGAAAATAGTACTTATTGCTGCGCCACTGTCCCTGCTTAATTTACAAGCGAAGATTTCCTATCTGGAAATTCAGAAAATTATGAAACTCCTCCGGTCACGGTAGTCTCCGACAGTAACGTTTGGACGTTATAAAATAAAATGGAAAAATAGCCGAATTTTCAATGGTTTATTTCGATGATTTTGGAGAATTCGAAAGACTATTTTTGTACGTGTCAGTTAACCCAGGTTTATTAATCTCAGTTTGAGAAACAGTACGTTCATATAGCAAACCCACTGAAAAGTACCTGCAATCTCTATCACGATCGTTTACTATATTTCTTCATATTCAATTTTGTAAGACTGCCAACTCATATCCTAATGGAAGTACCGCTGTTTCCTGCGGTTTCTTTTTTAAATCCAAGGTCTGGTTCTATCGGTGTGTTTCTAATCATGCGAAATGCGAAGGAAACGGCTAAAAGTCGAAATTCGAATGAGACATCTAATTTGTTTCGGCTCGTGCCATAGATTTGTACTGATCGAAATGTTATTTCGTTTTTGGGGGGTTTGAGGGGAGGGGGTGGAAGGAAGCGGCCCGATTCCGGCGGAGCGAAACTGAAATCCGAACAAGAGGGAACGCGCGATTATTGGAAAGTTTCAGATTAATTCGCGGTTAGGCTCCTCTTCCTCCGTTGTTTCTGCACGAGTGCGGCCCGATGCATGACTTCTGCCGGGCGTGTTGCCCAACTCCATTCTACCGGCAAGTAGTAAGCGGAGAGTTCGCTTAGCTTTTGCAGTCGCAGGTGTACACCGTCTACACTTCGGGACAAAAAGATAGCACATCACATATTCTTTCTCGTTTCATACCATACACTCAAGAAAATGAATATTTTAATATTGCAACATTTTTGGACATGTCGATATGCATGATGCACCGAGTACCACCCACAACGTTTACGTCATCAGAATTCTAAGAACGAGAACGTAAATATTGTGGTACGCAAACGGGACGAAATAATAGCACACAAATAAATGATAAATAAATGATAAAATAAGCACAAACAAACGACGTACACACTTTTATCAATTAGGTTGTACAATGCATGTATCCACTTCAGGATCTTATGCACAACTGAGAATCGAACCACAACATTTACGTTTTCGTTCCTACAATTCTGTTGACGTTCATGTCGTGGATAATACTCGGTACATTATACATATTGATATGTCAAAAAATGTTGCAATATTAAAATATTCATTGTCTTCAGTTTATGGTATCAAACGAGAAAAAAATACGTGATGTGCTATCTTTTTGTCCCGGAGTGTACGTCTACGACCCGCGTTTTCTTTTTCCGCGGGGGCTACCGGTTCGCGTGGTACGCGCCTGTGTGTGTGTGTGTGTGTTCGACGTGTAACCACCGTCCGTGTATATCGGCGGGCCCGTGCTCATACCCGTAGTTCCTTCTTCTCTGGCATCCTCGTTTCCGCTCGGTGGAAAGCAGTTTTCGAGAAACTTTACGTAATTTCCGCTTTAATTAGACGGTTCATCCCCCCTACCCTCCCTCCACACCAATCGCGATCATCGGCTCAGATGAACCGACTCGCGTGTTTCATTGACACGTCCCGCAACGTAATCCCCCATGCGGAAAGGTCGCCCTCGTTCACCGTTCGCAACACGTCTGTCTGTACGTGCGCAGATGGAAAAGATCAGTTAGGTCGACTTTTCTCGCATCTGTCACTCCTGCTTGGTTATTTAAAACCGTTCTAGGTAGTTCTTGTTGAGGGTCAGGTGTTTTTCAGTAGTAGAGAATTTGGTCGTCCAACAATCGTAGCCGTCGCCGAGGTTGTGGATGATCGGGAAACGAGGAGCGGTGCTCGTGGTGGTGGGGATGATGCGGGCGACGAACACCGAGACCGGAATTGAGACGCTGAGTCGGATGAGCGAAACGACAGTCCACAAGTCGTGTTGGTTCTGGACAAGGACGAGTCGCGATCCGAAACTACCCTCGAGAATGAACGAATCGACCACAGAGTTGGACCATCGACACGATGACGAGGACGTCGACCACGAGACAGTTCGCTTCTCTCCGATGGAAGTAGTGGAAGACAGCGTCGGACTAGTCACGCGACCCTCTCCTTCGCCGATTGGTCCCTTCACGTCGATCACGACGACGGCCAGTCGACCAAACACCGGTCTCGCCACCGACATCGAGACGCGGTTATCGCGACAGTCGGAGATCGCGAAGACGTTGGTAGACTTCAATCCACGACGTCCAGCATTTCAGCGCTTCAAAACCAACCACGCGTATGTCCGCTCGAGAAGGCCGCTTTGTGCCTCTTTTTCCTCCAGATGGACGTGCAGAAAAAAGAAGTTTCGTTTATAGGTTATACACGCGCGCTCAGATGGCCTCTCTGACAGACATCTTGCCACCGAATAATGCAAAATGTTGCTCGACAACGCAAAAGTAGGATCTGCCTGGTAGCGAGCGCTCTAGATTTATCCTTTATCTAACGCTTTTGACCATTGATAAGCCCCATATTTGCATTATCGAGCCATAAATCCGCGCCTCCCGAACCCTTGCAACCTTGTACGATCTAGCGTTGTGTGCGGCACACCAAGGCACACGCACACGGCACGCACACTAGGGCGGATCAAGGCCCCCTGGCAAAGCTGGACCTTAATATGAGACATTTCACAGCATCAAGAGACTTAACGCGAGGGAAGCTATCCACGTACATTGTTGCGCGAACGTAATTTATGGGAACACATTTCTCCACATTGTGTAACCTATTTTTTCAAAACTAAAGGGTTTTGGAACAATCCATACACGAATCCTTTAAGAAATGAAACGTTCTTTCGCATTTCTATTGGCAACATTTGCGAAACGTTACAGGGAACGCCATTTTATAAAATCGACTTTACATACTTGATAAGCTGGCTTACGTCAGCCGGAAGCTTCTCGATTTTGTTGTCGGAGATATTGAGATAAGTCAGCCCCCTGAGCTCCAGTAATTCCCGCGGAATTTTCTTCAATTCGTTGCTCTCCAGATGAAGAACGTGAAGTTTCGGAAATCTGTTAACAATAAAAGGTAGGAGAGACCAGAGATCGAGGCAAACAATTTATCTTTCGTTTGCTAAACAATTTTTTAAAAATGTACTCTCATGGAACAGCCACTTCAGAGTCTGCATAATAAAATTTCCGTGTAAACAATTTATTTTAGAACGTCTATTAAAAATGCTTTCATGAGAGAAACGCGAACAAACTCTGAACTATGAGTCATCTACGTAAGTATTGCAAGTAAATAACAGTAATAGAGATTTAATGTTCATTGAGTAGTATTTAGTATTTGTGACAACGTTTGAGAACCTTGTTAACCCTTTGCATTCGAAGCTATTTTTACTCGAGAACCAAACATTTTTTCTGATTTAATTTAAGTACCTGTGTAAAAGTTCCAAATTGTTGTTGGCATTTGTAAGCTGGTTTTGGCTTAATACCAGCTCCTCTATAGCGGGGAATGCTATAGCACTTTCGGGAATTCTTGAGAGACCCCCATTACTAAGATCTAGCTTCTTCGGGTACGCCGACAATTGTATAGCCTGCAACAACGCGAAAAGGATTCATCAAAGTATGTGAAAACTGAGCTAATGGTCAATCGAACAATGACAAAAAGTATTGCAGTAAGTAGAAATACAATATTTGTACGGGTTTTTTGAAAGATTAGTTTGGTTAAAGTTTCATATTATTTTTGATAAATAATACAGTTCCATTTAATTTTGTTTCCAGGCTGGGAGCTTAATTACCTCGAACTCCAGGGAGTCTGTATCGATGGTGTCTCTATCAAAGTCACGTTCCTCCATAATGGCAAGCAAATCCCCAAAGTATACCATTTTTCACGCACACTTATAGCGCGCTCGTGACCGTGATATCGTAGATGATTGCGTAACCACAAATTATTTTGCAGCGACGCTTTTCTCTGTCATTTTTTGGTTACTCTGTACACTGTAGCACCGCACTGAATCAGTCGACTGAGTTTTACGAAACTCGTGCACATTTTTTTTATCGAGGAGAACATTCCCCTCTGCGACAAACAGTCTATTTCAATTGTAAACTATAACTTGTTAAACTCGTAAAAATAATCTTAAAACGACCCTCATTCAACCGTTGTTATGCAATGTTTATGTCACTTCCAAGATCTACAAAATTTCTGATTGAAACAGGAGCAAATTAATATTTGTTACAATTATGAGAACGGTAAGATAATAATACTTCAGAAAGTTCCAGGTAGCGGGTAACTCCGACCATAAGTTTGCCAGTTTCATCGGCGATGTCGATAGTCTTGAAAAGTTTAGTGAAATTGCAGAATACCAGTTTGTAAGTATGAATTACAGACAACCAATGATAAATGTAGTTCTCGCAGTTTGCTATGTACATTCCCTTGAAAATGAAGTTTTGGTCGAACAAGTATACCAAAGTTCCCGAGTGTTTCGCTCAATATTGTCTGGTTAAATAAACTTCTCTCCATTCATCCACTCCTGCCCCTTCATTCACTTTCTACTAAATACTTGTATATATTTGTCTATAATGTCTGTACACAAGTTTAGATTAAGTCTTTTAGATTAAGTTAAACTCGTGAATATTATTATTCTTCATATTAACCCTTTGCACTCGAAGCTATTTTAACTGCAAAACGAAACACTTCTTCAGATCAGTGTACAACCGAAAAAGGGGCTGGGGCTTTTCATTTAGTAATCCTGAATTTTTGAGAAGGCAGAAGGGAAATGTTCGCGTGTAAAATGAATATTTCAGCAAACCGACATTTTACATCAGAGGTGACAACTGCACTATTGGCGGAACGTTCAGCATTTCTCGTGCGAACGACTCTCCGTAATCATTCCCGGTTCGGTCGTCAGTCGTCACACCGTTTTCTGGCCGAGGACACGCAAGTCTGCGAATTCCTGGCGGAGTTAGTCGCGCGAAAAAGCAACATGGGAAATGGTATCACGTATCGGCTCGTTGAGACGCTTCTGCCGCGCCGTGAAAACGAGACGAGACGAGACGAGAACGAGACAAAACGACGTTCCCTGATTAACAGGCACGAATTTGGACAAAATCGGATTTAAAATCGAGGAACTTTCGATAGGAATATTCTACAAAGTTTCAGCTTTAATTTAAAAAAAATTTCATCGCTTTACCTTATTTCTATCGAAAGTTCTGTGATTTTGAATCCGATTTCGTCCAAATTGCCCACTCTGTGGCTCACGGTTGCTGTTTTCTTTGGACATCAGTGAAAATGTTCAATATCGAAATTCTTGGAATCTTGTCTTTTCTTAAAATAATTTCTTTTACTAACAGTACACGCTTCCGTCAATCGTATTCGCTTGGAACAATCAAGCGGGCCAGAGGTTAATACACCGAACAGTATGAATAGTCCATTCAGCATCTTGATCTGATCGTTGGACCGTTTCGCATTCGACGAGCAAACTGCGGGTACGTTCGCCTATGTAAATAATAGCGTCGGATAACAATCTTTCGAACGAGCTGTCTGCGAAATTAGAGAGCTCCGAGGTCGGCGCAAGAAAGTGATTAAGGGAAACAACCCCTCCGCGCGCGCTATCCCCCGTAATTACAGTTATCTCCCTTCAGCTACGTATTACGGTTATTGTTGCCATTACTAATCAAATTAATGTTGTCCGTGCGCGTTCTTTGGGCCAAGCCGCGCCGTTTCGCGAATATTATGCAACGATAAAGTGCATTCGACCGGGGATTTTCGTTGAAGGAACCAGTCAGAAGTAACGGGAAGCCTCGACATCTCTCTCTCTCTCTCTCTCTCTCTCTCTCTCTCTCTCTCTTTGTGCTCATAAGCCGTTGCTTCTGACGTAACATTATCCGCAAGTATAAATAGATCGCTGCATGCATGCCGGCCAGGTAATTAGCGAACGCTAATTAAGGATACTTTAACGCGTCTGCGGAGATTCTCGTTTCGTATATTCGAGTGGTTCGCATCGTTAGAAAAGATACCGCTTGCCGGCGGTGCTGCACGCGGCAGTTCAAACGACCCGCGCTTTTTACTCGAACTTCCCGTTTTGCACAGACACCATCGCCCTAATTAATTTTTTAATTTCCTCCTTTGACCGTATTAATTCTCATAATTGGCAAATATTCAGTGTGCTTCAGAGAATTGTCCGGCAGATTCCTTTCATTATTTTCGTCTTTCAAGGAAATCTACGGGGTAGTTCACGAATATTGATCGCCACGAATGTACGTAGCAAATTTCAATTGATCGGAATGAAAAAATATATATTTTGTTTGATACACAATGAAAGAATACAGCAGACACAGGAGCTAAGTTACAATTTATTCCTTCCGCTAATATAATTTTAATATAGCTAGTAATCTTTATTATTTAATAAATAGAATTAGAGCGACATCAAATGATTGTACTGGTTAAATTTTGATCATTATTTTGAATATGTTATTTATTCATAACATGTACAAAGGTATGGAGTTTCAAGATGAGTATCTTACTTTGAAGCACGTCATAGACCATATTGCGTGACAGGATGTTTCGTCCTCTGATGAGAAAGGGTTAAATAACATGATAATAAGTTGATGCATATTCATATTTTTCATCAGAAAAATATGCATACTATATTATGACACTCTATTATATTATAGAATTTCATATTAAGAAAAAAATTAAATATTTCACTCGAATTTGTTGGAGTTCGGAGAGAAAGTTTTCATATTGAAGAAATTTGAATTTTATGTAAACCAGCGATAATAGAAGCCTGCGTGTAGCACGTACAATTTAATTATAACCGTACTCATACGTTGCATTGATTACGGGTGTACAGAACAACTCTTTCGCGAGTAAGAATATTCCATGACAGCCGAAATTTCACTGTAATAAACTGCGACATTCGTTTTCGAGAACAGGAAGCGGTACTCGCCAGTTTCTAGATATTATTCACAACTGTCGTCGATCCATCAAATCATTCATCACGTCTACGTAACAGCGTAGACATGTTATTTATTTCTTCCTAATACGGGGGTGATGCAGTGCCCGTCTGGAATATCCTGTCGATGCATTCAAAATTATTTCAAGATGAATTTCGCAGGAAAAACACGAGCACTTTCCATGTTATTTGTCAACATGATTTGTCGACGGAATTAACGAAATTCATTTTTGTTTTAAAATATCGAACATAACCTAAAGCGCGATATTTCAATTATTCTGTGTTTTTTAACTTAACGGTATTATATATATATATAATTCGCCCCGATTAAAGTTTGAAATAAAATGTATTTCCGAAACCGATGAATTATTTCCATTAGTCGGTACAAATGAAAATCGCATTACGTTTTAATGGTTTCCTTTAATTTGATTTCAACTCGAGTGGAATTTAATCGAGAGATTTGTTACAGTTTCGAGCAAACTATAACCATCCAAAACAATTGATCAAGTATATGGACCGATATTCTTGCTTAGAACGAGAATTAGAATTGAAACGTTTCAATGATGATCATTTCTTCGTTTTCACCGCGCCTGGTATTCACCGAGCGTCGTTGTTCGGTCAGTAACCGACTGTATTCAGCCATTATAAATTCCTCGGTAAAAATTCTTTTCAAGGAGCACGTATATTTCATCACTTGTAGCGATACGGTGTACCGTTAACAATAGCTAAAGTTTCACTGCACTCGGCAACTGCGAAGAAAGCAATTAGTCCGGAGTGGAATTCTTTTCACGCGTGAACAGTAATTGTTCGAAACGAGATCCCCGGTTCGCTATCGTTCGAACCGTGTCGAACGTGTTCTGTTCGTTCTAGCAGAGGCGGCGTGCCGCTCGGCGCCGTGAAATCGAACGCGGGCATTAACGAGCGCATTAAATCCGTTTTCCGTGTACGTCTGCGCCTAACAGAATTTCGTAACTTTGACGGAACACCGTTCCCGGACGCCGTTTGTCGCCGCGAAAGCGTTCCACTTGGTGTTTCAACGTCTTTGAACGCGTCCGCGAACCGTCTCGAACATTTGCCGGATACAGAACATTATTCATGACTGGCGACGGGATCGTCACTGAGGAGCCGTCGAGTTTGTCGCGTGTCTTGCCTTGCCTTGCCTTGCCTTGCCTTGCCGGCACACAAACCGGAAGAACACGCTCAGCTGGCCACCATCGCGCAACCTGTTCGTGTGCCTGCTGCCATTTTCCTGGGCCAGAATCCTCTCGACGATTTTACCAGATGCGTGCTGGAGAACGGTACATTTAGTATTCCGTCACGTTTCGCTCTCTCTCTCCCTTTCCCTCTTCCTGCCTCTCTCTCTCTCTCTCTCTCTCTCTCTCTCTTTCTCTCTCTCTCCGATGACTTTTCATCTGTTGGAGATGAAAAAATGGTACTCGAGATGCTGCGGAAGTGAGACGCATCATCGTCTCGGTTAGATGACAAGTGTGACCTTGTATTAAGGGGGCCGGCATGGTTTGAAATCCGTATACGTATGCAAGGATCAAAATCTAGACTTACTTATTTACTTAACTTACTTATTGAAGACGTAAAATGTCTAGAAAAAAAGGCACAGCGTAACATAGCGTGACAGTCAAGGCCAAATGCCTGCCTGCCCCCTTAAAAGAGCACTAAAAGCGACTGGTGGTCTGAAAAGTTTCTGCTTGAGTAAGTAAGTAACTTATCTGTTCCTAATTTCTCCTTCTACCGCGCGATTCCCCCACCCTTGCGCCACTGCCCGAGCATGTGACGCGTTTCCCCTTGATTCGTGCTCCCTCTCCTCATGCCTCTTCCTTGGTTTCAGGAAGGGGAGGGGGGCACGTTTTGGCCAGTACTGCGAGCAATTTTCGCGATCCGGCTAAGAGACTCCTCTGATGACCAATTTCAAGATCAATTTCGCGCAATCCTGTACCGTTAAAATCCGCGTGACTAACGGTCGGTTTCCACGCTTCTCCATTTCCGTCTCCGTTCCCCTCCGCGAACGCGTAATCTACTCTTTCCCTTCATCGTTTAGAATCGTTCTGCGCGGACACAGTTCCGTTCGCGAAAAAATTACTGCGAATTGCGCGTTTAATATGCCACACCGAAAGAATTGCTTGCGAACCTCTTTTACCGCTCCACCATCTGTCCACCGTTTCCGCCACTGCTACATAACGTACCATACACGGCGAGTGGCCCGAGAAAATCAAAAATGGCCACCAGGTACCATCAAATTCCTGATTCAGTTAGCCCGCGAATGGCGGTTTCATGGTAATGGGGGAAGATTAGCGGTCATTCTGCACTCTCCTTTCTTGCTTCGTGGTTCGCCGGTGAATGAGATATTGCCTTTTAGACGCCGAGCGCAATTTATACTGCGTAATTTTATTAAGCGCTTCGGGCTCCGCGGTTTCTCGCATACATCAAGAATTAAGAGGGCGTTTTCCATAGCATAGTTTCTTTTTCTATTGCATTTTCTTAGAATGTAACGTGACTCTAATAACTTGATTACCCTGTAGCGTCCGGTCGTGCGCACACAAAAGAGCTCTTCTTTCGTGCAAACGATGGTTACAAATTGTTTACCGCGGGAGCCGTCGTCGTGACAACATGTCCGAAACTTGAAGCCGGAGTTATGAAAGTTCGAAGATACGCGCGGGGGTTTTTCCGTTTCGACTGTGAATTTATAACGGTCAGTGAATTAAGTTTAATTACTAAATAAAGTTTAAACTAGCTGAACCGCGGCATCCTAACGAAGTTGTGGCTGGCTAATAAAGACGGTGTACTCGAGTCTTCTGTCGCTTAAAATGGACAACTTTGGAATCCGTTTTCTCATCTTCCGACACTTTTGATGTCGAAACTCATTCTCGTAGCTTCCACTTAAATATTCATATAGCCCTGCTAGTTCTATCTATACACATAATTTCTATCCATTAGGTGCACAAATTAATAATATTGGCAATCTTAATAATTGGTAATATCGGTTATGAATTAATTTGTACACTTAATAAATTAATACAACAGTACAGCTCTTACGAAATAATTAGTGATGTAACAGGCCATTGATATTTAAATTTTTAGTTAGTTTTTTGGTAAATACGAAGATTTATATTACAACTAATTAGACAACAGAAAACATTTCATACATTCGAAAATGCTGCACACTCCAATTAAATTTTAATTGCTTGCTTAATGCTGCGGATGCTGAATTAAAATGTGGTATAATTTTTAACAAAATTACAACGTATTTTCATTTTTCCTTATACTTGAATTTTGTATTTTCTTTTCTTTAGTTTTTGCAAGTTCAAATGTTATAATGGACGGAAAATCACGTGTAAAAATCTGGACTCGACACGGATAGCGATCGGAAATAAATAAATTAAAGGTGTCAGTGGTACTTGTACTTATCTTCCGTGCTTTTTTCTCCTCGTTTTCGTCAAGTATTTATCACAGACGGTTTCTGCTCGTCCGTGCTATACAATAAACATCTTTCCTTCTCCCTCGTTGGCGCAGCATGTTCGACGTCCTTTTCTCGACCTAACGTATACCCTTTCGTTTCCCGCAGGTCGGATTAAAGCGGTTCAATCCGTTGAAAAATGTGAAAACTCTTGTTCGGTTTGTACCACCAGGCGGACCTCTCGCGATTTTTTTTTAATCCCCCTTCGACAGAATCAATGATTTGTAGTTCGACTCGACAGGGGAAACGGTTGTTTATTCGACGAAATTATTTCGAGCATCCCCTCTCGAAGGTTTTTATCGGATACCATTTCATTTAGGTGTGAATATGCAGAATGCGAAAGTCCGAAATTCCATCAAAATTCATCTCTCTTCGTACCACGATTATTCTTATTAACACTAGATTTACGGGACCCGTCAAAATGACGGATTCTAATATTTTTAATTTACGAATATTGAGATTGCAAAGATGCATCCATGAGGAATTATTTAACAAATGGATTTCTTTGGATATATATTATTAAAAAGATGGCCACAAATTTTGTTATTCTTGTAAAGTACTGTAAAATAGTCATTTTTAGTGCTCCGTAAACCTAGTGTTAAATTAAGCCTTTCGTTCAGAGTTTTTGAGAGTTATTCGCAATAGGAATTTTTATTTTTCTACTAATTCTATAAAAAACGTAAAACTAAACTATATTGAAAATTGATTGAACAATGATCTTGCAAGAGTCGACTCGTAAAATTCATAAGTTCGCGGTAAAACAATTTAATTGCAGCATAAATATTAAAAGGTGTTTCTGGAGGAAAGCGAAGATAATATCCTCGACACCGAAGCCTGAATCGATAAGCTCTGTACGTTTTCATCGTCCCTAATAGAATTTCATAGAATTCACTGCTTCAAGGCTCGTAATTTCGTATTCTTTTTGAAAGAAAGTGTCAAAATCAAACGACCTGCGAGCCTGTCAGAATAATGTGGCTGCTACACGGAGCCATGCAGATTCGAATGAATATTCATAATGAACAGTATGCAAATGTGCTACTCTTTTTCGCCTGTATTTTCCGCCAGGTCCGAAAAATGTACCGGATGATTCACTAAAGTGCTGCAATTTACGTTTCATTTTTAGAATGCTCCTCGAGGTTCTCGGGATCGCGGCGGTAACCGCTAATTTTTTTTCATTCCTTTTTAAACACGTTCTTTCGTAGTCGTCAGATCAGGATTTACGTAATGTAATGCGCTCGCTAATTACCTCAGATGTTGATGCGATCTTTTACGGAGTTCTTTCTGAAGGGATTTCTTCAAAATCCTCGTCGCCAAAAAAAAAAGGTTACAACTGGACGATGGATTATTAAAAGTAATCAGAGAATTGGAAATGCAAGTTATTGAGAAATGGAACTAAATGTCTATATAGCTGACGTATCTTGCCATTAACCGTTTGACTGCCAAACTGGAATCCCCAAAAATTCCATAAAATCAAAGTAAGTTATTTCATGAAATAAAAATTAAATGTGTTGTAGGAATATTTTAATGGAAACTCCTACGTCTTAGGTGTGACGTAACGGGTGGAGTCATTTCATACCGATTTCGCTAAAACACTTTGTTTGACAACTCGACAATTCGATATCTCGGCAACTCATTCGCTCGCGACTCTCGCTCTACTGACTCTCTCTCTCTACCGACTGACTGACTGACTGACTCTCTTCCGACTGACTGTCTTCCGACTGACTCTCTACCGACTGACTGACACAACAACTCTCGCATTCGTCCCTAGTGGCAGAATGTTTATCGGAATATTCGAATATCAGAGCGTGCTCGAAACGCGTGTATGAAATATCTGAGCGGCAAGCGGCAAGCGGCAAGCGGCAAGTGAGCTTCCTTGCATAGGTTCAAGGCGACAATCCTTTCACGAGGCGGCAACTCTTTCCATCCCCGTGCGAACCACTTCGATAAGACTTCTCGTCGGCTCCCAAACCCTCTTCGAATCCAGGTTCGCGTCCTATCCCCCAGGACACTTCCTATATTTTCGCGGGCGCTACTATATTTCTGGCTCGCTGTTCTTCCATCCTCCCTCCCCGCCGGTTTACTTACCCCCGTAAATTACCGGTGATATGCGAGATAGCGTTTCACGGCGAGGCCTTATCTCGCCGTTGCTGCTCAGAACTTTTTCCCTCTATACAAACTGTATTTTTTCGGAACCACTACTATCTCACGTAGTGTACCATTGCCTAGCACCGATACTTTATTTGTTTTGTTGGATATATGTATATTGTAATAAAAATGGTTAAAAATCTGAATGAATTGTTATTTTTATGAAGTATTGTGTGCACAGAGCTGCTTTCAGTGCTTCGTAGATATGGCGTATTCGACTAGAAATGCCTGTCCAGTTTTCCAATCAGGTTTGAAGCCCTAAAAGCGATTAAAAACGACCAATCGTTTCACGCCGTTTCTTAGCAATGCGATCTCGTATTTCCCGGAGCGATGTATGCGTGTTTCCCTGACTTCCGGGGACGAAGCATCTCGCCATAAACCAATCACTTGAAACCCGATCCGGCATTCAAATCTTCGAAGCAATGCTTTTTACAACCGGCATGGCACGGCTCGTATTTTCCCTTTTTCCCTTTCGATTTTTTCATCGCTCGAAACATATCGCATCTGGCCGTTGTTTTATATTCTCCCGTTTGCATTTCACGCCGAGTGAAGCGTGTCGATCCAATCTACAGTTGTTCGAACAAGTACCAGAACAAGCAATACGCAACTACGTTGCGCCCGTTTATTACGATCTCTGCGGCACCATTTTTCCTGCTGCCACCCGACACGACACGCACCGTCCAACCAAAACGAACTTCTGCCGGCAAGTGTGTTTTTATACTTTCTTCGACCGATAGGATCGCTGGAATCATTCAACTATTTTATGGATCGCCGAAACTGCGTTCCGCGAGAATACCACCAAACAAACTATGGAAATAGTCCCCGGTACGAGTTAACAACATGAGCGAAAATGCAGGTAAGCACGAAAAGTGACCGTGAAGATGGTTGAGAAAAAGTTGGATTTTTCTCTAAGCGATAGGTTATCTAACATTTTTTATCGGAAGACAGGGCATCGCAGTGGGATGGAGCGATTTCCTCGCAATCTGTAGTCTGCGGCCCGTCTCGCGGCAAGATTTTCTACGAAGCTAAGATGAGTCTGCATCTCCGTGCGCCGCGCCGAGCCGCGCCGACGGAATCCGGCGAAGAGCTCTCAAATCGATGAGCCGCGCGATGAATTATGAAACTCGTAATTCAGCCCAGGCTTTCCGGAACGTAAAAAGAGATCAACGCGATTCTCGCGACCACCGACACCGGGTCAATCACTTCGGTCAGGATCGGCTATAAATCTGAAAAGAAAATATGCTCCTCCTCGAAGCGGGCTGGCCGGTTTCAATTTGCTAGGGCACACCCTCACCGTGGGACGTGGGATTAGCAGAAACCAGGAATTAGCGTCGTGTCTGATTCGCGATCTCGAGAAGAAAATATTGGGTCTACCGGAAAGTTCTGTCCGATAGTGTCACTTCAAGTTTCAATCCATATGCACATATTGATTTGAGACATATATGGATTGAGACATATACTGAAGATTTTCATAATTTTAAAACTGACCATAATTTAACTTGGTAAATAGTAATTTCATGGAAATATTGGTTAACGTGTTACTCAAATAAGGAGGGGTTTAATACGATTTGTATTCGAAATGATTCGAGACAACTGTAACAGTTGAATCTGCAAAACATTGCAAGCTCGGGATCAAGCGGATTCTTACTCGAATGGGACGTGAGAAAGATGTGCTATGAAATTGCAGCAAACAGGGAATGTTTTTCTAAAAGTTTCACGAGCGAGAAAAAATATGTGGAACGTAAGTTTCGAAGAGTTAGAACTCTGCGGAGAATCGAGGAAAATTACACACGGAATATCGGACGAGATATACAGTCCGTCTTACTACATTATAATAATGTTGGAGGGCATGAATTTTCATTACCGAATCAGAAAGAAAGAAGGAAATACACAATAGAGAACCAGCGTATTCTGTTTCTACATTTTTTGTAGTAGACATTTCTGTTAATATTTTACATGATTATTTTTTCTACCTTTCGGAGAAAAATATGATCCTTGGAAATACCAATGTGAATAGTTCTACTGGAATAGTTCAATATAAATTCTTTTTGGTTTCAAATAAATTGTAAACATAGATAATATGCATCCTTTATTGCATATCTGCATTTTACGATGTGTGAAGATAAAATTTTTCTAGTTTGTATTACGTACAAATTCTGCAACAATTCTGCAAAATAATTATTTTGTTTATACAACATTAATTTTTGTAGAAATCTTTGTTACGTTTAACGTCTCTTATTTCAATCTTTTCCTACAGGTAGCTGTATTTACAACGCAACATCGGCAAAGTTCTTCTCTTCGTTTTCTTCACTAACTGTAGATGGCGCCAGCCATCACAAGTTCTTAATCTACTTAGAACACAGACGAGGTACAGGAGTAGACCAATTAGTCGGAATTAATATCACAGAAGAGATGCAGAAGTACGCCAGTCATCTTATGCTGTTTCGTGTCGCACTCTACCCAAATAGAATAACCGCCTGGCGAGCTAGATCACAGCACACAGAACATAACTCATGAGTCGGTAATACTAGCGAGAATCCCAACAATCATGCATAAAAGTTACCGACAAAATATGGTTTTACGGGGATCAAGTTTTCGTCCTTAAAAAAGAATATTTTGTCGCTGGTAAAGGGCTCATTCGAAAAAGGAAGGTTCAATTTAATTCGGGCTGGTCATGAGCTGACGAGATTATGCAGATATTTAGAAGTATAAGTTACTCTGTATTGCGAGCAGTATTAGCCATTTTTACTAGACAAATTAGGTGGTAAGACAGCCGAGAGGGTTCTCGGCATCATCATTGGCAAAAGGAATTCTTGTAGTCGTTGAACAAGCAGAAACAATAAATGCATGTTTAAAAGTTATTCTGTACTTCGAGACCTATTATCTGTTTTTACTAAAAAATTAGATGGCGAGATGGCCAGTTAAGTGCTTGTCGACATCATTGGCAAGAGGAATTGTTATAAACATCAAACAGCCAGAAGTAATAAATTTGTCAATATTACTATCACGGCGATCGAGATTTACCGAAATTAGTTGGGGTAGGGAGAGTTGCGCATCGCTGCGCACCGCGTACTTGATCTCGGCGAGCGCGCACGGCGCTCAGTCAGTCGAGACGCGCACTCAGGAGGGAACGGAAGTACCGCGGGACCAGCAGGGTGATGGCTACCTTGGAGTTGACCAGCGGCCCTCCAGCGCTGCCCTAGCCTACCCTGACCTCCATGGTCCACTCTTGCATATCTTCGAGTTGACCACAGATCCTCCAGAGTTGCACTGACCTCGGAGTTGACCAGAGGTCCTCCAGAGCTGCCCTGGCCTACGCTTGTCTATTCTTGTTTACCCTTGGCCCACCTTCACCTTGTTGAGAGCTCCTTTCAATGAAATCGTAACACATACTTTTTTTCGGAATACCTTTTCATTCAATGGACATCGTCAATTTGTTTTAGCGTTCTGATTTGAAAAACGATAAAGATTCAACCGTTGTTATTAAAATCAAGAATGTTCATTCATAACGGTACCGATAATCTACAAAAGCACTAGTTATAATCGAAAGTAACGGAAAATATCTGGAGCAACGCGTTCGTACCTCGAGTCGTTACACTAATAAACGGAATTGGAGAGGAAATGCGGAATAAAAGTTTTCTCATCAACGAAACAACTGCGTCGGCGGTCTTAAGATCGTTGTGCGGCAATTACAAGTGAAAATTTAAGCTTGACGAACACACTAGGATGGCCACACGTGCAAAAGCGTAACAAAGAATTTGTAAAAGTTTCGACGAAACACCGAGTACATGGCGGCGAGGGCGAGATTTCCCTTAATGAGCGCATCATTATCGTGCTCGTCCTTGCGCAACTTTTTCCACCCCTCGTTTTTCCCCCTGTAACAGTCTACGGGCGAGCTGGTAAACCTTGGGAAACCAGGTGGAACGAGTTCAAGTATTTCTACGGGTTTTTCATTCGTTTTCGATAAACAAAGTGGTTTTTAACTCGTTTGCTTCGTCCCGTTTTAGACTTCTCATCGCATAAATTGAGATTTCTTCGAATATGAGAAACCAATTTGCGCCCTCGTCGCTTGATATTTCTTCTCATTTGGCGCAAGTATTTCCACCAAATTTTCATTCGTATTCGTTAATATTTTTAACACTAGAACTACCGTTTTAGGCTCGGTAGCTTTAGTGTTAATAGGTGCATAAATTAATTCAACATTTTATTGTTTATCTATGTTTTCGTAAATATTAACGTGATAGTGCTAGTCTCTTATCCCGCCCAAAAAAACATAACAAACGCACGGAAATCCGACATAAATCGCGAACTATTCGGGCCGCTTAGAAACGAAGCTCCGGCGGACACTTCGACGCGAACAACGAAAGCGGGAAAATAGCTGGCGTGCCTATTGAATTATTCAAAGCATTCCAGTGACACAGAGGCCGGTACTATTTGTATCAGAGATCGCTGAATATTTAGCAATGAATTTATCCGAATCATGATCTCCTATTTCGGGCGAAGTCACGTCCGCGTAGGCCACAGTGGAAACGCGGCCGGCGCTCTCGATCAGGATCGCTGCCGGAACCGAAATCAATATCCTGGTAACGAATTCCCGTGACACATTGTGGTCCGTGATCGCGCGACGCGATCGTGAGAATACAAAGTCCTGTTTGGCGTGTTGCTGCGAGAAACGTCCAATCAACCGTGGTGTATCATCGTTGTCCGATTAATTGTCTCAGTTTTCGTGTTAAGGGCTTCGCGCCGATCTGAATTTTCTGAAAGGTCATTTAAAAGGTCATTTAAAACAAGAGATTGAAAGAGACAATGTCATAACGCAATAATTACCGTTGTATCTACGAGCGTAGATGCAAAAGATCAGTCAGAGGTCGACTTTTCTCGCATATGTCACTCGTGCTTGGTTAATTAAGGGAGAAATTGGGTGTGAGTGTTCAGAAATTGTCCAGACGCTGTCTGAAATTATTATGTTCTCGTGTCGGAAACTCGCAGAGAAACGAGTCCTGTCGCTTGGGTCTCGCGCGTCTTCGACTCTTAGGCTAATTTATTGCCTCTAGTAAGGGTGGTTGAAGTGATCGGGACTTGGAGTCAAATTCGAGAGACACTTTCGGGGGTCTCGCATCGCGTTGCGTCTGAACAACCGTGGAAAACGTTCGATTTAGAATAACCTTGATTTTTCTTGTTCGTGAAATATGAAACAAACAAATCTGACAGGTTGAACAACAATCAATGGTTGACCGGAAACTGTTCGCGCACATGGGCGCCCAGCGGGATATAGGAACGCAGAAACTACGAGCGTCCGCACCTCCTGTGTCATTGCATCATTAATTAATCGTATTCATTGCGTTCCACGCCGCGCTGGGAATTCGGGGGCACGGCGCTAAAACCGAAGTCCATGTGTTCGGCCGCACTAAACTCGGACAGCTGTTAGCGACAAGCGTGGAAACTGTGTTCGAATTTTCAGAAAATTAATCTCGACGCTGATTATCTAGCACTGTGATATAACGTATGGTGGCGTGCACGACCGAAGTAAAACACACAATTGCGGAGAATTTAAAACGGAACGAGGATCGATATATATATATTGTAGATTTCGCCCCGGTACGGTCGCGTTTACAATTATCAACAATCGGTCCGAATAATCCAGATTCTCGATCTAATATTCAATTCGCGGACAAACGTGAAAGCAGCCATACTTCAAATTTACCGAAGTAATTCAATCTCGTCGAGTAATCAACTCGTGATTATACAGGGTGCGGCCGACATAACATGTACAAGCGGGCACGAGGCGATACCTAATGAGAAAATAAGAAAAAAATATAGAATAGAATTTTTTCATCCGAAGCTTTGTTTTCGAGAAAATCCAGTTTGAAAACGCAGCGAATACGCATACTATTCGATATTCATCGTCTGACGTGTCTGATCATGACCAGCCAATTCTACTTTCTACATATAGTAAAGTAAAGCACACGAACCCGACGGATCTTTAAATTCAATTTTCTCGAAAACGAGGCTTCAAATGAAAAAATGTTATTCCTTTGTTCCGGTTTGTATTTACATGTAGAATCACCCCTTGCGCGCTGGTACACGTTATTCGGTCGCACCCTATATAACGCAGTCGCACGATGGACGCTTGAATCGCTTAATTACGAAATTAGACGAGATTCCATTGCGTAATATTTATCCATTTATGGCATATTTTTAAAATTCGAGGAATCCTGTGTCTGAATCAAAAATAATAATGTTTACGTTTCATTTTCATCGCGAGGGGTGTCTCAAGGCAACGAAGGAAATTTTTCTTTGTAAAAGTAAGAAGGAGGAAGAAAAGATTTCTAGTCGGTCTCATGTACCGCAGAAACTACTATACAGTTCAGGTACAAGTTAGAATTTAGTATGGTGTAGCGGCATGCATTATTGAAAGCTCGCTAGCAACTTGGAACTTGAACGCCGATAAATATCCAAAAACGGTGGAATGCAATTTCCAGGTTGCCGCGCGACTGACAACACAGTTTCATTTCATTCCTGCTGACCCGAGACCTTCCTAGAACAGGACGGAAATTAGGGCGAAACTGAAAGACCGATTTTTTTTTCTTGCACGCTCCGCGGCCGCAGGAACGTGATTCTCGCATAGATTCGTACGCGAGCACGCGTAAAAACCAGATTAAATATTTAGCGGCGTTCCCCGTTCCGGGCTGGCCCGTCGAGATGCGCCGCGAGAACTGCAATTATGCAGTCGGCGGAATTTTATCGCTCGGTTACAATGGGATCACCGGCTGGTTGAAATGAATCTGACTGGGCATCACGATTAAATTGAATGCGATACGTGGGCTTACGCGGTACAAATAATTCATGTGAAACAATTTCGTTTAAACACCGTGCATAAATGATGCACGAAGCTGGGAAATGATTCTCTTTATTGCGAAAAGCGTTCTACAATTACCAGCATAATCGAAAGGAAGATTATTTATCGAAAAAATTAAGTAAAATGTTTTCTTCTTCAAGTCATGTATTCTTATAACAAACAAAAGTAGTTAAATCTGCCTGTATGATCGATAAACACGCGAACCCCACTGTACACTAAACGGTGATAAAAGATTACTACCTACGAATTCGCTCGAAAGAAAAATTGCAATTACGTGGTTGCATTTCTGCAGTGAAAAAAGAAAAAGACAAAAGTATAGAATGGAATGCAGACCTCATTAAACCATACCACATTTTCTTTCATTTATTTTCCTCATTTTCACTTAAAAAGAGCTATAGCCTGTCCCAATTCCAAGGGATGCTGTGTACGTGCGATACACGTGTGCTCCACGCTAGGCAGTAAACTATAAACGTTATTGTTAGTTTATGGAACGTAAAATTAGAAGTAAGATTCCTCGAACGCGTAAAGCGAATTAACTTCGCTACGGACGTAGAATACCGTGTCTCTTACCAGTACACTGTGTAGAATAGTGCTCTCGCTGACACAGTAACTCATGAACTACAAAAAAAAGTACTACCTTCATGCTGAATTAATTCGTATTGCTACACCGTCCCATTCCAGGACCCATCCCATTCACGGAAAACCCTTCCGTGTGTTGCGGCAACGTAACATCTGCAATATTTCTTTGTGCAAACTAAAATATAATAATATATTTTAAATTCTCTTAATATTTCATTTGACTATATCTTAATTTATCTTAATATTTTAAATTATTTAAAAATAACGTCTCGTCGATGTCGTGATTTACAACCACTCAGCCGGTCGCAGTTTACCGCTGTGTCGCATGTGGTGTTCGGGCGTTTTATTATGACCGTCGAGGTCCCTACGGTGGTCATAAAAATTAGTACGATTTCGGAAAGGTCCACGCCACGGCACCACTGCGCCTGCTGTGCAGTTATATAAATCGTGCGCATAACTTAAATTACCGCGCTAAGGTTTCGGCACGTTCTTCGTCGTTGCTGCAATCCGCGACGAGTGGATCGGATGTAACAGCAGAACACTATTCCGCACGAAGACCCTTGTTATAGTAATTCCTACCGCTACATGTTCCAGTGACAATGAGAAATTCGGCGGCCAACGAGAAACAATTTGGCTAATTCGGAACAATCGGAATTCTATATAGCCGGTGCAATTAAATGTAAAGGGGACCAGCGCCGATAACGATTCGCCAGGCCGATACTTATAAGCCCTTCGAATTCCGGAGTTGTTCGAAAAGATATAAAGTTCAAATGGCGATTTCAGTCGTAAATCTTCGATTGGATCGTCGAAGTCTGCGGCTCCCTGCGAAATTCACTGTAAATCGCGAAAGTTTCTTCTTAATCGCTGAAAGGCACTTCGCGAAAGTTACTGCTTACAACTTCCTCCCTTGCACACCCGTCCCGCCACACCCCTAAACCCGGTCCCGAAACGTTGCACACTCGACACCCTTAAAAGTCCTAACGTCTCCGAATCTCGGGTGTAATGCCAGCCATTAAATTTCCCGGGACACGAACTTGCTTAGAATTTTACACTCCCGGCAACTAGCTATCGGACCTTCGCTATTCTTATTTTTATAGGCTACGATAAATCAAACTCTCGGATCTACAAGTGGCACATCAAACTATCATCCATAGAATTTTTCTTTTTAATAAAGTAACAAGTATGTTCAGGGCTCGACGCGACAGGAAAAATATTTTTATTAAAATAAAGTTGCAACTGATTAATCATTGTGCGTGATACACGTTCGTATCGATTTCTGCGTACTCAACCTTTTGTCGACGTAAAAATGCGAAAAAGAGATTTCTATGTTGCTGCAGATTCCGAATAGTATGTCGGTAATTCGGTAAACGTTTGACGTTAATTCGCTTCGGATTGACGTAATCGGTGTTTATAAGCTGTAACGCGTTCCACCGCGTCGATACTTGGAACCATCAGAGTTGTTCAACGGTAGCAAACGGATAAATTCGCCGCCATAATTCATGTTACACCCGGCATCTAATATCGTTAATGTCGAACGGTTCGACGGGCCACCTGTGCTCGAACACTTCCGGAATGCAACGCATTTACATTTACATTTCATTTTGAACTGCTCGACAATGTTACTCGAATCAATTTTTCATGTAACAGTAATAATTTTATGCGTTCCCCTGTGCCTGTTTAATTGCGCAAAATTAATTTTTTCGTGTTGTTCGTCGACAAGCTATTTCTACCAGCAGGATTTTTAAAATTGCAAACAACATGCTGGGTGGAAAAGTGTATGGTACGTTTAATCCATTATTCACGTTACGAATATTAACGTTATCACTCACCTGGGACGCAACGCGTTTTTAAAATTCTTTAAATTTTGATGGAACCCGTAGGTGACTAACCGTTATTTATTCATCCCAGAAAATTCGCACAGTAAATTCAGAGTTGGGGGTTGCTTTTAGCAACTTGTGTATATACAGACCAGTAGTAAATTATAAATAAAGAAGGAATTTTCGTGCATTTACGGTTTATTCATATGGCTTACAAAAATATATAAGTAGCATAAAAATGTACATTAAACGAAACCAAATTTTACAAGACCGTGTTGTTTCGCAGTGATCTTTATTCTGTTGAAAATAGGTTGGAATCATCGGGAATATTATTATGAAAATTGTGCGCCGTACCTTTCGGGCGCGATGTGATGAAAAAAATGTCTACAGTACCGCAATAACTATATTTGCGCGAGTATAAAGAACTCCGGAATAATGTCTGTTTACACGCGAAGTATTACGTGCAATCGAATTTTCTTCGGAATCATATTTCCGTGGGGTAACCTTATTTGAAGGAACGTTCTCTCTTGTTGCGTGCATGCGGCATCGAAGCAAGCAAGGATAAATTAATATCGTATGCAAAGCTGTTTATCAAGGAGACTATGAAACCGAGTATGTAAGATACTCACGTGAGATAGGTAACCGCACGACTAAATTTGCCAACCGTGGATCACGGAAAAACAAAAAGTAGAAGTTGTAAACTTATCTACATTGTAGCAGAGTGGTACGTTGTAAAGCATTTCGCGTAAAACTGCTAAACAGTTTCAACAATCTATAATGGAACCCATTATTTTCTTAAACGAACTAGACTCGTTTTGATACGGAGAGTTGATCTAGGCCTGTCACACGACATTTGTAAAACTCTCAGTTCATTTACATCATCGTCATTTTACTTTCCATCCAGTTTTATTATTCTCCCAATTTTGTAACTTAATGTTCTTTTGAAATTCATGTCGAGAAACGTGTATCATATTGAGAGATTATTTTCTTATTATTATACAGGGTGGGCCGGAAATTGTAGTAGATCGGGGGCAAGGGGTGATTCTATATAAGAAAATAAGTCGCAAATGTGGAATAAAATTTGTTCATCCGAAGCTTCGTTTTCGAGAAAAATCGAGTTCGAAATTGCAGCGAATACGCGTGCTGTTCGATAGGATTCGTCTGACGCGTCTGATCGTGAACAACCAATTCTACTTGCCGCATATACTACAGCACGCAACCTTACGGATCTTTAAACTCGATTTTCTCGAAAACAATCTTTTCTAGTTTGTCTACTAAATTGCACTGTGCATTAGTGTAAAGTGTAATATAACATTCAGATATTCTCAGTTCGCATAATCGAGGTTCTAATGAATCAATCGAATGAGCAGATATACCTCGAACTATGTCATGCTTGGACTCATTTTAATCACAAAAATGTCACGAATACAATGGTTTCATAAATAAGCAATAAAAACGTTTTTTCATTGATTAACATTGTCTCTAACAAGTCTGCTCTTCAATTTAAAAAGAAATCGAGAGAAAATATTAAAACAATTTTTGTGAGGAAAAATGCTGTTCTTAAAACGTCCAAGTTTCAATTTTTATTAAAACCGTAATATTGATTAAAATGTACTAATTTTTTCATTTTTGAGATCCATGGACATTTAAGAAATAATGTTCGTTGATTAGATATGTCACTTATTTTTCCGATCCGGACCACGGTGTGCCGTAATTCTGCCAGAGCTGAAAGAATCTACCAGGATCTTCGACTTAATTCCACTCGAAGAGGTTGAACGTATCTGCAAGAATTCCTTTGCCAGAAAGAAGATAATAATAAGATGCAGCAGCCCGGACGCTAAAAGAGTTGTGTTATCAGTGGGTGGTATTCCCGTTTGCCGGGAAAACAAAAGATTGATCGGCGCATCATGAATAACTAGCAGAGCGGCGGAGGACCAGAACCAATAACGCAGAACGCTCTCGCGTATTGCTCAACGGAGAATAAAAGGCATTTCCCGAGCGTTTCCTTATCTTTTCCTCGTCTGTCGCCAATACCGGCGTTCCCCTCCGCGTGATCTACATTTGGATATTAAAGTTTGTTCATCGTGATTTCATATTCAGACTGCGCCTTTAGGCCAATGTTTGCATCATTCCGAATTCCTCCCGTCATTTCCCGCTCCGCCAGGATTCTGCCCCACCCCCCTGCTCTCGGTCTCTCTTATCCCTCGAATCAGCCGCATCAACTATCGCCTCTTCTCCTCTCAATCGTCGATCTTTTCGGCGTTATGGCTGGATTTACCCCTGCAGCATAGGAAATCTCCTTTCGATTTTCGACCTGTATTAAACGTCTTCGACTGCTCCTCTCGCCGGATTACTCCTTCAGATCGCGTATTAAAAATCCCGAATTTATATCGAGCTTCGTCATACGCTCCCGCTCGTTGCTCTCAGATTCCTCTTTCGATGGTACTTATTTCATCGTGGTTCCATTTATTGGAATAAATTCAGTCGTTCATTAAAGCGTTGATTTTTATTACGTAATAATTTTAAATCTTTTTTCAATTTTGTCAAAATTTCTTTTTTAACAGCAACTCAGTCCTGATTTTTCAAATTTCAATTTTTTGAAAATAGCGATATAGCCTTTTATGGCCTGAAATGCTATTTCTCTAAATAAATGATATTCATTTTTGTCGAAAATCCACCGAAACCGCAGGTTTATCCATAATCGTTCTTCACGAACTATTCTTCTGGCATTACTTTCGAAAGTACAAACTCGTCGAATAGCGTGGGACACTGGGTACAATCGAGTATTATACTTCACGCTTTAATCCGACCAATTTCCTGTAGTTTGCATATTTTTGCGAGCCACCATGCGTCGGAGGTGGTCACAATGGCCCCGCGATCTCATTCGAATGAAAACGTGCAATTTTCCAGTGGCGCAACAACGCGGTGCATAATCCAAACGCAATCAATTGCTGTATACACAACGCTCGCGATAACAGCTGGCGTTTCACCAAATCGCCGGTTGCGTTTGCCGGACATCTCTCGTCCGATTGATACTTTGTCGACGGTTATTGCGATACGTAGATCGTGCCCGAGCAATTTCATGCTTTTGCGATCTGTTTTTCTCCGGACTTTTATGTCCCCTAAATAATCTCATCGGTGGCCCGCGGAAATGACCGCGGGCTGTCATTATCCGACTGAAAAACGTCAACTACTTGCAATTACGCCTGCAACGCCGCGCCGACACACTGTTTATCTTCCCGTGTCTCATTTACCGTAGAATCCCCGGATGTAATGCGCGTTCGCGTAAACTCTGGTTGATCTACTTTTCACGACAATATTGTAAACCTCTTTATAGAGACACACAAATCCGGAGAAAAAGATTTGCTCTTTCTGTGTACGTAGAGAGTGCTATTGTTTACTTCGACGAAAGTTGTCTACCGTTCAATTAGATTTTCTAGCCGTGAAAGTCATAATTATATGAATGCCCCTCCCAATCAGCCCCTCCTGGGATGTAACACTGGTAATAATCGTAGAACAAAGGAGACTTTCTTTACATAATCCTATAGGGCTTGACGAGGAAATGCAACACGATCGATTTGATAGTAATTCCGAATCAGGAATAATGGAATAGTAGAAAAGTCGATGAATGGCGGCTGAAAGGAAGCGGCGACAAGGCGCGGAGAATCGAACAAATGGGAAGCGATAGAAGATAATTTAATTAAGCCAGTCAATCCCAGACAGACCAGTGAATCAGAAGGCTGTATCGCAAATGAGGGCAGGCACGTGCGTCCGCTGCGTTTTGATGCAACATAATCGAATCGTGGCGCCAATAACGGCGCCACAGCTCTTGCCTGTGTTGAGGCTAGCTGGCTAGGTGTTGCGGCCACTAATTCACCGTGATCAATTCGATTTACGCGTCTGCTCAACCGAAATTGTGTCATAATTATTAATGTTGGATAACCGTGATAAAACGGGAATATTAGAACTTGATAAACTATGCGGTCCTGTGATTTTGCAAAATTTCCCTCGTCTGTCTTCCACAGTTTTTCTTTGGCAACGATGATATTGCAGCTTTTTTTTTTAATAAAATAGAATAACCGTATCGTAAAATATAAGAGCTTTATTTCCTGGTTAAACGTATCCGTTATCTATCACTTGCACGAATTTTCGTGCCTCTCTGTTTTCGAGAAACGGATAATATTTCGCAGTGACAGTTTAAATATTGAATATTTGTCAGAGAATTAATTATATCCAGCCTGCTCGAATTTCGAAGCATCATTGAAATGACGGGCCGTTATTTAACTTCGGCGGATATAACTTATTTAAAATTGTTATAACAGTGTGACCGACCGTGAAAGGTAATTAAAGTCCAGAATGGAGACTTCGAAACCAATGTCAATTCAAATTGTCCGCATTATCGGTGCGAAAGTTTCGCAACATCTGTTTGATATTCCAATTGCTTTGCAACTGTATTAACATTTCTGGAATGAAAATATGCGTTGTTGGCATACAGTCGGTCCAATAAGTATCTGTACGCTCTTAAAACTCGCATAACTTTGTCAATATTAGACTTTATGTAGTGATCCAATTGTCCTAACTTCTCCAAAAAATTCAAGTAGTATAGTCCATAATATTGACAATGTTATGCGATTTTTAAGAGCGCGCGGATACTTATTGGACTGACTGTACATCGAGAATTCGCTGTAACGTTGTTCGCCGATGAAGAAGAACGCGCCAAAGAAGAACCTCGGTTACAAGGCGACTTCTAGAGTCCATCTATGGAACGGATTCGTTTACCAGCTGCAGGCTGCTCGTCTGCAAACCTTTGGGCACAAAGTTGCTGGTCCGTTTGACAAGCTTTACGCTTACAAACGTAAATATCGAATGCCAACAACCATGCCTATTTCCCCTGTCACCGAAGACTTCCGCCACCGCGGTCAATCCTATATTTTCCGTGCCCCCTCCCCCCTAGCCTAGCCCTGTTCTAATCATCGATCGGCCGCCGTTATTGCTCCGAAGTTCGTAGCTCTGGCCGCGGAAACTACTCGTCGAGTTTCATGCCGCTAATATCGGGAAATATGAAATATTGAGCGGACGATGCCGATTGAATTCTAGAGCGTCCTGCTTATTGAACCCGCGGAGCTTCTTTATTCCCGGCAGGATCGACGTTCGGCGAGAATGCAGCCAGGAATCGACGGTATCCTTTTAAGGGATGCAAGACGGCAGCGGACCAGAGTTGGGTCAATGGTCTCCCGATACAGGAAGGATATAATCCCATAAGTCAGACCAGCACGAGCCGCGTTCAAACAAATATCGGTCCGGTGAATGAACGTCGCGCACCATCTCGGTAGCTATCGCGGTTCTCTAGTCTTCGCCCTTCTCCCCTCTCCCCTCTCCCCCAAGGGAACAGATAACGATTTTCCATCGGGATCGATCTATCTGGCTCCGAGGTTCCTACCCTCGGCCAAGGTGACTTTATTAAATCTGGCCCGATCAAGTCTGGTTGCGTCTTGGGAATCGTGGACTTTCAAATCGACCGAACCATGTCCCGGAGATATCCTCGTGGTCGCCACGAACATTTCTCTGTCTATTGACAGGAACAAGCGTACTTTAATTCTGCCTTTTAGTCGGATTGCGAATTGTTATGAATCCTCGCGTATAGTTTTATTCAAACTGTACACGGTATTCTCTCTGTAATCGAAAGTCGGAGTATACACCGAAATGCACGAAACATGCGGAGGGGGAAGTCCTTTTTGACCTGCGGTTTGGAGGCCCCGTGGAACCAGTCGTTTTTTGTTACAAAGTTACAACCGTTTTAGTCGTGTCTGTATTCCGTTGTGCGAGGTCTATCGCAAGTTAGCGTTCCCCTCTGTAACAACAGAGAGCCGAAGGAGAAGACGAAGGAACGGTTTGGAAAATTCTAGAGCAATATTGCGAGAGCCCGGTTCCTCATTTCGTCGTGATGAAGCTCTTAGCCTGCGCCAGGGAAGACAATCAAGCACCTTTCGAGAACCGGGAAACGAGGGCGAGATATTGAACAACCGGCGGAACGCAAGAGAAAGGGACGCAGGAACTTTTGGTACAGGGAAACCACGAGTGCGTCTTTATCCGCGCGGTTCATTAGCCCCTCGTATTTGCTGAGAAAACGTCGCACCCGGCAACCCCTGCTGCTTCTGCGCGCAGAAATACCCTCGCTAATACGTCCGTCCTGCCTTCAAATGGATTACGTGGATCGTTTAATCGTCTCGCTCCTGAAATATTATCACGTGTTCTTTCTGCAGATTCTTTTGACGTAGAGTCTATGAGGAGGCGTAAATTCCTGAATCTTCCGTTAACTCGCGGCTGAACATCACGGCTCGCCTTTATTCCCATACTGTCTCAAACAACCATCCGATTAATTCTCGTCCATCGTTGACCTGCTTTCTTGCCATCGCTCTTTGACCAGCAGGACGCTGTGCTACCTAAACACAGTGTTTTCTATCGCACTTTTCTTCATGTAGGTCCAGTTTGCCGTTTTCGAATTGAAAGAAAATTACACGTAACAATAATAACAATAATTTTGTTACCGAGAGTTCAAAGGGCTCGAAAGGTTTTTTCTTGCAGAAAATCGAAACCAGTGACGTCAAATGAGTTTCGTGTTCCAACTACGCGAGCAGAGAAAATCGCGCATTAAATTCGACCGACCATAAATATCGGTACCGAAATCCAATATTCGTGTCAAAAACGTGTTATTGTGCATTTCCTGGGGTATTAAGGGTGTCGCGTATCATGAGTTGCTGCAATCTGATCAGACTGTTAATTTATAACGTTATCCTCGTCCGTTTGTGCGATGAAACGGAGAGGAGAAAAAGTGGATTTATACGGAGCTAAGCGAATCATTCTGCAGAATAACAAAACTCGGTCGCGTATACCTTTGGTTGAAACGTAATCTAAGCAAGCCTCGTCGGATTTATAGTTACGTAATAAACTACAGATTATCCAACGTGCTCTGTCCCGTTCGGTCCCAACAACTCGACCAAAACACGCATTCCTTGTAACCGCATCTTGCTTACTTACTGAATATTGCAACCTGACCCTTCTCTACCCCCCACTGTGTGGTTCATCCGGTTTCGCGGGATCGTAGGAACGCTCATTTCCAGGATGTCATGTAAAATTCAAACGGGCTTGCCACGAAGGATAAGGATCGCTCATTCTTTCAGGAGTTGCCAAGCCAACTTCCCGGGAATTGCTTTCAGTCGCGGAGGCTTAAAGTTTAAGTCGCCTGCGATTGTCTGGCAAACATTGAGTACTGCTTCTCGAAGATTGATTCCAACTCTGGGACCCTTGACGGAAGTCACTTTTGACTCGTTTACCTACTTTTTCATCTACTTCTCCTCTGTTCGAAGGCTCACCTGGCTCTCCGTGCTCGTTGCAACGATAGATCCAATTTTCCTCCGGATAATGAGCTCCCCTTTTCTTTAATCCGTTAATCGGCTGGTCTTTCTACCGTGGCCGTACTTATCCACTTACAATTGTACGAACTCAAGGCAAAACGATCGACGTTCTTTCTTTTTCAATTTTCCTCCAACGATCATTTTAATAAGGTCTCCAAGTAAACAGTTAAAAGCTCGTACAACCATGAATTTCTGTTTCGACTCTCTGTATAATTTTGTATAATTATATTCTGTTCTGTAATTATATTCTAAAAAACGGTGAGAGTTATTTGAATTGTCTCCGGTCAGTAAACGCGAGTTTGTTCCTCTTTGCTCGAAGATTTTTCTAAACTACTTGCACAACGACCAATTTTCGTCCCCGAGGCGGCAAGGGGAGCCCGGTATTCACCGGGGGTAGCGAGCGTTAAAAATTAGATTGAAAATTAAATTGACCGTGGGTGAATAGATTTTCTTCGGAGAAAGGTGAGGTAGCGGTTTCTTTGTTATCGTGCTCTTAATTGAAATTGGCAACTCGTTTAATCCTCCCCCTCATCTGGCTAAATGCGTTCAGCTATTAAACCCTTCGTATTTTGGCCAAACAGCAGTAATTTCGGAAGCTTCTTTCGAAATTAGAATTAATAAGTGCCGTTCCTTAAACTGCCTAATGGCCGCCATTCAACATTTTATTAACTCACTGATTCCAATGGCGTACTTTGCTCGAATTATTTTAATGCCGTTTAAAGAAAGTTTTTGTTTTGCATCCACGAGCAATTATTTAACAAATTGATTTCTTTGGGTATATATTATTTAAAAAATGGCTACAAACTTTGATAGATACATTCGTGTTGTTTTTATAAAGTAATATAAAATAGTCATTTTTAGTGCTCCGTAAACCTAGTCTTAAAAAATTGTTCAAATTGTGATTAGCTGTATGGTTCGCCATTTACAGGGCCAATTAATTTTCTCAACACGAGGAAAATCAAAACGAAGCAATATAGGGAATTTAATTTCCGGAAGGAGGACGTCCGTCCACTTGGAACTTTCCAGAGAATTACATCTGCCCTCGTAGCAGCACGATAAATCTAATTTTCGTTTTTTCTTGCGAAAGAAAGAAAGAAAGAAAGAAAGAGGGTTCCCTGCATTCCGAGCTGAAAAACGAAGTTCCTATTGTATCTGGATTTGTTCCGACTTACCTGTTTAATCCAACTTTTCCACAGATCTCGGTCCCAAGGGTGGTGAAAGCCAAGGTATAAGTGTCTGGTTTCACGATGCTGACTATCCTCTTGTTGCTGCGTTTGATGACACTGCTGAGCGACCCTTGGAAATCCAGTGATACGCAGCACCAGTTTACCTAGCCGTGATGGCGCATAACAGACCGCACCCCCGCCGCCTCCAAGTTCCATCCACTCCGGCCTCGAGTCTGGACAGGCTGAAATCAGAATGATCGATTCGAATCTGCGACCATGAACACTGTCTGACTCGTTTATTACGACGTTTACGAGTTGTTGCTCGCACCCTACCCTCGTAACCCTGATCGTTCCTCTGTATCATAAGTCTCCTTGGCGAGAGGCGCGTAAAACCCTTCTTACGAAACCCTTGTCCTACGATGGTCAAGTCGGGTCCAATGAATGTACAGGGTGGGGCGTTAATCGTAGTACAACCGGGGAAGGGATTTCACATAGAACAAAATTAGGAAAAGATGGAAGAGATCAGTTAGGTGGACTTTTCTCGCATCCGTCACTCCTGCTTGGTTAATCAAAATCGTGCTAGGTAGTTCTTGTCGAGGGTCAGGTGTTTTCAGTAGTAGAGAATTTGGGAACTTGTTGTACGGTACCGTCGACCTTCGGTGTTGCCGTCGCAACAGTTGATTTTCCACGATCATCGTTCATTCCGACTGCGAGCGGGTACGTATTAAGATTTACAGATCGTCTCGCCGGGATTCGCATTTCAATTCTTGCTGCGCCCGCAGTGCATGTTTATTCCGACGAGGATACCTTTGGGATGTCCCGCGATTCTATAATTCCGACGATCGTCACGGTGCCCCGCGGTGAAATAAATTCCGCTTTACATCGATGTTTCCGCGAAAACTGTCGGGGAAATTCGATTACGCTGACAAGCGCCCGTTGTCAAACTGCGGCCTGTTAGCCGCCGCGTTCGCGTTCGAGCCGACGTCGAATGAACGGGGCCGGATTTAAAACCCGGTCGTTGCTTCCACGAATATCAATGGACAGGTGGGCACTCTCGTATAGTTCTGTGTGTTATTAGACGGTACGGCTGCAGCGGACCTGTCAGAGAGGAAAATTCGGCCGTTCTAGATCCGCCGGAATTCACCTTTCGAGAGTTTGACAGTAACTGATCAACCGGTGCTGTTCGGCTGTTCGGCTGTTCGGCTGTTCGGCTATTCGGCTCGGAGGAATTTTTTTCGACAGCCGGTGGATGAAGCACCACCAACACCAAATAGAAGAATGTGTTTGCTCAACCGTACGAACGTGTGCATTAGCAGACATTATTGAATCGTCACGATTCTCTGTAGCAGCGCTTTTCAAACTTTTTTTCCCAACACACGTCGTGCCACCGAAAAACTTTTCAATACGATGCGTGCTCCAAAATTCTATAATTTTTATGCTACAACAATTTTCTGTTGCTCCAAGTATTGAAGTATTGCATAACAGTAGAACGACCGAGCAATAAATGCGACTGACGTATATTGCTTTGTGACAGTGACAAGACTGTGCCCATTCAGACTTCGTACAACTTTTATTGCAGTATGTGCTTCAATGAAGAGGTTCGTTAAAAAATTTCCGATGAAAACATTTTTACAATTTCAGTAATTGTAAAAGAAAAATTAGGAAACAGTGAAAATGACTTCTTTGGGCAATCTAGTGATAATATAACCACAGAGAATAAAGAATTTGTACGGTTAAAATGAACTAGCAAATTCATATACAGACGACTAACCTCTGAACAGGTTCCCGTTTTATTAATTATTTTCATTTTCGTTTGTAATCTCGACAAATTGTTCTGTCATTTAGTTACCAGTTCACGCCTCGAAATCAAAATTGCAATATTCACTAGTGTGAACTGCAAATGTACGGTGCAATAAATCCGGGAACGCAGTTTAATCAGAAATGTGCACACTCGACATATATATTCATTATCATTTTCACATGTACCACAGAACAATATCGTATTTTACGTGCAACCCTTGTGGGACCTCCGAGTTCCGCGCGTTCGCCAGGGAGAAAATTAATAATTGTTTTGATTTGTTTGTACGAAAACAATTGCACGCTGAAGAGCACGTTCGTTTTCGCGAAACCGTTTGGGGACAATTATTTTGTAATTTTTCATAAAAAGCGTACGTTGTCCGTCCCAGTTACAATTTCTGTTGTGTTATTTCAACTTTCACATTCCTTACATAAACGTAATATAATTCTCTCGCGTTAATGAAAGTACGTTTCAGTTTTTGATATTGACAAAGACGCAAAGAAACACTTTTCGATTCTGAACATGCGTTTTCTGGTTTTCCAATTAAAAACTGTGTAGGTGTAATCGAGAACAATTTTTTAACGCGATTTTCCCTAAAACAAACACTGACGTTACTTAATTTTGGCATTGTTATCGTTAAAGTCAAACGTTATTTCTCGAAGGAAGTACATTTTTGGGACACTCGTGTACACCAATGTAAAATATAAATATGGAATCCGTGAGAAACAGTGCGTATAAAAGTCAGGAATTGGAAGTCTGTTAATTTATGAAACAGGAGACCTCAGTGAAAAACTGAAAGTTGGCGGAGAGTTTATTCAGAGGAAGCCGTTCGATTGATCGGTAACCTGACCAAGGCGGCAAACTGTAACAGGGAGTGGGGGGAGGAGGGCATACCGTGAATGCAGGCAATTAAAACTTTTCGAGAAGCTTGGCGGTACAGAGTTGGTCAACGCTTTGGCTCATTATTAAGCAATCTCGACAACTTTTCTCTCAGCGGTTTACCCAACGCGACGCGACGGCAGACGCAGTAGTCGATCAGCAAAATGAATTCGCAGAGAATCACTTGCCCTTTGGTCTTTGGTCAGGGCAGCGAACGATTTTACCAGTGAAATAGTCGACGAAACTTCTTTTGCAAAAATCGCGAAAGAGTTTCTTCGTGGCGGGCATACCGCATCATTTCAATGCGTATCTTTGTGCTGAAATCAGTTTACAATTATCCAAGAAGGTAGAAGTTCCGACGAGAACATTTATACAATTTCAAAAATAAATTTGCAAGTAAATACGGTATGCTACGGCAGCCTGGTATTGGCATAAGAGTTAAGCGTTTAGACAAACTTCGTGTTTTAATCTGAACACAGAATTTACGAGAAAAAACACTATTTTCTTAACGAGTAAGATTCGCAGAACTTCGCGGAACGCCTCGCATCGATCAGATGGTTAGAAAATCTCATTTTCCTGGGAGAATTCGATTACCATCGCATCCGCGACTATAACTGAGAGAAAAAAGAAACGATTCTCACTCGGTTTGCAATTGCACAGCGTCCGATGAATATTTATACAGTTGTCCGAGTGCTTTTTATATTTTATTTTTCAGTGTTGTCGTGCTGTGCCGCGCAAAACAACACGGCACTTTATACGTTTCCATTGTATTTCGTATATTTAAATGTACGGCATTTTATACATCCTGTATATTGCATATCATGCCCAGAATAATAAGCAAATGTTGGAATTTTACGTTGAGTAACAAAAAAGTTACGGTAAGAATTGTAAGATTTAACTAATGTTTATTGCGTTGGCGTTTGGCAAAAAATAAGAGACATCAATGTTTGGTACATTCTGTCCAGGAGTGTACCAAACATTTCTGATTGTAAACCGCAGTTCTCTGAGAGACGACTCGGTCTCCTGCATCGGAGAAAGTGGCCGCGCGTGTAACAGGCGATAGTAAGCGTGTTTATCAGGCCATCGATCATCTCGATTTCCACGGGCAGGGCGGTAAAAATCGCTGGAAAGCCCCGGCGGGTATTCGGTGTCGGTAAAAGTTTTAGGTGGCCCGTAAACCGCATTAACTGCGCGGCGGTCAATTTAAAGCGGCCCGAGGGCCAGACGTATCCGCTCCTGCAGACAAAAAGATCGTTTCGATCCCCCACCCCCCGGTCCCCGTCCCACGAGTGTTTTCCGCTTAAACGGCTCGAATACCCGCTGTCATCGAAAAGTTTGATCCTCTAATGAGCGGCCCGCTTAAATTCATTTAACTGCGAGCAACGAATCCCACGTGATTTCCCGTCGGCCGCCGCGGTCGACGAATTTAATGACCCGTAGAAACAGTCGATCGCTCGAAACTGACTAACTTCGTGTCGAGAACGCGCCGCTTTCGACTCGCTTGTTTTCGACGACGGTAATTCGCCGGATACGAGGGATTACGGGTGTTTCGGTTACGCGCTTCAAAGAATCGGTTCAAAGAATAATTTTGTCCAACCGGCAGCTACGTAGCATATTCGAACCGCTCTGTGCAGGCGAACGAATTAAAACAAGACAAAGTTCATTTTCGAAAACTCGTGTAGCGACCATGGTGCGTGGGAACGTGGGAATTTTCGGACGCGGAAATTCCATTCTTCTCAAGTGCGTACCATGGGAGGTCAGGTTCATTGTGGGATCCTTGACTCGTGGGTCCTACGAACTGGAGATTTTAAGGAATGCGTGTCTATGTATCGGTACGAATGAGTGTGCGAGTGTGTAGCGAGATCGTTTTCAGTTTCAGAGTTTCAGAGTGAGAAAGCGATCGAGCGAGTTCATGTTGTATAATTTTGTTGATATCATTAAATATCATTGCTTGCACTTTCGTCTTTGAAAGAAAACTCCCTACGCACCAAAGATCCCTACATTCCCTACATCATTATTTACCCTCATATCCTAAACTCGTATCCTAGAAATCGCAGAGTATGCTGTCGGGTCTCGGATGCCTGCTAAAATTTCGCATTGTCTTCCGGCCACTTGTAACTTGGGGGTAAACAGAGCTCGAAGCGAGTCCTACCGCTCGCGTCCGGCAAAGTTAGCGTATGGTGGGAATCTCAAGTTCGTCGGCCCCTGCACCGGTGGCTCCTATCTTGAGCAGTTGACCGGCAAATACGAAATAATTGTTTGTTGTGAACCGTCCGCGAGTACCATTGTCGCTCGTCGTATGTCCCGCGCGACCAGCTCGGTGGTAACCTCCGAAGAGTAGCCGATGGTAAACCGGAAGAGTTTCATTAGCCGTGTGCCAGCAAAGGACTCGATCCGGGGATGGATACTCGCCGCAGGCAGCTGTACTATAGCTCGCGTTAAACTCAGCTTTTACCGCGGTATCGCGTCATTTAAAGCAGGACACGCTTTGACGGCTGCTTCTTCGGGGATCGAGGCTTGATTAAACTCAAGATAGCTGCCGGTAACAGGTGTTCGCCACCGGCGAGCAGGCTGGATCAACAGCAAACAGCCTCCACGGGATGATCCCGTCTCTGTTCGGCGACCTTACCGCCGCCACTTTCGGCGAACTTATTTGCTTTCTGGCTTTCACGGCCGCAACACTGGATGAAAGGGGATTCTTGAATCCCGCCCGGTGATTTACCGGCGCGCTGCGGTTGCTGCGCCGGTTCCTCCTGCATAATTAGAAGACCACCGGAGTCGATCTTCATATTCGATAGGAACATTTGCATCTTCGCTTCGTCTCTCTTTGGCTCCGGGCTTTCGCCTGCGTCTTCGCGTCGATCCCGGAATTCGGAGAAATCCCCGAATAAAAGAGTTTCCAAAGTTCCACGATTTCACCCTGTATGGCGTTTCTAAAATGACACAACTAGTGTCGTCAACGTAACCGAAAAAGACATCTTGCGATAGACCCCGGCATACTTCTCGATCGCATCAAAGTGATATTTACAGAGGTATCTGGCGCTTCTTTGTTCGGTCGAAGCCATTTATCGGCTTATACCGGCCCGCAAACGGCACCTATGCCAGCTTCGAATCCATAGAGATGTCCAATGATTCCGACATTTTTATCAAATGACAACGAACCCGAACGTCGCTTTGCCGCACGTGACCGGACTAAAATCACCGAGTTTTCGTTTGTCCTGGATCGTCGGATATTTTCCGGACTAGAAATGGCACACAATGGGATGGAAAACACAGAAGTTATAGCTTCTTCTCTCTCACGAAGATTCTTGGACCGATCAAAACCGTTTTATCCTATCGCCTCGTTTTTGCTCGCTCGATAAACGAACAGTCTCTCGACGCACACGGATATCCCTCTCTTTTTCTGTTTTACCGTGACATCTTCGTCCCCGTTGGCTCGTCCGTTCCGAAAACGGTATCCCGCGCATTGACGGTTCGTTTGTTTTAATCTTGTTTTTCTTTTTCATTTTGAGCGCAGCCGAGCATACACGGAATACCGTCGATCGATTAATTCGGAACAAGACATTCCGTTTTTCGACAGTTTCGCTCGACGAACGGCGCACTCTTTTTTTCAGAATGCAATTTACAACCGATTGGCCGTCCCCGTTCCCGTCACGAACGGCTCGGTGCAAATATACGTGATTAGTTTCCGTCGATCTCTGACAGGTTATTAGCCCGCCGTTGATCCCCGATTCATTCTTTATTAAAACCCTTTGGCTTCCAATCCAACCATTTCACCCCGAATAATTTCATCCGTTCACCGTTCTTGCATAAATTTTCAATTTTTCCGGGTGTCACATTTCGGATATTTATATTTTTCCTATTTTTAAATCGATTTGAAATCTGTTGAATTACCACGTGACTGCCCTCGCAGCTACAATCGTTGAAATTGCTTTGTCCTCAATTTTGTGAAGTGTCCATTAAATATCGATTTGTGTTGCGTTATTGTGGAAAATAAATCATTCGGTATCATAACGCTGTACCGTTTCTACGTGTCAAAACAAGTAGATTCGATAGATATGGAAAATGGAAAATCTTTCGGTGCCATGTTACTGTCAACGTTCATCAAAACAAGTAGTAACGCCTCGCGATAGTCAGACGCGCGAGTCATACGTTTCAAGCTGTTCAAGATAATCTTTTAAGGAAAAACAGCTGTCACAAATCTGTTCTAAAATACCGATAGAAATAGCGTTGCTTCAATCGATCCTTCCAAGTATCGTCTATTCACCTAATTTCGCGTAACAGCGAAGAAACATTTAAAGGGAAAAGTGTGTTTGCGAGCCGGTTCCAGAGAAGAAAAGTGTGCGGGAATGTGTTAACCACATTTTCAGATCGAGTTAAACGGTTCAGCTGTTTCAAGCCTTAATTGCACGTCAGGACGATAAATTTCAACGTTAAAAGAAATCCTAGATCCGGAGCACGCACTGGTGATGGTGACAGGACCGTTCTTCGAGAAGGATAAAGGACAGGACGCAGATAAATCATGGTGTTTCGTGGCGAGAGACGGAAGGGGTCGGGGGCCAAGCCGGAGGTTGTACGGGGATCAACCTATAGATGTTTTCGTTTCGTCCTGGACTGACACGCTTTTATCTTCCGGAAGGTCTTCCAAGATCTCGAGGATATTCCCGCAAACTCCTCAAACACGGTAATTCTATAAGAAGCGTCTCAACGACTTGGAAACGATTTATACTGCCGGCCATTCTACACAAGTTAACGAACGTTGGACAGCACTTAACGTAACACAATAGCCTCTTGTCAAACAATCGAAGGGAAATTGCGGCAAAGAATTCCGTGGAATTAACGAGTCTTACAAAATAAAGGAAACGAAAGCAATTCGACGAAGACAGGCCCTAAAAATTATTGTAGCGTTTTGAATGAGACACTGTATTAGAGTGATTGTGGACGCAACATCGTGGAGACAACGTGTTTGGGTCCTGCGTGAAAGGAAGTCTTTAACTTTACTGACTATTACTGCTTTACTATTCCCTCTTCCCGATTATAAATAAACAAAGACGAAAAAGTTGGTTCAATGGCCGCGAGAACCGACAGCCCGCTGAACCACGGAACACGGATCCACCATTCGGTTTCCACTCCATCGGAGTTGGCAGAGGGAGGAGGACGAGACGGGACGAAGGTTTTCATTCCTACTGACAGCTTCTTATCTGACGCGATTCAAGTCGGTACGCTCGCGATTGTATCCGCGGCAAAGAAATCCAATTTAAAGTTCACTTATCAGTCACGGGAGTTACATGTATCGGTAATGTTTCTCCCCGTCCGACGAGTGGCTGCCGTCCAACAATTGATCGGCCGATGGAACTTCTTCTTATTCTTCTTCCCGGCCGGAAGATACATCAAAGTTGAAGATAAATCGCGTGCGGCTCGATAACGAACAGTCGGAGAGAAAGATGTTCTCCATCGGCGATACACTTCCAGCCGTGGCCGCGTTTCCATCGATTTTTCAAAAGACTGCCCCGCACCCCCCACACCCCCTATGAATGGGGATGCTATTTATTTCGAAAGCGGCCGGGCTTATCGATGTTCATTGTAACCGTTGTAGAAGTGGTTTCGTTTCGAATAAGGTAATAACTACGCTAAGGAGCTCTATGCAAAATCAGACTTATTTGTGTCAGTTGTCGGACGGAGGAACCAAATAGGAGCACATTTTTCTTTTCCTTTTTCGCCGCTAGAGTATACAGTATTCTTTGGTTATATCGGCTAGAAAAACTAGAGAAGCTTCTCGTCGAACGTTTGTAAAAGCAACGATGAAATATTATCAGGCTCTGAATTATTCGCTCTTTGGACTGCACAAGCTTTCACATGTTTGTCTTTTTATGCAACGAGAAAGCCTGGAACCGTACTAATGGATTTCTTTCAATTTCCCCGATTACTGTTCCCCGGTTTGTTTTTCTGCGAAATGAAGATGCGGCCCTGGCTGTTCTCGCGGGAAGCTGAAAGTATAAAAGTCGCGGAGAGTTGGAATGAGGAAGCAATCGAAGGAAGTAGAGTCGATGGGTAGAAAGAATGAGATTTATAACAGAGAACTATCCAGAAACGAGTTTATGGAAGTTTCAACCGTTAGATGAAAATGACAAAGTTACGCTATGACTTCGGAGGTAGACGCCGACGAAGAAAGACTAATAACAGTTCTTCGTGACGAGTATACTCGTCAAGAACAGCTAACTGGTTGTTTCGTTTATCTAGAAACTGAAAAAAAGACGTATAGAATTTTATATAGAATAGATCCCTGTATAAAGCGATCAGAAAACTGTTTTAAAAAACTGCATACACGTATTTTACGTCGAAGCAATACCTTGTGCGTTTACTACCCCATAAAATAGAGTCTACCGTAGCCTACTGTATTTGAAAAAAATCTTAGGCGCCCGGTACGTGGGAACCTCCCCCTCCATATTTTATGATCCGTGGCGTAAAGCTTGAACTATTTTTCGACCTTTACCGGGATGATATACGTTTCAATGATTGGGGCCCGAAGAAACCTGGTCAGGCAGAGAGATAAAGCTGGCGGACGTTCCTCGTCTGTTCCTTTTTTTCTTGTTACTCGTTCGACAGGCCTTAGGCTCTATTCTTGCCGAACTGTTTCTTGCCTTCGGGTGAAGGACGCGAGGATTGGCAGAATCTCGAGTAGAACGCTTACCCGGATAAAGGAAGAGCCTGGATCCGATGACAGCCAAGGGTCGTCTCTTCCACTGGGGAAAAACCAACCCCTTCAAGACGAGCGCGTACCCGCAACGACTGTATCCCGCCAGATCTGGCAACGGCGATGCGGGTCCTGCAACAAAAAGATAAAGAAGTGAAGAACTGCGGTTCTAATCAACGTAGAGGAAACCACTGCCGCCGCCGCCACCGTCATTCCCACAAAATCGAACATCCTGACTCGCGGTGAAAAGGAAACCGACACAATTCTTCTCGTTTGCAATTCTTTCTCTCTTTTTTCTTTACACGACTTTATACGGGTTCGTAACGTGTTCTGTTCGCTTTTACACGGTCTTTTAACAAAGTTTATTCACCTTTACGCGGTCCTTTTTAACATGTTGTATTCACTTTTGCACGGCTTTTTGCCTTCTCCATCCGACCTTTTTCCTGTTTGTGCGCCGACAGGGTCGAGGGGTTTAAAACACGTTTTTATTCGCTATGCGATTTTTGATGACTGAAATATTGATATTTTGAAAAAATATTATCTTCTCTTTCATTTGTTTGGTGATAAAACGTTCCGTTTTATATATAACATTTTTCTTTTCTTTGACCTCGGACGAGTAGTTTTTCATTGAAAACGGCGACTGGAATCAGATGTAATGAAAATACTAATGAGTTTTTGCATATGTAAATGAAATATAATATGCTGCAGTCTACTTATAGATTAACCGGTTACGATTCAGATATTGTGTCGAAATATTTAAACGCTTTAAATTAGGTGACATGTGCGTTGCGCTCTAACGCGGTGCAGCCGTTGTCATAATCGGTTATTCACGACTGGTTCCGTTGTGATATTCGCTTGCGTTTATTAATGCATCTCTGTCGCGCGAAACGAGCGAAGCCACGGCACCGATTTCGTTTGGAAAATCAGTGTCGTAGATGTTTGACACGTACGCTTAGAGCGGTAATTTTGGTGAAATTATTATTTTATTTCAGAGCCGACGGTAATATATTTGGTACATTTATTTAACTTGTATTAAGTCCTTGCATACGAAATATCCGAGTCACAGCAGTAACAGTAACCTTCTCTAAATCTTTTATTATTATTATATTAACCTAGTGTTAAAATCGATTATGATTCAAATGGGACGTGCAGAAATTACGTAAAGATTTTTACTATAGTATTATAGTTATAGTGTAGATGCTAAAAACAAACAAATAACTATATTTTATCTTAGCAAATATTAAACAGCACTTTGAATTCTACTGCGCAAGTGTTTTCATTATTGATCATAAAGAATGCTGCTTTCGGTAACTTTCAAACATAAAGTACTTTATTGTCAAACTATAGACAGGAGTCTTAAATTCAAAATGAAGTTTTCTCCGTGTATCCATATGCATTATGTACCCTGTCGCTCAAAAGTTTCGAGCGCCATTTACCATTAAGGCGAATGAATCTTGTTCTTAATTAGCTACTGTACTTGTTTTATTCAAAACAGTACACACCGAGGAAAACTTACGTACATCCCGGATTAAAGTTATAATTACGCTGTAAATGGCTTTTAGGAGGAAAGTTTTTTAAAGGCTGTAAACTTACAAATACCTGTTTACATAGTTAGCATCAAAGTTCCACCGTGTAGACAGGGAAACTTGTATATTAATTTTTACCGTTACCTTCAAATTGGAAATAAAAACACGGAGTAATTACTTGATTAATATTGATTTTCATTTGATTAAATCGTATTTCTGTACAAACATTATTAGCAGATAGAGGACTTTGTGGATTTATGTTACCTGTGGACATATGTACCAGAATGAAGTACAAACTTTCACAAAGATTGACAAGCTGTGTTCACTATGCATACTAATCAATCATCCACTGTTCCCCAACAAGATGGTAATACAGTTTACACATTCAGTGTATCATCTGGCTCGCATGCTTTAAGTAATGTCGGCTGTTAGAGGACAATGATGAATATTAATGAGAGTCTTCTTCTTAAGCTGACACTCAGCTTTTCAGAAACAATAAATTATTCCCTGCTGCGTCGATCATACTAATAATAAATCCTGCCTTCAGATTAAACAGTTTCACTCAAATGCTGCTAAAAATAAATACCATTAGTCTAAAAAGTCTTTGATCACTAAACTTCCTATTCAAAAATTGCAAATTCAAGTGCAAAATTTTCCTGGGAAAAAATTAACGATGGATTGAAAGCTTTAAAACGAGTTCAAATTTATTGCTATACTATTTTCTTTTAACACTAGGTTTACGGAGCATTAAAAATGACCATTTCATATTACTTTATAAAAATAACATGAATGTATCTATATATATCCGAAAAAATCAATTTGTTAAATAATTGCTCATGGATGCATTTTTACAATCTCAATATTCGCAATTTAAAAATATTAGAATCCGTCATTTTGACGGATCCCGTAAATCGAGTGTTAATGAAATAATTGCTGTTTGAACGTCCACAATTTTTCGATGGGAAATTCAGCGTTGAATTACTTTTTGGATCCAATCTATGTTCTTTGCATAGGTAGCGGTAAAAAGTAACAGCGACACGTTGAAATTGACATGAAAGTCCATTATTAAAAATGACTGAAGTTGTGTTAGAATGAAAAACAAGTTCGTGCAATTTTCCATGTGTGCTAATTTGAATGTAAAATTCCACGTAAAAAACGTTCGATATTCCCGGACCGAGCCGCGACAGAGCGTTTGTCCAATCGATTTGTTGGTATTTCGAAAAGGTTGTTGGCAAGATTGAAAAATAGAATCTGAAATCCCGCGCGAAGTTTCTGGGAAGAAGTTGCCCGAACAGATTTCAAATTCATGAAATTGTAATTTCCCACTGTACGCCCCGTGGCGCGAAATATTATGTGCGTGGAATTTAGTAACTTTGGGAAATACAGAGAACCTGGAAAATCAACGGAGGAACCGATTTTATGAAAGCCAGGATACTCTCGGGCGCGATGGAAATTCTTGCGAAAAATATCAAAGGGACGGCGCAATAACCGGGCGGATTTATTAAATTTCCCTTATTATACATGCATTAGAAACCAAAATTCCAAGATCGTGCTCTTTCGTTCTCCCGGGGAAACGGGCGGCGTTGAACGTTTCTACACCCGACTTGTCGCCAACGATATTCTTTATCCGTTACGAATGAACGTTTGCATTAATGTATGTTTCTGCGTTAGTATTCACCTCCGATATTACCGAAATGCGCCGTTAAATAACACTTGATGGTGTAAAGCATGCAAATCATCCCCCAGAGACTCTTCGTAGGCTACGTTCGCTTGACGTCATCATGTATATTTCATGGACGCGCGTGAACGTTGATACCGTTCACGAACAATTTCCGATCGTTCCACTTTTTTCAATGAACCTTTTCTTCCGTTGTATTTTCCCATTTACCGATACTATTCCATATATATTAAACCTGAAATTACGATACGCGCGTCGTAGAAACTTCTATGCACTGTCGCAACTCTAACATCAAATATTTTACCAGTTAACTGTGGAATTGAATTTGAAAAATCCCTGACGGCGCGGAATTAGGCCAATGAGAAAGAATTACTTTTTCCATTCGTGTGAAGTATTTCCATCGATGCATTCGCACGGTGAATTATAATTGATAAAATAACATTTTCTTTATCGAAAAGTTTAGTAAGTTAAATAATATTGAGCAAGAAGGTGGCTTACGAACTGACGTGTTATGTCATTGCTGCTTGAACGGGTGACAGTCCAATAGCTAATTAGTGCTTTAGAGATGACATTCTGGTAATCCAGCTTTCCGCACGTCAGTGGAGAAACGTCGAATCGCGAATGCGGACGTGTAATCAGATTCCTCTAATTTTCACCGAATCGTCTGGCGGAGACCTTTTACCAGTGCAGGTAATTATGCGTTATGCTTGGATCTTATTACACGGTTACTATGCTTTTAATAGGTTACCAACCAGCCGCGCACTCGCCACCTACCACGGGTTAATTGCGTTAGTTGAGCACTTCGTCATCTCTCAGTTCATTCGTCATCTTACCGCCAAGTACTGCAACTTCGTTTCTATATATAGGGTGGACGATGGAAATTGGACCACCTAAATAGAGTACCGCCATTAAGTGCTTGAACACAAGCTGGAATTTGGTCGCGAGTGATTTATCGCTACTATAATACGATTGGTATAAAGAGGAACTAGCACTTCCAACGGTGCCAGGCTCATTAACACGGTCACTGCCATACTAATGCCTATAAATATCTCCTATCATCAAAACAATTTTAATCTCATTAAAATTTTAAGAGTAAAAGTTATTAACACTAGGTTTACGGAACACTAAAAGCGACTATGTTGCATTACTTCATATAAATAACAAGAACGTGCTACCCACATTTTTAGCAATATTTTAAAAATAATATATGCCCAAAGAAAAAAATTTGCTAAATATTAAATTAAAAATATTAGAATCCGTCATTTTGACGGGTCCCGTAAATCTAGTGTTAAAGAGAAGAATTTTCGGCGTGGTTCCTATTTGCAATTCGCGTTGGAAATTTTTGTTTTTCACGAAGATCCGTAGTGATAATGGAAGGAGGGGGTTGGGGAGGGGGGAGATGCTTATAACGGTACACGTCCCCGTCCTCAGAAGTTCGGCGAGAGGTCGATTAAACCGGGTGAGATATATGACAAGGAAAATTTCCGGGGCGGGAACGCACCGAGGATGTTTACCGGTCGTTACTTGAACCGATTAAGGGTCCTGCGAAATTTTGCACGACGTAGGACCTCGCAAGCACGTTGAACGTAATTTTAGAAATGGACGAAGTATCGTTTGCGTCAGGGCGCGTTAGTTCTGTTCCAACTTCGGCGTCGAGTTCCATTTGTCATTATACTAAACTTCCCGCCCGGTAGCTTTCGGCTTTCGACCTGCGAGCCCCGAAATTTCCTTGTATTAGTAGAGGCCCGGCGCCACTAGGAACGCGCTAGTTTGCGCTACCCGTTCGCTAAATATTTATGTACCTCGTTGTTCAGCCGCGAGTTAACGGGAGATCCCCTTCAAAGTCCGCAGCACCGCTATTTCAAGGTGGGACCAGGGACCGATCCCTTTGACAATAGTTTTATCATTTTACTCGCGGCTGGCAAATCGGCACAACCAAACGTCATGTTATACTTCACAGGTCGCCATCAGTTTTTATAAGTGTTTGGTAATTAGGTACACGAATAATGTATTTGAATTATCGCTGATTCCGAGCTTCTGAACGCCGATTAAACCCTGGCGAAATTAGCAAGCATTTTATTATACACGTCGTCTCCGTTAAGATGGCATCAATTACATTCATTTGAAAATACTCGTCCTGCAAAAAATGGCAGTCCGCTCGCTTGAAAAATGTCCTCGTGTATTCGTAAACTTTCAATTAATTTGCCAATTTAATCTTTAGCCGTGTGGCCCAAAGTAGATAATTAATTAAGATGCACTTATAATTTTTAAGATGCTCAATATTTGCAATACTATTCGGGGCCAGGCTCATCGCTGTAATGACCAGAAATAAACGAGGAGACTGCGGAGCATATACTAAGCCATAACTTTTATTTATAAATCACGTAATTTAGCAACGAATAAGGTACGTGCACTGGGACTATTTAAACGTTTTATCAATTTTTTTAAATCTCGCTGCATGAAATTTAATATTGGTGAAATGATCGTTCAATCTCGTCCAAAGATTTCTTTTATTTTTTCCTCCAGCCGGAGTAGAGGAAATTCAAACCGTATTCTAATTAACAACCTTTCATATCTGTTTTTAAACGTATGTCAGATTTTTTCGATCGAACCATTTGATGGTGGGTCCCATTCTATGAATACGAATTTGATATTCCTGAGCGATCGAAACGAACGTATCGGATCCAATAATCCCGAGTCCGAGGGATTAAGAGCGTAAGTCAGGTAACAGAAGTTTTTAACAGCCTGGTTTGAAGTTTCAGAAATATTACTGGAATACCTTTCACGCTGCATTATTACTTGCAAAATCGATTTTAAGTTTCCAGAAGTTAACGCATGGTCCCGCTGTAACTTCTGCGGTGCGATGGTGGGAATTACTTCTAATTTGAATGAGACACAGTCGAAGCGTAAAGTAGTTACGGACAAGTTAGAGTTTTAACATTTAGTTTCCTGGAATATTCAAATTTCGATACGCTCGTTCTAACCGACGGAACTATCTATTTTCGAATCGCTGGACATTGTGTACACAAAAGTTAAAAAAAGTTATCGTCTCTTTAACTGTCCGAATTAATAATTTTATAGAGTTGGAAACAGGACATTTAGGAATTTCTTTCTTTCGAGTGCTTTCAATCTTTCTGCTGTCTCCAATTGCAGCTACGGATTTTTGAAACGGATGATCCGAAATTGATTGTTCGAAAGAGTTGATTTTCCTTCAACAAAAAGAAAATTGGTGTAATAGCTTGTTTGAGGAGGCAGCCAGCAGTTCCAAGAAGTTCCGCCTCGTATCTTAATTAAACTTTTCCGTTCGCACTTACACAGCTTCCGGACCGTTATCTCCCACTGCAATAAAGCTTGCCATGAAAAAAAAAGGAATTACCTATCGTAATAAAAATCAAAACTCTCGAACGGCAATAACAGAGAGATCTACGATCTAATTTATACGCGGCTGACCTTGGGCCATAATTCTCCCAATGATCGTTTTCGGCCGTTATGACCGCGAGTTGCCGAGATAAGTAACGCGTTACGATAATCCGGTTAGCTGGAGGGTAACCGTCGAATTCCCCGGCGTGAATAAAACAACTATCAATTTCATTCGGCGAGAGCGGGCTCGTTGTCGTCGGTTTTCGAAATTTAATGACGCCTTCGCCCGTTACAGAAATACGAAACGCGGCGCGGCTCAGTTCACGCGTGCCACCGGTAATTATAACGTTATTGCCGCTATTAATGAGCAATTTCAGGGCTTCTGTGCCGTCGCGCAAAGCCGCCGTAAACTCGAAGTACATTATACAAAGTTGCCTTATACAATTTGCCGGGCTAATTAAGTTAAAGTGTTATGTCGCGCGTGGCTACGTGATACCCGGCCCGCCGCGATGTCGTCGCGACGTCGACCCAACGGACCCTTTTTCAACCCTACGGTATACTGAAAAACCCTTAGAAAGGCACGCCGCGCCGGGCGGCGACGTGTTTTATGGCGGCTGGTGCATACAACGCTATACAAACCGGCAAACCGAGTTTTCAACTTCGCCGAAGTTGTTTGAAGTCTTTCAGAACTCCGTAGATTTCTTCGGTGAAACGTACCTCGTGATTTTAAGTCGGAACTTTCCGGATCGCCGGACGAGAATTAGACGTGTAATTACTAGACTACGGATTTTGCGGCGTTGCGCGACAAATCGGCCTGTAAATTATCTATTACAAATTTAATTTGGGTGTACTTTTGCCCTGCTTATCCGGCTACAACCTTTGCATTTTAAATGGTCTAGTAACTTACAAAGTGGAGACTCCTTAAATCAACATCCTATTGAAACAATGGACTGTCCATCTTAGAAAAGGGAACCAATCCTTCAAAGATCAATCATTCAATCATAGAGTTTTGCTGGTCCACCATAGAGTTTCTCTTCAGTTTCAGTAGAGGTTTTAGTAAAGTTCAGAGTTCAGTGAAGGTTTAAAGTTTAGTAGTGAGTTTTATAAAGTACTATAAGTGGTGAATCTGCGACCTCCCGCTGCGATCTATAGAATCTGCAACTGGTGAATCGGCAACAGCGATCGGTAAGTTAACATTATTGTCATAAAGCGAAATATTTGTAAACTATCTAGTTTATTGCTGATCCCCTTAAAAATTATAATCCGCCCCTCCTGGGACGTAACAAGGGAAAGCGACCTAACCTTTACCTCAAATTGTGAAACAATTGTAAGAGAGCCATTGCAACATCTTCGTACTAATAGCTCAAGAATGGCGTTTTTAAATGGTGCGAAAAATGCGAAAAATGAAGACACAAAGGAAATCTTGCGCACTGAAAACGCGGTCGAGAGTGTATTCGTATGCAGCACCGTGTACCACTTTGCCTCGCAAAATCTGTTACAGAAATTGACTAACCACCTAGTTGTAAGCCGCCTAGTTGGCAATAACTTCGCCAAGGTAGTCCCGGCTGCCGATCGATCCTCAAGTTACACAGAAACGCGGGTGCTGCACCGAATGCGCAACTGTCTTCTTCGAGGCATGCCTTCAATCATATACAACGGGGCTACGGTGTCTCGAGGTAGTCCGCGAAACTTGGACCGAAACTTCCTAATTTCACATGGACAGTCCCGATCAGAAACTCTTTGAAGCGATTGTTGGGCAACGCGCGAACGAACACTTTGGCCTCGATTCGATCGCTTGGATCGCACGAACCGGTGCTGCTTTTGTTCCGCCGCCGACAACGTGTTTGCCTTTGTATAGTCTCGAGTTAACGGTACATTTCGTGCATTTTTATGCGACGCAACTGTGTCACAACAAATAGAAAGTTTAATTGCATTCGACCGATTAAGGGCGTCAAGTCTGGCCTAGCAGCGTTGTTGGCGCAACATTCAGGAATCGTGTCTGTGCAGGATACAACTGACAACTGACACTCTGTACCTAATTCCTAAAAATCCCCAAAGTCGCGTTCCAAGAGCATAAAGCAATGCCCATGCCATAATCAGATGCCGAAGCTGGCCGCTACAGCATACGTCCATTACGTTCACAGGCCGAGCGCAAGAATTCATCGATAACGAGCAACATCGAAATTCTCGCGCTTAATGAATTCCGTTTCGTCCGACGACACATTGATCAGGGTAATGGAGACCCGATCTTCGGCCGCACGCGTTGCAAAACGCAGCCGGGTTATCGCGATAGCGGCGCACAGCTCATTTGTTGTTCGACGTTTCCGGTGACGAGAACTTGATAAACCAGAGAACAATTGACAGTACGCATGAATATTACAACGGATGCCTGCGAGGCACGCTACTCGTCAATCTGCGAACGTACACACATACGTACGTCCGTTTGAATTATGTCACTAGGGGGAACGGACCTGACTCGTTACGGCCCGAAGAGATTGATCCTGGATCTCAATTGCGTACTATGGAATTTCTTTTCTTTTTTCTTTTTTAGTGAAAAAAATCGATTTTGCTTCCCGCAGAATTGTTCCGCGTAACTCTTTAGAAACGTGTTTTGGAATTTTTTTAATGAACCTTTTCGTTGAAGCTCATATTGCAATAAAAGTTGTATCAAATCTGAATGCGCACAGTCTTGTCACTGTTACAAAGCAATATACGTCAGTCGCATTTATTGCTCGGTCTATAATAAATAAATTAGTTGCAGGTTATTAAAATTCTTCGCTCCAGTGAAAAACAGCGATTAATGCATTTTCTTTAAAATTTTCTTGAGAGGAACAGACGAAGCGAACGAATTTCTTGGTCCTCTTTTAAGTCGCAATATCTCTTGTTCCCTATCGAAGCCTTTTCGTAAATCCGCCAAGTTCCACTCCATTATCTTCTCCCATGAAGATCTTGTCCGCGATAAAATTCCTTTCTTCTCGCGGCGGAGATGCATCTCTCAAAAGACAGAGGAGCTTATCACTTTTTACGTTGCGAAATTCGCGGATTCCTGCTTAATAAATCCGCAAGTTCCCACGGAGGAGAGACAATGAGTAATTCGGCCATAGAAAAATACTTCCTCCGCCGAGCAAGTCCCGCTTGAACAGAGGGAGGCGGAAGAATGTATCAATTTTAAGCAACCAACCCCAAGTGTTTACGTACAAACAACCATTTATTTTTTATTATTCCGGGTTCGCGCGACTCGTTCGCAACGTCTCGAGTTTTCAAGGGAGGTTGGAAGAACGCGAACGATCGACGCCGCAAGGAAAACTTTCACTCCTTCTACGAGGGTTTTGGGAGAAAATGTTGATGTTGTTAATACAGGTCCAGATAAGAGACTTATGAAAAGCAATAATTCTTTCCCGGCCGGATGCAATTTTTCCAAAATTACTATCACGCGTGATAGAGCAAGCCAATATTAGCAGGAGTCGCTGTATATGTATAACGCACTGTAATCAAGGTGTTGGAGGGATCGACCAACAATACAGGTGTTGTCGCACGTGCGACGCGTTTGACGACCTTCAAGTCAGTAAATTTGTATAGTCGCGAGATGCGGAGCCACCGGGCCAACCATGTTTAACCATAATAACCGCTAACGACTGAGAGTTTCCACGGTGGTACTGCAGGAAACGGAACGTTCATCTTGGGATGGAAAACGACCGACGGGCTGGCGAAGCTGAAACGTTAAATGTCGATTACAGGCCGGACGACAGCTCGGAATTTCACCGGGAAAGTTTCACCAGTTACGCAGAGTTAACTAGTCTGTCTTATTGTTAGGCTTGCGCTGATCAACGATGTTCCCTTTGACGAAGAAACCATGTCAAAGTCTGAGAATTGAAAAAAGTCTGACACCGAGGCCCAATAACTTCGACCAGCCGACTAGAGGCAATAAACGAGCGTAAGAGTCGAAGACGCGTGAGACCCATGCGACGGGACTCGTCCCATTTTCTCTGTCATTCCTCCCATTCGTCTCTGAATGAATTGCATAAATCGCTCGCAGGTTCTAAAACATTCGTGAAACGATTATGTTGGAGAGCAAGGCTGACCAAAACAAAAGATCGGAAGGAACAAAGCGTGAACGGGAATCGAACTATTCGGGATTGGCTTTTCAGCACAGCCCCGGTTGTAAATACGAGATTCGACTATTGCCGTACAACGACTGATTTTGAATACAGCTTGTCAAATTCATTTTGAGCAAGCGTTTGAAATGCGGCCAGAGCCAGCGGTCGGGTACTATGAATCGACGATAATGCGCGTGAACTTTATTGTAATATTGCCTGGCGCGATGGGCGATCCTCGTGTTAACGTTCGAACGAGATTATTGATCGTGACTTTTCGAATAATTTCGCGTACGTATAGCGAATGTTTTACGCCGAGTTTGACAATGTTTGGCGACCCAGATGTTGCCGATTGAGTGTTTGCGTTCGAGAGAGTTCGAGGCAGTAGGTTTATTGAAAACTTTCGCAAACGAACCTTACCGCTTTACCTTTGTTTCGTGTTAATTTTTTTGCACACTATCCATATAAATTCGACCGATACAGTGACGCGCATAATTGATCGCACACTAAATTAATCCTTTTAGCTCTGCGAAAAACGCTGTGTACCAGCTTAATTGCACGATGTAATGAGATTTTGCCTAATGGAGGGGATGACTCCGTGTTCCGTCGTAAAAACCCTCTGCGAAGGGACATCTGACCGACCGTGAAGGTCAACTATAATGATCATGACCGGCATAAAAAACCAAGCATAATTTAGCGTAGTGGGAAATCCGAGTAAAACTCAGCACATGCTGAACTGTAATCGATTCAGAACTGCTTCAAAAACCGAACTGTTAAAAACACCGAGATTCTAACAGCAAGCCGAGTCTTGCCACATCGCAATAAAGACCAGTTCTTCGGAGATTGACAATACAATGATTCGCCGTTAAACCATTACCTAGTCACGATACGATTTCTCCCAATTTCTATGTCTACTATCGAGGCGTCGCCGTAGCAGTGGACAAAACCTCTTTCGCACGGTGAGCTGCATGCGAAAAATTAATTAATGAAATGTTTGATTTGACTGCGTCGAGTTTGCGAGTGTCTCTCCTGGGTAAGGGTTTACGACCGCATTGTTCCACCAGCCAGAGGTAGGAACTGGTGCTTACGAGACCCACAGTATTGACTCCGGGCTAATATACCCCGCACACCGTTGCCTGCTGTTTCATGAATATTCAACGGACGTCGAAAAATTCTTCAGCTGACTCGATTTTTGATAGACGTATCCAGCGACGAACACGGATCTTGCGGAATTTTGAGAGCGCACGACTTATTGTCCCACCATGAGAATGTCCGTGTCAGAAAATAAGTTTTTCAACCAGAGGAAAGCAGTCCACAGTTTGTTGCTCGAATATCTAGTTTGTATAGTTTGTATAATTACAAACTATTTGAAATAATTTTCTATGAGAACTGACAGGCTCGTTACGAATTTCGCGGTGTAAAGGAAATAATTTCTGTTGCGAGGGATTATTTAATTACAGCCTCCAAAGGCATCGATATCCTTTGGTCCAACAACGTTCTATGTCTCCCGAGGGCATAGGCAGGGAGATGTTCGAGTCACCGGAGTGAGCGTACATCTAAGGTGGCAGGCAATTAGTAACATTATTTGATGGGCAAACAGCGATTAACTATTCCGAAGTGGCAGAGGTGCGGCGAAGGGTAGAGCGGAGGGTAACTGAGACTTTGTTAAGGTTATAGTCTGGACCGGAGATTGTGCAGAGCTACCGTCGACTCCTCACTGGGCTTAGTGGAAATGAGATACTCGGTTACCTCGTGCAATTGTTCGCAATGTGCTGTCGATCCTTCTCCATTCCAGAAAGAGATGGATAATTGTTGCTCCTCGACGATTTACTTCGAATTTATCGTCTGATATATACAACAATTTTTAGATAAACTGCAATCGGCCGGAATCGGTCAAGATTATCACGATTCAAATATTAGAAATATTTTTTCGAGAATTTTGTTTCCTAAATACTTTTGTATGTCCGTGCCCGATGAGCGTTTCGAATTGCATGTTCCGCAAATCGATCTTTCGTCGAATTTATGACTCGCCTGACCGATTTGAGCCGATTAAATCACGAAGTCAACTATAACGTAGTAATAAGTCATTACATTGCGCCGACGCGACGCGACGCGACGCGACGCGACGGTGGAACCATTGTCGCGCGTTAATCGGTCGATCGGCTAACAGCAGGGTTTAATGCGACCGAATTCCTCGCGGTGAATGGCGGTCACCGGAAATCGGATGTGTATTGTTCAGAAGAGCTTTACGCGACGCTGTAGCCAGGCTGCTTGCTGTGCAAGCTTTCACGTGTCACGTGTAAATCATAAAAACACCGTCGCCGAAAGAATTATAACCAGCCGCAAAAGCAGGAAAGTTCTACCGCCAAGATTACATGGATTAGCAACAACGCGAAAGTAGAATTCTCAAGTTAACGTTCTATATGGAACTACTGTGTAAGCTTTATTTTCTACTTTGTAAATGCAAAACACTGTGAACTTGCATACGATGAAAGGGTATGTAGTAATATCGGGTAATTAAGATGAAAAAATTCGAATTTCGATGACAGAAGTGGAGGAAAAAGGTCGTTTGAAAATGTGAATAAATTGAAGGCGTTCTCCATTGAAAAAATAGCTTTGTAGATCCAACGAAATTAGCATGACTGAGAGGATGTGGCACCTTTATGCTAAACTCTAATTACGGAGTCCATTAAAACGAGGTCATCGGTCGATCATTTACAAGCGTATAATTAGGCGCGTTAATCGAACTAATTACACGCGCATTGGAAAATACCGATAAGTATATAACTCAAACGGAACGGTAAACTGCATCGGGAAGTTAATCAGATTAATTTACTTGATCGATCTCCATAATTTCACCAGATTCGTTCGATACTATTCAAATACTAACGTGGACCTACCAAAGTATATTCACTGTAATCGACTGGACCACATTTTAAGGTAACGCTAACAATCGTCATTTTCCCAGAACAATTATTAAGTTTCTATGGGACGTACATTTATTCTATTTAATGTATTAAAAGAATGTCTGTTCTTATTAAACGTTGACTAAACATATGCGCGTTTACTTACAGTATTTCTCACTTATTTGTACACAGCAATCGTCAATTGTTAAGCATATTTTTAACGACAATATGCCAGCTGAAGTAATTAATTTCCCAGTGCGCGTTTCTTGACGACTAGCCTGAGACCAAACGTGTGCGAAAGTTGGAGGAGAACTGTTGGCAATTGGACATCGTTATGGTCAGTATTTCGGAACAGATGTGCTCGAAAGGGGGAAAAAAAATATTCGACATATGAAAAGGTGTCGTTCACCCTTCGCCCGATAATTCTAGGTTGTACGTACATGTATGAAGATACGTAGTTTGTGCAATATTTTTAACTCTTAAATATTTTGTACGGGGATATGAAATTACATATTTGTTTTACAAGACACATTTATCCTCTGTGACCGTTTTCAATTTTTTGAAACCAATTTGTTCACTTCACTCGAAGAAACGACCGTTACGATCCTTTTCCGTTTCGATTCCGACGGTTATGGTCCCCGACCGGAGTACATCCTGCCTAATGAAAGGACAAGGACACGCAGTGTCGAAAGTGTAGCTGTACACGGGAAATTTCGTTATACGGTCACTGTTTCCATGTCGCGGCCGAGGGGTTTGAAAATTTAAAGGGTGCAAATGAGAACTGGCGCGAACCGCCCCATTCGACGTGGCAGTGCTTCAACCGACAGGGGCGCAACTCTCTCCCTCACGGTTCTCCACGGAGACAACAGGCAATTTTTTGTCTTCCATTTGGCCTATTTTTTTTTCACCGTCACACAATGTTACAAGGGACTCTGTTCGCTTGTGATATTTTCCTTTTTTTTTCTTTTTTGCACCGGCCTAGCCGCCTTTGCAACCCCTTAGCTCCGCAAACAACGAATAAGCCGCAGGGCTACTTTTTCTTTTTTTTTTGTTGGTTTCTCCCATTTTTGTTTTTTTGATGATGTCACTTTGCCGGATTACTATTTGTCGAAAGCTCGTACTCCCCTCTTTCGAGGTGCAGCTTTTTCTGCAGCACAATGGGGACTTTTTGGATTCACCGCGACTTTTTAAAACTCGAATATATGCGAACAATGGAGTTCTTAACCAGTTCATCTTGATGAACCCTTGTTCCCGTCGTACTTGAAAAACTTCGCGCGACTTTTTCGCATTAGCGTCCCTTTCGGTTGGGATTGTTGTGATAAAGTTTTATTGCCATTTAAATCGCTTGTTTACGCTTTTGGCTGCGTTCTGCAGGCCAGTTTTTGTTTCTGACAAACATTTTCAGGGCGGTTCTTACTTTTCTCAAAATGTCCCTGGTTTCATCTAGGTCATGCATAGAAAAAATCTAACGACCACATCTTTTTGAATATTTGTACTAAAAATTCGAAAACACGAGAAATAATTCATACGAAAAAAAGTAGTTTCTTTGAAATAATGCCACAACAATTTCTAGTGGTGCTTCAGAGTCATCACTCGAGCACAAAGGGTTAATGTTAAACAGAGATAATTTTCTCAGTTTTTCAAGCTTGTAGTAAAGCGAATTCCGAACGGAACACGTTTACACCGATTCAGCAGATTTTTCTGTTTTTCTGCAATTCCACGGGCTCTTTTTGCACCCTCTCTCTCCCCAAGGCTAGGGTGAAAAGAGATGGATCCACGAGCGCATTCCCTGATGCTAAAACAACGTTCGTAGAATCAAATAAATCGCACTCACCCACGTGGAAAGCAACGAGGTGTCGTAATTCAGGATCGACTCCCAGTCGAGACCTTCTTGATACGTCCTGGTATCCGAGCTTTTGTAGAAATTGGTCCTGTATCTCGAGTGGCTTCTCGTGCGAACCCAACCTCCTCCCGGCCTCCCCGCCATACTGAAAAAACCCGTAATCTCTTAATGGATCTCGTTAACGCTTCGGTATCGACCGAAATAATTGCGTGCGTTCAAAATTCAGTGTCCACACGATATGGGTCCATTTCGACCAGTCTAACAAGATCGGATCGAGATGAAAATTTGACGGGCGCGTATTAATTAGCGTTTCGACATACGAAGATGTTCTAACGGCGAAAAAATGGCGCGCCAGTTCTCGAAAGCTTTTACCTGGGAAGCGAGAACGGGTCCGTTTCGGAAAGTAAAATCGAACGCATGGAAATTCCCTGGGTTCGAGACGGAGGATTGGTGTTTCGGAAAAGGGAGAGAGAAAAAAAAAGGAATGAATTCGCGTCGCTACGTGATGTCGGAAGTTCGAAGTTTCCCGGACTCCGGCTGATTGCACCTAAAAAGGGTGTTTGACCAAGCTACGACTTTTTCCGTGAAACTTTTCGATTGACGTGACGCTGAAAGCTCCACTTGACGATCCGGATGGGTGGCTTCTTATGGGAGACCTGTCTTACACCGAAGCTGGATCTTAAACTTTCAAACTCGCCGAGCCCGAGAACACAGCGAACTAGAGAGACAGTTTTATGGTTGGCTACATTAAAATTTCGCTAGCCAAGGGACAAAAAGGTGGTTACTGCTAGTCGAAACCGCGGTTTCGATCGATCGATCGCTGTTTGACGGCCATTTTGACTGCTTTCGATTTGTACCGACCCGAGAGGGGACTGGGGAGGGTCGATACGTTTTTCGAAAAAAGATTGATCATTTGAAAACAGAAGAACCTGTTGAATTAGGGCGAACTTGTAGACTTATATCTATTTATCATTTCGTTAATTGTATTGTGTAGAAAATTCGCGTGTATGGTAAAATTTTTTAGTGGACGAATTACTTTTTATTTCGAAGGATTTTTGTTTTAAATGCCGGAACATTTGCACGATTGTTTAGTCTTTAAAGCGAAAAAAGAAAAAAACAAACGAGTCGGACGTAATCGCATCGTGACGTTATTGGATGACACAAATATCTGCTTATTGGCACAGAAATGGGTCTCGCGGTGCTTGTTAAAAATGTATATCCGGAATTATTAAAAATAATCGGTCGCGGACGAGTGGACGAGTTTACACCGCCCCGCACACGTTTCGTTCCGTTCGCCCTAATTAAAATATCATGAATGTACGGTTCGCGCGACTTTTTTCGACTCGAATATTTCCACGTTGACACTTATTGCGACGTTCACGTTATTGTTGCGAATTATGCGGATGCTGTTGTCTATTGCGTTGGTAATTACTAGGCTGCGTATCTTTGCGCGAAATAAAAATTTGTCTGCATCGATTACATGACACAGGAGTCAAGCAGAAAATAATTATTCGCCAAGAAAGAAATTACTTCGAATGTTCTCGAGAACCTCCCCTTCCAAGGTTATCCGACATTTTTGGGACACCCTTTATGTCACTATTATATAACCCGTTACACGATACTCTGTATCCTGTATGAATCGCATATTCAAGCAATTGGCGAACGTATGGTACCGAAATAGTAATTATTATGGATGCGTTGATTTATCTGTTTGGCAGAGCTTCCGTTTAGATCTTCATTACACTGTACATTGAATGCAACGAGGACAATTGCTTGTCTTCAACGAGCATGCTCGTTTATGGTAATCTGGGTATGCGACTATTCGAGCTTCGCCCAACGACGATAGTGGTTCTAAAGAAAGTTACGCGGAATTGCTCAACTTACGAGGAAGGTAGGTCTGCATCTGTGTCACGGGAATATTGCTGCATTTTTTTTCGTAGACATATTGTTAGTTTTTCGATCAAATAAACAGAAGTTTGAAAAATTTGACAAAATAATGAGGTAGCAGTTCTCAAACTATAACAATTGCTACGGTATGTAAAAATATATGTTAAAGTGAATTTCCATACCATTTTATGAAAATGTTATACATGTACCGTTTACGTAACAATTGCACGTGCGTGTATCAAAAATCAGTAGCGTTAACTAATTTGCGGTATTCATTTAAGTGGTGTTTTACAGCAATTGGGATCATTCAATTGAAACGAATTAACCATTACCGTTAACAACACGGCGCGGAATAATTCAGAATTCGTAAGCGGTGCACAGCGATTATTAAACACGCTTGTGAGGAGTATGTGAAAAATAATTAACGTTTTCATGAAATCTATAAATTCCGAGCATTCTGCTGTAACAGGAACAATTTTCATTCAATTATCGTTGATCACTTCTTAATTGATGCGTATACTATTTGTTATCGACACTTTCAGGTTAATTACTGCAAACACAAATGATCTATGATTTATCTTCGTAACTTGTGTTCACGTTATTCTGGCTCTTTTTAAAACTATACTTCAGTTATAACTACCGACATTATTTGTTGATTATAGTAGAACACTTCGTAATGATTAAGAATTCAATTTTTTAAAATATTGCAAATGACGCAGAAACCTTCTATTTTGCATAAAACTCCTCAGTCCGGTAACAAATGTGAAAAGAAAATTTGGTTCTGCCAAAATAGTTGAAGTCTTCGGAAAGGTTCGTCCAAGTTCGCCGTTTGCGGGTAAGTGCCAATAAGAGCAAGAAATTGAGGGATCGACCGGTGAAGAGAATGAAATGGCGTGAATAAGTCGGTGAGTTGGCCATTGAATGGCCGAGCGAAGAAAAGGGTAGAAAAGAACAAAGATGAAAGGTGGGTGGAAAGGAAGGGGGTGGCCAACAATCCCGACAGTTTTAGCTTTGAAATTCTCGTTAATGTCGTAAAAGCCTTATTTTCATTCGATAGAGACGACGCTATCGATCCGCGGTGCCACGCGAGAGAAACTAGGCTGCCGGCGTCCCTCCGGAGACTCACACGTAATTAACAAAACTCATTATAAACGTCGTACACACAGTGATATCCTCGGTTCGCCGCGGTGATTCCGTTCGTGTTCAAAATATCTAGACGTTCCAGTCGTAAAGATGCGTCCAGAATTAGTTCTGTGCGACGCACAGTGGGCAATTTCAACAAAATCGGATTCAAAATTAAGGAACTTTCGATAGGAATGAGGTAGAGCGATGAAAATTTTTTGAAATTAAAACTCCAACTTTGTAGAATATGGGAAAAATAGGGAGCTATTGCTTTTGTTCACTGTGCGACGTGCTCCCGCTGATCTCCTCGACTTTCTATAATTCCATGTATTTGGTATTAAATATATTTGCGAATTAATGCATCGATTCACCAAGCAACTATTCGCAATAACGTTCGCTTCTGTGTCTTCACGATAGTAAAGTATTGATCTAAGCCCAATCTTCGTGTCGGTGCTGTGACATATCGCGAATTATATTAATAAATGAATTATATCGATAAATTGAATTTCCTAGCTTCGAAGCTCCCGAGTTTCTCTGTTACTCCGAAGTCTACGTTTGTTTCACTCGAAGAGAAGAAACGTGATTTAGTGGATTTGGTAAATTCGATTTAATCCGGATTCGTTAACAACTGTCTTCGGAAGAGCGCCGTTTTTCAATTTAAGTGAAAATCTCTTTAGATGAAGCTCTTGTTGCTAAGCACATTGCGAAGCGGGTAATAAAATTGCTCTGGTTTAGTGGCAGTAGCGCCGCTTTATGTATCACATAAAAAAGAGATAGCTCCTCCGCAAAATCTAGTATAAAACCATACAATCAATAACAATTCGTGAAATAGTCTCTGATCGATTATTGACAAATAAATTTTGATGGATATTGAAGCGTTAATATTTTTTGTTTTTCTAATAAAAAACCATTTAAATTAAAAAAAAAACCGTACAACAAATTAAAAAAAAAACCGTTATTTAAAAATTCGAATGACGAATGGCGTACAGAGATTTGAGAAAGGAAATCTGGCCCCCTTTCCGGAAATTTTGGGACTGATGGAGGGGCCATTGCCGCCGATATAAAACGCCATAATTGACCACGAAGTTTAATTGCCTGGGGGAAAGTTTTTTTCCGGAAGACTGGAGATACAGAAGCGTTGTTCATCGGTTCGTCAATTTACGAGCTGTCGCGTTTAACGAGCTTTTTTTTACGCGCAAACGTTGTTTAACGATGGTTGCTTCACGATAGCGTATGGTATGTCGCTACACGATTGTTCGCTTTTTTTTAAAGGCCATCCCTTTTTATATTGTTGTTTTCGGAAGAGTGTGAAAGAGCATAACATTTCGTCGAATGGCGGCGATAACGCCGCCGCCGCTTGGTCAAAAAACGCTTTACGCTTGGCCGGTTGTCCAGCGAGTTACTTGCACGCGCAGGTCGAGTACGTGCCTTCGCCGCACAGAATCATTCATCAATCTTGCTGGTAGGGGGTGTAAGTGATTTTCCGCGCGTCATGATCGAAATTAGGACACCGTGGTCCATTCGAGGAGCCAGAACTCGGCGAGTCAACAGTACCGGTAACTTGAGCGAGAGAATTTCGCAGGGATCGGCCACGTCGACAAATTCACTATGGGGCAGCTGTCGTGTTTGAAAACGCCGTTGAAACAGGTGTCTCCGACCTGGGGAACCGTTGCAAGAAGGTCAGGTAGTTTGTAACGCGTGACTGACCGGTTCGTGGCACGAGCAGGTGTTTAATTACGTAAGGGAGGAAGAAATTCGCACGGGGTTACGGTGAACGTCTCACGTATTCACGAGTCTCGAGGATGTTCTTCGGGAGTACCTGGAATTCCTGAGCTTCGCGCGTTCGTCGAATTCTCGAGTGCACACACGATTCTGCAAATAGTTGTCGGGTACGCGAACATCACGAAAAGATATCAGGGAAATTTAACAGAATTTATGATTCGATCGTATTTCCATCGGAAGCGTTGTGCTCTTTATTTTATTTAATTTCTGCCGATCGCCGTTGTCCGCGAACGTGTGATCAATGCGGACGACGCACGATTAAACGGAAATCGAGATTTATCGCAGTTGTGCGTTCGTGATTGCACCTTTTCCCGCGCGAAATATCGCATTCTCGTCAAAAACTGCTAATCCGGATGATCCGTTTAATTGATCGAAAAACTCGTTATTTTTAATTAATTTTCCACGAGACCGGTTTCGCCGGGTATTGGCCGGCAAGGAAGTAACGAAAAATTTTCAATGCTTCTACTCGACAGTAAATTGGGTCAGAAGTCGGGAAACTCTCTTTCATTAATTCTTCCACGGGGAACAATTTCCCTAATGCTTGATAAAGGCTTCGTTTCTGTTCGATTCCTCGGTAGTGTACACTAGAGGGCTTTCATTGCTGATGATGTTTCAATTTTATCGTTCGAAACGATGCTATCAATGACTTGTTTCCGATTTGTTTTTTCCTACAGTGGCTAAAATCTTTTTTCATCATTTGAACACATTTGTTTCCCACTGAATTTCGCGACACTTTGGTAGCTCGTTCGGAATTGTGGAAAACGGTGCATTCGTGCAGTCATGAATAACGAAGATATTTATGCACAATCGCATGACTCTTTCAACGATAACATAAACATTCAGCGAAAATCGGTGGAAAACCGTGGCACATGTGCACAGCCAAACGATGGAACAATCCCTAGTTTATTCAAAATTTAAATCTTTATAATCTTCTCTGAACGCGAAAAATGATCTGTTCAAGCTGCTTTTGTAAACTCGTAAATACTTCACGTTTAACGGTAAAAAGCGTAGAGTCGTTCATATGAGAATGTACATGCATTAATTTCGGAAAGTTGGTTAACGACTCTTCGAGCACATCGAGGTATCTTATTATCGAAAATAGCGAAGTTTCATATGGTAGCCCACGTTATAAATTTCCTAACTTCTGTCGACTATGTTACGCGCTCGTATCGTAACTGTAATCGCTTCTTTGCGTGAATTTTTGAAAGTGCTTTAATGGAAGCTTGCGGGTATTGGAAAACCAAAATTTCTTGAATTTCTGCACGTTTAACGAATTTTCTCAAGATTAAAAAACGTTCGTACCACAATCTCCCTATTTTTCCCATATTCTGCAAAGTTTGAACTGTAATTTAAAAAAAGTTTCATCGCTCTACCTCATTCCTATCGAAAGTTCCTTGATTTTGAATCCGATTTTGTCGAAATTACCCACTGTGCGGCGTACACGTACAGTCTCTGAAGGCTTGACGAGCAAGACTGACATGTCAAGCCCGTCAGGGACTAGAAATGCTGTCACTATGTAGAACTACTCTGAACTGCAAGATTCTTAGATAAGACATGCGGTAAAATCCTGAGATCATTTTCTGGGACGGTCTTGGCGTCTCCAGCTTAAGTTGTAATACCTCATTAACTAGGATTTACAAGTTTTATTTCGATAGCAGAGGTATCCAGCCTAGCAGAGAAAACAAAAATCAAACAATCGATTGTACAAAGTTATTTTTAACGTTGCATGAATATGCTCGATTGTTTTCGCGTCAAACTGAAACAGAACAGTATGCCGAAAGAATAATGCAAACACGCCCGTACCCCTCAGTTGTCTGTCATCGAATGGCACACAAAAAAGTCCGTGAACTTTATTGCCATTTTTGCTCAATTTTTGGGTTGGAATAGTTCCAAATATTGATCTATTCCGTTTAGCGATACGGAATCAAAAAGGTATTGCCTTTGCGGCGAAATTCAACACTTTTAAAACTGCTGATATTCCTGAATTTTTTCAATTACACGATAAATATTTCTGTTTCTCAATTATACAGTGAAAGTTCCTAGTTCAGGAAGTATAGTATTAATATGCTTGGTCTGTAAATTTTAAAATTAATGAAAGTATTGTATAATGCTTTTCAAAATGTTGTTAGATTGTTCAGAATTGTTCATTTATCTACGGTACAAGCTGCGCATTAGAGGGAAAATTTATTTTTGATATTCTGAACTGAATTGGGACCTGTCAAGCGGGATATATGATATTGTACCCAGGAGTGTAAAAAATTATATACCATTAGTTATAAAAAATGGAGGTACGCTGACTTTTTCATCTGTACATATTGCAACGCACGAACAATTTGTTGTATTGCAGCGTACAAACTATTTTATTATTATCGCGCGCCTGTTTTTTAAAAGATAAGAAATTTGCGCTTTTATATTTGGCGTTCTTCGCTGTACGTGCAGTTTCGTTGATTTGCCATTGCCAATTCACTTCATAAAATTTCAAAAAGAGGATTCATGTTGTTGGTGTTCATACACCATGCGTGTTAAATAGTAATTTTGCATAATAATAATCGTTTGTGGCGGCTCGTGGTATTGGCTCATGCAAATAGTCTGTAATTCCATGTATATGCATATGATAAATGTTTAACCTGCCAAGGCTATTACAATTATTATAACGAATACTATCCACGTGTACACCTTCCATTGTAACGTGGCGATTATGCTTTGATTTATGGAAAGTGAAAAATATCGCACAAGGAGCAAGAAAATAGCACACGCATTTCAGTTCGTTCTTTTATCAAAAGATCGTTGAGATACAACAAAGAGAAATTACAAACCAGCTGTTCTTAATTTAGTGTATCGGATGATTCAAAATTGGATGAAAATTTTCAACAATTTTTATTGTCACATTTTCCAGGGCAACAGGTAATTCAAAATAATATTTATCGCATAGAGAATAAAGATGTAATCTAAAATAGTTAGTTGCATGCACTACTCCGACCGCATTCGAATCATAAAATAAAATATTTCATTAAAATATCGCAACCATAAAAGCCTGAGTTTTTCCAGTGGCGTTTTCCGCGTGACGTTAAACGATGGGCGCTTCCTTAGAAATGTGTAAAGATTAAAAAGAACCCGTTGCGAACTTGGACAGCAGCGGCCGGCTAAAAAGAGAAATTCTTTCAATTCCCGGGGGAAAAAGACTTTCTTAATTTCACCACGCTCCGCCACTTAGCAGAAATAGTCCTCTGCAATTTCCCGGGCGGCACGAGAACGCGCGCGACGCCACCCCTTTGAATGCATTTAGACGAGCGTAAAAACGTCAGCGTTTCGCCGCTTAATCCGGATAATAAATGATCTTAAAAATATCCGTCACGTCACCGTTTTAACGGGGAAATGGGTGGCAGGTGCGGTGGTTTGTGAACCGGGGTCGGGTTCGTTTCGCAAAACGAACAACGCGAACGGAAACCCGGGGACCCCGATTTACTTTGCCGCGCGCGCAAAACGGTTCATTTAGATATCAGCCGCAGGAATAATACAGATAAATGGTACGCCGTGCCATAAGCGTTTCATTCCCTCGTTTCGCGGATGGAATTCCAATAATTATTGAATCTTTCTTTTCTGTCGCTGCTGCGCCGTAGTCACGCGATTCAGAGAGCCGCGCAAATTAAAACGAGCCTCGAAACGGCCGATAGGAGACACGACCGAACGCGGACAAACGAGCGCGCGATCAAGTACTAGTCTGCTCAACAGATCGCCCTTTTTGCTATGGTTTAGAGCATACGTTACGCGTATACACTCCGCGACAAAAAGATAGCACATTACAGAGATAAATGGTATTTAGCTTTTCAAGTAGTACATTACGTTGTTTGTGACCTGTATACCGCGTAATAAGAATAACCAATTATTTCAATATGTTTTAAAAATATAAGAATATGCATAATCTCGATCTAAGTAAGCCGAACGGACCTATTGAAAGAATGATCGTGTTTGTAAGAATAGAATTTTTGTTACCTCCCCGAGCCTTACACGCGGCGACAAAAAGCGAACGTCGTTATTTATACAGATTTCAGTTTAATATTTTAGAAGCGTATTCCGATAAGATCATAGTTTAAACTCATGAAAAACAGAAGCGATCTTCTCAAGCTGCGACAGTGTTGTTTCCCCTTAAGGAGGGGGATGAAGCAACCCTCTGTGGGTGGATGATAGCGCCACAGCCTTGCGGACTCTCTCCCAAAGTTTCGCTTTTCAAGAAATAAATTTATGAAGCGGCGATGGTCATTGGATTTTCTGAAACTTTCTGCGCGCCGCAAATTTCGACGCCAAATGTCGGAAATGTGTATTCTTAAACTATATCCGCCCCGAAGCAACAACCGGCAACTGAAACTACTTGCGGATGTCTCATGATTCTGGAAGAATCGCCACTTGTTGCCGAATATTGCACCAAGTTTGCGCAATAGAAAAGAAGAATAAAAATTAATATATTTACAGGTTATTGGCACTAGGTTTACGGAGCATTAAAAGTGAATATTTTACATGACTTTCTAAAAATAAGAAGAATCCCGTAAACCTATTGTTAAAATAGGGAATTCAATAGGTGTTCTACAATTTTTTTTTAGATGGCGACACTTCGGTCCTGAAGTTTGTACAAATATGGAGACATTACTGTACGGATATGTTAGAAACTAGGTGTTTCCGGTCCCAAGGTTCTGGGGTAAGTGGCGTGGGGTTCATCAGAGTCCTCTTACCAAAAGGCACAGCCTTCCCCACTTCGTGGCCAGATCCTTTAGGACAAAGAGTCCCTTGTCTTTGGCAACACGACGTCGGGTCGCTTGTCTTTTCTAAACATTCTCACCTTCGATAAACAGTCAATACTTAGACAATCGATAGCTATGAGACCGAAATCGGTCATTCACGGGCTACAGACATTATAAAGCCCTGCCATAAATCTGTCAAGGAATAAACATCCCTTCGGCCATTCCCACCAAAAGCTCTCGTTAAAAATACGTTGACGCTAACAGATACATATTCAAGTTGGCAGCTCGCGAGGAGGGTTTCAAGCTGACAAAGTCCATCAGGGCCATTGTGACCGTCGGCACAATATATGCGAGCTGACTGGAGTGCCCGGCAGCAGTTGTAACCAGCGAGAGGTTCTTTTAAGAGGCCGCCTGCTATTTAAGGTCTTAGCCTCCTTTGATTACTGGCGCGTACCTCGTTATCTTTGAGAAGGCAGGCCACGCCGTACTCATTATGCAACGTCGCTCTTCATCCGGCGCTGGAAAGCGGTGGGAGAAGGGGTGGAAATGTTTCGGCGCTAGCACAGCGAATTCGGTTTGTCGAGAGACGAGAGAGGGGCGGGGAAAGAGAGAAAGAGAGAGAGGGAGAGAGAGAGAGAGAGAGAGAGAGAGAGAGAGAGAGAGAGAGAGAGAGAGAGAGAGAGGAGAGGGCAAGCCTCGAAGCAAATCTCGATGCCCCGAGTTCTTCTTTTTTACTCGGCTTTCTTTCGACGTACAAAGCTTTGTTTTATCACGCAGAACGAGGAGAGCTGGGGATGATGGCCGCTGGATCAAAGATTCGAACCCCGAAACGATTCGTCCGGTGACATTGTTATTTTAGGGTTGTCAGGAATAATAAGTGGCACTTTTCTCTCTTTGTTTTTTAGTTCCACGGTATTTGAATGGAAACATACAGCTCCGTATAAGAGAAGATTTGTAACCACCAGAAGATATCTCTGCCACCCTCTCTCAAATAAGGTGGGTTTTATCCCAAATATTTTTTGGAGTGAGATACCTTTTAGCAAATGAGTATACTTGAATGCATGCTTGAATACCAAGAGTGGCAAGAGGACTTTTGATGTCAGGAGTGGTAAGAAACCTTTTGATCTCAAGAGGTGGACGTAATTTACATTTCCTTAATTTATCAATCAAAATTTTTCTGCTGGAGTCAAATCATACCATATCGTATCATTCCTCAGAAATAAATGGTACATAAATGTAATATACGCTTTTTACTGTTTCATTAATGGGGGATTTTAAATTGCAAATTTTTTTTTTAATTTCATAGTCAAAACGTGTTAAAAAAGTACATTTAGGAGCAGTTATTATATTTTTAGTTACAGTTTGTTGATGTTACAAACTCCACCATAAAAATAAAAAAAGTCGGACACCGTTTTTATGAAGTTTAGAAAAATTTATTTCGTTTTTCAAACGTGTTTATTGCACGGTATATTCGTTGAACCATGTTTTCTGCAACGATATTGTGTGCAAAAGTGTAGTGAATGTTTTTTTGCCAAAACTCCAACGGTACGATTTTGAGTATATTGCATGGCGGACAATTCCGAGTTTGAATTATTGTAGCGTCGGTGAGGTAGTACTTTTCATACAAAAAGCAATGAAACGCCAATAAAAAGTCATGCTATTTTATGCATGGCGTGAAATTAGCACAGGTAATCCAGTATTGTTAACCAACTTGGTTAATTCGTGTTTACCTTTTTTCTAACTAGTTTTTAATGAGTACGGATCCGCATATAGTATTTAGTATTTAATATTTATACAGTATCATTTATAATTTAATATAACATAATATTCTCATACGTACGCGCCACAGGACTCCTACTACAGGAAATAGAATCGTGTCTACCTTCGTTTGTTTCAAATTAGTGTACATAGCAGCGAATTTGCATGATGATTCGCAATCTAGTTATTACTGAAGAAGTGCGTGTTGTGCAGTGATTATAAAAGTGATGTTGTAACAACTGCAATCTCGAATCTCGAATCTCACTTTCTAGAAATGGTATTTTCATAGTTATTACTTCGTTAGAGCGTACCTGTGCGTTCTCCTTCCATTAACTCCAATCGTAATTCAAAAGTTCTTGTTAAACATTTTGTAACACTTGCTGTTCCAGAACCGAAAGCAAATACGGTATAGAACAAACTTTAATCGAGTTTTTCCATACTATCAAACTGCATTGGAAGGACCAACAAATTGAGATGAAATGGAAATATTCAATTTCGTTCTCCTGTATTCAAAGTAATATGGTTAAAAATTAGTTTACTCCTTGCCAGTTTATTCCAATTCGTTTCGATCAAAAAATTTATATTTTGCATAAAAATCCGCAGTCTATTTGTTACAAAATACGAGAAATTCGGTTTAAAGAACGCCGAATATGTAGTTACTACACGAACTTGTTAGGATAGAATATTTAGAGTGTTGTAGCATCACGACCCAGAAACCTTGAAACGCGGTCATCTTGTACAACCACTACCCTTGTTGAATATCTACTTTAGCTTGACCCGAAATCCAGGGGGTTGCTATTGGTTATCGGAGATCCCGAACAATCACGTTTTCAATATACATATTATCCAGCGAGTATAAAGAGAAAGTTAATAAAAGCATCTCGAGTCGACATCGATTTACAAATATCGACCCTGTTCTGAACATCGAGATTCCCAAACTGAGAGCCGGCAAGCACGACGCAGTGTATAAACTACACTCTGTTCTTTTCATTTTGTTCTCGGCATTCAGGCTACTGGCAATATCGAATCGTTGCCAGTTTCAATAATATCAAGCATTTTAAAGGAACAAAGGAGAACTACAGCTGCGTTTGACTGTTTAATCGCCTCTTTCATACAAAAACATTCGATTTCAGTAAAAATACTATGAATAGGAGATTCGGTAAAAATTGTCAAGAATTGCGAAAATGGTTTACCCGTCGATGATCATGCTTCAGTCTTTAATTATCGAATAAAAATAAATATTCTATCGATTTAGCATTATCGTTTTAGTAAATTTGTATATTTAAATTTCTGCCTCTGTGAAAAATACAAGAGGCCAATGAAAGCCACTAACGACATTTTCACTCGAGTTTAGTCATACGGAATCTTTCAACCTGCTAAACAAATTACTCTTTTCTCTAACATAACTTTTGAGAATTCCTTGAGATCTTCAAGATTTTACCTTTTTCAACGTGTTGCTTCAAAAATAATAAAACATCCAATTCAAAGTTGTTGGTTGAACAGAATCGCGAAATTCTCAGAAAGATTCATTTCGATGGACGTTTAAATTTTCTCGGATATTTAAATCTCTTTCACCGGCGTCCATCGAAAATGTATTTTCAAGCATCGGTCGTCCTCGTCTCGATACAGACTCGATTCAATTCGAGCACCCCTTCAGCTCGGATGTAAATGACAGGGAATATAAATGACATTTATCCTTTGTTCGCCGAGAAAATGATAGTTCGTCCTCTGTGCATGCCCCCGCGAAAATGACGAAACGAAATCGTGCGACTTATCCCATCACAGAGGGATATCCCTGCGGTTCGCCAGGATTTCCGGTTTGCTCTGTCGCAGACGTCGTTAATGCTCGGGCACGCGATAAAGCCTGCGGGGATATTCCGTTGAAAACCCTTCGCATTTTTTCCCTTGCGTTTCTCTCAGTTCCCTTCGCTCCGCTCCGCTTCTCTTTTCACGTCCCTTCTCCCCGGATCATCGTCGATTTCACCTGGCCCCATTCTACTCTATTACATTTCCCTCTTCCCTCAAATCGAGCTTTCTTATCACGTTTCGCCTGGCTCCGTGATCATCGAAAACTTTCAAGCTGCGCCCCTCCCTCCCCAAGCTGTCATATCATTGTTTGCCGAACGATTATCGATACACGTTCGAAAACCGGTCCCCGTTGCATCGACGAAATCGAATCGGATCGACGATCGTCCTGATACCGGGGGGCGGGGGCATTGAAACTGTTAGAAAATTGATTTCGGTTGTGAGGAACCTCTACTGCGAACAACTGTTATGGAGGTCCGAAATTGCCGACTGTTATCTGTTTCGGTTACCGGTAATCCTTATGTCGATGCCTAAAATTTTCTGTGACGTTCCATAGAACGCTATAGACGCTATAACGTCGTAATCGTTAGACTTCATGGTTCTGGCACACCCTTTTACAAACGAATAGCTTTCTCAAAATTGGTTCGCACGATTCGAGCCTTTTCGAGATGATAGAAGAATTCATTCACAAGATAATCTGTGAACAAAATTATTTACGAACATCCGTTCGCTGAAATTGCAGCTAATTTGAAATATGAATACGTAAATGTAAAAAAACGTTTTCTCTTATCCCCGCGTTAAAAACATTTCGACAGAGTCCGAGTGCTCACGAAAATTTATATTTTTATCTCTTGACTCCTACAATAAAATATTAAACAGGGATTTTTTACTCCTATGAATACTTTATGAGGCCAGAGAAGAGATAAATTCTGTGTTATTAAATTAAACAAAATGTCATAATTTCCTACCTCCAACGTTTACAACTGTGTTATACTCGGAATATGGTACTTTAATATTTTTCCGTATATTTATGTTTTATTTGAATATACCTTTGCTGTTCCCAGAATTTCTAATGAAAATGTAGTGTTTCTGCTTTGAAATTTCCAAAGAAATCCATATTTTTCTTTTTATGAAATCTGTCTCGTTTCTGTCAATATTTCAATTAATTTTATCTGGAGATCAACCGACACATTGATACTGTTGCGCATCGTGCGGCGGTTCACTTTTCAAATGTACGCTATTCGTGTTGCGGATCAACGGTTACCACCGACCAGGCTTTTTAATTGGTCAGCTAGCAATTAAAAAATTCAGAATAGGAAGCACCGGATTGAGCTCCGCTTCCATCCCTACAAATGTTAGAGTGCACCGTAATCTCTAACGTTGTTTTAATCGTTCAGCTGACCAATTGAAATTTCTGTACCACAAACGCGAACGTGTATTCTGCGCATATAATAGTTAAATCTACAGTTTCTCATAGAATTGAGCTTGTCCTTGTCAGCCTTGTCCTGCGACATACTACACCGAGGCATGTCTCGATAATAGACATGGTCAGTAAAGAACATTGTCGGCCAGGTGGAAAACTATAACGTCACATTTATAAGCTCGTGCCTTGGAAGGGCGAACGGAGTTGTAAGACAACGTCGAGGAGCTTTAAACAGCAAAGATACCAAAGTTCACCATTATCGGAACGGAGAGAAGTGCATTGGAACGTGAGAAAGATAATTCGATTCGTAGGAAGAGTTGCCATTACAGCAATGTTCAGATATACGAGAAAAAGATGTTCACGATATCAACGAAAGTTGAAGTGGAGAAAAGTTGATTTGGATCAAAGTTCATTTCGAGAAATGTATCGTAGTATCACAGTTATTCGTGCTAACCTTGCCAGGCGTAGATTTATAGTTTATGGTAGTTTTAGTGTAGTTTTAGTGGTTTACCTAAAGCACGTATTTTTAGGGACCGAGCGTGGGGCCTGAAAGGGTTGTAAAAGTGAAAGCGTTTGGGCCATTTGGCGAATGTCGGGGGTGTGCAGGAAAGGTCGGTGGGAGCGGAAGGACTCATCGAAAAATGCGATGATGCTCAGAGTTGTAGAGTGGACGCCGAAGCGAGCGGAGCGTGTGCTAACGAGCACAAGTTGTAACTGCTTTGTCTTTTTCTTTAACGCGTGTAATATTAGTTCGAATAAATTATTTCAGTTCCCAACCGATGAAAAATTTAATCCTACAGTATAGTTTTCAAAATATCGAAAATAAATGAAGCAGCAGAATACCCGGTTAAGCTGTTCGCCTCCGAGGCCGTTCTCGAGCTTAATACATCATAAACAAGATTCCTCGTTAACGTTGCCAAGCATCCCATCCAGCCAGGTACGCAACCTTTGCGGCATAAATGAAACGCCTAATTCGCCGTAGAAGTTCCGAGTCCGCTTACCTGAATAAACAGAGACAAGTCGTCGCCTAACAGCATGTCCCTGCAGACGTCTTTGGCGGTGGTATCCAGAGTAAGATAGACGAGGCTGCTTTCAATTCCCGTGTGGATTCTGACCCAGCCGCTTCCGGTGCCGACATCCACACCGACTCCGGAGTCCCAGGAGGAATTAAAGGTCTCTTGGAGCCTGGGTACCTTCGAGCATCCCGAATTCGACAAAGGACTATCGATTTCGATGGAATCGCTGCTGAAACTGTCGATCTTCTTGTCGTCGCGGGGCTCCTCGATCCTGGCCTCTCCGCCATCCGGTTTTTCGTTATCGAACCTGTCGATGGTCTCGTCCAGATTCTCCAGAATCTCGTGCTCCAAGGCTTCCTGATCGATCGCCTCGCTCCTGTCCCCCTCCAAGGACCCGCGAACGACGTCCTTCCGATCGATCCCGGTCGCGTCGCGTGTTTCTCTTTCTTGGGGATTGCCCGGCTCCTCGCGATCCTCCTCGTTCGCGTCATCGATTTTCGCTCGGTTAGAACGATCGGTATAGCTCTCCGGGTACAATCTCGAGCTCCCCAGACGATCGGTGTCGTCGCTGATCGCCGGGTCTACGCGCCTCGCCGCGAAATCGTTCGTATAGAAGACCGAGCTGCTCCGGGCCAGCTGCGACTCCTCTCCCTGGTTGTTGGTTGATCGCGCGCAGTATTCGCTCCTCGTGGCCGCTCGTCGAGCTTTATCGTCCTCGGCACCGTGGAATCCGGGCTTCGCCGCCATGATGAAGTTCTCGTTATCGCAGGGGATCCTGGATCTCGACAGCGTCCTCGATCGTTTCTTGTCCGCCGAGTCTGGCCTGTCCTTGCCGGCGCCTGTCAGCTTCTCGCAGTGATCCTTGGAGAAGGTGAATTTATTGACGTCGAATCTCCTCTGCATCGGAGCATCCTCGCCTCTTTCGACCAAGCACTCCGGTTTCGTTCGGTTCTTGCGCTTGACCTCGGCGTACAGCCGATCCTCCTTTCGTTCTTTCGCATCCGCGGAGGGAACGCGAACTCTGTCTCTCGATAGACCGGCTTCCGGGATCTCCTTCGAGCGACTACGTTTCGATTTCTGTTGGAATCTCTCGTAGTTCGCCAGGATCTTCTGATTCAATTCGTGAATCAGCTCCAGCCGCTTCGAGATCGAGTCGTTCGTCTTATCGGGTTTCTTCCTACCCCATTTGCTATTCAGCCCGTCGTCCTCCTCGTTCTTCGTCGATTTCGGGGCTTTCGTCGAGCCCGAGGAGCGCCGCTGCTTAGACTTCCTCGACGCCGAAGAACCCTCGCCGGGAATCCCGATCTCGTACTTGGAGTCGCTTTTAATCACGTTCCCCTCGTCGGCCAATCTGCCGACCACGTCGACGTCGATCGACCAGGAGCCGCGACGCTTCTTGTCGACGTCCTGATGAAAACCGGACACGTTCATCAGCTCGAGACTGGCCCCCCGGCTGTTTCTGTTCTCGCGACGATCGCCACCGTTATCGTTGATCGTCGATGGCTGTCTGCCATCGATCTCCGGCTTCTTGCGATTCTCGCTGAACTCGATGCCCTTCCTGGCATCCGGACGAACGGCCAGACCCGGGCTCGAACCGCTGCTCAGGCTGATTCTTTCGTTCAATTCCCAATTGATTACCGGCCGCCCCTTTGTATCGGCCACGTTCCTGCTCACTATGGGACACAGACCCAGCTTCTGATTGAGATCTTGCCGGGGAATCGCTTGGCCAGCTGTGTTTGCACTCGGGCGCACCTTCAAACCCCTGGTCGAAGACAATCTACGAGATCTTCTCAGTTTGCCGGCCGTGTTGGACATCGCCTCACCGGGGGATCCGCTCGCGATCACCATCCTGATTGCGGACCGTTCCTCAGATCTGCTGGACTTGCTTCTTTCCACCGCTCAAGGACGTCTTTTATGATCATTGTTTGCACATGGGATCTTGTTTTATCGGCCGGCCGTGTTTAAAAGGCTCCGAAGCGAGGGTTTCGACGACTTTACCGGCTCGGGAGATCCGTCGGTGATGCGGTGTTCGATTCTTGTGTTTTATCTGGAAGAATCGAGCAAACGAGTTAGAAGAAAAGACAATTAGACTCCGGATATTTGTGTAAGGACTAGATATTTACGTCGGTGAATCTTTTTCGAAGTGTACCCAGGTCTGAATCGGTTAAAAAGATTGAAATAATCGATCTTGTGAAAGAAAAAGTTTAAAGTGCCTAGAGTCGACATAGAATATTGTAGGTTTCGGTTCTGTAGGTAGAAAAAGAAACGCGTGTCCCTCGAGTTGATATAAATCTTGCGGATGCAGCGATACACGACACGAACTGTTTCCAACCGGTACGCGACGGTCTGTCGATGGATAAATAGAAAGCAAGATACGTGCTTTGAACGTGCAAACTTGACGCGTTCCTTCTTTCTCAAGCTGTTGTTCACCATCGGTTATTCTTCTCAGATATGTGGGACATTAAGCTTTAAGACGTGTAAGCTTCTCAAAGATATATATCTCGTTAATTCGTTTACGAATTCAAGAGTTTGAAATCGTTAACGTGGGATATACAGGATGTTCCAAAAATGTTGTAGTTGTATCTTTTGAATAGTAGAATAATTGTTTAATTGCTTCCAAGCAGTTCCTACTAGTGCAGAAACTGTAGATCGTACCGAATTCCAATCTGTCATCTTTAATTTCGTAAGATTTGTATAAACACTTTGGATGCGTAAATAAATCATATTTAAAGATTCGATTCAGGTTCTCCGAAAACGTTCTAGCCCATATTACAATAGCATTACGTGAAGTCTTCCGGGCAATGAAGAAATAGCAATGCTAATTTCTGTTCGTTGAAAAGGAACGCAGGTCATTTAATTAGTTTTAGCCACTAAACGATGCTCGTAAATCTTCTTATTCAAATCCTTTAATGCTATTAAATTTGCGGATACGTAGCCGACGTTTCTGCTACGACAAATACGAAAGCACGGGCACGATAATTCCCGGGCCGGCACATTTGCGCGTGTTTACAGAGCGACCGCAATATCATTTCAAATATTATCGAACAAATATTCTCTCCGGGCGCGGGCGGTGTTCTAACACGCGCGCAATTTACTGTCAACCTATCGCTGACAACATCGACAATTCCGCCGTAATCTTCGATAGTCGTTCTAATTCGGAACGAGTCGCCAATATAATATAAAGCACATCGAGCGGAAACTACTAAAAACAGACGAGGCGATATTTTCCCGAATGCCTTCGGGAATCGATCGACGAAAATATTTTCTGTCCGATAACAGTAAAAAGTTTAAACGGTCATCTGAATAATCGCTCGGGGAAAATGTACTGGGTTTGCACGAGCAGCCGAGAAGTTTTATCGTTTCATCGGGCAAAAGCTTTAAAACCAAACTTTCCTTTTAAATAAATTACGATCAAATTGCGCATCGATCGTTTTGTTCGATCATAATTCGCCATCTTTCGGTGTACTCATCTATTCGCGACTATATAGCGCGAATCTTTATGCGACATAAAATTTGTCCAAATTGATTGTAAGCAACAAAAATCACATAAAAACACAATACTTTTTCTTCTAATAGTTTCTATTCATTTTTGAAAGTCGAATGGTAATCGATCGCCGAACTCCGATTGTAGTTTATATCGTACTTTCCTGTTGCAAGGACACGAGTCATTCGCATATGTGGACCGAAGACACTTGACATAAATATCGACTAACACTTACTTCTTCCGTCCTCGATAAAACAAAGGAATGCAATCTTCCCGCCGGTGCTCTTCCAGTAACAAAGGCCCTTGAAACGCACTTTGTTCCACTTTCACGGCTATCAAGGATGCTTCAAAAATTTCTCTCTCTCTCCCTCCTTCGCTATTGAATCCTTAGTCGACGCTAATCGAGTCTAAAGTCGCGATAGAATCACACTGCGACACCCGTCGAGAATATTACATCTCGAATTGTTATCGAATTCACGGGAACGGGCTCACACGTGCTGCAAATCACAAACATTAAATATCAATCTTCATCAGCCCGTGCATCCTTTTTGCAACTCGGCGGCGAGAACTAATGGGCGTTTGAGAGGCCTCGAGCACATCCGACGATTTTACAAAAAATCCTCTAAATACCGGACGGAATTTCAGATCTTTTTATTTCGGGAATTGGTGAATGCCCGAAGCTGTAAAACGATATTATGGAATTCACTGAAATATGTATCCGACAGAGATGCGAAAGGTTCAGCGTTGACAAAATTTTCATTTCACTTTCAGAATGCTGAACAAAAGGCACATTCGTGTATGGCTATGTTTTCTACGCAACGATCCGGAAAAATCTCTGCATTCCGTCTACCGCTGTCGCGCGTCTTAAAGCCACTCCAAGTTGGCACAACGGAAATTGGAGGGTCGAGCAATTAAATCCTAATCGTCGGAACTTTTTTCCCAGAACGACTCGCGTAACACTCGAACACTGGAACTATGTCACCGCTTGCCATGCAATCGCTATTAGACCAAAGTCCGCCAAGGTGAAAGAAAGGAGTTCACCGGCACGATTGCGGAATTCTCGACTGCTTTATCGCGAGAAGAGATTCTTATCAGTGGGGATGGGATCTAGTTTCATACTTACTTTTCAAGTAAGTGTACGGTAAATATATAAAGAATCGTTTAAAAGGACAATCCACTTACGACCACGAAAGCTACACGCGTAAAACTTTCGTTGAACAATTTTTTGATCACATTGTACGAGGGTCTCTCGAACGTAACACAGAGAAAAGCAAAAAGGAGCACTTCCATGCTACTTTCACCGAAAACAAATCGCACGGTTGCACAGAACAGAACAATCCTGGTGAAAGTCGAAACAAAAGCTTCATCTCGAATGGGTCAAGGTCATAGTCGAAAGCGCCATCAGCTCCAAGTATTCGTGAAGAGAGTTCGCGAATCGAAGAGGCTCGAGTCTAGTCGCGAGTTTTCGAAGCCACACCGTCGAATCAACTGGCGAACGAATACACTTTATTCCATCTGTATCTGGCACTGACTACTGGCACCGACTATTGGCACTGACTGTGTTTACACCCGAAAACTAGCGACGCACGATGCTAGTCGGAACTCGCGCGCGTTTCGAGAGATCGCGAACACTGACCCGGCTTCGGGATCGTCGCGTACCAGCCGACATCATGAATATATCGTCCGGCCACCTGTCTGTCTCTCTACCTGTTGACCAGGCCGTACGAGCGTCGTACACGCCTCGTGAATTGAACGGAGACAGCTGTAGGGACAATGAAACTCTGGGCGAGGAGAGGGGAGCAAACGGATGAAGAGGGAGGACGATGAATTAAGGGAGTAGGAGATGAAAAAAGAAGCGGATAGGAGGGGGGAGAAACTCCGAAAGTATAGGGGAAGGGGTTAGAGCGATGGCGATAGGGATGAAGGGTAGAAGGGAGGAAGGGAGGAAGGGACGAGCACCGGTGAAATGGGATAGCGTCTCTTTTCCACGTGCTCGTTTCACGTGGGCATCGTGGGACGGTGCAAGAGGAGGACGAAAGGGAAAGGTTCTCTCTCTCTCTCTCTCTCTCTCTCTCTCTCTCTCCCTCTACAGCTGTCGACCGTCTCGTCGGGGGAACCATTGCAGGAGAATCGTGCACTTCCGCCCTCTAATACGCTCTTCTTTCCGTCCCGATGCCTCGGATTAATTTCGGCCGCGTTTCGCGTGCTTCATTTCGCATTTTTGCGAAGCGAACGGTCGCTTTTAACCCTTCGCACTCTGGTCTATTTTCATTCTAAAACTAAATTCTTCTTCTCGAAGCTACTTTAACGTCGACCAATACACCCAGTGGAACTGAAATTTTTCTTTTTCAGTAGGACTTTGAAATTATGATTTTTTTTCATTTTATAATATACAAACAAATTTAATACTGTAATCAATATTTTTAATGACGCCTCAGAGTCACCACTCGAGTGCAAAGGGTTGAAACGATGTACAGTAGACCTTTTTCAAAGGAAACAGGTATCCGCCAGCTAATAAAACTGTTATTCCAAACTGCAAACACTCGAGTCCTATTTTGAAATTCAGATAAGATATTTGACCCCTTCATAGCTGTTTGCCCAGCGTTAAGCTGTTATTAGTGTCCTCCGTCGCTGTTCTAATTCGAAAGAATAATGAATGTGTACGCACGAAGGAGCGTAATTGCAGAAATTGGAAGACAATTACCGAAGTGGAGAAATCCCAGGTAAACGTCCAGCTTAATTCAAGGATATAAACGTCGATAACTATGACGAACAAACGGTACGTTCCAAGGACGTTCAATTTCTTAAGACCACTTCGTTCTCTACTTTTGCTCTCTCGAACTTAAATTACAGATCCTTGAAAACGGAGCCCCGCCTGCTACGCCTTGGCACTCAACCAAATAAAACGATATCGATCCGAGAATTTTCTATTCCGACCATAATCATCCGCCGTCTTTCCCTTCGTCGTCCGGTTTTAATGAAATCTAAACAAAACACCAACGTTTTAACGCTGATTGTAGCTCGTTGAATCAACCGGGGGGATCGGTTTTAACGATCGAAAACTTTTTCGTTTTCCTTTTTCCGTTTTAAATATTCGCTTGATCAGCGGGTTCAATGTTTCGACTAATTAAAGTAAACCGAAACCCGCGCGCGAATTAAATCGAAAGTCATCCTCGCAGCTAACCCACATTTTCAGTTTACTTTCTCTTACATTCCTATTAAGCGTACCATAGAACAATTTTCACGCGAGGAACACTCAGCCGAGTTTATTCGTACCAACCGCACCGGCGCACACATGTTCTACAAAGTTTCAGTTTTAATTTAAGAAAAATGTCATCGCTCTACCTCATTCCTATCGAAAGTTCCTTGATTTTGAATCCGATTTTGTCCAAATTGCCTACTGTGCGGCACCGCTACAAACATTGCACTCTTTTTTTTTCTCGCGATCGATGGATCTGATAAGTGTATGCATGTAATATATTGTTTCGATGGAAAGTAAAAGAAACTCTCACAGAATTAAATGATTTTTTTCTCCGTTACCGGAAGCGAAGATGACCGGTAATCGAGAGTAACTTAAAAGGCTTCGGAGCAGAAAACTTCTGAAAGTCTTAAATTACCATGTATTTTTCAGAAATCCACAATTCACCTGCCTTCTTGAAGATGTATTCAAACCGCCACGGTTGCTCGACTTTTCCCACGCGTTCCGTCTACCGAGTCCATATGCGTGACCAACTTTTCAGGAAGCGGGCGAAGGTGTGTCGTGCCGTGCTGTGGTCACACACGGAACTATGCGGCTCACCGAAAAGGTTGCTCCGGGGCGTGTAATCATTTCCATGTGGACTGGCATTATTAACCTATCGACGATAAAGGATGTTCGTTTCGCTTCGTTCCTTTCACGAACAAATAATAGCTCTGTAGTAAAAGATCGAAAAACAGTTATCTTCCGTTTTTCATACCAAACTCACCGGCGTCGGTCGAATGGCCGATTTCAGATTGATTATTTCAATATTGTTGTAATTGCCAAGACTTGTCTCGGTCCTTCTAATTGCTACCCAGACACAACTCGGAGATCCCTGCCGATTCTAATGGATTTCGGGTTTACAGAGACGATGAGAGTTGGACTGGGAGCCGCGTAAAGGCTTGCGACACGCGAGGAAACTTGCGTCTCTGTAATGTGTACAGGATTTCGAGAGACGGAAGAGGGTGGGTATGGTCGTCGTCGGTGACGAGTTAATACCGACCCCTTCGAAACTTGTTGCACGATGCTGTTGTGTCCTTCTCCTCCGTCTTCTTCTTCTTCTCTCTCTCTCTCCCTCTTTCTCTCTCTGTGTATGTGTGGATACGATTCCGTGGGATCGCATGGGAAATGGGTGGATCGGTTGTTGAGCAGGGGCGGGCCATGAATGCAAAGCGGCGAATTCTGCTCGCAGGAAACGGCGTTGATACGGGTCCGTCGCAGCCGGGGCCGAGGAGCCGAGGGTCCGAGGGTCCTCAATGAGACCGTTGAAATTTCGACGGAGTTTGCCTGGAATCGGATCGAAAGCTGCGGGATTGCCGGACTGATTGAAGGGGCGATGCAATGCGGTTTCTGAGACGTGCAGCTTTGCCCGCTCCGGTTCACGCCTAGACGTGTTCTTGCGGACGGGCGAAAGCTTAACGCTCGGTGTCAGGTCCGCTTCAAATTGCTCCGAAACGAGCTATTCACCGTGTGGCTGGCCCATTCACTGGAGTTGCAACCAGGTGTCTAATAACCAGCCGATGAGTTTCAAACTGATTTCGTTGCTCGTTCGAAAGAAATTCCGGATGCTGCCAGCTCTAAGGAGTTTCCGATCCTTGTTGCGTGGCCCGATATTTACGATGATTATGGTCAAGTCACCATTGTTATCCCAATTTTACTCGTCTTTTGTTAGGCATTCGTGGTGGTGTAATCGATTAAAATTTCAATAAAAAATTTTATTTTTGTTGATATGTAAAATAAGATCTAATTGGATTGTTTGATGTCAATTAAACGGGATTAGATTTGGTCAAATATTGACGGTTAGTCAAATATTCGCATGAAAACTGCGCTAGATGCACTCAGCTACGCAGGAAACGAATTAGTAATGAATGGTTTAACCACAAAGATTATACTTCCCGCCATGAAATCCGATTCTATTAGTAAACCGGCGTGAATCTGAGGCTTTCAGGTTCGCTCACTCGTTATAATTACCCCGCGTTTTCCCAGCAATCTTCTTATACGTGTGTGCTCGATTAGGCTCGTTAAATGATTAAACGAAAGGGAGGTTTTACTCAAAATATTATCCTGATTCTCCTAGAAAATTATACTCGATCTTGTTATATCGGCAAAAAGTGAACATTCTTCATCATAACTGTTGCAATAAATTCGGTAAACAGTTTCGTGATTATCCCGAACATTTACAAAACTTCCACTAATATCTGGACACGTTTTAGAAGACTGAGAGCAATTCTTAGATGCGAAGTTGAACGGAACAATTTGGCCCCAGCAAACACCTATGTCCGAATGCCTTAGGATTGGGCGTGTATACGGGTGACGGTGGGAGTCAAAGCGTTGTCCAAATTTTGGCACCGAGCGGGAGATTACGTAGTTGACCGTTTAGCCCGCGGCCGCAATCATCTGGGCTATCCGAAAAGGGAGCTCTCGGGTTCCCGAAAACCGAGCGACCAATAGGACCTGAAGGAGCGGCGGGGGTGGCGAACAAATTGCCGCGAAAGGAGAAACGAGGCCGGAAGTGACACGATCGTTGTCAAACCCATTGTCTCGGCTTTAGCGGATGCAGTCGAACGTCGGGGCCAGGCCATTTAGGCTGATCCGCTTTAATTGGCTTCGTTTGTAATTACGGTGGAAGTGGCCTTGCGACGGGGCAGCACTGTCGGGAACAATAAGAAGATGGGAAAGGCGGGGGTGGGCTCTGGCTGCGCGACTCGAAATACCTCGAATACTGCACGTTGACGTGGATTGCGGCCTGAAGAGATCGTGGAAGTGGGTTAGAGGAGTGCAGCCATTGTCAGAGGGTCCTTCCAGCCCGGAAAGCCCCGGTAGAAGTTCGCTGGTTGAAACAAAAGCCCCGGACCCTCGTTTCACTCTTTCTTTTATCGTAGTTGGGTATTCGATGCCCGATCAGCGCCCGCGCCACCGCCACAGTTGAAACATTAACCCCTTGCGGCTCCGGCGCCAGCGAGATCATCTCGACCCTATATTTTATTTATCGAGCAAACGGCATATAAATCGCGGTGTTTCATCGTTACGCGATAACCGCGTTTCCCTCGACGCTAAATACAGCAGAACCTCCGTTATACCACCTAATTCAGAGACAAAGATTTTATTTCCATAATAGAACGAACCTGTTTCGTCGTAAAAACCCTCTGCGAAGGGACATCTGTACAACCGTGAAGGTCAACTATAATGACCCTGACCGGCATAAAAAACCTAGCATAATTTAGCGTAGTGGAAAATCCGAGTAAAACTCATCAGCACATGCTGAACTGTAAACCATTCTAGTACCTAGATTTATAGTTTTATAGCCGTAGCCGCGTTCTACTCCCACTCTTCCTAATTTTCCACCACTTTCAACACCTTCCAAAAACACCTCCTTCCACCAATCATAGACAACTTCCTAAAACCGCACCCACATCCGAGCTTTCCTAATTCCCATACGATTGTAACCGATTCAGAACTGCTTCAAAAACCGAACTGTTAAAAACACACCGAAATTCTAACAGCAAGCCGAGTCTAGTCACATCGCAATAAAGACCAGTTCTCCGGAGATTGACTCTACATTCATTCGCCGTTAACCATTAGCAAGTCGCGATACGATTTCTCCCAATTCCGGGATCGACGCGACACCACAGAACCGCAAACGTTTAGCATTCGATTTTATTGAACCGCCCATTTGCTAAACCGAACAGCTCCAGAAAATGAAAAGTGAAACAGAATCTTCTAAATACGGATATTATCAACTTCTTTCCAAATTCAAATAAGAGAAAATTTTTAAAGAGGAGTTGTAACAGTGCATTTCCAATAAAACGCCAAAAAAGAGTGGGGAAATGTCCTCCTCAGAAATAGTAGAGTCAAACATTGTTTCTGGAAATACAGTGAAACCGAGTTTGTTCACAGTACGTTAATTCTTGTGACCATTTTGGTCTCGTAATGTTTCGCTGCACACGCAGACCTCGCTTTGTGAATTTCTTATTTAATGGACCGTATTATGGAGACATTCGCGGTACAATTTCGTCTACTTTCGATCTGCCATTTTCTGTTAAATGCGTGTAATGATCGCAGTCGACCGAACCTACGCGTACAACGTGTACGCGAGAGCGCTGTACAGAAAGATTAATTTACTGGAATCGTTTGAAAACCGAGAGTCAAAGGTAAAGGACCTTTTAACGGTAATTATACTCGCCGTACATAACGCTGTTCTGTTGTTTAACCGTGAAAAACGGAGCACACACGTACAAACGATCGCAATCGGACAAAGGAAAATGACCTCGAAGAGGAAATCCATTTGATATTTTCTATCGATTAAACACTTTCATTATAGAGTTTAATTTGTAATTATCAAATAATTCGAAAAATCAAGAGCAGAATAATTGGTATTGTCGAAGCACCGAATAAACCAAATTGTCAGCACAAATAAATAAATCGGAGTCGAACGTAACATGACGTAATCGTCTGTAAATGATGAGTTCCTGCGACTACTCGTTAACACTAGGTTTACGGGACCTGTCAAAATGACGGGTTTTAATATTCTTAATTTAAAAATATTATATTACTTGGGTATATATTACTTTAAAAATATTGCTAAAATTTTGGGTAGCACGTGCTTGTTATTTTTATGAAGCGATGGAAAATGTTCACTTTTTAGTACTCCGAAAACCTAGTGTTAAATTTGGAAAAGCCAAGGATTGAAGCTTAAGGATTGAACCGCGTAGGCGCCTCCGATAATTGAGGTCGACGCCACCTAATTGTCCTTTTGTGTCTCTCTTTCGGGTCGTGTCATCCGTCTAACGGGGGCTTGTAATCCAGTGCAGTTCGCAGAGAGATATCTAATCGATCGTGGCACTCGACAACGGCCTCAAGATCTCGCAATTACACGGGTTGCCCGATTTACCTGTAGCCGGCGTGAAATATCGAAAAACTTCCGGGGAAGATTACCGACGCTCGCAATTTATTCAACCTGCATTTTCGGAGACCAGTTCGTTGCCGAAACGCCTATTCGCTTGATCAACAACCAGATAGTCGAGCCAGGGATATTTACTCCTTAACACTGGATTTACGGGACCCGTCGAAACGACCGATTCTAATATTTTTCATTCACGAATATTGAGATTGCAAACATGGATCCATGAGGAATTATTTAACAAATTGATTTCTCTAGGTATATATTATTTAAAAAATGGCTACAGATTTTCATAGATATATTCATGTTATTTTTACAAGGAAACGTACAATAGTCATATAATTAGTTCACGAAGTCTGGGTTGTCACGGAGAATAGGTTTTGACTTTTGACAAACCGCGTCCATAAATAAAGGTGCATCGTCGACGATATCAGTCTTAAAAACGTGCAGAGAATGCAATATAGCTTATTACGAGGGAGGCGCAGAGCTTTTGAATTCAAGGCTCGGTGGCCGGAATCCTGTTTTCGTTTCATTATACCCGTTTATGCGACTATGCTCGTTCAGGCAAACCGGGGCTCGATACACCTATCACGCTTCGCCAATATTCGTCGACCACTCGAAAACAGACATTTTTGAGAACAGTCGACCACGACGGACGCTTCGAAAATTCGATTTCGTCGAATCGATACGGGAACAAGTGTTATAAGCGCTACTGAACTCATTCCTATGTGTTCGCTTCTGATATACACACACTGGAAACAAATTTTTATTGCGATGCGAACGGAAGACGAAAACATCGAATGCGAAACGGTAAAAACATTTGGAGAATTTCAATATATGTTCTGTTGTTTTTAGCTAGTTTTTATATTCATGCTGCAACATAATATTTTTAGGCGTAGAATAAAATCATTTTTCATGCAGATATTTTATATTATATCTTTAGTTTCATCGCGAAGCTCGTAATAATAACAAGCGATTAAGTAGTTCAAGAAAACTACCAGGAAAAGACCACATGTTTATAATTATAAGATTCGGCTTAATTGTTCTCTGAAAAAGATGTTCTCGTGACGGTTGTTGAATGACGTGCTCCAGTTCGAGGATAAAGTCACGAAAGTCATACGCTTGCCAATTCTCTGCATTTTCTTAAATTTTTTTTTTACATTTGAGACTTTCCAAATCCATTGGTTCTTTTATCTATACTTTATTTATTAATTTACTTCTGAATTTCTATTAATTTGTGTATCGTCGATATTTCTGTATTTTTCACATTGTAATATTTTACATATTTACATTATTATTATTGCCGTGCTTGTACGATATGTAAACATACAAACGATCCTTAACCATTCTATCATTTGCATACATTCGTTACTGACTATCTGTGTGTTGGCACCTAATTGCAGTGGAATCTTAATTAAGTTCATCGGACACGATGCACGAATAATCGGGTTTTTCGAATAATCGGACAGTCATATTCGGACGCAGAAATAAATGCAATGATGAATCGATTACACGGCATGCTCGGTACGAGAAGTCCAATTTGTCAGATAACAGACCGACGATATATTGATGCAAGAATGATTGTTGTATAATTTTTGGCCACACCGTTATTCGCTGAATATAAACTTAACATTAAACCCACCGAGCCGAAGTCTTGTTTTAAATAGCAATTCATGTAAGTATTCTATTAAAGAAATAATGTTGAATATAGTGGGAAAAATTTGCGAAATTTTCTACATTAATAGAGCATATTTTTTTAGTTCCACAGAATTCCGCTTTAAAAGCAATTACACTATTTAAATTCGAAATTTCGATCAAGAAGCTAAAGAATTAATAATTACGCACCATAAAGTATGGAACAAATACAAATAAAAAGTAAATATTACTAAAATAATTTTTTGATCTTTTCTTTCACCCATTTGTAACATAACGATAATGTATTATTCAGCCCAAATTTTGTGTCGATATCTCTTACGGTTCAGAAGTTATTATTCAAATGTCACTAAATTTTTTGATCCGGACCACTGTGCGCCCTCCCGTTTCGAAATGATGGTCCCACAATTTTCTTTTTCTGATTGTCATAATCCAGTCCGCGCCTCCCTTTCCGTTTCAGCTCCTCTTTTCCTACGCCCTTCGTTCCAGTCTGGTGAAAGCTGACTCGCCGTGCCGTCTCCCTCCGCCCGGCACGCTGGTTCTTAATAAAATCGGAATTGTTAAGCGGCTCATTATAATTTGAAAAGGAAACTTCCAACGTAGGGAAGCCGAGTCCGCGACGGGAACAGCAGCCGGAGGGGAGAGGGAATCCCGAAAAATTTGGTTCCGTGATTTGCCTCGCTCCCCTTCCCCCGATCTTGATTCCGCCAACGGCATTCTAATTCACGGATTCGAGAGCGACGTTGCGTCGCGTCGCGTCGCATCGCGTCCGTGTGCGCGTTTTTTCCTTTCTCGAGGCAAATATTTGTCTTCCGCGTATTTTATAGTCTATACGTGAATTTTTGTGTGTTCGTTCGTTTAAACCTTGTGTCAATAGACGTCCATCCACTTTCAACTCTTGCTTTTTGAAACTTTTTGTCTGCTCCTCTTGAAAAATCACAAGGTTGCTCCCGTTCTTTGGACAATTCCCCATTAATCTATACTTACGACGAGGAAATTCGGTCGCTCGCTTTCACTCATACAGTTCAAAGCAACGAAATAAGGCGATTTTTACATAAACCGTTATTTGTTATTTTTAATTGTGAACTGGAGAGCGTACGAATGAATAAATTAAAACACAGTTTTGATTTTATTATTGAAATTATTTCTGACAACGTTCTCGTTCAGTTTTCAATCTTCAAAGTCTGTGCCTGAAATATCAATAAGAACGACTGTTCAACCGCAAACGGCAGTGCTATGTCAACTTTACTCGTCATTTGTATTAAATTGAAACATTTTTCACTGTCTCTGAAAACGTATTTCATCTAAAGTATTACTTCCATCTTTCCAACGGATTAAGTTTATTACGATCGTGCCAATTTGACGGAAACGAACGAATCAAACTGGGGAAACGGGAGTCGGTTGAGGTTCGAAAGATACTTTTGAAAAATATTTGAAAAATTCAGCTCGTTAATTAATTTTCTCGGCACAGCGTCTGCCGGAGCAATATTCGAAATAGATTATACGGCTTCCTCCGAGACTACAATAACTCACACGCTACGCGAACTGATTACGTTCGTTGAATAGAAAGTCGCAAGAGTTAATTAAATGGCGGCCGGGCGAGAGCCGTGCCAACGGGAAAACGGAGACTCGAAAATCTTTTGAAAGTATTCCGGTAACCGAATCGGGGAAAGAAGGCGGGATGAAAAGCATGGCCGAAGAATAAAAGAATCGGAGAATTTCGATGAAAGGGGGGGGGGGGGGCTGGCTCCGTCCGAATGTCGAGGCTCCCGGCTTTTCTCTTTTCACGTCGCTGCTGCGAAAACCACCGGCGCTGTTTCGCGATTTAATCGATAGCTCGGCCGGGAGTTCCAGGCGCAGAATAAACGGCTGGTAAATCGGAGTCGAAGAAGCCATTCTTGTTGTTTTATATCTGAAAATGAACGAGTCGCTTGATACCCCGAATCCCTGACCCCGGTTCTCCGAGTGCACAATGGTTTCAGTTGTCTAGGATTAACACGTTCACTGCCACGTCACTCTAGGTCAGTCACTGCTAGGTCCTCCCACCAAACACCTGAAGTTAGGGTTGCAATTTTAGAATAGTGGGGAGAACCGAGGTTAGATTTTTTGTAACTCGCGTTCTCCCAGTCAGATCGCTCTAGGAAGTCAACTGGCTTGGAAAAGTCACCTAGTTTAGATAGTTTCGACCGTGACTCGATTTACCCTACCAGCTTTCTCACCACTTAGTTTCGAATATAGTTCGTTCGAAAAACCTTGCAAGGCATTCTTCCTTCCATCCCTTTGGAAGTGGTCCTTCGAGTCAGTAATAGTTTTATTAGCGGGCACCTCGCGGTGCTAACACACCAGAAGCCTGAAAAATCGTCGAAGATCCACCGCGGGCATAAACAGTATTAAATAGAACCGTCGAAGAGTTTCTCGCAGCGAAAGGGGCGCGGAGCGACCTACCTAATTTTTCCAGGTAAATAACGATATAAAATGGGCGCACGGAGCCGAGAAATTCCCCGAGAGGGTGGATAGAAGGTATGTAAATAAAGACGACGCGGCGCGGCGGAGTTACAGGCGCGAAGCGTCGATCAAATCGAGTGACTGTTCGAACGGCGACCTATCGATCGTCGGTTTCTCCCTGGCGCGGGTGCGAGTCCTCACGTACGGTAACCGGTAACGAAGACACGCAATAACACCTGTCGCTTGTTCGAACGGCGCGGCGAGACGGGGTTCAAGTACACACCACACCGGCCAATACCTTTTTCACTCTCGACATCAGTGCAAACCAGTTTAAGGATTCTATTCGCCGCGTCGTGGTATTGCTTTTCGTAGTCCGTCATCCGTTACGCCCGACGCATAGTAATCGTCGCCGGTCATGAATACCTGAGCGAACGAACGCCTCGACGAAAGAAATGTTAACCGTCTCGAGGTAGAAAGAGGGTGGGAGTGGGGGACGGGTTCCACGACGAGCAGAATCCGATGCTGAGGAGAACGATCGATGAAGGAAACGGAAACGCGAACGGAGCCGGGATGAATGAAGAATTGAATTTCTTGCGGGCCGGCATTTAATCTGTCCCTGGCTGCGGACACTGGTGCAGCTTCGAGCTTTCATCGCGTTCCCTCTGCTACCATGCAGTCAATTTTATACCGAATAATCCTGTTCATTCGCGGCCACGTGCCACAATCCTTTCCACTGGGCATTTTTTTTTGTCCAATGTTGTTCCCCGCGACTCTCTGTCGCAGTGGTTCCCAAACTATTTTATTATCGTTATTTTCTTTTTGTTTTAGATTAGAACGACTTAACATTGTTAAATTGTACTATTTGGTACTTAAGATGAATTGGTTTTTCTATTTGTTTCAAAATATCCACTTCTTTAAGTGAATTTTCGGTTATTTTGATACTCTGTTTTCTTGTCTAGTGCTGACTGGATATTGTTGGGTGTATGCCACTTTTTACTTGCATCTATGTATTTGGAGCAGCTGCACAATATGTGTTCTATGCTGATATTAACGTTACAACGGTCGCAAAGTTTCGGTTGTTGATTTTTTATAAAGCTGATATTTGAAAAGTTGTACCAACCATGTACCACGAATTGTTTTCTCTGTCTTTATTAATTTCTATACAGCACATTTTCTTTTTCATTCGAAAAAGCTTACTTTACATTACAATTACGTAATAATAATACTAATAAAGAATTTTCAATTGTATTCCACCGGGGACCGAATTATTTATGAACAAGGGTATTCGTCGCGTGACAATATGTAACACCGAGGAAAATTTTTCGTAACAACAGTTCTGTTACTGTTCGTATCGGAAAGCATTGAATAGGCGTGCGCGCTACAGGAGAGTTCGAAAACTCTCTTAATTATTTAGAATGTTTAGTCACTGTGAGAATACCGATACCTGAACAACGAACAAATTTTTAACATCGACCCATGTTGCAATGGAACTGCGCACGAAAAAATGTTATATTGTCGCATTCTTCCGTTTGTAGACTATGCATTTTTTGTTGATTTTGGTTCTCGCTAAATCACGTTTGTACTCTATGGTTTAAACTGTATTTGAAAGTATTGGTTGAAGTTCCAAAAATCCGTTTAGGAAACGATATTTCGAATGTTGATTGATCGCGGAACAATGTCTCTAATACGTGGGTATTATAGGATATTATCGAAGCGTCGGTACCGTGTACCGTGTTTCCAAATTGTCGAAGAGTTAACAGGCCCACCCTGCTCGTATTCGATCTCGCAGTCGTTAGCGAGCTCCGAGCTGATTCCCGGGGCTAAGCAATTCGAAATGTCAATTAAACGTCGCATCTTTTCTGGCGGGGACGAGTCGGTGGTAGTGTACCTTGTCGAGAAAATGGCGTTCCGGGCGCCGTTGCCGCGATAGAAATCAATTTCTCCCTTGTCCATCCATCCTACCTATAATTCCTTGTGCATTCGATGGCTACTCCGATAGCGTCGTCCTAATCCGATCCTACTTGGTTTACACGGCGGCGAGTCGAATTTAATCCGCATCTAGTTCCGCACGAACACGCTGCAACCGGTTCAAGGGCTTTCCGTTTGCCGTTGGATAGAATCGAACGGCGACCCACGGGTATTACTAGACGGTATCGCCTAAACTTTCCCAGTTTGTCCACTTATGCTGCTCATTCGACACTTTTTCGGCGAATTTTTACCGAAACACAGCACACGAGACGTGGTCTAAAAACTAACGAGACAGATACGTATATCGGTTCTCGGACAAATCAATCGTGGCATCGATGCCTCTATATTTGATATTTGCGCATCAGCTAATCTACCATCGGCATTAATCTCGCTTCCAGCCAGTTCCAATAAAAAAGAGTAAGTCGAAAACGTGGTGTGTGTACGTGCGTAGATGGAAAAGATCAGGTAGGTCGACTTTTCTCGCATCTGTCACTCCTACTTGGTTAATTAAAACCGTGCTAGGTAATACTTGTTGAGGGTCAGGTGTTTTGAGTAGTAGAGAATTTGGGCAACTTGTTGATAACAATAACTCGTAGTTTAATTAGAACGACTGTACAAAGATGTAACTTAAATGAGGACTAGCCGAAGACTGGTTGAATACAAACTGAAGACTGCCGACTCTGGTGGTGGAGGTGGTAAATAGCAGTGGGAGAAATTCGGGGTGAGTGTTCAGAGATTGTCCAGACGCTGTCCGAAATTATTATGTTCTCGTGGCGGAAACTCGCAGAGAAAATGGGACTCGAAAATTCGACTCTTAGGCTAATTTATTGCCTCTGGTAAGGGTGGTTGAGTTGCGTCTCAACATGTGGAATAAAATTTGTTCATATGTAAATATTATCCGTGGAAAACGTTTCCATTTTGTTATGATAATTGGAACGGTTGATGCACGATCTAAAGCAACGAGCAAGAAGAGAATGTCCTCGCGTTACGGTACCCTCGACGGTGAAGGGGTTAAAGCATTCCTTCGCACGTCGACACCTCGGTCGCAGTCTTGTTGGTAACTGAGTCGCGCCATATATTCCGCAAACCTTTTTTTCCAGCGGTCTGAAAGCTAGAATGCGCCAGTTAGCATCGTGGGAGGAATTTTTAATTTAACCGGGGGTGACAGTTCGCGTCAGTGGCGCGGAAAAAGGGACCTCCTGGCCCGACCGCCTTATGGCACTTCTTTTTCGTACGTGGGAAGCTATGTATGTTCCCCCGGCCCGCCTCGCTTCCACGCGTCTCCCTAACTTTCTCTTTTCCCTTTTCTCTCTTTTTCGTTTCTTTCTTTTTTTTTTGTCGAACGCACAGGGTGGTCCCCGAGGGTCTCTCCACATATACATACGTCAAGGTAGGAAGTAAGCATGGCTGGGTTCTCCGCGGAGCCTGCAACCGGTGTGCAACCTGCAAGCGTACAGTTATAACGTTTGCTGTTAATACCCAACTGATTTCCCATATGGCGCCACTGAGAGCTGGATTCCCGGCCAGGTGAGAAATTCCACATCGATGCGCGAAATGGTTTTATTTTCACAGACCGAAAATAAGCGAACCGGGCCCGACGACGATTTCAGTTTTTATTTGTTGCTTGAGGTGTCGCGTCGATCCCGGAATTGGGAGAAATCGTATCGCGACTAGGTAAAGGTTTAACGGCGAATGATTGTATTGTCAATCTCTGGAGAACTGGTCTTTAGAATCTCGGTGTTTTTAACAGTTCGGTTTTTAAAAGCAGTTCTGAATCGGTTACAATCGTATAGGAATTAGGAAAACTCGGATGTGGGTGCGGTTTTAGGAAGTTGTCTATGATTGGTTGAAAGATGTGTTTTTGGAAGGTGTTGAAAGTGGTGGAAAATTAGGAAGAGTGGGAGTAGAACGCGGCTACGGCTATAAAACTATAAATCTAGGTACTATAATGGTTTACAATTCAGCATGTGCTGAGTTTCACTCGGATTTTCCACTACGCTAAATTATGCTAGGTTTTTTTTTATCGCGGCCATGGTGATTATGCCGCGGTTGGCTAGTTGACCTTCACGGTCGTACAGATGTCCCTTCGCAGACGGTTTTTACGACGGAACATTGCTCGTCTACGCGAGATTATACTGGGCGTCCCGCGCACCGTGGACAAAAGAAAGAAAGAATACCAGTAATTAGTATATGCAAGAAGTTGAATCGGCAAGTCATGATAAGACGCATCAGCCGATTCCTATCCAATATCACGCGTATTCGCTGATCTTCCAAACTCGAAAACGGAAGGTCCAATAAAAAATTTGATTCTTCCTTTTCAACTCACTTTTGCGCGTGCAATTACTTCCCAATCGATCGTTGACGGTACGTAGGACACCCTGCATAGTGCCGGACAAATAAATTCGGACACAAACATTTCTCGTTGTGCTCGTTGGCTTTCGATCGCACAAATGTTTTGCTTCGCGAGCTGTTTGCATGTAGACCCACTGCAATTCTGGCGAAACTTACAAAGGGATACGTTCGGTAGAATACAAAATAAAGTAGATTCTCGTATACGTATACAGTAGATCCTAATAGTATTAAAACCATCTGAATTGTGATAATTACGTGAAAATAACTAAAAAAAAACTCATAATCATGTGCTGATCCGCTGTTACGTACGTAACTAAATTATTCGTTTACAACTTCAGAAGTTAGGAGCCCAGCGTTGATGTCGTTAATGTCTTACAGTAAATCAACGAAGCTGGTTCGTGTTCAAATTATGGAACCATAACGAAACCATAATCTATTCGAAAATCTCAGAAAGGGTGGAGCAAGTCGAACAGAGAAAATTCACCGATCGGATACGCGTCAACAGTACACATTGGCCAGTACATTCGAATATTTACCATTATTTCATCGACGTTTCTTAGTTTCCAGATCGGTGAGAATGCGCAATGTAATGTTCCTCGCAGTAAATACACAAAGGACTCGAATGGCGACAGTTCGGAAGCACAATTGATAATACGATGAATCGCGAGCAATAACGATATGACCCGACGTTTGTAAAACTTCCGCGATATTATCGCATCGGAGAGGCAGCGATGCTTAATTTGGCATAAAAATCGCCTGGTAAACAAGGCAAAATAAAAGTCGTAAATTCGGGCGAGTCGCCCTAGCCGTTCAACCGATGCTCGGCTCGCTCGAATTTGCCTTCGGTTCGTGTGACGATGAAATAAAAAACAGGGAAAAAGAAGAAGAAAAAAAAACAGGGAAGAACGAATTCGTAGGGAAACGGCTCCGTTGCCGATCGAGAGATCGTTAGAAACTAATTGCAATCCCACCACGTGTCTCCTCCTCGACGTACCAGCGGAACGCTTTAATTTCGCGTGGTTTTCAGCCGGAAATCCACCGGTAACCGGTTCGCTCGAGTGTGTCGATCCTGGCCCATTATTGCTAACAAATGCGCGACGGAATTGAAATCAATGGCTGCCCGATCGTTCCGTTCCCCTACCATATCAGCAGCGTTTCAGCGCACGGCTCACGGAAGAAAAAAAAATGCTCGAAATTATATCGCGTGATTTCAATTAAGGCTGTCGACCAAGCGTAAGCAATTAGAATGCCCATTCTACCGCGTGTTCTCAATCACTGTTTAAGCTGGCCCGGAGGGGCCACTGATTCGATTATCCGGGATAAATAAGAGTTGAATTTGACGGATAACCTTCAAGTGCTATCGATCATCTTTTAAACAACAGCGCGAGCAGCTTGTACAGGTGGTTTCAAAATTATATTTCGTCATCGCTAATAGCGCGATTCCACGTCTCTCGAAGAATTTCAAGATCAACTTTTTTCAAGACTTTAATCTTTGAAATAAGTCCAAATTCATGTAGGGATCTCTGGTGCGTAGGGAGTTTTCTTTCAAAGACTTCACACACACACACACACTCATTCATACCGATACATAGACACGCACTCCTTAAAATTTACAGTTCGTAGGACCCACGAGTCAAGGATCCCACATTCATTATCGTAGTATTGTTTTTGTTTTCTCGAGAGTCAAATACTTTTCGGATCGGCTGTACCCAGAGGTATGGTTCAATATTATTTTTGCGGTCCTGAAAAAGAAAGAATATAACGATAGAAGGAAAAAGTATATTTCTGTGAGTTTAGCACTACTTTTTCACCGATAAGAATCAATTAATTGGCCTACGAGCTGGCGTCGAGGTTGTTGTCGCGGCTAATGAAGTTCTTCGTTCTGGATCGAGATTTATTCTCGAATAGCAGACGCCAAACTGTCATCGACTGGACTGTTGCCAGCGGCTTCGTTCATCCGGATGAATATTTAATGTTTGGTCGCGCAATTCTGCAGGCTGTGCAATACGTCACTGCACATTTTACTGTCATAGGGGAACGCGACCCTCGAACGCGTGGCTTCATTTCACGCATCGTGTAAATACCGGTTACTCGTCCAGAGAAATGTTCGACAAGGGTGTACGACACGGATAAATAGAGAGAGGGTCAGTGAAATCGATATCGGGACACCTTCCGACGCGCGTTAAGCGGGTATTCTTGTTTTGCTGTTTTAGAAGAATCGATTTTTTTGCATTTCTTTTGAGCGTATCTGTCGTAGAATATCTTGGCAAAAGGATCTGTTTGAATCTCGTAAAGTCAACGTGATTATAGACGTTTCAAGAAAGCAAGTCGCATTTTATATAATTTATAGTTGAACCTTTTAACCAGTTTTTCCATGAAACTGTTCCCACGACAGCTCCAGTTCTGGTTCGCCAACTGGCTTGAATTCTCGCCGAAGGGGGAATTTCTAAAAATCCGAAATTTCAATTCGAAACACCGCCATCAAGGTTTGCTTTTAATCCAGCCCTTGTTCCGCACTTTTCCGTTTGAACCGTTCGTTCAGCTTCTGAGGTTTATGTTGAATGCGAGATTAAAAATGCTTCGTCAAACGACGCGCGCGCGATTTCAGATTGATAAGAGAACGCTTTTAGCGATAGAAATGTTCGACATGATCGATATTCTTATCCGCGTTCGAATCGTTTCGTACGTTTGAGAATAATAATGCGAATTCTATTCGTGTATTTGTCTCTGGATAAACGTTTTTTGTATTTATATATTTATAAACGTCACATCCATTTTGCGGTTATCGGTGACCGAATTCACAAACGTTGATACATGGACACGGAATTTCAGTTATAAAATTATAATATAAATTGAGATTTTAAATTGCGATTTATACGTAATCCATATTCCCCGGTTTTTAAAAATCAGCTTATATTTTACGGTCGTAATGGCCGGTGCCGGTCTTCCCAATTTTCGTTCATTTCGTTATTAATATACTGTTATAGAGATTGTTTTCCGTGTTATCGCACTTTAATACTCATTTTTGTTGCTGTTTCCACGCAAAATTATTTTCCATCTTTCACGACAGGTTGAATATGACGGTAACGTTTTCGATCTTCTTGGTTATCTATCCCATAATACTATTGGCCTGAAATATGGAGACTAACGCGCTGATCCCGTATAGAACAGATTGTTTATCGCGTCTCGCAAGCACCCAGCATCAATATAGTCTCGTAAAATTTAAGACAGAAATTGCTTTCCGCTTATGGCTAGAGTGGATAGAAAGTTGGGAACAAGAAAATCTCAGATTCCATAGAATGAAAATTACGAAAAGAGAAAAGAGTGATCCAAACGTAGACTGATCTGCAAACTTTTCATTACACATTTTATACTTCCGGCCAATTGCAATTTTTTCAAAATCCGCTAAGAAAAGGTCAGGTCGTTCGTTTCGATTTCAAAAAAGTTCTAATGTTAAAGTTTCGAAACCCCTCCGCGATTTCTGGACCACCCTGTACTTCGAGCGAATTCATGACGCAAATATTCTAACATGCTGGTCTTCGTGCGATGAACGACCGACAGCGAGAGAGAGAGAGAGAGAGAGAGAGAGAGAGAGAGAGAGAGAGAGAGTAGTTCGGTCGCGCGAGATTAATTAAATAACCTAAAAGCTTCCGTACGGTTCTAGCTGCGTTCCCTGTTCGTTCGTCCGCGCGGCAGATCGTAACTAATCCCGATGGAATTCGCGGGATCGTTCGGAAAAAGAACAAAGTGACCCTCCGTATCGCGTTTTACCACGACGATCGAAGGGTGCAATTAAGTGTGCGCCGGCGTTGAGTGCGAGAGCTACGCTCCCTCGCGTGTATTGCAATTTGTATGGAAATATGAGCTGGCTTCGAGTTTCGTAGGCAGTGGCTGAGCGCGTTCAGATATATATTCGCGGCGCAGAGTGCATTTCCTCTATGGTATCGCGAGCCTCCCCCTCTCGTTATCATGCGGAGGCTGCCTGGTTGCACACCCCCCTCCCCGCCACTCCCTTACATCGTCCTAACACACGAATGCTGGGGGGATGACGAATACCTTCCCGTGCTCGGTGTGTGCCGGTGCCTCTATTCTTGATGCAAATGGCCCTTTTCACGCAGATCCGCGTCAATACCTAATGTATTTACCATGGTGTTCGCGGATAGACGCAGGAAAACGCTACGTTACGCGTCGCGTCGCGTCGCGCCGCTCCGGTGTGCCGATGTGCCGATGTGTTTGGTCCCTCGCCGTCTCGACCATCGTCATTTTCCAACACCGCTGCTGCGTGTCGATGCTCGGCCGAAACCAGGCCATCGAAAACTGGCAATTCGATGGCGATTTGCGGTCTACTGCCGGTCTTTACGTCCCGTTACGATTTTACATTTTTTAACTCGACCCTCATTCGTTCCCAATTTTCGCAACCTAACGTGTCTCTCGTTTGACAAATCGACACCATGCCAAAATGTCCGATGTAACGTGTCACGTCCGGTGGTTCGACCATAAACGAACAAGCGCGAAAAATAAAGAATTACAGAAAGCCTGATGATGTCACGCGAGGGAATAGAATAAGAGTAAAATATACGTTAGCAACTGTACGTCAAAGGACTTGGAAAATATGTTTTCACATGTTTGTTTGGTCGCATGTTTTGCTGTTAACGATACCGAACATGTATACATTTCATGTTAAAAAACGTAAAAGTCTATGCCTTTTGTCTCGTCCACAAAATCATGGAAACTGAGCATCGTGTGTATAGCGGAGATAGCATTATGATCACGAAAAGGTCGATCAAGCACACTTGTTGGGAGAAAATACTGCACATGCAATGAAATAATACGACGTACTTACAGAAAGCCGTTATAAATCTAAAGAGGACAGCGTTCGACGTTAAGAGCGCTATACACGTTGCTATAAATTGGGAAACTCGATTGGTGCTTGTACCGCTTTATACCGAAAGCATGAAATTGTATCTTTTCTTCGACGCGAGATACATAATTTGCATTTATGAATGTTACAAGTATTATGCACAATTTGAGGAGTACTAATCTCGAGTTAATACGTAATTCGATACGAGTCAAAAATCAGAAAGCTTGTTGTTGTCGACTTGCATTGTTCAAGAAAAGCAGGGTAAGGTAATCTCGTTCGATATCGTATGTACACACGATGTATACTTTAAAAGCTATACTTCATTAAGTAACCCAGGTCAGGCTTAAAAACCAACACTAATACACCAAAATAGCCAGACCTAACCCGGTATACGGTTCAAGATCTCTGCTACTCGTCGCACTCGGTCCTGGTCATTTTTCATCATCCGTCTACGTTTTCCGCTGCATCGTATAACGCCATCGGGATAATGTATCTTCGACCCCGGTCGCTCCGCCGAGGAGTTCGTTGTTATTGCATTTTTAGGTTATCGCGTGTCGTTACGCGGGCTAATCTCGTTACGTGCTCCAGACTATGTTATGTTACCTGGGTGTATCGAAACGACGGCAGGAATTTCATTATGAATGCAGAGCGGAATGCTCGCGGTCGTGATATTATGTGTGGTTGAATTCGTCTTAAGGTTGACTACAACATTATGAGATTAAAAGATTCATTTTTGGCAAAAGAAACAAAAAACACCTAATAACTTTTTGTTCAAAACATTTTCTTGTAAAATTATTTTCTGTCTAGCTTAACGCTAGGTTTACGGGACCCGTCAAAATCACGGGTTCTAGTATTTTTAATTTAAAATTCTTACGATTCCAAGGATGCATACGTGAGAAATTATCTAGCAAATTTATTTCTTCGAGTATATAGTATTTTAAAAATATTGCTAAAAGTGTAGGTAGCAGGTTCTTGTTATTTTTATAAAGTAATTCAAAATACTCACTTTTAGTGCTCCGTAAACCTAGCGTTAAAGCCATAATGTATGGCAATTATTGTGGCTAGCTAAAGTAGTTCGCAATTAACTGATAAAACGAGCGACGCATTATTTTTTGTGATATGATGTTATAATTTCTTCCGATATACGCGATGGAAATATCGTACTCGGTACGAACGAGCATCCCACGGTAGCATATTATTCAAAGCGTGGGATTACTAAAATGATTTTTGTTTATAATGAAGCTGGCCAGCTATTCAGCACGATTTCCTGGCCGCGATCGCTTCCGTCGCATAACGAAGCGATTAAAAAGTATCGCGAAACCTACAGCGTCGGGAACGGAACAGCTTTAAGTATCGAATCGGACGTGCCGCGAGAACGCTGTGCTTGTCATTAAAATTTGTTCTCGGTTAAGCCTCCAGCATTGAAAACGTTGTTGCTTCCTCGGTGTCGATGTTTTCGTCTTTTATTATTATTCCTCCGTGAACCGGAGCGTACAGGTCGCCACACCACACCAGTTATGGTTCGAGCGTTTAGCCACTGTTCCTGTGCACTCCGCGCACTCTACCGAACATTCTCCCCGACCGAAACTTCCTTTCCGGTGTTCGGAAACTGCCGGGTAGCGGAGCAAAGCGTACCGAAGGAGGCGTGGAACTTCTTTCGGATGAGTCGAGCATGAAAAGCTATTGTTCTAAGCAGAACTATTGTTCCGTCGAGAAGCGATCCTCCAGAGGATTTCACGGATTCGCTTTAATCGCGCACGGCTCTCCGAAGATATACCAAGGGCTCTTGTTGTTTCTATAAATCTTTGTCCCGCAACTGTACAGGCTGTCTCAAAATTATATGTCGCGACCACCGTGACATGATTCTGCACCTCGGGATAAGTGTAAATCTATCTGTTTAAACAATGGACCGCAAAACTGACCTTGACTGACTTTTACAAGGTCTCGCAAACTATTTTATTCCATATGTCTACAGGGTGTCCCAAAACGGTTAAAACCTGGAGGGGAAAAAGATTTTATTTTGCGCAAAGAACCGTGGTACAATGATTACCGTAGTTTTAACAACAGTGTACCATTTTTTCACGTATACCAAATTTTACTAAAAAGATGTCAAGAACCTTTTGAACGCAATTGAAAAAACGAAAGCGCCTCGAGTAGGGGCGAAAAAAAGTGTCACTAAAGTGCAAATATTTTTGCGCAGGTGTATGACGCTGCAAAATTGATTATTACGGAAACTAGTCCAATGAACAATAATTGCACGTTTCAAAGTAACCACAATGGAGCGACAGCTGTGGTCATTGAATCGATGCCAACTCGTACCAAGGTTACACGGACAGGAATAGCTTGGTGGAAAAATCGTTATGCATGATCGACGAGTTATAGCGAGTTGCGCTTTTGGTTCGCCGTTGACCGCTAATTACAGAGTAATCCCGAAATGGAACATCATCCGGCTTGTCTCGATGAAACGCCATCCCAGAGACGCGAGCTTCTGTCGCGAAATCGTTGACACTCGCTTTTCATATACCACGGTTTTTCATTAACAAATAATAGCTCTATTGACGGCACGCACTAGGTATTATTTTCAAGCCTATAGACCGTGCAGCTCCATTTACTTTTCATTCCCATCGGATAGTATTATATTTCGATTCCCCTTCTCTATCAGCGAGCAAAATTTCGACATTTTTGACGGATGGGTGACTGCCAAATCCATCTTTTTTCATATGAACCGCAGTCTATTGTACTCTCCGAACGTACAGCGAGAATTCTGGACAGGTCCGAGTCTGGCATTTTTCGAAAAAAAAATGCTTCGTTGGTATCGAGTGAAAAATTTGTAGGTGTAAAATTATCTCGCGAAGTTACTTTTCCTATTACATACATTTCTTTTAACCCTTTGCAATCCGGAATTTTGCAAACACCTGTTAAACGTCGAGTCACACGCCACAAAGGAGTGCAAAGGGTTAAAGAAATATGGTGAACAGTAACATGGTAACAAACAAAGTAACGGTTATATGATAAAAAAAATGAAATGTCAGCCGTGGATTCGTGGGTGACATGTAGGCGGATCGAGGATCGCGGATACGTTATCCCTGATCTTGCTGAAAAACAACGAACGCTCCGAGCGATCAGACACCGTTGAAAAACGAAGCCCTGCCCCAAGAGCTGGGAGCACGTGAATGGGAATTGAATTATGCAGAGGGTGGCTACGCAAGAGTTATCAACGACTAAAAAGGGGATGGCTCGAGGGGATTCCGAGTTCGAAAAAATTGGACGATGCGGGATTAAAGTAGAGCGAAGTTGGAGATTTCGACTGGTGAGACACGACAGCGGCGTGAAGGAACGGTAGATAAAGTAAGAAATCCGAGTGAAATGATCCGCTGAATGTTAAAGAGACGGATGTGGAACTGAACAACTCTGGAAATTGGGAGAGAAAGTTAGCCGGGAATCGCGGTAGAATTTCTAGGCTGATATAGATATCGAAAAGCTTCAATTTTTAACAGACAGAATTCAAGAAAAAGATTGTATCTTGTATTACATCGATCGTAAAAAATTTGTATTATTTTAAATTCGCATCGATGTTATGAAATGCGTTTCGTTTGAAATTAATTTCGGCGTAGTTCCGTCGGTTAGTTCAGCGATCCCCGACTTTAAATGGATTGTACCATATACTTAACGTTGTCTTTGGAGCTCCGCATAATTATCATAAAAAGTTACAGGTTTCCGGTAGAATGACCACGAAGCGTTTCAGCCTGGTTATTAATGAACTGATTTTAATATAAAAACTTAGATAAGTTTGAACGTTTTTCCTCAGTTGGCTGTCCTGGGAAATTACTTCAACAGAAGTCGAGAAAGATTGAACGGTGTCAGGAGATGGCGCTTACCGCTACTCCTAACTACGAACTTTAACGCAAAGTTGCCTTCAAAAGACGCGGAAAATAAATGTAAAATCGACGTGCAAATAATTTTACACGAACGAGCGCAACGCCAATGTTAAAAAGCGACACTGTACGTATTAAACTTGCTTTTCACCCCTTTGCGGACGGGGAAGTTTTAAAATATTAAAAGTGATTTTCTCGGATAACTTTATTACGTATTAAAGTCTAAAATATTGGCCACAAAATGTATGTGCTGCTGTTCGATTATTTAAATAATTACATTGTACAATTCCCTATACAGGGTAACCCGTAAATCCGAATCGCTACGGGTCACAAATGACCACGGCATAGCAAAAGGACGTTTTGAACGCGAACGATAATATTTCCGGAATAAATCGCAAGCCGAGGTGTCAGGATTGTCCTTTGTCGCGCGCGCCCTTGTCCCTTTTCAGCGAAACGGAACGCCTCAAAGTGTCCCCTCGGCGATTAAACGAGTGCGACGCACTTTCGTTCTCGTTGCACGCGGATGTAACGCGGTGTAACATACTTTGCTTTTACACCGAGTCGGTTCCAGCAGGCGAACAAGGCCGGGGAAATGCGGCGTGAAAGCGGCTACGTCGAATGACCGAGGCGACAACGACGAGGATGTACCAGAGCACGTTACAGGTCAATACGGATCGATGGAACGGGATAAAACGAAACTTTCTGAAACGGCCAAGGAACTTCGACATTAACCTAAAAGCTTCGCGCGGAACAGTTGCCCCGATTAAGTCAGCTTTTATAAAGTGACGCCCGGGCGGCCGAGGCTGCTGATCGAATTAGTCCCCGGGAATCTCCATCTCTATTAGCCCCATCGCGCAATCGAGTTGATCGTAAACACCGAAGCCGATTGGAATTTCGCGCAACAATAAACGACGAGTTGCTAATCGTCGCAGCTGCGGAACCGTTCGCGGATTCCGCCATCGGCTCAACTTTCGATAACTCGAATTTATGCGCGATTTCATCGTTCGAGCGACTAAGTGGAAAGTTCGGAGCTGAGATTCCGATTTTATTAACGTCCGCGCCATTTACGCGAAAGAAACTATATGTTTCGAGTAAACTACAACGTTGCCAACATTGAAATCCTGCTGTACATCGGAAAAAATGTATGATACAAATTAGATGTAATACAAGGATCACATTTCGGTTAATTACAGACTTTCGAGACTGGTCTCGCGGATGTCGTGGACTCCCAACATTTTACACAATTAGCGAACTATATACGTATTAGTTCTCCTAATCGAATTCTGCGTGTTTCTGAACCGTAGCGCCGTTACTTTTCCAATTCCAGCTGTGTTTTCTCACTTTAGCTTCATTACTCCCTTTCCTCTACATCGTTAATCCCTCCGGTCTACCTTCAATGGTGCCCCACTTTAGCCCCATTAATTCTCTCAGTTCGAACGTGTTAATTCTACCACTATAGTTGCCGCCATTTTGTTTTTCTACGTAAACACCAAGTTACGTGCGAATACCACTGCAAAGCAATACATACTGGGTCACCCTACGAACAATGTGGTTTTCTTTCGGTGCTGGCCAGAAGTATTCGAACAAATAAGATCGTACACTTTGCCCCACATTTGAAAGATTCAGCGATATTGTTAGCGTAAGCCACGGCTTTTGTCACGGTGAATTGTTTATTTTTATGTGTTTCTCCTAACATAATTTAATTACTAGTTATCATGAATTTATCATAATTTATTTTTATATAATCAAGGCAATTAGTTTATTAGTGGTGGCACATGTATGCACCCTGTAGGGCGTCCCGGGTTTTAATGGACAAACTTGGGGAACATATCCTACATACTTTCGGTCTTACATAAAAGGATCCATACGATCTTATCATAAATTGCACAATGTCCCTCGCGAGTTAATTGTCACACGATTATCATCAGCCCATAACTGGAACGCGCAGCAGCCACCGGAAGTCCATAGAACTGTCTGTTGCACGCGACACGATCCGGAATTTCCGAAAATTCGAATAGCTTCCGGCTTGAGGAACAGTACCCGCGAGAGTCATCGTGTCGCGCGTCGCGTCGCGTTGCGTCGCGTCGCGTCGTTAGAATCCATTCGAGAGCTTACTCGTAACGTCGAGATACGTACCGTGAGTTCGATGCGGTTATGATACCTCGTCAACTCTGTCTGGGTCCGCATTAATCGTGTCTAAGACGTGTTCGCGGCATGCCGAAACGCTCCGAGATCGAGTTCCACGTGAATTCAGAATCCCAGGATGCATTACCGGCGAGATCGTGACCGAAGTTGATCGAGAATCGAAAAGAGAACCGGGCAATATCGCCGTTTCAGCTGGAACCGTCGAGATAACTGCGCCAGTTTTTGAACACGGCACACGGCGGTGTGTGCACTCTGAAATCGATTCGCGATACCACCTCTAGTTGGAACAGGACCATCCGGCACCATCCGGACCATCTGTATTCATTTCTGCTACACCCATTCGCTTTTGTAACTGGTAGGAAGACGAGGAATCCGCTGGATCATTCTACCGGCTGCCATTCGACATTTGCCTGATAACTGTCAACTCTGCGAAACGAAGGAGAGCTCCGATGCTCTACCGGTCGGGTCGCCTCTACCTTGTTACGTCCGGTGGTTCGTCCGCTCAAGAATAAAACGAATATTCTAAACTATTGTTTAAACCCAGTGATATCACGCAAGGAGAAGGAACAAATAGAATTAAGATCATTCATAACCCTACAGTATCCGTATCAGTATTACGTATAAGGGAAAATTCTGTTAATTTTATGATTCGTCAAATTTGTAAAAGAGTCAAATCGTGTTTTGAACACTTCTCAAGTTGAAAACAGAATATAGTCTATTTCGATCGAACTCGTTCAACATATTTCTAACACAGTTTGAAGTAATTCCGAGACATTTGCATAGTCGCAAAGGAAAAATTCGCAATCTCTGGCAGTGCAATCGTTTGCATTCGTTGTCGCGATCCTTCTCGAGCGCTCGGTAACTTTTAAGGACTCGCGCTAAGCCTTCGGGGCTTAAATTCGATTTTAATGCGCTTGATTCCGAGGCGAATGCACAATTCATTTCAATATACATATTAATGCAGATTCTATAACCTCGGGTAGAAGCCGAGGGACGAAGACAAGCGACCCGAGGGCTGGTCAATATTATGGCCCGCACCAATCACGATTATTCCGACATTGTGGCGGAAACAAACCCCTGGTGTTCTACTTAATAGCAGATGCGTCCCATGTTGCCGGTGAACCGACGTTAAAGCGGAATCAAAAGCAACTGCTGATGACGACGACGACGATGACGAACTCACCCCGGTACGCCTCGATTTTGCCTGATTCATGCAAACGCGAGTAAAGCCGGTACTACGAGGAGAAGCCGTTCTTAGTAATAGCGCGATGGGACTTCCATTTCGCAAGGTGCACCGTCTTTGGCGAACTATTAAATCTCTCGGAGCTGATGTTCCCCCGGTTGGGCCACCGTGCAATATTTATCAGTGCTTAAGCCTTTCCACCATTCCTTTTTATCACCAAAGAAATATCTTAATTCGAACGTTAAACAGTCTATTCCAGATATTTTCTCGTTATTTATTTCTAAAACGAAATCATGCGGTTCGATTTAGTTGTTAAATTTTAGTGGTCGAAACATCTACGAAGCTGACAGCTAGGAAAAAATTTCGCGAAAATTGAATGTCGAAACGTAACCAACAGTGCGGCGGCTGAACTTGAAAAATCTAGTAAAAGCTTTTACACGATTCGATCCCGGTAATTCGTTTGCAGAAAGGCAACATTTTTCTAGTGATTTTTACGAAACTTTTTCCTCGTGAAAAATACTCTTCGCTAATCTCGACGTCCCTCTATCCGAGTTTCTTCTACTCCCTCTCTTTTGTCGTCTTTTTATAGCGGCGAGAATTGGACTAATTGTAAGAAACAGTAATTAGGAAGAACATTAGCTGCACATTTTGTCCTGGTTTCATTTAAATTCCGTGCTCCGGTTAATATGATCGTTCTTGCAACGAAAAGAAACGAAACGCTTTAAAATACTGGCAGGAGCAAAGGCAACGACCACTTCTTCCCCAATGTTTCGTTTAATTGCTATGTTTTTTGTGCCCGAATCGAATGGGGATTATCGCCGCAATGTTATGAGTTTCGCAGAAGCAACTTTAATATTATAAAACGTACCATCTGTTGTTCTAGTATTTCAATGTGGCTACTACGGTTCTACTAGCGTAATTTTGATGTCCTCTTGTTATTAGCAGCGACTTTCGTATCCGTGCGAAATCAATATTTTTCACTTGTCAAAATGGTCCAGTAATATTAGGTCTACCGGAAAGTTCTGTCCGATAATGTCACTTCAAGTTTCAATCCGTATGCGCATGTTCATTTCAGACATATATCTCTATCTCTATCTCTCTATCTATCTCTATTAAATGTATGAAAATTGTGTTATTTTCTTGCGATTCAAACACGGACAGAACTTTTCGATAGACCTAATATTTTACACGTCAGAGCAGTAAACAACGTGTGACAATAGTTGCAGAATCGTCGTATAAAAAGTCTCGATGGGATTGCGCATCGTCCGGTTATTTTCGTCCGAATACTTTCCGACTGTCTCGCAGTGTCTGATCAAAAACAGTCCGCTTCCACTTCTCGAGCGCTGCGCCGCGCCGCGCCGTTGTACTTCTTGCTCGTTAATCACACTTTTCTTACGGCTATCGCGTTTTGCTTTACATGTCTGGCAAGCTCATCTCTTCGCGGTAACGTAATTTACAAGCGACATCACAGCATCGCATTCGGAGGAGAACATTTCTGCCGTTCCCAATGCTTTTTTTCTCATCAGTAGCCGTTTTTATCAATTTCGTGTAATCGAAAATTAAACTAAAACCACAGCCACATCCGAGCTTTCCTAATTACTACACGATTGTAACCAATTCAGTACTGTTTCAAAAATCGAACTGTTGAAAACACCAAAATTCTAACAGCAAGCCGAGTCTTGCCACATCGCAATAAAAACCAGTTCTCCGGAGATTGACAATACAATGATTCGCCGTTAAACCATTACCTAGTCGCGATACAATCTCAAAGTACCTGTATTATAACGTGGTTTTATCAAGAAATACTATTATACTGTATAACTACAATCTGCAGATTAATTATACAGGGTGTCGCACATTTCCGCGAAACGCGCGTTCATTTAATTTCCGGCTGTAGCGCCACAGTTACTACGTCGTTGCGTATCCCCTCATAAAGTAGCTGGGTCGACTGTTTTGTCGCAACCGTGGACGTTGTTTCATTCATGAACGCAAGTTTCGACTCCTATTCTAGCCGCGTGTAAATAAAGTTTAAGCGAGAAAGTTCGGCAATAAATTTTTACGCGAACGATACCGTGAAATACCTCTGTCTGTTGACTGCCACGCAATTTTCATCTCGCCGGCGCGGCGGTGCCGTCCGTTGACATTTAAAATTTATGAAGCTCGATTCGTGACGCGAAGCGTTCAATTCTGAGAGAGGCGCCGCAAGGATAGTTGGTTGTTCGCGCAGAAACTTATGCAGGAAATAGGCATAATTAACATATTTTCTACACCCGTAATGGATAAGTTAGGAGAAAAATATGTAAATTTAACAAAGAATGTTTGCTGCCCCTTCGAACGGGAATATCTGTTGCATGGTGAAATAATAGTTTACTCGAGGAGCATGCGTCTCGCTGCAAGAACAGGATAATCGCGATCGGAAGAACTATGCTCGCGTGCGCCCGCTTAACAAACCGCGTTCTCCGTCGTTTTTCTTTTCCCCTCGTTTCACCTTTCTTATTTGAAGGAGGTTTGTTTGTCGACTTAAGGGCACGTGGAGATCACCGACGATATGCTAGTAGACTTTCCGCGATCGATAACTGTGCGACGGAGCGAATTACGCTAAAAATTATCCACTCTTGCAGGGCATAACGTTTGACGAGCTTGAACATTTTTCTAAGAATAGTCACAGTCTCGAGTATACTATTTACCACGTTAAACGCTATGTCAGTCCTATGCGTCACCCAATATGGCTGAAAGTCAAAATGTTAATCCACGAAACAAATCCTTTGATTTCGATGTTCGTCAAATAATGTGCAAATACATTCGGTATAATGGTCCGCAGTCTGGTACGCTTAAATCTAGAAAATGACACACTCAGAAATATTCACGGGAACACGTTCTTAATCCCTTAATTCCCGTGCTTTTCAATACGTTAATATTGAATACAGAAAGGTACGAAAACGAGCATTGAAATGTACGAAACGTATGAAAATAATAAATCACAAAATACGATAAAGTTATTTCGAAGCAGCTCAACTCAAATATTATTATTTATATTTCGCTGTGCTGCTGCAACGGTGAAAGCGACCGGCGAAGCGAAACTTCGAACGGTTGATTAATTTAGCTCCTCGGATCCCCGTTAACTTTATATTGACTTAATTAAATCAACTTTTCCAAAAATCCGGAGCAAGCATGTCGAAAGTTTGATACTAATATCAAGAAACTACAGGTCCGTAAGCGACTCCCGTGATGTTTAAATTAAACACCTAACTGACACGTTGCGCCCACTTCCAGCAACTTTCTGAAATTCGCGCAGGGAACTTCCACTAAATACGACTTTGGTAAACTGAAATATTCTGTTAAACGGGATTTGAACAATTTCACGCGGAGGATACACGTCGGAGGGCGGGACGAGTCGGATTTCGGGGGAGGGGGCATGGTGTTTAGAGGGTTATTTCGCGAACACGCCAAACAGGATACTTTGTTAACGCGAGGGTTGACATTCACAATGAAACGATTATTACAATCTTCCGTCAAAACTTTACGCGACGATGCAGTTAACCTTAGTTTCATTTCCGGATCATTAATCCGACGCAGAACTGGATGTGGCGAACATCAAAGTCTCTTGATTGGATTTACCCCTCATTCAACGCTATTTTCGATTCTCCGACGAAATCTGCAGCAAGCTCGTTATTCTCGTTACCTTGTTTTCGCTCGTCGAACGAATACGGGAAGATTCGTACACGCGACGTCCCCACTACTTACTTATATATATATCCCCACTACTTTTATTATTTCTTCACGAAATAATATGAAATGGGAAATAAATTTTGTAAAGCCTGCATATTTTCAATCATTTCTAAACCAATAGATTATAACAATTATAATATTTTTTCTTACACTAATGTCTTCTGATTGTTTTTTTTTTTTTTTTTTTTTTTTTTGAAAGAGACCGCACGTCAATTATGATGTTCAACTGTATCTTCAGTTACGTTTACGAACGAACTGCTTGTACGAACGTATACATGCATCTCGGCAATGCATAAAATCGCGAAGAGTAACTTTTTTACAACGCATTTCTTTGGGGTAAATAAACATGTGCGTCCTCCCCTCGCGGCGTTACTACTCCATCACTCTTTTTATGAGAACTAGCATAAAGGAAACGTAAATGGGACGACCGTATAAAGCGTATTCCCGTCTTAAAATAGAATATCGAGAGTCGTAAATAGACTATAGAACCACCGCGCGAAATCACATTTTCTTGTAGTTATTTCCAGTGACACGTGTTACGCAGAAAGTTACGCTAACTTATAGAGCTAAAAGTAAATGAGAAACTTCGCCGTCATCGTTGACCGATTTATCCTATTGTATTTATATATTATACGCGTCGCAAGTGCAGAAAACTGAACTCTGCATCTTTGCGCAAAATCAAAATTTCAATTTAAAAATATGGATACATTTCTATTTGGTCCCTGCTGATTCTTGTAAATGATTGAGACAAGTTTTATTTTTTCATAAAAGACCAGAGCATGAAAGTCGCAATTCAAAAGAGGAAGAAAGGGACACGGCTAATTGTATTAGCTTTCTCTGCTGTGATCAATAAAGTGCACAGCTTCATTGGTTGGGTTCGTAACGTGTAAATATAAATTAGAAATAGAACGACCGAGATGCATAATTTTTTACAACTCATTTTACAAGACGGAGTGCTGGCGTTAAGCTATCGCGATCTATCCATGTAAATAACTTCATCTTCGCCTACATCACTCCTGTCGCACTAGTAACACGGGGCTTTAATTCTGTCGTTAAGTTTCAACAGCAGGGTAATATTCCAGCACCTACCCCTAAATTTCGCTTGGTTTTATTATTCTCATCTGCAGCGAGTATACCCTTGGAAAATATAGCGTGGCAGCTCGCTTGCCATCGCATCCTTGACAACGATTTCGCGTTTCTCAACGTTCCATTTTCTCAATTTTCTTCTTGCCAAGTCTCCTCTAACTATTTTCCGACATCTTCCGGTCGTGCACCTTTTCTCTTCAGGAGTATATTGTATTTCTGCGAGCTTACGACCGCTTTTTAATTCTACGCATCAACCGATACTCGTGTAAATACCAACTTGACGGTAGTACAAGTTACGTTACATCACGACCGAACTCGGCTCGTTCTCATTTTTGTTCCATGAAACACCGAAGATGCGATCGAGAAGTATTAACGAGAAAAATGGTCGAGTCCCTCGACGGAAAAAATATCTTTCACAGCACGCTACGAGAGAGTGCTCTTGAAACATTTAATTAGACTCATTTAGAAGCTCATCGTGTTCCTTGAACTATTGATGCCGACCCAGCGCCGCGGCATAAAAGCGAAATAAGACACGTAATTAATTAGCTTGGTAAAACATTCAACAGCGGCTGTTATCCAATCGAGCGTAAATTGTTTCTAAAACGGGTCATTTCACTCGGGCCGAGAGGTTTTGCGTAACGTTTTTTCACTCGTCAGAGGCTATCCTGTTTCCTTTTCATCATGGAGGACACTGACGTCGAGGCTGGGTAACGGTGCCTGAAGCTTTTCTAACCCACCTCCGGAGCTTTTACTCGCGTAACAAGATCACCACAGCCCCCTGGCCTGACTAAAACTTATCTCTTTCTACTTCGTCGCCTTTTCCTTTCATCCCCTATATATGTATATACATACATATATATTACCATTGATGTACAACTCGAACGAGATCCAGCCGCGCCATCTTCATGAATGCGAAATAATCTGGCACCGGATCAATTTCGAGAAAAACATACTTTTCGCAATTGCCTTCGACGGTGACCACAATATTTAGTTCACCCGAAACCTCCTGCATACAAGGTGTCTCGCGAAAGCACGACCTCCGGAACATCTTCTTTGGTTTTGACCAAGTAAACAATCTGTTGTGCGTTCTTTGAATGGTGACAAGTGGTCAGTATCTCGCAGAAGCGTTTTTCTTTTAATTTAAATATTAAAAGAAATCCAAGATCATTCTAAAAACGTGTTTTCAGACCAGATCCTGTCGAACTATTAATTCGAATAAAAATGGACAGTTTATTTTGCGGAAACGTTCACAGGAAACGCACATGACATTGCGAGCACAGACCGTACGTATCAAAAGACAAGCATAAACGCATCACAATGGCATGGATTTACGATGCAGAAAAGCGAAACGTTTCTGACAGTTTCATTGTGCAGAAAATTTAGCGCGGATGCGCAAGATGAAATTATCCTCGAAGCTGCTCTATCCACGTATTCTGAGCGCTCGAACGATTTATTTCACGGCGATGTCTTGGAATCTTCTAATTTAGAAAAGTTACGCTGAATCACCAACCTGGAAAATTCTCTCGAAAACTACCCGGAAAATTGTGAAGTTCCCGAGAAAGAGGATTTTACAGGGAGATGGCATCAATATTTATTGCCGCGTAGTTTAACTAATAAATGAACGGCCATTCCACGGAGACATAACAGAAAATATTAAACGAACCTTTTATGACTCCATAGCATTTTTCAGATAATTTTCATAGTTTTGGAATAGCATGAATTTTTTTCTTAAACGTAATACAAAATAAAAAGTTTCTAATAAAGTAATAAACCACTCGGTTTAAAGCAATAATAAATAAATAAATAAATGAAAGTAGATCGGTTTCCCAACAGTAATGGAAAATAAAGTCTCTGTAAATGCTGTTTGAAACTTTCGGAAGAAAAGTGAAATATCTTTCGATAACATAGCTTCGAAGATTGGTAGTAAACAATTATGGAAGCAGTTTCGTTTATTAATTCTTTGCCGGCTATGAACGCCGAACGACTCCATAAACATCTATAAACGGTGTTTATCATTTGGTTGAACGTATGATATCACGAAATGGAATAATTCAGCGGCCAATAATAGTAAAACAGCAATGACGTACAGGCTTGGGGAGTTTAGGCAAACAGTAAAATGAGATTATGTCCCATTTCAATGCAGGTACGGAATATTATTCCACAAGACTAAACGACAACGAGTCTGTACGAAATGTATCGATCAGTCTTCAAGATACACCCGCCAAATTTCGAATAGATAAAACCAAAAGTTTAAAATTTGACATATTCTGAGAAAACTACGATGTCTTTTTATTTGTTTACAAGAAGATACGAATGAATTGAAAGCAGGAATATTCTGGAATAATACGGGAAATCTATCAATTGTTCATAACAAAATTACAAGGGAAAGAGCGAACGATTTAATAAATATCATCGAAGCCATAACCAGAGCAAACTTTCCAATAAGTTAGAAGGATTCGTTAAGCATTCGAACTCCGATCGTTCAGCAGTGGATCGGGAAATAAAGAACGCACGGTTCCCCGATTGTTCATGCGATTGGATGGCGGAAGACAACGGAGCTTCGCGAAAAATGCTCGTTAACGGGGGAGCGGAATGCGAAAAAATATCGCGGTTCTCCGCATCGTCGTTAATCTGGCCAGTAATTGCATCGCGACTAATTAGCGGCGCGATTTTCAGTTCCTTTTACGGGGTAGCGTTTGCTAATGATGGAGCCTCTCCTTATGGTCTTGTATATTTCAAACACTTTGATAATTATGCTTTACGAGTAACTTGCGCTCGGCGTCGCGTCGCGTCGCGTCGCGTCGTTCCGCGAAACGAAGTTATCGCGAACCAGCTGGCGGGTAGCCTTTGTAAGGAGCCTCGGAGCGGGATCGTAACACTAAGATCCAGTTTTCTGATCGATAGTTTAACCCTCCGGAGGTCGGACGATCTCGGATCGAGGCGGGCGAGGAGAATGCCGAGTCATTTTGACCTATAGCTGAAATTCCATTAAACGCAAGCTTTAGCCCTTTAGCTACTATGCGCTAGTATAGTGGATCCACTTTAAGCCATGTTTTGGGACGAGACGCCACTGCGTACCGGATCTATCAATTATGCTTGTGCTCGGAACGGTCAGTTCGAGCCATCGTAAAAACCTATGGAAACGAGAATCCTTCAAGATTTTAAGGTGGAATCGAAATTTTGATTTTCCTGTTGAATTTTTGTCTTTATACGAGCATATTATTCCCAGTTTACTAATAATAATCTTTTCAGGAAAACTGCACTTCGTCTCCCCTATCGACAGATCGTACACCCATGAATTATTAATAAAAACGTAATCAGAGACTCGATTTTTAGCTTCGCAGCCGAGTTGTTGATCAACGACGTTATTATACCAATCTTACGGTCCTTTGGTCGACGTTATTACGTGGTTAACGAAAATTGACAGTAACTGCAGAACACTTTCAGCCTTGACTCCCTGCTAAAGCACTCTATCGAGCCTAGCAATTCCCTCTTCCAGAATTGCTTCATGCATGCGCAATGGCGATTTCCTTCGGTAATTTAGCAACGATGATTGCCCAAGTAAATTATACGCGACGCGACCCGCGTATCGTTGTTTCACCTTCATAAAGTGATTAAATAATTCTACGACTTTACGATTGATCTCAGAATACAGTGTCTTCTTCATTCTTCCATGAATTCCTGAAATTTTGTTGCAATATTTGCCTCTCTGAATGAAGATTCGATATGCGAAATTGTTCATATGGAATTGTAACAATAATATTTTCTTATTTATGTTACTATTACTATCACGATATTTATTTCTCAATATACATATGCGTATGTAGTACTTTTCTACGTTCGGCGAGGTCGACGTTCGCGGTCACAAGAACGTCTTGGATCAAGACTTTACCGTAATTAACTGCGAAGCGAATTGAAAATAAATGCAATGGACACTGTCGCTGGTAAAAGATTCAGCATTTTAAACCGCATTCTATTTCGAATAATCCAATACGTTGGTCATCCGAGAATCGAATAAAATGGCCTGCATGCTTAAGAAGACGGAGAAAGCAGCACGTTGTCCGCGTCGACAGGGAACTGAAACAGAATCGCGAAACCAGAGACTTCCATTACCGTTGATGAGCCGAAAATATTTTATGCAATAGGACAGACGGGCCAACGAAATCTGGGTAATTGCATAAAAGCCGATCCTCATTAGTAGCGATTCTACTTTCACGACAAAATATTTCTCTCCCACCAGCTTTTCTCTCGTTATACGCAGTCCTATGGTTTCCAGAGTTTTCGACGCCGCGACGTCATTTATTTGTCACGCGCAATCGCGAAGGCGGCTTTCTACCTGTTCTCCGAAAGCGATCCATCACTTTTAACCGTGATTATCGCCGATGATTGATTCGTCATGGTCCTGATTAACGATCGTCATTCGTTCGTTAATCAACGTCGTCGGAAATCTTTTCCGCTGGTTCAGATTCACGATTCCAGGAAGCGAAATAATCATCCGTTAAGGATAATCGAAAACCATTGTAATCTGTTGTTATTAAAAGACGCACAATTGTTTGTTGCCAATCGTTGTTTCACAGCGATTATACGCGGTGTATGCAAAGTATAAGATTTGCGTCTATGAATCGATGTCTATGAATAATTTAACTTGGGAATTTATGCCTGGAAAACTATGAAACACCAATAAATACCAGAGAAAAAAGCGAGAAGATTGTTAAACAACTTTGGTAGATGATTCGCGATGAGTAGCGATAAAACTGCTCTTATCGGATTTCGCGCGTAAAAGTTCCGAGTCCTTCAGACACGTTTTCCCCGTTATCCGATCGAGCATGTCCTGTAGACATATTATTTTGTTCGAAATTGGAATCATTGCCGAAGGAGCATGGCTTCGTAAATCAATTGTCCAACAAATTGTCACTCGGCGCAAAACAAGTTCCAATGGCATCGCAGTTACGTGCCCGAAGCTAAAAATTCAAGACGACGACGCGAACCTATTAAAACGTACAACTGCTACAAACTCTACTATCAGAAATTCTCTGATGTGACTCCAAGACAGCTCGCCCTGCTCTCCTTGTTTATTTACCTTTTCTAACAAGAAGCGTCCCGAAAGGACATCCGATTTTAATACTACTTTAGTAGAAAGCATTTAAGCACGCGTGTGTGTTTACAATTATACCTTGTTTCTAATGTTTAAACTGCGGACATTTATGCAAAATACACATTATTTGCATCGATTCCAACAAGCCGAAGCTAATTAGTAGACTGTTGAATTCATGCATTTATAACAAGAACGAGTAATTGCAGTTTAAATCAGTGAACATATCAAAATATGAATGCGTTTGTTTTAGCTCGTTAAAATCGTTCAAGGGAGAATGGAATTTCAATTTGTCTCCCGTTTTGTACAATTTAATTAGCTGAAACTAATACGTTGATATTCTGAAGTTTTTTAAATCGGTGAACTGCTTTGAATCGCACTAATTCAGTTTCATCGTAAATTGATAAAGTACCTAGTCGATTATGCCCTTCGTATGCTTCGTAAGCAGATATCTTCTCGAAGGAACTGTTCGAATAGATGTTGTTTCATTAACAACGAGACAGGCAACCGCGTATTTCGATCTCTGAATTTCCAAACAATCCCGTTAAAGCGTCATCTTAAGCTATTACCGCAATCATTATCAAATAAACAAGCGGAACGTTGGTAGCGATCCAGCGATTAGAATCAGCATCGTTTAGCGGTCCCACCAAACATTCCAGCAGCCGAATCGATTAATCGTTACCGCTGGATCGTTGAATATCTGTTACCATTTCCGTATCGTGTTTAATCAATGAAGTTACCGCTGCTGTCGACCGACAGAGCACGTTCATAATTATTTCTACGATTCGCTGTCGGAAAACGATGATGCTGTTACTGGTTGCGTTTCCAACAGACCACAGGATTCTCGCGGAAGGATTTAATTGTCACGATTCTCTGTCATCTTGAGCAAACGAAACGAACTCTGCATCAGTTTACTCGCGCATTATCTCCGACAGGTTACAAAGAGATCTTCCTTTATTCGAATGCGATTATTTCGAACGAGAGACATAGCTGTAGCTGCGAACACCCGGCACATTATCGAATGTCTGTCCGTGAATTCATCAATCACTATACCGCTAAACTGACACCTGAATACAGGGCATCGTAGCTACGGAATGAAACATTTCCACACGTTGACTAGCAACATTGCCTATTTGTAACGTTTACAATCTCGTATTTTCCATGGAGAAAGTATGCATTGTTGGTCAGAGTATAATACATGGCGATAACAAACAGTCAATATCTCTGCTTAGACACCTTTGATAAATATTTTCTACCGAGAATACCTACTATTCTACATTGTTTTATTTATTAATCGAGGATATTTATACAAATATAAACGTTTTTTACTTTTTACAAGTCACAAAAACGACAATTACCTGGAAAATTGTCTCATCAATTAAATACTTTACGATGTTGAAAATAAAACAAAATTCAAACGTCCGCTTCCACTAAAAAAAATTATTGCTCTTCAAATAGATAATAAAATATTGCTGAGTCATAAAATAAATTTGCCGGCAGGTTTTTATTACCCTCCAGATTTTCGTCCAGCGTTAGTAAAAAGTACAAATGAAAATGAAATATTTTAGTTTCTAATTCAGTAGTTATGTGCTTATATATTTTGTAGTGCATCTCTGGAAAAACTCTACTTGCATTTTCAAAGAAGTTGAAAAGCTCTACTTGAATTTGATCGCATGTCGCTTTTGCTTTGATTCCCACAGAAGGATTTAATTATCGTCGACAGACTCGGTTTGAGGTCTGCCTAAATTTCAATTCACTTACATATTGTCCTGTCACGCAATCCGGCCGTATTAAGATTCGGAATTAAACGTACACGGTGCTCCGTTTATTATCGTCGAACGAGCACGTGTTACGGGGACTTTTCGGGGAGGATTGCAGGCGAACGTTACTAAATTACACGGCTGCATTAATTGCGATGCGGCCAGGGAAGAGAGAGGCAAGCACAGCGATGTAGCTTTGACCCGGTCGTTTGTAAAATTCTGCTAGCGCCAGAATTTCATAAGTTGTCCGCTCGCCGCCATTGCGTAATTTCAAAACTCCTGTATTGCTGTGCAACCGGCGCGGCTTAATTAACTGGATCTTTATAAAGAAGTAAAATAACTGTACTGTGGCCAACTTCTGTGATGAGCTGCCCAGCCAAGTTTGACGATTTGGTTACCCCGTTAATTATTTGTCGTCAAACTCCGCTGAAAGGCGCCGCGCCGCGCCGCGTCGCGACGGTCTCTGCGGAATGAGAATTCAAACGATGCTTTAGTGCCCAAGAATAAACTTCCCCGTGGAAAATTATTTGCGGAAATAATAAAGCTTTTATCATTGGGTGAGACCAAAAATCATCCAAAAATTATTTATCCGAGGAGATAATAATGAAGATAATACTGAATTAGTAACGAATAAATAATCCTGCGAATTCTTATGCATTTTTGAAGAAATTAGTTCGATGAAATATGAAACTGTAAAAAATTAGAAACATCAAACGTCAAGCGTTGTTTTCAATATATTAAAAACATTAAAGGGTGAACTGAATTTTTGTTTAACTTTTTCGATTGACTTCGGTAATTGAGAATGTAGGAGAAAATCTAATTATAAATAATCGAAATAATTTGGCAAATGTGCAGAGCGACGACTGTGCACTCAACGCTGACATAGCAGTCGTCTCTCTTTTCCAGTGAGAGCAACAAAATCGCTGACATTTTCTGCAACGAAAACAAAAAGTGATTCGTAATTTCTGTGGACGTTCTCTGCAGCAGAAAGATTTGCTTTTCCGGGCGGTGCAATTAGGTTTTTTCTCACATTTTACGCTTTTCAAGTTAACTGAAGTACACTCGAAAATGTTCGTGTAATTTTTTCTGCCTTTCTCGTGGAATCTTTGTTGAAATATATATGTATCTATGTATTGATAACGTAATACTAAAATATGTTCTTTTGTCCTGCAATGCGACAAAATAATTTCACGCTATAAGTAATTGCATAATTACACCTACTAAAGTATGAAATATAACAAATTTATTCATAATATTTTTATAAAACCATGTTTTATATAAACAAGATTTAAAAAAATTTTTTTTTAATACATCGAATTTTCCAAAAATTAAAGAGATAGGCACAGAAGAGTGTATTTCTGTAGATATTGCGAGCGTTCCAATTTGACAAAGTCGAAATTAATTTGGACAAGCATCGTCATCGGTTCCTACGTAACAATTACTTTTTGTCGTCAACTGAGCCGCAATAATTGATTGGCGTATTTCGCGTGCAAACAAACATGGACAAATCTTCACTACGTTTTTAATTTTTGTTTCGTGTCTTTGTCAATAAATTTGCAGGTATTCGAACCTTTTTCTAGACAGCGAACAAAATCAATTACACTTCTTTGCTGTAAAAGTTTCGTACAAAGATAGTTGAACACAGAAAAGCTTTGTCACTAATACTGCCTCATTGGCAGTAATGTACGTATTTGTGTAGGAACCTGGTTGCTGATATTATACAAGTGCAACGCACTTCTATAAACATTCGCAGATTAACAATAAGCAGGTTTGAGCAGGTTGGCAGCGCCGCGTTACAAGACGGCAAGCCAAGAGGTACAACCTACCCTAATCCTGCAACAACCCCGAATCCACGTAATCCTTTGCCCCTTCTCCAATCTTGCCCCTAGGTCTCGGTATAACTTGGAGGAAGAAATCAACGCAAGGCTTGATCAGTCGATATTCGTAGTAACCTCACGTCTACAAGGGGGATGAACGAGTCTCTCTCTCTCTCTCTCTCTCTCTCTCTCTCTCTCTCTCTCTGCTGCTGCTGCTGCTGCGACGGAACCGTGTCAACTGAATTCCGACGATTCCTTTCGAACCTCGGGGAAACTGGACCGATATGAAACACTGGAATGTAGTTTTTCGATTCGGCGAAACGCGATTTCTCACTGGTCTCTGTGATTCGACGATGATCAAGCTTTTCCCTTTCGGACGATCCGTGAATTTATTCTCCACGCTTTCGGCAAGATGCGTTTCCTCGTCTCGAGAAGCAGACCAATTTGCATTACGCGACAAGTACTGCACGCTCGTTTACATCTCGGGAACAGGTGGGCTTATGGTACCAGTACCGCGTGAACAGTTGGTTTATAGGCGTATCCTTGTTTCATGAACATGCCGAATGGCGATAAGTTTTCTCGACGCAGTCAAGAACTGTATTGTTCAGTGTGTATGTGTTTGTGTGTTTCGGTATAGATGCGGTGCCAGCACGCTTGCTGCAGTTGCAATTTTGAAATTTGAAGGCTCTCGTTTCAATGTTACTGCACCGACAATGACGTTGGTGCAGTAACCAAATCATGCATGAAAAAACAAGCAAGAAGATTGTTCTTTAGAACGATTCCAAGAATATTTAATTTCGTTCGTTTTCTTTTCATCGATTAAACAACCGAATGAATAATTGCAATCAACTTGTTATAAAATTGTTGACCATCAGAAGTTTTCATTTAATCAACTACATCGTTAAAATAAGAACATATTTTTGTATTTACAACCGAATGAATTTATGTTACTACCCAATTATTATCTAGAATAGTAATAGAAATAAAAGGTACTACGGAAAATAAATTGGAAGAAGATGAAGGGGTGAGAACGAAAAATTTGAAGAAGAATATTCATTTTCAAATGATGTTCCAACATTTTTCCAGATGATCCGGAACATTATATAAGAAATTATGAACTGCCTTAAATCTCGAACTTCCACTTTGAGGTTTTAAGGAAAAAATAATTATGTCCCGAAGCGATTCAATCTTAAGACCGCAAACACTGCACCAGCGGAAAGAAACGGACGTGGCTCGCATCAACGAGGATTTGCTGTGTCTTTGCCGTTCTCGTCCATTTCGATTACACTCAGAATAATTCCATCCTTTTTTCAGTTATAAGGTAAATACGCGATTAAGATTTGCAGGGTAAGTCTATTTAATGAAATCCACTAATCTATAAATGCAAGGTTACCGTTCCTCCATCTATTTTCGTCTACAATATTATTTAAATAATCTGTTTAAATGTCTTTAAATGTTTTCCAGTTTATCGAAAGAAGCCTTTACGCGATATAAAATCCAAAACAAAAACCAAAAACATTGTTAAGAAGTTACCGTTTAAATTATAACTAAACTTATAATTAATTATTCTTATAACTTGTTACATCTTAGAGCTTTTTACGTAGTAAATTAACGAGTTATATCATATAGAAATAAAGGAAGAATAATTTAACTGGTAACACGATCATTTATTCGGTACTAGAATAAATATTTCCATTTGTTCCCGTATCTGGCAATTGTACAAACCATTTGGATAATGTGTAAATTATTTCTATGCATACGTTATCGCCAGCAACGTTTCTAAAGGTTAATTGAATCTGTTAATGCAATTCTAAATAAAATACGTATTTCTAAAGGGAAATATATTCTCATTACAGTCACTAATTATTACTTTTAACGTGTACAATAGCCGTAATTACTTTCACATCAATTGAAACTGGGGACAATCGTACAGATAGCAAGCAATTATTGAAATTGTAATCATTACCATTTCAAGGAAACTGTTTGTAAATGATTTATATATCGTAATTTCAATTGTTTCGTTTCTCGTTTAATCTTCTTATATTGAAAGAGGAGATAAAATAAAGCAAACGAGCAGGATAATAAGGTGAAAAGACAGTGCTGAGACTGTATTTTAAGCTCCATTGTCTTTTCCCAGGAGAGTACCGGTATTCTAAAGAGTTATTAAGATTTATAATACTTTATCGTGATTTCTCCATGAAACTGTATGCGTTTGTAGAAGACAAAATTTACAAAAAAGTGAGCAAATTCAACACACTAAGCATTTCCTTAGAGGTAACAACATAACGAATTTGTTTTGCAAGAACTAATCGCAAACAAAAAATTCAACAAACATAAATTCGTCCTAAATTTTTTTGTTTCAAGTCGTTCATCCGAATGTCGTTTCGATATACATATATTATTATACGATCTGTGATATCCATCGTGCAAATTCAGATATGGGTCGGTAGCGTCATAATAGCATATCGACTTTACGGCTCACATGTTGCGACGTACCGTTGGATAATCAAATTATAATTTAATCGCAACGATTAAATGTATCGCGCGTAGTAGATATACAGGGTGATCGGTAGCTGGTGGTACAACTAATTGCTGCATACAAAAAAAAAAAAGACGAAAATCTAGAATAAAATTTGTATTATACGTTTTCGGCTTATCGTTTCATTCAGAATCACCCCCGTTTCAGTTAGGCCTAGTTACCGATCAGTCTGTACACTTTTTGAATGGTAATACGCATACCCTCGTTCTTGATCGATAGTTAGGTGTCGCGTCGGGTTAAGGCGTTCCACCGGCACATACGGATGACTGATTACGCAGCTGGAACATCTACAATCACGATCCCGTCGCGAAACGGGAACAGCCCGTCTTCGCTGCACTAAAATATCACAATAGTATGCCAGGTTCCGTTCACGATACGAATAACAGGACCGAGGAACACGCCACAACAACGAAAGCTAAGACACAGCTAACAATATGCGCAAAATGAAACACTATCAGGTACAATTGTGTTGCACCTTGAATGGGAAATGGGAAATGGCAAATTCTCTATGATTACACGTTACGTCTAATATCTTGGCGTGGTGGATCCATTTTTAATCCTTGAAACCTGTCATCAGTACCATCTCTACACTTTGGCATGTTTATACCGGGTGTTTTAATGAACTTTTTCTCCCTTAGTACAGATTTTGCACTCAAAATTCTCCCTTTTGCAAATCACCTTTTTTCTGCGTACTAAATTTACCCACTAGCAAATCAAGTTTTCCTACAAAATTATTTCCTTGAATTATCGTGATAAAAATCGGATTCGTTGTTTCCAAATTCCAAATTTTGTTGCCTGCAACCAAAAATGTCGAGTGCATCATTGAGCATGAGTTCCATTTCCTCCTACAAATCCATCAATTTTGGTAAAAATCATTAATAATGCAACGACTCGCGAATTCTCGTAAAATGACTTTTCAATAAAAAATATTGAAGAGATACTCGACATTTACGAAGCATCTCTTATTGTAAGCGAATCGAAGCCTTTGTTAATTAAAAATGTTACCAATATCAGATAGCCCGCTGTATTTGTTTCGAGAGTGCTTGCCATCGACGAACGTAATAACAAAAGCCTGTACAATTTCAATTTTATTTCATATGTTAGTACCACTACAAAATATGCTGTGATGTTTGTATTCTCATTCGCATATCGTTTTAAAATATCGTAATAAAATTTAGCATTTAATGGTACATCTATCGGAAATGTGGCAAAATTTCAGGAAAATAAATTGCGGAATGTGCGAGCTAGACAAGCACAGTTCTTGCCATGTATTACTAAGTTTAAAGTGATTTATTATCATCCGGTTTGAAGAGCTCAGCCAGAAAGTCATGCAGACTACCTAATGGCAAAGAAACCAGCTCCTTGAGGCACGATGAGAATCAAGGGTGCCTGAAAATGAAAAGACTCTCTAAGTGGGCATGACATTCTCTCGGTTTTCCACGAAATGGCCAGTTACTCCGTAATGGAAAAGCGACAACATAATCTACGATAAAAATGAGAAACGTAGTGCTGTAAAAATTGCGTAAGTACACGGCCAGTGGCCGAGGGTCGCTTCTGCTTCACTCTGGCGTTAATTAAACCCAGCAGGCTGCCATTGGAAATGGAACAGAGGGTAATAATTTTATTAAAAGTGCAAGAAATGAAATCGTTAATTGATACAGTTTCACGGCGGCGTGACGTCGAGGCAGAATTACTATTTCGACTCGTAAGAATTCAATTAACCTTCGTCGTTAACTAGATTATTATCGAGAAAGTGAAAACGAGAAGTTTTCAATTTTAATCCTTGAAATTGAAAACAAGTTCTGGCCATGTTGGTACATATCAGAAGAGAAAATATGTTTCTCGTCTAATGAGAACTTACATACCAAACTATATTTGGTCGTTATTAGACTGCTGTCTGCCTACACGGTTATTGGATCCCTTACCCTGGGTAAAATATAAAACATTAAATTTCATAATCTTCATTATAAACGGATACTGTATGAAAACACTTCAGTGTTACGCTTTAACTTGAAAATCGTTTTCTATTTTTTCTTTTTTTTTTTCTTTTTTTAGAGAAGTGGAAATAGTTCCAGCATCCATAATTGAGAGTCTCCCTTAAATTAACTAGCAAACAAAGACTAACAAGATTTCCCAATAATCCTCTTTTTCTCGTTCACCCTACTCAGCAGTGAATTCTTTCGAAAAGCTTAATCCACGTAAAAACTTCAATCCCTTAATGCACATAAAAATCAGTCTGAAAGTTTTATTACAGGTAGGTAGCAGCAGATACGAAATAAATGGTGAAATAAATCTTGCACCGAAGCGCAGAATAAGTGAATCGTAGATCTCGCGTTGGGAACGCGGCCGCTCGTGTTTACAAGATGAGCCAGCAATTATATCATTCGGCCGGGGCGAATTATTCGTCGGCGAGTTCGAAAGAGTCGAAAAATGGCGGACGAGTCGTCGATTATCCGATTACGGAGCGGCTTGTTTCGGCGCGATCGAACTCCCTAACCGACTGGTTTTCCGCGATAGGATCTTGGATGCGTGTTAAAAGTGCCGTTCGCGTAAGAACCAAGTGGGAATCCCGGCGCGGGATACCATCGACCCGACCCGGAGATTTTCCCGCGAATGGCTAAATAAACGAGCTTCGTTTCCTCCCTTCGACTGGTTCGGAAGGCATTCCCATCGGCTACCCACGGAACTTCGATCCCGTAGACCCGTAGTTTGCATGCATTTACGGTTATGCAATATATTCTGGCCTTTCCGGTTTGTTATGCGCGGCCGTACCTAACACCCACCGGCGGATTGTCTGCCTGGCTGGGAAGCATCGTGTGTCTTCTCACAAGCCGACCCATTTATCTTAACCACTCCGAAACACTTTCGTTATTTTTCCTGGTAAGAAGTTCCGAACAATTTTTGCACGATTTCAAGCTTGAACACCGTTCAATATATATATTTATAGTATATAATATATATCGGCCCAGTACGGGTTAGTTCGCAGTGCTCGCCGAACAAGTTTAACAAACGAACGCGCTATTATTCGAATTTAGTCGCGGCAAGCTGCTTTGCGTTAAAAGTCAGCTAAACTGGGTCAAGATGGTCGACACATACGATTGCTTGGAGGCCGATTCTATGGAAATGGACCGGCTTAACTGGCCATTCTACGACGTGGCATTCGAAAACTCTTAAAACTGCAATTCGTATAAAATTTGCTTGGTTGCGCGGGCGCGAGCAGGGGAAACGCGTTCGTGGTCCTGTGTCCGTGGATGGCCAGGGATGATATCGCGGCACAGCTTTTCGGATCGGTAAATAAAGGAACCGGACCATTTTCGAAACTTCATTGACCGTGGAGAGAAAAATGGTCCTCGAGGCTGGACAACGGTCACGTCCACGTTCGCAGTTATAAAATTCACCGTTCCGGGCAGCGTCGTTTCTAGGTAAATCGTCTGTTTGAGCTCCGGGGGCTGCAGCTTACGGGCGATTTCTATTCCGGGACTCTTCGAATCTGAAAATTTATCGGCCGGCAAAGAAGAGGAACAGACGGCGTAGCCTTTCGCGTGGAACAGCCCCAAGTATAATCGAAGGCCATTACGATCGCTAAATCGCGGTTCGACGTCGCGGCAGAAACGGAAAGATGCTGTACCTCGGCCTTTAACGATGCAATTCGGAACGAACGTTGCGCTGAGTTGTTCGAAAAGAAGACCGAGGAACGAACTGTGATACGCAGGAAACCGTGTTCTACATTTTCTGTCCAACTTTCTGAGAAATGGCTTGTGCCAGCTTTCGGCCCGGTGAACGAATAATGTCGTCCATTCTGGCCCAAAGCACCGAACATTCTTCAACGGTCTCGGATAATTCGACTCCTTTGATCAACGTAGAACAGAATAATTGGTTTTTAATCATTATGACTTCGAATCACCTCAGGAAGCATCCCTTTCAAGGAAATACAACATTTTTGGGACACCCTGTATATTGTTTTAAATACGATGTTGGTTTTTTAACGGATACTTCAATCCCTTTTTCTTCCATTAAGTAGATTTCGAAATTATATTTAGTCTGTCGAAAATCTTTCATAGTACAAGGGAAAAGCCGAACTTTTGAGAAGGGTGCAGTAAGATGTACTAAAGTTCGAACGTTCCAAAATATTCAACTTGGACCCGAACCATTCTTTCTGGTTTTATCTATTCTATTCTACTATTTTGAGAATACAGCTTGACCCAGTTCAGTAAGACACTGTGCACCAAACCATTTATACCTTACCTCCTTTCCATTCTTGAGGATACACACACTTTTTCATTTTCTGACGTTCCCTTTTTTACAAAACTCCGATTTTATATTCTTTTTCGCATCGATGTGTACCTACATATAAATTTAAATGTATTACTATTTGATTCGACACATTCGCAGTACAATCTTCTTTCGTAGAAGCTTTTGCAGTCTACCTCGTGCAGTTTCCTCTGTTTCTGCATTTCTACCTTTTTGCGTATTACGTCTATTTTTCATCTTGATCTTCCAAATGCTCCGCACTACCGAGAAACTTTCATTAGGTCATATTATTAGACATTTAGTGAAAAATATTTCAACCTCTTGAAGCTCTCTCCGAACCATGTGATTTTGGCTAAAATAACTTTCCATCTAACCGCTAAAGACGGAATAATCTAACAATAAGCCTGATCACGCTTCGTGGTCCACCCTGTGTAAATGATGTACGCAACGGTTGTCAATTCTATCCCACCAACCAAAATTTCCCGGGTTTACTAAACCAGTCTCCGATTCTAATTTGCGTTCGAAACCCTTCGCGTTGTTTGCACGGGCATGGACACGTATCTTTATTGTTTCGAGAAACAGACATTGGCGTCCTCCTCCCGCCATCTGTTCCCTTTTCCCCGTTTGTTCCCCGTGTTTTATCTCGCAGACATATCGACGAGGGGACGCATCGAATAAAGGAAAGTTCCGCGGATGCCGGGGATCTTTCTTCGATTCGGCTTTCTTCGTTCTGCGGATTTCTCTGACCTCTTTCAATCTTCTTCCGCGCCTCTTCCCCGCCCTCCTTACTACTCGGTAGCTACAGATTTACGAGAGGCAAGTACCTACTTTCGAACCGTAATTCCAAAAAAGTTTTCTTCTTCGCGCGCTCGGTCGGTTTAGGGATGTGCCTAGAAAAAAAAAACGAGGACTCGGCACTTCGCGGGAATCCAATTCTTGAAATTATTTCTCCGCCTAGAGACCGTCCGTGTTCCGAGGACGGCTCGAGCGACAGAACGGCCCTCTCGCGATAGCTTTTTCTTTATCAAGTTTAATCAAATACGCCCCGCAGCGAAATTTTCGGAAACAAACAACTTTAGCCCGAATGGCTTGCCGCGCCGCATAGTGGGCAATTTGGACAAAATCGGATTCAAAATCGAGGAACTTTCGATACGAATGAGGTAGAGCGATGAAATTTTTTTTAAATTAAACCTCAAACTTTGTAGAATATGGAAAAAATACCATCCAATCATTTCAACGAAAAAACACCTCATTCCCATCGAAAGTTCGTTGATTTTGAATCCTATTTTGTCCAAATTGCCCACTGTGCGCCACACCGCGAGATTCTACTCACCGTTGAACCTGTGCCCCCCCGAAATCGTGTCACTTGTTGGGAAAATGATTAGGAAAAAATTTGGAGTCGATTGAATCATATTTAAAAAGTTTGAATTTTTTAACTCTTGACACAAATATTCAGGTTAAAAATAACGTATATTTATACAAAATATATAAAAATGTAAGAAAACCGAACGACATTGGCAAGAGTATCTTCTATATTTCCTTTTCCATTCTTACATGTTCGGAGAGAAATGGATAGAATAAAAGAAGAAAGGAGAAATCGAGGACTGGAAGCGTTTAAACTTCCAAGTGGAAAAGAAAAGTAAGAGTCACCGTTCGACCCAGTGAAAAATGACAAAAGTTCGACAAAAGGAATGAAACGAAATTTTTACGGGTCATCAACATATTTCCGTACATCGATATAAAAACTAACATACAGAGCATCGAGTATAAGTAAAAATGGAATGAAAGAGAGACAATCTCGCGAAATAAGAAAGTATATCTTTCTCAATAAGGAGGAAATGAATGAAAGAAGATATTTCAATATTAAATGTAACGTAATACGAAGACTGAAACAGAAGGAGGACGTAATGAACGAAACTGTAGTCCTCTTTCAGTAGAAACAGGATTATATTTTGTGTACCGGAACGAAATAAAAGAAGCTGTATAGCATCGTTTAAAACAGATTATTGTTCGCTGTAGCATATCTATGAAAATAACATTAATCCTAAAGAGGCTATGTAAAATGGACAGTTTCTTTCAGTTCTTCGCTTATAAAGCATTACCACCACGGGTCGGGGGAAAGGTAGAGTGGGGAGGAGGACAAGTCTTAATCTAGCGGCTCTGTTTCTTATCGGGGAGTTATGCGATTTTAGAGAAACAGACCTCGTGTTTGATCGTTTCTATGGTGGTCAGTTCTAGATGCAGTCGAGCAGGAGGGAATAGAGGAAAGAGTGATGAACCGGACGAAACTCGTAAAGTTGTCAGAGTTGAAGACGAAACGCGTGTCGGTGTGAACGGAAAGTGGAAAACTAAGGCGAACGAGGAGGACCGGACGAAAGAGAGAGAGAGAGAGAGAGAGAGAGAGAGAGAGAGAGAGAAATAGTGGGCGGTAGGAATTAAGGCGCAAGGGTGAGGTCTAGGCGCAGATAAATGCGGTAATCTAAGTTTTTCCATCTTGCGGGACAAGCGAATGGTGGCACCAAGGTGACCTCCGCCGACAACGGAGGCGCTGTCTGAAAGGGTCTGTCCCGAATCTCTCGTGGCGCACAGCTACCGTATGTGGAACGGAAATCGTTGCAGGTTCCTGTTACCACTGCCACCAAATAGAGAAACAGGACTCACGGCCGGCGAATTAAACAGATTCCGAATAAGGTAACGGAGCTGGTTTGCATGCTGCGGGACCACCAGACATACGGTTGAAAATTAAGGGGGGACGTACACTTACGAGGTCGAGAAGTGTGCTCGACTTTCAGAATTTCTTTGATTTCAACAAACGGTTATATTCGAAAAACATTCGGTACGTAAATAAGTCGTGCCACACTTTTCTCTACAAAATACCACATTTTTAAAGCCATATTTAAAAAACAAACTCTACCCGACTTTTTGTCCACTGTGACTTTTCTGTTTAAACGAGTTTTTTTAGATGCCTAGAGTTAACGTTAAATATAATACAACATGTTAATTCTCTTTCTCTTTATTACATCTAAGCACCATCAAGCAAAGCCGTTTCCTTTGTTGCAAAAAATACCTTTATCTTCCAAGCTTCCTTCCGCAGCACACTTATTTCTATACTCTGCTGTTTTCCAAGAATCTGTTACTCGTGCTTGTTTACTTTTCCCCGACAGTTTACTTTCTTTTAGTTATTTTTGTAACGTGGAACGACACATTTGTGGCGTTCTCTCGTGAATTGTTCGCTACCTTAAATTAAAATGTGATAGCAGTGTAAGATGGCTGCGAAGGTGGTCTGCATGTATAGTTGCATGTACACGCAAAAGCCCCGGTACCATACTGTATTTGCAGTATAAATATCCATAACCGTGAAAAGAGTCCAAGTAAATATTCATCTTCCAAATAAATGTATTTCGTTGAAATGAACTGTAACGGTCGTGTGATTTTGAAGTAGCGACGAAATAATTATTTTATGTCATTTTAACGGTATAGGCAATTGTATATTTTGCAGAAATGTTTGATCGAAATGCAGTTCTACATCCGCCATGACAGACGTCGCGTCGGCGAGCTGCTGGTTCTGCGGAAAACCTACGAACAGTACTCTTGGGAGCGCGGGAAAACAAGCAAATTGTCGGGTTCAAATCGAATATGTTCTTTCATCGTGGACGTGCTACTTCACACTGGCGGAATCGCAATTTACTGCAACTTTTATTTATTTTATAGAGATAGAGAAATAAAAAAATTAATCTGCTCAAACAGTTCAGTACTCGATATAAATAAATGTACGCTAATTTGTTCTCCCACGAATCTCCCATAAACTCCAAACTATCAAAATACTTAAAAATGTCGTCCAAAATAAAGAGAACATAATTCGCAATTTAATAGACTCGTTACTTGTACTTTCTGAAATCCTGTTTGTACGTTACATGACCGAGTTTTTATTACCGAGAACACCTTTGCCACCGAGAAATAAATTCTAAGCACCATTGCGTCCACAGGACGTAAATTTTCAGCAGAGGAGCACTGTTCTCCGGATCCCGTTAACAAAGACTGAACAAGACCTACAGAAAAATATTCTAAATCTTGGAAATACCACCGTTTGCGACTGTCCGCAGCGTGTCCTTTGATAATGCGAAGCGACCCGCATGGAGCATTAATCTCTCCGTAACCCATTACTAGAACGAGGATGTTAATGCAAATGCATTTTCTTCTAGGAAATTCATAACAAAATATACACACCGCAGAGATTTGTTCTCTTCGCAAAGGGTTTCAACCGTGTTCATCTTGCATACTTAGCACACTGCGTACGTTTTGTATGATTTTTCACGACCATATTATCTTTATTTATGTATTGCGAAAATATGTCTCAAGACGCAATAGGGTGCAACATTGGTTTGGTCGGACATAAGTTTAAATCTCTACAGCATTGTTTGCACTCGGTACTAGTTAAAATCTTGGAGTTTGTTACGTCCCAGGAGGGCCGGATTATAATGTTTAAGGGGTTAAGACACAGTTTCGAACCTGCCTGCATTCACCGGCTACGGTTCAGTAAATTGAGGATTGTTTAAATGATTTATATTCTTATTTCCCAAAAAACAACAAAATTATTAATTTATTCAATATTAGGTGTTGAATCGGAATATTTAAAGTTTGATTTTACAAATAGAAATTATATAGTATATGTTTCGCGTTATGACAATAATGTTAATTTAGGATCGCTTCTCTAGTCGCAATTGTCTAGCTAATGTGTCGTCGCTTCTACCATCAAGCCAGCATCCTTTCTTGCAACTTAGTATAATTGGACACCCTTTTTCTTTATTTTCAGGGTGTAACCGAACTTTGCTGTGTCTCTCGCAGGAAGATAAATTGGAATTGTTTAGCGCGCTACCAAACTTCCTAGAATTTTTAAAGCATATCTTAATCCTATTTGTTTCTTCTCCTCGCGTGACATCATTGGGTTTAAACAATAGTTTACGATATTCGTTTTATTCTTGAGCGGACGAACCACCGGACGTGACAAGATATTCGATCAGAAAAAATGATCTAATAACGAAATAAATTGAACGTTTCCTTAAAATAGTTTCCTTAAAAGCGCAAGTGGCCGCGGTCCATTCGTTGCGATAAATTACAGGAACAGAGTGGCGCGGAGGGAGCGAGCAATGCAATTCGTAGAGAAGCGATTGTCGCGTAGCGTCGGAAGCGTCGGGAGCGTCTCGAGTCCATTGGTTTGTCCGTGGAACGACGTAAGGGGGTTGCGTTCGGTACGCTGGAGCGTCTTCTTAACAACGGCTCGCGGGCTGCTCGCCCGTAGAATTGCATTTAGTCGTTTAGCGCAAATGCTCGTAAAATCGCCTGGTTTTTTACGGTCGGGCCACCCGTAACCACCCGGCATCCCGGCATCCCGGCATCCCAACATCCCAACGTCCCGACATCCCAGCCAGCAAACCTGTTCGTCTTTCATCCCTCGTTTACTTCGCGCTGTTCCGCCACCCTCCCGGTATCCTGCGGCACTCGCATTTATCCCCCGTGCAGACACCGGCGACAGTCCATAACGCGGCTGCAATCTTGGCAGACACGTCCGCGTAAACACGAAACCGGATTAACGAGATCAACGCAGCTGCGAAATGTTATTGCGCGCCAGCGGAAATTTTCCGCGGGCGCGTTCCGACGCTGAATGTTAACAATGTTACCCGGGGGTGGCGTGAGGGGGGTGTGTGGGGCGGGAGTCAGTCGACCGAGTGACAGGCGAGTTCGTGAACAGGAATATTACGCGCGCGCGGAATCGAGGATCAACTCTTCTTCCCCAACGCGGAGGAAATTGGTGTTTTAAACTGGGGATCAGACCCTCTTTGGATCAGAAAATTTCATAATAGAATAGCACGACCGATATCGATGAAGTGTACCGGGTGGCCAGGGATTTTCCCCTAGAAACGATGCCAGCAGTGTCAGAAGCCACAAATAAATTGCTGTCAAAGAGATATCGCACAAGTAAAATACTGTTTAAGTCGTTAGTCCTGTATAGAGTTCACATTTTTATCGATAAGATTGTATCGCATTTCTTTTCGTTTGAGAAAAACCTTTTGAAAACATCCAAACAGTTTAAAAACAAATTCTCGAACAATTGTCACATGTGTTGCTCGAATCACTCTACATTTTTCATATTTTACAATTAACTTCCAAACGTTCTGTAGGAAAGTTCTATTTTTTACATGAAACATTTCTCCCATTTTTCCGTAAAATAAAATATCACGGTTCTCGTGTGTTGGTTAAGGCAAAATTCCATTTGAAATTGTGTCAGCATTCCAGTACGATCAATAGAAAAATTTCAATCGTATAGTAGATATATTTTTTGCATGTGTAAAAGACGTAAATGATGCATCCGATAAAAGTTAAATCGTCCTATATTTATTTATAAAATTGCTAGATATAATACGAACAGTGCAATTTTTGTTGCAAAACAAAATCCATCTAATTACTTCCACGCCATTTAGTTTTCAAGAGTTATAAATTCGTCCAGTATTCGCCAGAACGTAAAAATATTTGTCCTTTTATCGATTTGCTATCAATTCCAATATTTCGTCAAATATTTTGCCATGGGCTGTCACTCATGTATATTCTATCTCACTCGTGAACACATCATTTTCCATTGTGCCAATTAGACATCAAAGAACACATTCTAAAATATATTTACATGATATAACGAGTGAAAAAACTGAAGACACGTTCCTTCTCGAAAATGCTACTTTAAACGACTCTGAAAATATTGCACATGGCCGAATCTGCCATGTATTTGAAGACTGAACCTTTCTCTTTGCAACGACCCCCTAAAACTTTCTATACTTTTTCTTATCGTTCTCTTGAGCTTTAAATGAAATATGTACTGGCAACTTTACAATAATATAAGGCGTGTACACCACGCGGATTTTATACGAGCGAACCGAACGTTCCTCCTTTTTGTCCCATAAAACTGAAAAACAAACTCTTTCTCCAAATCTTAATCTTCTATTTTAAATTCAGCAATGGAAACAATTTTCAATCTGTTTAGAGTCGTTTAAAAAATAAACAAAATACAATAAAAATACTGCAAATTAGCAAAAGATGTAGGGAACTTAATAATATAACTCATAACGAGAGCAAACCACTTTTAGCTTGCATAAAAATTCGTATTCTATTTGCAAATAATCGTACCTAGTATCTAGGAAAATGATGTAGCATAAAGTTATAGAAGATGTTGAAGAGAAACGAATTTGTCACGAATGAACGAGAAATAGGAATCGCCTGGCAGAAAGTCTTCCCCAGACATCTTCGTGCAGTGAAACGTGTACTAGTACAGCTAGAAGTTATCCGGTCAGTTCACTATAAAGAACATGGAATAAGAATAAGAGGAGAGAGAGAGAGAGAGAGAGAGCTTGCTGTGGAACAATCACGGCGACTTACATCGTCGAGAAGAAGCCTTGGCTCGTTTTAACTCTCAACTCCGGAACGTACTTAGCACTGCGCACAGAATCAGAGAATTACACGATTCCACGAACGCAACTCCGTGCTTGCATGTACAACCGTGCCGCGTTCAATCGAGCGAACAACGTATTATAGAAATCTGTCTTTCACGGTGAGCAGAACCAGAAGATTTTCTCCCGAAAATATTCGTCTCCGGACATTTTCACCGAGAGAGGATTGTTTCGTCTAGAGACGGTGCCATTTCGCATTGTAGCTAGGAAATAGGCACTAACGAGGAATGCTCCTGAATCGAGAAATTCAGAATATTATGCTAAACGAAACCAACGCAAATACTTTTTGATAATAGGAATTTTGTTTCAAATCGCTGCGATGCACAAATATTAATAACACGTATCTACGCGAATACGTTTCCTCTATTTTTATCTGTTTGAATTCTCTCTAAGCACATCGGACCAATGTAGGATGAAAAAGGAATGAAATTTCTTATTTTTCACAGTGGAAAGTGGTGGATCGACGGTTACTTCAAATAGGACAGCGATTTCAAGATATGAGAGTGTCTTTTTCGAACTGGAACAGGAACCGACATCCATAGATCAAAAGACAAACTTTCCTTCGAAAATCTAACATCCGATTCTCGACGAACAAGCATTCCGAAATGAAATTTAATTTAATAAAAATGAAAGTGACGAAATAATAGAACTTCTCTCTTGAAATCACCTGTATATCCGAATTTCAAATAACTGACTTCTTTATTGTTTCAACACGTTCCACATGTAAACAATTCAGACTAAAATAATAAATGTACAACACGACTTATCGTACGAATCAGTAATCATCGATAGACTGCCGATTTTGTGCATTTATGACAAAAATGAGTAAGCGAAATACAAAGCTGCGAGGACATTAAAAAATGTTAAAAACATCATTCTCTATACTTTCCGAACGATGAAAATAATTGAAAAAGGAAATACATTTTCGTTTCTAGTTCTCCGAATTCCTTTAGATAATGTTTATTTTTATTTTACTTTTGAAGTTCTAATCACGGTAACTATAAACTAAATCATAGTGCAAGGGGGTTCGTTGTTAGAGATTTCATTTGGAAAGTGTACCAGAATATTGCTACGGATGCCAGAGGTTATATGCAACTTCAGATCCTAAACCCCAATTCGTATTAAACGAACTAACCGAACAGAAACACAACTAACTCTAATCTCGGGAGAAACGTATCTCAAGGGAAAGATCGTCAATTACCGCAACGAACGCAGATTTTAAGGTACCATAGGGTCCCCGCCTGGAATTCGATCCTAAATCTTGCAAGCAAAATGGTCGTGGTACACATCCGGTTCCAGTTATGTTGCGGTTCGGTCTATAAATTCCCTCGTAACCAACAGCGGAAATCAGCGGAACAGTTTACACGCGAGATCCTTGTCTCCTACGTAACATCGTCTCTACACAGATCACCTACAAACAACACACGCATCAGCCAAGTGGCTACAATCTATCGAATCGAAACTGAAATAGCTGGAAGCCATCGGAAGTTAAACAGGTCAAGGCAAGAGTCCAGTCAAATTCTAAATCTAAAAAGCATCGAACGTGATTAAAATAAAGTGGAAAGTGGGCGCAACGTTAAAAAGTAGCGAGGACATCTCCGCGAATATTAAGCCTGGAAAAATGTGTCTATTAAGCGGACATTAAACCACACATTAAAATCTAATTTACAGTAAACGCGAAATCAACTTCAGGTTGCCAGCAATAACACTTGGCAAGCATAAGTACTTTCTTTGACTGAATGAGCAACTTCGCTGGGAGAACGGAGAAGGGAGAAGGGAGAAGGAGAAAATGTAACGTGTTCGCCAAACCCAGATAGGGGGTAGTAGAAACCAGAGACTAGATGGTCGAAATAGCCTTTCGTCGCTGTCTTAGAGCTGTTCGAAGTTTTGGCGAAAATTCATGGCCTTCGACTTTGGTCCACGGGTTTTAGGTTACGCCGCAGTTTCTTTATGCCCTGCTCTGGCTGTACTTCTTTTACATCTCGCGCGGCGATTCGCCTTCCATCTTCTATCGGGCGTATCTCTTTATCTGCAACCTTTTACAACTAACGCGATGTTGATCGCGCTTCTCGGTTTCCGAACCTACAGAAGATCTTCCGTTTAAGGATGAATTCCTTTGGAGGTTGCGATTATTTCCAAGCCAGCGTTAATCGTCGCAATGGGAAAAATTGTATGACCAAAAACTCTGAACGATCTCAAAGCTCGGAGCATTAGTCGAGTAGCCTCTAGCGAAGCTCTTGCGGCTTTTACTTAAATTTCCGAAATATGTACGTCAATCTCTCAGCGTAAGTCTCGCTTCGCTCAGTTTGTGTTCCCCCTGCTTTGCTCTAAAGTGATTTTCCTTTTTTCTTACACGAACAATTTCATTTCACGTCCATATTCGGTTTCTCGGCTGGCATAAATTAATACCGGTAATTCTTGAAAACTGTAACGCGTACGATGATATTCCGGAGATTCAAGGGACGTGTAATTTTATCGCTATTGTCGATATTATTGCGCGGACGTTCGAATAACGTAAACCTTTGACAAACGTATTTTCTGGTATTCCAGATTGTATTTTATGATTTCTTTGTTCGAAGGTCGACGACAATTTATTCGCGGAGGTCTGGCGAGCCGCAGTCGCTTTAGAATTTCAGCTCCGCACAAAAGTGACGGCGGCGTCCTCCCGTGTATCAGGAATCGCATTGTTTTCTACCTTTTGTTTCTTACCGACTTGACGAGCGCGTTTCCCGGCCGTGCTTTCACGTTTCTTTCGAGCTCCACGAGAAGACGAAGGTTTCCGTTCTTTTCGTAGAAACCGTCGCTGTCTCCCTCATTTTCATATTCTTCTACCCACGAATCGAAATATTCTCACTCGACAGAAATAGAGACACGACCGTCCGCCAGACCCCTTTGTGCGGCAAAATTAAACGTCACCGCGAATCGCATTACTATACTATCGCTATACCATAGCTTTGCTGAAACTGACGAAAAAAAAACAGTCTGGTTTAGTCGAATGAAATTTCGAAACGCAATTTTATCAGATGATTGCAAAAGTTTTTGACCGATTTAAAAATAATATAACCAGCCGGACGACTGGTACAACCGGATAGGAGATTATGCTACGTATAAAAATAATTAGAAATAAAGGAATAACATTTCGAGGAAATCGAGTTTGAAGATCCGTCGAGTTCGCGTGCTGCAGTATATGCTGGAAGTAGAATTGGTTGGCCATGGTCAGACGCGTCGTGTTCGCTGCATGTTCAAACTCGATTTTTCCGAAAACGAAAAACTGTTGTTCCTTTTTGTAGTTTTGTTTTTGCATGTAGAATCATCCCCCGCGTCGGTTGTACCACCTGTCCGACCACACCCTGTACGGGGTGAAACACACCACTTCAGAAAAATCGCTCAAGATTAAACCGATAAAGTTTCAAAGATTATTTTTGCACCTACCTAGTAGTTTTTCCATCTCGTGTAATTTATGATACCGTCACTTAATTATTCAGTGCATTAAGCTCGCTTTCGCTGGTTACTTTCATCATTCAATTTTTGTACAACTTTTATACATTTTCATAATTTTTCTACGTCGTGTAATTTATGATACCGTCGCTTAATTATTCAGTGAATTAAGCTCGCTTTCACCGGTTACTCTCATCATTCAATTTCGGTAACAACTTTTATACATTTTCATAATTTTTCCATGTCATGTAATTTATCGTACCGCTGCTTAATTATTTAGCGAATTAAGCTCGCTTTCGCTGGTTACTTTCATTGTTCAATTTATTGTACACGCCGTTACGTTTAACCGAGACTCTGGTCTAGTACAGTGCCGACCGGAATTATACATGGCAATTCTAAACGCATCGGACGCTGTATAAATCATTTGACGTCACCCTTTTCAAAAAAGTATTTTTATTATTTCATACCGTATGAATCTCTTTGTTCTCCGGCCTCGTTCGACACGGCGACGTCACTTGACAAATGTGCGTCGCCCCCGCGCTTTTACCTCTAATAAAAATTTATGACCGTCACTCGCGAAACATTTTTCGCGCTCCACCGATACGTATTACGCTTCCAGCGACTGCTGGTACTTGAAATTCTTGTCTTTAAACCGGTGCCAATAAACCCGTTCAATCTTTTCGTTTTCGGAACGATTCCACCATTTACACTGTTGGCGTAGCGAGAATTTATGCAATTCCAGATTGCTCTGTCGCAAATGCAACTACCGGAAACCCTTGAATAACAGCGAATAAACTACACGAAAAATCGTATAAGAAAAATTCCATTGGCCCACGAACAACACGGTACAGTAATGTTTCGATATATGATTGTGAAACAGATGGGCGAGATATTTGCGTTATACGATAAAATATAGATTAAAGAAATATGTGTATTATTTTACCAGCGTACTATCATTTTGCGCTTGTTATAAAAACAATTTTGTTTCGTTTTATACGAACATTCGAGATATTGTGACTTGTATCGAGCGGTGTCCGCATATTCCGAGCTCGTAACCTCGCCGTCGTATTTATCAGAAATAGAAAATTGTGGGATGGCCACGTGCGTGCTATCTTTCTGCTATCTTTCGGTGTGCAGGGAGCGAAGGATCGAGGAGACACACCGACTCTTGATGCACGTCCATTCTTCTTCCCTTCCGCCTCCGAATATACTTTCCTTATCTTTTTGCTCTGCGTTGTTATCGTTTCGTCTTTATTTCCCGAGAAAATTGAATCCTTTTGTGCGAACCGGTCCTCCGGCCGCACATAATATTCACTGTAATTTTCCACATGTTGAACATCGATACCCTCGGCTTCGATAATAATCTGCCACCCACCCCCAACCGCGTCGGACCCACGCGTTGGCTACATTTTACACTTTGTACGCCGCTTTCGGGAGTGTGTAATCTTTTATCGATCGACCGGTTTTTATGACGCAAGTGGTTACGATAACAAGCACGGTGTATCGGAAATTCGAGGACTCTGCCACTACATCTCTTTTCTTTCTGGAAAACCGGGAAAAAACAAAAGGAGACGATGGCTCGCCGTCAATATCGAATTTTTTACTCGCGCGGTTTAATTATCCTCCACAGTGTAAAGATGCTTCCTTCCTTTTTCAACGTTCCCATCCCTTAATCTCAATGCTGTATTAAATTTCTGATTCAATCTGATCGCTCGTCTACTTTTTCGCCACGCCTCGATTGCGGTTACTCGACTATGCGTGTCCTCCAGCAATGCTTATTTTCTAACGAATACATCCCCCTCATTAATTTCCTATTGTTGCTGTCGTTCGACGTTGCGGTAAGTAATATTTCAAATTGTTAATCGGAATCAGAATTGTACGTGTCACGGAAAAATTAAGTTAGGACACGCGTGCTGTCTTTTCGACTAGGTGCGTAGTTGCCTTTCGTACAGTTCCAGAACGTCTCTTGAGTTACTTTCGCTGAAGAAGAATATACGGGATAGTAATTCCGACGATAAAGCAAGAATCATTTGGGAACAGCCGGTAAAACTGACTGTATATCAACGACAAATACCGCCGGCCGTTCACGCCATTATTCAACTACCGTTATTTCCTGGTTCCCGAAAGATGGAATGACTATTTCGGTGTTTAACCGGCTTCGATAGATTCGCTTCGAAGAAATATCGGGTACCGCTTGTTTGTTCCCCTATTTCTTCTTCCGCGACGATAATTTATCGCGCCGCCATATTTGCCTTTTTATGAGTCATTGCTACGGCTAGAACGAGTTTTTTAGAGATCCTAGTTTCTGACAATATAAGCGGCGATATTGAAATATCAAGTAATAAACTGAGTTTCTGCGTCTTGCTACGCTACGTTTCTTTTCTGTTTATTTAATTTACGACGAATATAGAATATCGGTAAAAGCGAGCCAAGTTACCATCCGGGGTGAAATCACTGACAGAAATCACGATTAAGTCGAACTCCGTTTTAAGATGGTATAAAACGCTAGGCGAGAAAGGTGAAGCCGGATTCGTCTTTACGAGCAACGAAATCCTGCCATTTTGTTCACACGTGGAGGCCGTAAATCGCGGTATCCTGTTTAATTCCGCTGACGACGCGCTCGTTTACGCATCTATTAAATTTCTCTAAATTCAGCACCGAGAAAAGCTTAAAAATCCCGATTACCTTCGGTCGAACGGCATTGCGCGGAATTTGAACGTGGTTCGAATAACCTGGGCATTAATTCGTTTATCTCGGAAAACGTGATTTTTTCAATGAGATTCATGTTTCACCTTAACTCGCAGTTTTATAATTTTACATTCCCCCAGAGATAGTTGATGAGAGAAAATGTGCGACACGGCTTGCGAGTGCCCGTCATGTTACCTGCTTTCAGTGCTTCCAGTGTTTGAAATGGCTCTCACAATATACCTCAACTAAATAAATGTGAAATTAATATCGGTGCAACGAAAGGAAACTTTCTATGTCAGCGATTACGAAAAGTCGAATTTTTCATCTACATATATATATATATATATATATATATATATACACATTTTTTTCATTTGAAAGCTTAACTTACTGTTTTTCGCCTGGAATTGATTTTCCGTCTAATTTTCCAGAAACATTTTAATTCCATAATACTACCTTTCCACCGTATTCGTTGGAAATGTCGATTGAAAATTTATATTTTTAATGAAGTTTTTAACTGCCGTAGATATCCACGTCAGTGACGCATAAAATGACGCTTAAAATACTTTAAGTCGGTTGCACTATGTTCCATCTTATATTCGTTGGAAATGTCATTTAAGAATTTATAATGTTCAGGAAGTTAAGGCATATAAAATAGCGCAGAAAATAGTTGACACATTTTTCTCGAAATAGCAGTCAATATTCCTCGAAACGAACGAATCCGTTCGACTAAAATTTTTCACAGAAATTTTTAACAAAATTTTCTGGCTTTTGTTGTAAAACTTTGTTTGAGCGTCATAGTCTATTTCTGAAAATAAAAAAACAGGCGACTTTTAGGTGCGAAATCGTATTTTTCAATAGTCCTCTGTTTTTTGAGTAGCAGTATTTTTTTAAATCGATTGTGCGATAAAAATTAGTTCGGGAAAAAATTCCGCTTTTTTTCATACAGAGAAATTATTATTCATTCAATGTTGTTACTTTAACAATGAAACTTACAGCATTGAATTGCAAATTTGGGATGACTGAAACGTGATATGAAAAAATTCATACTTGATTACATCATTGCGAAAGAAACAATTTAATTTGTAATATTGGATGAGACGTTTAAACGTGTACCTGGAATGTAGATACATTTTTTATTGTAATTTAATTTCTGCTATTTCATATATCAGTATTACATACAAATATATACCATACAAATATTTATAAATAATGAATCAAGGCAAGGGAAAATAGTTGAATATTTTCAGAGAAAATTGTCTCAAAGTTCTTTTAAGATCTGTTGAGCACGCATAGAAATGGAAAGAGGACACTTAAAATATTTTTTGCGCAGTTGTAACTGACGTTGACCACGGTTTGACAGTCGATTTAAAAACTCCATGGAAGAAAAGAGAGCAGCACGTTGTTGTTCGACGAAACTAAAAATCAGCTTCAATTTACACAGTATTGATTTTCGAGAGTCGAATAAAAAAGTAAATATTCGCCACGTAGATACATGAAAAAGTGAAAATTATTTTATAATATTTCGATTAAAAATTCTGCAACTACTCGAATTATCAACCATCAAACGAGTATATACAACAGAATAATGCACAATATTTTCGTCTAATTTGAATAGTTCAATGCTATAACCTGTGTTTCTCGACGCAGACGCGTTCGACCATTTGCATAGTAAATTGCCGTGGTCTTCCACGAAGACTTACGGGCGTCATCTGCTCGCAATTTTCGCATCGTTCTACGTAGACACGCGATCTCCCAGCTGCTGATATTCAGAAATTCATTTCGTTAACGATCCTCCTAAATCAGAGTATATGGGAGCTGATTCAGTGATCTACTGCATAGCAGGGATCATCGGGAATGGACTTCTAGCAATCAACGATGTAATTGGAGTTTTAGTTATGGAAACATCATTCGGATCACCTATCATGCTCACCTTTTCCGAATTAGAAAAAGACAAGGAAATGTTTTAAATTCAAATTAGATGTCAGCAGTTTTTCTTTCTTTTTTTTTTAAGAATTATGGATTCGTAGACATGAATAAATCATGAGAAAAAAGACTGATATCCAGTGAATTTTATGTTTGTTCACATATTTTCGAGATAATAATTCAACTGATTTTAATCATTATTTTCTCCATTAATTCTTCCAGCAAATTTCGTTTTGGATGTTAATTATTTGTATTACTGTGGGTTGACGTAGAATTTGACACTGCGCGATCGAAATAACAGGAATGAAATGATACAAAAATCTTCCGTGAACGAAACGAGGGTTTTAGGTTGTTTTGGTCAATCGCTGCCGCAAAGATTTATGACTGGTGATGCAAAATGGGGATTCTACTATCGGAAATAAACCGCATAAGGATAGTTAAATAGTATTTGAGTGAAATTTGATTAATGTTCAGCTGGTCCATCGCTATGTTCGAGTTTTGCGTATCTTCTGCAGAGAAGGTCGTGCTGTTCTCGTATTCCGGCATAACCACTCTTCCACTATCGCTGACACAAGAAAATCAAATTTTCTGCAAATCGTTAAATTCAATTTGGAATAACTATCGTTCGGTATTTGTGAAAAGGATTAACTGCCGCGTTGTACATCGTTTTGGACTTGATTAAGAAACTTTTGAGAGGCGCATACTTTCGAGCGGGGGTGTGCGCATTTAGATGCGTAACCCTTTGATCAGTCTTCCGACGAGTTGCCGCCGATCGATCTTGGGCGAGAAGTTCCAAAACGAGGAAACAAAGAATTGGCTCGATATATACGACCGGAATCCGTATGAAATTACTCCGAGGTTCCGTAACGAGCCCTGTAATTAGCTACACCCGCAAATTACCCTCCTGCATCTCTGCCATCGTCGCCACCCCCGCTCCTTCGGCCCCGCTGACACCCACCCCGAAACCGTGCCATTTTAAAGCTCGACTAGCACCGTGACGGCGAAGCACAGGTCTAGTCTAAACTGACCAGGATGAAGTACTAACGAATTCATAGGCGCGGCCATTGTTCATCGCTTTATACACCGCGAATACGCCGGTAGACGATTCGGTCTGCTTATCCAATCACTAACTTTCGCTGCGCGGAGGCTTTCGACGATTTCTGTACGCACCAATCTTTCGTTACCCTTTTTTCGAACCTGCCTTCAGCTGATTATTGTAGTTCGTATCGTACCTGACTCAAATAACTGATATAATTCCAACTGGCTACTAGAAAATTGGGTGGTTAAAAGTTTGCCCTTTTCATCGACCCCAATGACTTTTTTCTATTTGAGCTCAAAGGAAAATTCGTTTCCCAGGAAAACGCGTCCGAAGACTTCGAAAGCCATCATTTATAAAATTGGAATGTAAAGTCGTTAAAATCGTGAATAAAACGACTACATTTTCTGTAACTACAATGCAGCATTAAAGTCAGAAATGACGTAATACGTAATGAGAAAGTAATTACCATATACAGTGTTTATGTGACATGCTGCTCGTATTATATTCGTCGCCTTTAATTTCTGTGCTGTGTCCTTTCTATAAAAACTCCCGTGATATTAATAATTTTTTAGCCTCTTGGCGAGGGTAGAAACTACGATGATTAAAAAATAAGTCCTTTTAATCATAAAATGGAAAATTTTCTCTAGTCTACATCCGGCCGTATCCGAGTCTAATTTAACTCTTGAAATTTTTGCTGTAATTACAAATGTATGGAAATAATAATGATACACGAATTACTTACAAAAATAAATTCATTTAATAATAAAATATATGTGGTTATTTAAAAAAAAAAAACAAACTTCGACGACCCTAAAAACTACGAGAAAAACATGAAGAAAAAACAACCTCTGCGGGATACCAACCACTTAACACCCCGTTTAAACTAAATACTTCGGCAAAGTTAAAGAAGATATTCCGGGAACCGCGCTTACGCGAGACACCCTGTACAACTTCTGTTTTCCCTTTAATTTCGATTTCGAATTCCAAGTCCGTTCGAGTGTGGTCATCGTTATAGAAGCAATTACCGTTCTTCGTCTCAAAAAGTGCAGTTTCCTTAATTCCTGAATAACTCGAATTAGAGAGCCGGTGTTTGTGTGCAGACTCTCGGGAAGATCTTCCACGCGGACTGCCCGTAATTAACGATTATCGTCTCTCGTTCGCGTTTTCCTCTTTCAACGTCCGGTGACGGTTAAATATTTCACCCCTCCGTCAGTCTCGCCCCGCCCCGCCCCGCCCTTCCCCCCACTCTGGTTTGCGTATAAATTGCGTTTTCATTCGTGTCGCTGTAACTGCCATACCATGTAACATGCTGACAGCAAGATTTTTCCGAGACAGGAAGCAGCCGGTAACTCGGAACGCAAAGGAATGAGAAATGCATGTTACTGGTGCTCTCCGAGGAAATGTATACTTTAAATCAGATATATTGCGGGGATTTTCACTCCCCTCGGGGACTTTTTCCTGCCGTTTTGTCCGGGACGAAAATTATATTTACTTCTGCTAATTGAATATTACTCGAGGCAGCTCGCAGCAGGAGATTCAAATGAAGAATTCTATGAGAACACGGGGATTTATTCTGGTAGAAAATGAAGCCGTGATAACGGGGAAAGGAGACTTTTTACAGGTTCTTTATGACGAGCGAAATTACCATGTGATGTTTATTTAACACGTTCGCGGTCCGAGTGTCTGAGCTCGAATACGGACAAAGAGAATGGCTTTCTTGAAAGCAATAATAACGAGTCTTCTCGTAACCCGATGTCGTCTTACTTTATTCGCAGCTTCGGATACTAAAAATTACTATTTTGCGTGTCTCGGTGATGAATTCGAGAGATTTATAATTTTTGTCATAAAAGAGCTAGTTAGCTCCGCATTTGCGTGGATATCCACGGTCCAGTAATGAAAGAACGTCTGACCTGGCGCGATGGACGTTTTTCTGGCATCGTCAGAAAATGATACATACCCAAAAGTTTTGCTGGTATCGGAACGGACGTATACATGTATACCTACGTAGAGATGAATACAGTATCAGCGTCGTTTCTCGCGTACACGGTTGTCAGGTTCAGCTGCTAGCTCAGCTGGCTAAGGAGGAGGATTGGAGCCGATAAAACAAAAGAACAGGGTGGGAGACGCAGCAAACGAAGCAAAACAGTCTGGCAACGGTTCTAATCGAGTTCTCCCGTTATCGCGAGCTAGGAAGGTGACGCAAAATCATGAAATTACCTCTGTCCTCGGGACAATATCGTCCATGTGTGCGTACGAATAATCGGACCGAGAAAAAAAAAGAGAAGCAAATGAAATACCGGAAATACTGAAAATTCAAGCTCAAGATTGTTCGTACACTTCTGTAATTTATATAATGTTCAGTTTCCAGGAAAATTAGGAGAATCGAATTGCATCGATATTTTCAACTATTACTTTCAGCCGACTAAAATGATTAAAGAAAGAAAGAGAATACTACTACTATTTATTTGGTGGTTATATTACTTAGAAATTCTTCGTCGTTCAGAATTTCATAGAAAAGAGAGAGAAAGAATAGAATTTTATTTCGATTTATTAGAGTCTGTTAAGAATCTTCATCGCGAGTCCGACTCGATATTATAAGGCAAGGAGTGAACGAAGAAAATTGTTATTTCGCTTAAAGATCCACAGTCGAGATACGGAAAAGTTATTTGAAAAATGTTCCGCGAACCATAATATTTCAAGTAGAACCTATCGAAGAGTTCCATAACTGTTTCGATCTGGGGAGAAAACGGTAAATCTTGAAACTTAACAGGAATGTTTCCTCGGGAGAAAATCTCGAGACAGAAGGGAAACAACCCGCTAACTGTTCGAGACGTTCCGAGTATTCGGAGGCGTTACCTTCGGAATTATTTCATTTTGCCCGAAACAGCCAACAACGGGGAGGGAAGGTGTACTCACGGTTGAAAACTGCAGTGATCCCTGTTCTGAATGTGGAGAAACAGATAAAATAATGCCGGCGACGCAGGCTCCGGGAGGGTTGCGAAAGCAAACGAACCAAAGAGAAGCGACTCTGACTCTAAAAACCGCCGCCGCGCCGGGATTCCGGTAACCCGATGAAATTTTTTCCTTCGCTTTCTATCAGCGAGCGGACTTCTCGTCCGGCCCGCGCGTCTAACTCCCCTGGAAATTTTTCTCCGAACACGAGATGTTTCGAATCGTTTAATCGTTCCGATAAACGTGGGTAAGCTCCGACAGAGAATCGAAGCGTGGTGCACAGGTAAAAGCAGCCATTTCTCTAACATAACTTTCGTCGCGTCGTATAATATATTTTGCTTGGTTGCAGAATCTGCAATCGTTCCGGATAATTCAAGGTATCAACAGCATTGCAATTTCATCGGTGCGTTGGGCATAATGGATTTCAGATCGAACGATAGACAGACGACAATTGTTTTCTCGTTAAATTGTAACTCGTCGGCGCTTGCCGCTTTAGCAACCATGCGATCTCGACACCTCCGTCTCATTAATGCTCTTTCATTATTCGTTCCCTTTTCACGGTCTTAATTGCTTCCGTTAAACCGAAGAGCCGTTGACGTTCGATCACTCGACTCTTTTAACGAAATACTTTGCAGTCTCGAGTAAATGTGGTTCATTCGCTTGCGGATTTCATTCGATTTTTCCTCGTACCGCTTCTACTCTTCGGTGTATCTTTCTTTTTCAGTGTATATCGACGAGCTTGAACAGCTTCTTGTTAGTTTACAGAGTAAACGTAATTTAACTTATGGCTGAAAAGTTTGTGGCAAAAATCGATTATATTGTACATCGCATGTAAGACTAGAGAAAACTTAATTATGGTACTCTTGACTATGTGTGGACTTTGCGCATTCGTTGTCATATTCGATTCGTTGAATATCGTTACACAATTTTCAACTTGGTAAAGTTATCGATGCTGGAGGTATTCGGTATTCGATATTCGGTATTCGGAATTACGAATAAACAGCCCTGTACGCAATCCTGTGCCACGCAAAAGCACTGTTAAGCGCTTATTCCAGTAATTTGCAGAATACTCGATACTTAGCAATATAATAGCAGGATATTTTCCGCGTGTAGTCTCCGACACAGTTTCACGATCATTAAGCTGGAAAGGGAGCCCGGAAATCCGGCGGGAAATTCGTTTGTGACGCCAGCAACGTTGCCTCTGGACCAAGATATTGCCAAAGAACATAATTCTCGACAGTGTGCTGCGAGCGTCCGTGATTGCAGCCGCCCCAACGAGAACAGTTTGCCGGAAGAAAAGGGGCCGGAGGAAAGAAAAGCGTCTGAAAGAGATAAATAAACAAAACGGCGAACGCGTAAGAGCTGAGCAAAGCTTGCAGAAATTCTTGGGACACGGCAGAGTCGAGTTGCTCCTCGAGGAGCCCTCGTTCGCTTCTTTTTCCCTTAAAATTGATCGGTTCTAATCCGACAGAATCATCCCACCGAGCAGTGGATGCCCAAGGATCTCAGTTTCCTGCTTTTTTTCGGCGCCGATGATGCTAACAAAGTGGAAACGATGCGAGGTCGAGAGAGCAAACGGTGTGTGCCGTTTCATAAATTTATGGCACTCCTCGTACCGATGCTTATACGCCTATTATGCAAATCCTTTGCCAGATCACGCAACGGGTCTCAAGGAAAAGGTATCGTCGTCGATCCGACCCCTGCACGGATCGTTATTTCAATCCAACTCGAGCTAATCCCAGGTTGTACCCTTGTCGTGTAGATCTCTATCGCCTCTTTCATATCCTTTTACTTCCTGTTGCGGTTTAAGAGATTACCGTGTTATGCTAACGCGGATTCTATGCGTTTATGATAGGCAAATTTATCCAGAGATTAATGCGGCAATTAAAAGCTGAGTTGAGCTTAATGTAGTACTCGTTCCATCAAGATACTCCGACACCTTTCCTGGAAGAAGTATATTTCCGCTTTGTACATAATACCCGAACGAAACAAAAATTACGTTACCCAACACTTGCTGGGATACGTACGTATTTCATTTGTATCGTATTTTTCTCTAATATTTTTCCATCAGCGTATCCCGTATTATATCATTTTCTAATTCGAGATTCTGCAACTTCACCGTCCCCAGAAACCCGATTCTACTTGATCCTCGAAATCAAAAGAAGGAACTTTCCTTCGAACTTCTCCCTCGTCTCGCGTTTCAAATCCCGTCTTCCCTTTTACCCCGGCGCTGTTCGAGTCGATGAAACGAATCCTCTTGCCCGCGAGCCGAGAAAATCGAAATGCAACTTTTCTTTCCGCCGCTCGCCGCGATATTATTTCGGTGGCGAGCTAGTCGCTTGTGGCCGGGTGAAATGCGAAATGCGAAATGCGAAAATTCCGGAAGACGGAGGGGCCGCTTCATTCGTCGCGGCCGGTTCGTGCCTGGAAAGTTAGCGAGGGCGAACTACAAATTGGCGGAATTCGGGCGAAATTAGGTTAGCGGAGTCGTTAGGTTGCCTCGCCGAGAAATTTTCCTAACACCTGCGACCCTGCCCCTGCCCCTGCTCCTGCCTCCCTCCCTTCTCGATCTCTCTGTTTTCCGGTAGAGGGACGAAGGAAAACGCTGAATGGGGACTGCAAAAAAGGCCCCCCTTTTGGACTGCAAAATTCAAAATCCTGTTACAAGTTTCTGAAACCTCGAAGGTAAAATGATAGCACGCTCGAGCTTCGTGACATTAAAATTATAGCGAATCCCAACTGGCTTAACTGGCTTAACTAGCTTAACGGCGCGGCGTTCGATACGAGCCGCAGCAAGGGGTCGAGTGAAAGAAAAATTGTAAAAATTATTGAATTAAAAAATCAACACAACTATTTCTGAAATTCCAAATGTTGTAAAAAAATTTGGTAAAAGCTGTAAGCGACTGTAATTCGATAGGAGAAAAAAGTTTTGGTGGACCCTGAACATCACCGGATCGGAAAAACGAGTCATCGTTCGAGTTGCCTCAAATTGAACGTTGACATTACGCGAAACTTCCCAAGAAGCAAGTGTTTTCTTACGTAAATGGTCTACTTGGTTTCTGTCCACTTTTTGAAAGCTCCTGGCCCGAAGTTCACCGTGGGCCGGTCATGCTCGCATTTTCGCGACGGACTCTCGCGTCGGGATTTCATTTTTCATTTCTCAGCCGCCGCGCCCTCTTCCGTCGAGAATATAAATCGAGGAAGCAATTTTCGTTGTAATTACGCTTTTCCCTCACGCCTCCGAAATAATTCTCTCGCGGAAGCTTTCCTGTTTGCGCGTCCTGTCCGCGGCTGCTTCCTGCGCGCTTCCCGGCCAACGAGATCATTTTTTCCTTCGTTGTCCTTCGCCTGAACGCGACGCAGGAGTTATTTGACAATGTCTGTCGCCATATTTCTTCCCGGCGTTATCGTGCTCGATGTCCAGCCGCTCCCTGAAATATTTATTCGTTTCGGTAGCATATGCAATCGCTGCGAGAGAGAGAGAGAGAAGAGAGACAGAAAGAGAGAGAGAGGGACGCTTCCTTCTATTTTTCAACATGGGAAAGTCCTCGAGGGAGAATCGGAAGTAATAAAAGTAGCACTTTTATCACTTCCATGACGAGAACCGGGGAATCGAGGTATATGCACGGGATTCCAATAAAAACTGCCGGCTGTTAGTTTTTCAAATAAAACACGTTTTCATTTACACGTATATCTGTGTTTAGGTAAATCTAGGGTAGTGTAAATAATGGTTGATTCGAATTTAACACGGGTTTATTTATAACGAGCAGCAAAGTTGAACGAATAAATTCGTTATTTGCCGTTTTTTGCTGTTTTCTTTTTTTTTTTATTCTAAAGGGGGCGCTCAAGTTTAAAATAACAAAGTTTAGTATAAAATCAGTTTACTATACCCGACGGTAATGCATATGCACGGAATACTTTGCTTCGTTGTTTACATTGGACAACAGCAAACATATCATCTATGTATTGTACACTTTGCATGAAATGGAACGTCGATCCACGTTTTCTCGTGCCTTCGGTTCTTCGTTTAAAATAATAGTGGCAGTTCGCCGGTATTTTCTTTGAACAGTACATTGAACTCGCAGGAAATTCGAATTACTTTTCTTTGTAGACTGGAGCTCGGTGATTCCGTTCTTCGGCAACTCATAAAATCAAATTAATTTCCAGGGAGAGAAATATCAAAGAAAAAGAAAGAGTGGATCTAGCCAATTAGTGAAAAGTGAAGACTCGAAAGTTTCGACTGAAATGAATTCTCCTTGATTCGTCGAAGCACTGGTTGTACTAATTTTTGCAAGGGAAATTTAATATCTTGTCAAAGATGTATATTCTGCCAAATTTTTTTTTTATTCCATTCTATAGTGCTCACCGCGAAGAACAAAAGTCTCAAAGGAACTACACACAAGACTCGAGTCAACCGTTTTCCGAAAAAATACCTTTAAAGTTTCATATAAACTATTTTACTCCACGTATCTACAGGATGTCCCAAGATTATAGAAACGCGGAGGTATTTGCAATAATTACTAATAATATTTAGTGGTTAACGATATTAAATAACGAACCAAGTGTCTGAAACGTTTGTTTCTTTGTTTGAAATATTCAAAACGTATTGAAAATGTTTCCTCCAGCGTTACCAACCTGCCGCGCCTCAAGCATTTTACGACATCGGCTTCATCAAGCTCCTAGCCGCGAACTAGTTAAAAATGAACGGACGAAAGTGTTAAGCTCCGTTGTAATATCTTCCAGGGAAGCAGGTACGAGCTAACGGAGTGAGTAGCAAGCTTCTTTACGAGATGCGAAACCGGGGAAGCGCATCCGCGCAGTTCAGACTCTCTTATTTTCAATTTTTCATACACGCAACCGTTGCTCGAGTCATTTCTCTTGTGCAGCATTAGCGTTCGATGAAGTTTCTCATTTGCGTTAAATCATAGATCCTATCAGGCGGAGTCGGATACAACTCGTCTTGCCATTCGTCAAAATGTCGGTTCGGAATTTCGGAAAAAGTTGTTGTCAACATTGATTCGTCGCGAATACTCGACTGTTATCAGTTTAGTAACAATGCTAATATGTAACTGGTAATCTTCGTTTAATCTCAAAGAACGCAGACATATCGCTGTACCAATAGTAATAGTTCGAAATGAGTTTACACGAGGATGCAGCTTATCGTCTTCGGGAAGTTTGCAGCTTGCTTCGTTTCAGAGCCGAAGGCAATTAATTTTTCGTTCGTTCTCCTGTGTGCGCCAAGTAGCGATGCTCTGTCGTAAACCGGGGAGCAGCGGAAACCTTAACATGGTTGCGAAAATACCTTCTGTTACCGAGCTACATCCTCTGCTTGCAAACATCTACATCGCGGTAACTGCAGAGCAGCTATTCTTCTCTTAGTCGTCGAGAAAACAATATAGATAAACTGGCTGTGGTTTCTCAGGTGGAAACAGAAAAATGATATTTGACGACATAAATAAAGAAACATTTTGATCGTCGTTTCCTGCATCGATATCGTGAAAAAGAAATTTCTTTTGGGAAAAAAAATTGTCCGATTCGTGCGGACTTATAATGCTCGTGCGAGCATGAAGATAATTTTTGATAAAATCATTTATAATCTTCTGTTTCGTGCAACATTAAATTGATGTGCTTTCAGAGAGCGGGGGAGATTTCGAATAAATCGAAACCTCTGTTAATTAAGCATTCTTTGGTATTTTCGGTGAAAACGATAAGCTCTCCAATCCGAACTCGTAAGCACTTTTTCAAAAACGTGTAACACAACGAACTTCGAAATGGGGGCTTTTAAATCAAACGGGATTCATTAATTAAAATAATTTTATTATTGGAAATAAGAGGATTCCATTAATAACAATTTTTGCACGCTCGTCTGGAAGTTCTCGTCGATGTCTCGTCTGTTAATTAAAATTATTCTACTCGGCGTAATAATGCTGCAGAATTAATTACTTTTTTGTATACTCGTTTGAAACTGATCGCATTGATAATGCTCAATAATGTAATCCATTTCGTATGTGCGACTATTTCAGGTAAAATGTTACCGCAATAGCGACGGATCGTATTAAAATCGGAGGTTTTCAGTTTCCGCTAATTATAACCACTGCCGTACATCAATGGACTATCATTAGCGATACCGTACGGGTGCAGAAATATTTCTGATCAAGAGAAAAAGAAGCCATAGATGCGATACTCGTTTATTATTTTCATAGGGTCAAGAGAAATAAGAAACAGAACGATATCGTAAAATTATTTGCATGTAATTGCTATTTGTTTTCATTACCCCTCAACTGCTACAAACTTCAAATATTTCAAAATGATTCAAAATCACAAAACTTTACAGAGCCGTCTTGCACAATTCGGTGTTAAACGAACCCGAAAAGCATGATTCGTTGTTAGGATCGTGTTGCACTGATCCCGCTAGTTTCGTGTTTATCGCAACCACGCGACTAAACACGTTTTTTACATGTTTAAACATTCCATGCGCCGTGTAAACATGATACGGAAAATCACGACTTCTACAGGTATTCAAGAATAGGATCCCCTCCCCAACGACCAATAGCCAAGAAAGCAATTTCCACGGGAAGCCTTGAAGAAAATATTGAAAACTGCCAGGCATCTAACTACGACGAACCAGCAGACTCTCGTTTCGCGTATAACAAGGAACGAAACCATGCACATTTCACCATAACCACCGGCGCGGTATTACGGGACTTGAAGGAAACGGGTGGAAAACAAGACGCGCGCGACCTCTCATCTTCGAACGAGCTTAGCATTTTTACCGTACCTGTGCTTATACGCCAACAAGAATTCCTGATATCGGAAGAGATAGTGCCGCTACTTCCCAGATAACCGTTCTTCAAGATTATACCTTTATTTTTCCACTGAAATTTTTTCACCGTTCCAGTGGAATTTTTCATCAGTGTCACTTTTGTCTGTATTTTTTCTGCCAATTGACATTAGCAAAAATATCAACATTTCGTATTGGTGAATTGTACAATAAATGCACGAACTTGTATGGAAATAGATATCATGGTTTCGGAAAAAATGTTAACCCCTGATAAATCCAGCTATTTTTCTCTAACCATTATTCCGATTGTAAAGATGCATCCATGAGGGATTATTAAACAAATTTATATCTTACGAAAAAGATCATTTCTGTAAAGTAATGTAAAATAGTCGCTTTCGATGCTCCGCAAACCTAACGTTAAAAAGAAGACCTTCGAGAACTTGAAAGAAACTTTGAAGAGGTTCTCTCTCTGCCCCCTCCCCCCTCTCCTCCCCTGTGAAGTTTCACCGCGAATAGGTCAGAATAATTTTCCCGAGATTAAAATAACGATTCGTGTACACTCGAACGCATCTGGCTTTCGGAAAGTTTTGACGGTCAGTTCGAAAGAAACTAAACTCGGTTTCGCGCAGTTGGTCGCGACGATACAATCCACTCCCGTTGATATCCAGCTAAGCACGTGCTCCGAATGCGAGCACGAGTGTAACGCCGTGGGAACTTTAAGCACCAAACCGGAAACTCTCGGTTTTCGAATGAAAACTTCGCCCCGAAAGAAACTTCTTTTTTCCGGGTCGTAAGCGAATTGTTATTCCCTTTCTTCTCCCCTCCCCCTCCCCCCTCCCCTCTCACTCTCTCTCTCTCTCTTTCTGGCTATCCCTTTGCCACATTTACCGCTGATTGCTGGCCATTATCCGACTTTCCTCTTTTGTTTGCGCAGAATAGCCGCCGAGCCGCCGCACCGCTCACATACGATCCGCCTGTTACATACTTTGCACGGCAGTTTGTACGAAGAAAACGTGAAATCCGACGGAATCCGCGGCGACCATTAGCATGCGCGCACGCAGTCGCGAGAATCGAGCCCGATAAAACGCAAGCAAACATTCGCGAGCACATATTGCCGGCGATTTTCGAACGGCCCTGACGGCAACGAAGAAAAAATCGGAGACTCGTGGACGCCGGCTTATCGAAACGATTCGACGCAATATTTAGAGAATCGTGAACGGAAAACGTTGCCTTCGAGGCATGCAATTCTTTCACGCAATTGCGAAAACGAAATACAGCGATTGCGCAATGTAATCGATCAACTGGGACAATTAGAAAACCATTTCTAACGCGTTCGCTTATCAGCGTTCATTTCAGCAATGTCCTTCAAAGTTCCAAAAATTCCTACGGGAGTACATCTTAAGAGCGATTCCAAGTAAAATCGAACCCTTAAAATCGAATCAATTTTGTTCGAGTTGTCGGTCCGGGTTTTATCGATTTTTCGATGCGATTTAGCTTTTCTTTTTAAACCCAAGTGGCCCCGTTCAGTACGAGCGATCTTCGAGCTTTAACTCGAGCCGGCAAAAGTTCGAAAATTTCAACGACAATATATTGTAAGATCGATTCGAAGTAACCCCTTAAAATCCATTTATTTTTCTACGAATCATCGGACGAGATAGTTATCGATCGTTGAATTAGGATTCTGAATTTTTCTACTATCCTAAATGAGGCTATCGCAAAAGTCTCCTTCTACCGAAATACATTCTTCAGTTTTTATTTTTGAATCATAATTATTTTGAACGTTACTACTACAGTATCAATATTATACTGATTTTTCCGTAGTTTTGGCAAAGAATGTCTTGGCTAAAGTTCAGAGATTTATCTGACCCTAAAGTGATCTAAGGGTTGGTTTTACCAAGATGGAGATAGCAAGACGGTCCGTAAAAATATAGTAGCCTAGACAGCATTTATGCAAACGGGAGTATATACATTGATTTACATCCACGTAACCATCCTACCGAGGAGTCATGCTGATGTTGCAGAGAGGCAAGAGAGAAAACTTACCTTGTGTCGACGCCACCAAGATGGCCGAAATTCCTGCAGGATGGCCAAAGCTTGTCGAATTGGGAGACCTGCGTCAGCTTTGTCCTCTCGCCCCTCCATCGTAATCCTGCACAGCTGTGTGACCATCGATCGAATATTTCTGGCCGTCTTGTAAACGTTAAAAACACATTAACCTGTCGGAAGATACGACATTAATTACTGCAAAATTGCTTCTATTTATCTCCCCGTTGCAAACAGGTTATCCTGCCAAAGAATCATTTTTTCAAGGAAAAATATTTATGCATTCGTGTTACAGAATAGGGATAATTTTGTAAGGGCTTCCAACAAGTTTTCAAATTTGTATCTTTGAATGTATTTAAGCGCAGGATAATGCAAACTACGTTCGGAACGGCAGCATTTCTAAAACGCTGACGCGGCCGTTTGTCTCTTTCGCATAGAGGAATAACGTTCCGCAAACGATCCAACAAATAGCAGGGAAATTAGGAGGGACAAAGGGAACGCAACTGTAATCGATAATATCTCGTCGGGCGGACGTTTGCCTCGTAATTACACGTGGGGCGAGCAAACGCTCGCTTTCTTCTCCATTACTACGCTTCTTCGACAAGAGTACCTGACCGAAATTCAATTTCCCCGGAACGATACAACTTTGACCAAACGGAATAATGTTTGTCCATGGCAGAACGATCCGCGCTGAAAGCTGATAAATTTGTTCGCGTTTAGAGCACCGATACAGCGCGCCCGAGTGTTCTTTGAATCCCGTCGAAAGACCGACCGCGTACTGCCAATTGAACTCCCTATCCCGTAAATGCCGTAATCACTGAACAGATAACGCTAGACGATGAATCGATCGTTTCGCTTTAAATCGTACAGTTTTTAGACGCGGTGGCCGACTGTTTCCGCGAAACGGAAATATCGTGTGATGAAAAAGATCCGCTGTCTACTCGTGACGTATCCGAGAGAAGACTTTCTACGTCGAGAGGTTGACAGTGTTGTGCTACAAGCGCGCGAAGCTCTCAATTTTCCGCGATAAATATTGCATGCAATTTTCTGAATGCACGCGGACGAAACTCGGCTTCGAACCATTCGATTATCTCGCGATCCGTTAAAAACATCAAGAAAAAGCGCATTCTCTTAGTTCAGGAGTGCGGTGAACTTTGAGAGGAATAACGCACGCCCGTAAAGCGAATGGGGTCGTGGAAAGCCACTTTCAACGTCAGAGGAAACGGATTCGCAAAGACGGAGATGGTGAAGTTACGCCACACGTCAAATCCTTTGAGATCCAAAGTCTCCGTCCGAACGATCGGGTTCGCGACCCTTTCGCGACAATGGTCGCACGCTCGATTGAAACTGGGAAATCGATGCGTTTGTAATTTCTCTTCGAATCGAATAACCCTGACGGGTCCGTGCTGTCCGTGCTGCCCATACCGGAAACAACCATAAGCGATTCCCTCCCCCTACGTCGCCCTTCTTCTTCCGGTTTTCTATTTTAACATGGAGTAAAACTCATTCCTTGTCGTCCTAAATTCTATTACTTAAAACCAAAAAGAAAACGTTATGAAGTTGAATAGAGAAAAAAAAACAGTTTGCTTGCAAACCAGTGTTCCTAAAGAAACGTTTCTCCCAAAGAAAAAATGCCGCAAATTCAAATGAAGTCAACTACTACGCAACTGTTACGCAACTACTACGCGGAACGATGACTTAACGAAATCGCATTAGAAAAACAAAGTAGCAGGTGAAACGAGTTTGGTGGTCGAGAGTGGGCAAATGCACTGTTTAAAATTGATGGAAAGAGTAATGAACGAGTATCGGTGCTCCTCGTTGAAAGACAGATACGCAATCCAGAGCAGAACCCAATTCATCCGTAACTGGAATACCGCATCGATACTATCGACCAGGTCTCGTTGCGAAAGTGGCTTCAATCTTCGTCCGAGCGAATGGGGTTCGCAGTTGATTCGCAAACAAGATTCCGCCGCGTTTTAAACGCTCAAACAAAGTGAAGTGGCCGGGCAGCTGATTTATTGTCGGGATTTCCAGCTCTCATCCCGGGATTCCCGGTGGTCTTTGTAAGGGCGCCGTGCCGCGCTGTGCCGCGCCGCGCCGCGTGTGCCTGTATTAATTCGGCCGTCGGTGAATTGAAATTTCGGGAAATTAACCTTATAATCCCATGCATAATCGGGGCCACTCCGTGACTTGCTTTCCAGTTTGTCTTTCACCTTACAACCACTGAATTTGTCGTATTAACCTGTGCTCCAACGAACGTCGAATTTCATTTGCGCTCGGAACAAAAATTTCCGACTAACAAAAATTGATCGTCGACCTAGAAGTATTTCGATAATGATTTCTCCGTTTTTCCGTACAACTCGAAGAACAATCGATTTATACCACGTAAAATTCCGCTTAATCCTTCCAGGCTTCACCCCTTCTCGTATAAATAGCTGCGAACCATTAAGCACGTCACAAAGATAGCAGCCCCGGTATTAATTCCCAGCCGAACCTTCCGTAACAGTAAATCTGATTTATTGATAAAGTTGCGCTTTCATGTGTGCCCTAAAGTCTCGGCTCACCGACCCTTCTAGCTTGCACGGTGGAATATTATATTCAATGAAACGTGAACTACTTAAGAATATCTTATCATCGTTACTTTACCTCGAGATAGGGTTCTTACTTAGGAAACTACAACTCTTCATTTTCATCTGTAGACTGTTAAAGCGTTACAACAGCGTTACTCAGCCCCCTTCACGTAAAATACGTACGAACGTGTTAAGATTGAAATGCTTATAATTACGTAGTCAGCAACATTGTCCTTTAGGACAAAAAGTGAAAATTATTCCGATGATCAGGAAACGATAAGCTGTCAGCCGCACTGCACGCATTAAGAACAAAGATTAGTATTTACAGAATCTTTATTTCGGTAAGTGAACAAAGTACGACAGCTTACAACGTTTCTCTTTAAGTTGCGTAACTCCGCATTACATGGTTACGTGTAACATTAACCTCTTAACTAGTACTTAACACGATTAAGTGTGTTCTATTATCCGCAGCTTTACGTCTCGCCTTGCATATATTGTTCTGATTTAACAGCATCCGTTATATGTGTACCTTACGTGCTAATCTGTTACACCGTACCGACACAACGAACAAGGTAAGGTGATCAGCTCTATTACTTTCCCATCCGTTCAGTGAATCGATCAAAATTCAGTTGTTTATTGACCATCCGGCACGCAGAGAAATGTGCAAAGTTGCGACTAAAAATAAAAAGAAGAAAAAAGAAAGTTAACAGTTACTATAGAGAGGCTATAGCAGATCTGTCAAAATACTATATTATACTGTAAGCTATTACACAATTTCGTTAAATAATTTTTAAAATAACAATTTTCGTTCAACAATTCTTCACTCCTATAAAGAACTATAGCGTAACCTTGATTACTTTATAAACATATATGATAAAAGAAATTTCGATCGATTCACCTTACGCCAATGAAAAGCACAAAAGTGTTCGCATTACCATGTTCACCCTGTATACTGTAGACACCCTGTGTTCTCGCTCGTGATTCGATATCGTTTCTGTCATTTCCTTTCCTTTCCTTTCCTTTCCTTCCCGTAATGTGACTTTTAAAAGCCGAAAACTACTTAGATTTTCCACTCATACTTTTGCACCGGCTTCTGATTCGTGTCGTCACATTTGCACACACACACCAGAGTTACGATTACGAGTCGAAACACCTTAAAATGCGATGAAAAATATTACCTCTGGAACGCGCTGAATAATAAATGATTTCTACGAGGATACAGAATACATTTCCGGGATTCGACGATATATTAATTACGGCTTCACGCTAGACGACGTTACAAACAATATTTCATTCGGTGAGTAAACTCTATTTACTCGATCTTGTCGAGCACTTACGAATGCACTGACCATTTTCTCGAATTATTGTTCTCGTTGCCGGTTCACTCATTCACAGTTGATATCGTGTACAAACTATAATGAAAACAATCTCATTTCTCATAAATAATTATGCGTAATCGATACTTTTGTAATGTAACTAAAATTTGTAACGAAAAATTCTACCGAGAATAAAATTTAATTTCTATATTAATTGGTTTCATCGCGAATATTAAATTATCTGATTTCTATAGAAGTGTTCCGATTCGATGTAAACTTACTCCAAGTACACTTCTATAAATTGTGAATTACTTTCGGCAGGTAAACTAGTATAAATTATTCAACAGCAATTCACAAAAATTATATAGACTTTTGAATGTTAGTATACTCGCAAATTGATAAAAATTTTATAAAACAATAACAACACGATACGATGCTAATATAAAATTATTTTTGGTTGTCGCGGAAGAACGATAACGTTAAGATTAAGAATTGTAATGTATTGTAGCATTGTCAACGCTAAAATTTATATTGTCGAGCAACGCTCTGTTCAGATATGTAACAAGTTTCCGGTGTATTTATATTCCTCGTTCATTTACAATTCATTAAATGATCTTTGGTCATAGAAAAGGGAATCGTTTCCTGCGTCTGTGTTCGAAGCACATGCATTCGTATGCACTCAAATAGTCTCGGGGCGACATCGCGGGAAAATCGATCAACGTCGCGATTTTTCTGCATACACCGACTATCGTAGAACTTACATCTCTAAACACGTTTTAGATAGAGCTTCCTCTTACGTTTATACATTTTAGTCCCAGGTTTAGGCAACACACGATACCGCCAATAAAATTTTTATGTTCGTTTAGGGTCATTTGCCTTAAGAAAAATACAAACAAGACCTCTACGGTATACACAGTAATCACCCTATATACGTCAAGAATCTATATTAAACGTATTATTCATTTTAAACAGAAAGTATATACAAATATCACACGAGTAACAACAATCGGAAACTGTGAAGCAGATTCGGTCGCACAAAAGAAATACAATATAATTCTAAAACTAAATGGAGACGAAATTTTTCAATTTCATAAAATAGATAAATTCAGATTATAAATGTAGCAATATCTATTCCGAACTAATAGATTATAGAGGCAAAATAGACTTTATAGAGGAAGCAGAAATGACCGGAAATCTGATTTTGTACAATTTTAGTGTGAATCAAAAATTCAACCCATACTTTTAGATTTTACAAATGGAGTACAGTCAACCATCTTATAGCACGTCGCATCGCCAAGGGGAAGCTTTAAAATCTCCTTCCACGTAATAATCTCAAGGATCGAAGGATTTATTTAAAAAATCCTTAGCCATGGATCGCAGACGTTAAAAAATTATGAAATAATCGAGGTTAGATAATATGTTAAAATGAATAAAAATACGTATAAAGTCTTTGGCTTTGTTTCATTTTCAAGTTTCACTCGACACACAAGGATTTCGACGTAGCAAGGGATTCTGAGAACACGGTTTCGACATAACACAAAATCTATTTCCTTTATTCGTATTACTTTTTGATTTGGTTAAATACGGTTTCGAAGGAACACGATACTCAAAAACAGGAAACACGATCCTGCTATTTGCATTATTTCTGCGTTTCGTTTAACACGATTTTGATAGAACAGGATGCTCGAAAACACGGTTTTAATATATCACGAAATACAATCTGACGATTTGAAATATATCTACGCGTTTCGTTCAACACAGTTTCGGTGCAACGCGGAACGAATAAATTGTGTTTATAAGAAAGCCGACTGTATTTAGCCATGTTGTGCAATTTTGGTAGAGATGAAAACTGTTCGGGTCACCGGTTAACGCAAAAGGTAATGTTTATTGACGGTTCGAGAGCGTGCAGAATGAAACAGTGATGAATACAGCACCCAGAAACACTCCGTCTACATACCTTCTCTCACTTATATGTATGTACACACTGCATGCACATTTACATAGACACCCTTATCGTTTAGAAATATCAAAAGGATTCGCCCCATATTCTCGAAGCGAGGCTTCGTTACATTTTCCCGAGCTCCTTGGAGGCGTTCGCCGCCGTTTGCGACCGCTGCTTCTCTTTCTAACCACCGAGAACAGAGATCGAAAGGCGAACCACGAGAATGCTCGCAAAAAATAGAATCAATTTCCGGGGCGACGTTGTCGAGAACGATTATTGAGCAAAGGGAAATCGTCTTCCAGCCACTTGGTCGACCACAATCGCACACTGAGCATTTACGTGATTACGTGAATTCGCATCTTCGTACAGCGATGCTTACAGAAGATTCTAATGTTTTTTTTTTGGAACCTCGCTGGTAATACTAAACCCATAACAAAAATTTTAACCTTTATCAATAAATAAACACTAGTAATTGACCGGTTCTACGACTTATTCTATCTATCCAAATGGCTTAACTTCACCTTGGCAAGTCAGAAATTTTCAACTTTTTTTCACTGGTTGACCGCTTTTAAGCGTTTTTGACCGTCCGTAGAGCGGCGCCGTAACACGGCAGCACGCGCATTTTCTTGTGGGATAAGCTGTCGTGGAACAGTAATTAAAATATAGGTAATCATACACGGGATCTCAAAGAGAAGGTATAGTACATGTTGGTTGGGATTAGGTTGGGGGGGGGGGGACGGAGATGGCCGGTCTATACCGACCATGCACGTAAATCTACGTTCTCGAAACGTAGCCAAAACCACTTAAAATCGCTCAACTTTAAACACGCATAACTTTTTCATCGGGTGAACTCTTCCCGTTATTTACCATATGTTTGGAGTTTGGAGGTTACGAAGAATACAAAAAAATCGAAACCACCAAGAAATTACGATAACATCGTACAACATCGATCGCCCAGAAAGAAACCGCGGTAATCAGACATTATTCTCGAAGGGTCGATCAAAGTGAACATGCAAAACCAATGTCAGAGATCGTTGTGGGCTTGTAACAGTGCTCGGAGAACGGATTTCCCTTTGTCCATCGATGGACCTACGAGATGCGTGTTACGATCGGACAACGATCGGCGAGAACCACCGACAAGTTTCTTTCCAGCGTGTCTGGCGCGATGTAATCTTTAAAAATGATTTCGTACCTTGTAGACACGTTGATGGTCTGCCGTGTGCAGCCGCAGATCCCACGTAGTTGCTGATAGATCAACGAAGAAACGGCGGAACTGTCGACACCGATGGTCGTTCACTACCCGTGATGGTAGTAGATCTTGTCTTCGCAGTTGCAGGTGGCGCCGCAGAACTTCCGCCGTTCCTCCCCCTCTTTCGTTTTCGTATCACAGACCCAGCTACGAAACGTCCTAGCCAGTTCGGCGCAGTTCGACCATAGATCGTTATAGTAGCAAGCGTTCGTGCAGAGCTCGTTGTGCGAGCAATGCTCCTTGCACATGCTGCACGGCTTTCCGGCCACGTACGGATGACCCAAGTGACCCTGGTAATTGCCGCTGCAAAAATTCGTTTACGATTCAGTGGTCTGAAAGCACTGCACACCCTCGTCACGCGTTTACTATTTAGCACCGTTTCTTAATTAGTCGGTAACTTTACCCGAGTGTTCAGCGTTTCACCCTCGCCGTTCGTTTCAAACTGGCAATGTGGCGGAAAGATAAATGCGAGCGACTCGAATACGGTAAGAGACCCAATTACTGTGCCCATATTAATTATACTTGTTTCTAAAGCGTAATCCTTGACTTTTTTCTTTCGTGCTCTGTGCAAAAAATCACAAAAATATCGAGTAATATTTAAAACGGCCAGCTCGTAACTTCTTCCCTACATTTTCCAATAAATACGGGTAAACATGCGTTTTTTATAGGTCACGTACGACAGAGCGAAGTATTGGAATCCGCAGCATGGTAACGAGCATGCATCGTCGACAGAGATTTATTCGGGTATGAAAGAAATTGCATGCGGTGGGCCAAGAGTTTCGCGCGGTATCGGTATCGGGATCGGGCAACGACCGATTGAACGTGCATCACTGGCGCAAGAAAAAACTAATGACCGGCGGAAGACTCGAGCCCTCGAATAATCCGACGACAACGGTTTTGGCCGTTGATTCGAGGCAACGACGCGATTATTGCTGCCTCTGGTCCGGTGTACACTCGCCTGAAAAGTTGCTCCCCACGGCCGACGGAGATGCGTATACGAGCGGATCGCTGCAATCGAAAAGTTTGTTACACGAAGCACGGGATTCGCTCGTGGCCGAGAGCTGGTGGGCCGCAGGAAAAGCATAATCCGGAAAATTGCGGCGGAGAAACAAATTTATGACGACACTCGACTCGCCGTAAACAGAAGAAGCTGGCCGCGTAATTTAAACTCTCTTCGTCCGTCTTTTTTCCCGGCGGTATCACGCCCGGAAAAATACAGGGGCGTCCAGGTGAATCCGGAAGACTCATTCGATAACGGAAAACAGTTCAAATTCCAGCAAAAATGTCGATACGTTCTTCACGGCCAGTTTGTGCAAAACTAAACTAGCGAATGATATAAAGAATGGAATTACTCGATATAGCCTCCGCTAGCCGCCACGATCTTCTCGAGCTCGGATTATTGGCAGCTAAGAAGAAATCACTTGGAAGGAATGCGGAAAGGTCAGGTCCCGAGTCAGACGTATATTTTCGGCTTTGGCGAAATATCGGCTAAGCGGTCGCACATACTACGTAAAACCTGCGGCCCGTACTTCCTTGCTCCGGAGCGATGTAGGGGAGCGATCCCCACCGCATCGATCGCTTCGATCGAAGGTGGCGCGCTTCTTCTGTCTGCCGATTTCTCCCATTGAGCCGCTAAAGACCGATGCGAAGATGCAAACTTTCCTCGGTGGGGGAAACGACAAAGGGCAATTCGTGCGATCGCTACCGCCGGATTAAGACTCGTCTCCTACTCTATCTTACTCCTTCCACGACGCCATTCCCCCATTCCCCCATTCCCCCGTTCCGACGGCAAAGCAAGCATATCCCCACCCTTCAGCCACGGTGGCGGGTCAGGATCAATTTTTCCAAAATTTTCATTGCGCGAAACGATCTGGGAAACTAGTTGTTCCAACTTGACAGAAAAACCAAAGTCGTTTGGTCGATTTCTAAAAAAGTTGTTCCGATGCAAAGCGTGTGCCATCGATTACGCGACCGACCGTATGCATTGTACAATATATTCGCACGCGGTCGAAACAAGCCGAAAATTCTCTCGATAAAGTATGAGAATATTCCCGGGAGAATAATGTCGGGATAAACGAATGATAATACCGCGGAGGGATGTTATCGAACAAGTCGAAAAGTGTAAAGACATTTCGGGTCTTCTATTTTTATCTGCTAAGAACTTCTGTAAACTTGGCGAACTCTCCCCGGCGATTAAGGCTCGCGATATATCAACATTGACCCCAAAAGTACACGGGAGGTCGCGTAGTAACGCTTGAAAATTCCCCACGAAATACGTATTTGACGTACGAGTTTCGCGATTCATGGCGGCGTCTATGCGATTTTATGGGAGCAGAAGTCGTCCACCTCCGGATCGAGTATTAAATCCCTTCGGGAAGATCCATTGTCCTCGACCCGATACCTCCAGCGAGGCGGCTTGTTCCGCCACCGCAACTTTATCGCAGTTCATTTTCTCTGTTTGTATCTTTCCACATTTATCACCTTCATTATTCCGTATTAAAAGCTATCCGAAATCGGGGCGATCCTGCTTGCAAGAATAAATGGGAAACGCACGATCGGAGCTTTCCAATGGGATCAATTTCGTGAACAAAGAGGCGTAGATTTTGGTAGCGTTGGCAATTTTGCAAGAAGATTTTCAAAAATTCTGACAATTTTTAACCACTCCAATCCATAAAATACGGTTCTACGAGTGATCGTTTTGCAATGTAAATTCTTTTTCCCGTTTTTCCAATCAGAAATCAACCACGAACTTGTATTACTTACTAACCAAGGCAGGCCGCGCATCGATGATTTAATTGCGCCGTGATTAAGAAGTTTTCCGATTAAAAAGTTGCCTACAGCTTCGAGCAACGAGAACTGCTGTTAGTATGGAAATGGTTTTCATAGAAACCGTATACATCGCGAGGCTTGCCTTATCAAGATGAAAAATAGCAGTAGTTTTCGTATTAGACAGCCACTTGAAAACTCTTTTCCACGCGCAACGATCTATTATATTCCAACACAAAGAAAATTAATACTTGACCGATTTGAAGATAATAAAGCTTCTGGGCATATTTGTTCGGTCACGTTGAACCGTATGCACTCTGGTCGCTGGAAAACAAACTCGCACCGTCTCGAATAGCTTCTTTCCCCCAGGGGCCGTTTAATTCTTTTAATTCGAATCACAATGCCTCCTCCGCGAATAATAAATAAACCGCGTCACATGACGGCGTTCATTTTTTCTTTTTTTTTTTTTTTGTTCGTTCACGCGATGGCGAGCGCGATCTCGTAATTAATTTCGCGAACACAACCGCAGCGCCGGGGACACCGGGCATTTGAATTCAAAACGCCGTACGATGATTGCGGCCGGAATAGCGGAGTCCACCGGAAATGCTCTAAATGTAAATTAATTGTAGCCGCGGCTCCGTTTGGAAATTGGTTTAAGACCTATTCCGAGCACTACGAAAAATTGGCAGACCGATACACGGGGGCCATAGAGAAATTTGAACGTTTGTTAAATTATCTCCGATACCGTCGCAACCAAGGAAACTGACAGGTTTCTGTTTTCATCGGCCCTCGTAGCCTCGTGGAACGCCGAGGGATCGGCAAAAGTCGGTTCCGACCGTTTCTTCGACTGAATCGCGGAGCCGATCCGGCTTAATTGTCTCGAAGATCAGGCCAAGATTGCCCCGGCCGAGAACGAACGGAAGTAGATAAATACGGGGTTGTTAGTAGGGAATTCGAGACAAGTTGCGCTGAAATGAATAGTTAGGAATGACTCGGCTTTTGTTGTCCTTGTAACGAGACACATTGTTCCGATTGCAAGGTATTATGTTCGCTAGAAGATAGCGTACAAGTCCGAAACGAAGGTTTTACTACATCCGCGAATTTACACAATTGTACAGGGATCGAACAAGTTCTAGAACTTCTCGGTAGGTTCTGTTTAACCCTCTACTTCGGAACTAAACTGGGGCTTTTGATGCAATGATGGTAAAAATGGGATTGCGGACGTGGATCGCGTCTTCTCCACTCCGGTCTCGTGCCGATCGTCGTTTCTACTAGTAACACACACTATACTAGGTCTTTCCGAAACCCTTTCGACTCTCTCGGAAATCTAATTTAATAGAATACACAATTAAATAGAAGAAAAATTATTTGCTTTTAGTTTACCAATAAAACATGTGTACGTTGGAAATGCAAGTTTACTCTTAACCTGTATTCGTTGCGACTCCGTATTTGGCTACTCTGCTCTTGCATGCTGTTTGACCATTATCCATAATTTCGGCCGCGTCTAAAATTTGAAGACGTTCGTTGCGTTCGAGTTGAAAGTCGGCCAAATTAAACGAGCGTTCGCGGTGCCCGTAAACAAAATAAAAACAGCAAGGCCGGGGTCTAGATGTTTCTGAAATAACTAAACCACGAAAACCACGGAAAATAACAGAAATTCCGAAATGAGAGTGCACGGTAGCATGGTACGTGTACGGGTATGGGTACGTGTACGTGGTAGCATCGAAGGGAACGCGGACAAGGTGCTCCAACTCATAGACGAGTGTATTATTACCGCCCTACATTGTATCGCGCTTGCTTTACTGGCCCGCTTTGCGCAATCTCTTTCTTCCCTGACAAGTGGTCTTTTCACAGTTTGCTGTTACATTATACCCTTTATCATTGCAACGTATGTTAAGGTAATTGCTGAACTTTTTTATCGCTCGAAACCAGTGGAAACGAATGGTCCCTATAAAGCAGGGTAATAGGCTTTCTTAAGATCGAGTGCACTCGTGATTCTGGTCAGAAGGATGTTAACAAACGTAAACGTTGTAATAAAACCGAGCGTACGGTCGAGCTCGAAAAGATGTCTTCTACCGATAGCGAACTTGTTCCGATCGAATTACAGATATACATTTATCGCGAAACTTTATTTAGAATATTCTTTATTATTCAACCCTGATACATATGTACATACCGATCAATCGGTCGAGACTCGTTTATAAAATAACTGCGTTTGATTGCGATAAAAACGATTGAATAACGTGTCCATTTGTTACGTATTATTTATATTTCCATTTATCAACGTTAACCGTCCTGTGCCGCTATCTGCTTTTCAAAACAATTTCACAGATTGATGGTTAAACGACAACGAAATCGATACGAATCAAATAACGCTATCTATCGTCGGTACGTATATGTTCAATAAGTGGAGATACCGTGCAATGATCAGACATGCGAACCAGAGCATGAATATCCTATAATTTCTAGGATCGAATTGATTTCTATACGGTATTTTTTGAGCAAACCATCTTTTAATCATTCTGCTTTGAAATATTTTGCAACTTTGTACGCGTTTTTGTCGACCTACGTACTCCTGTTTTTATAACTATAAGTATTCGCTCGGCCTCCAAACGGCTGACACTCGGTTCGAAAAAAAAAGAGAAGTGAAAACTTGTTGAACAGAGGAATAATCGAATTGATATTATTTCCCGTTATCTAGCATTCTCGCCCCGTGTACAAGCCCGCGCGGCGTTCGAATATACGACCGCGAATTCCAAACCGAAAATCCGGAAAGCATTCTGACTTCCAAGAACAGGAAAACTGCATAGGGGACGGGATTAAAGCTGCGCTTGCACGGAATACCAGATCCCGCGAACGCTTTCCGGTCGTTCGAAGCACGCTGAGCATTCACCGTTGTATCTTTCAATAGCGAGGTAATCTTATAAAAGCTCGCGTCGCGATTGTTATTCTCCCGGCGAGCTACTTCCAGTCGAAGATCTCGCTTAACCGTCACAAACTGAAGTTCTCCTCGTGGGAAAACAAACGGCGATATAACGATGCGAGGCAAACAAGGCGATAGTAAATAAACGTTTAATAGCAATTTTGAAATGAACGCTTCGAATAAAGGTTTTCTTTGCGGACAGATCGATTAGCTTCTTTATCCCGAACAATTTCTCAGAAGAGCAATGCTAATTCGTATGTATCGTATGTCTACATTTATTTTAGTACCCTCGACATTGGTCACGAAAAAAAAAAATGGAATTTTATTTTATCCTAAAATAGAGGCACAATATTCGTATATTGAAGATGTTGTTTGATATCTTCATCACGGGTCTGGCTCGTTATTATACATTGTTATTTAACGCGTTGATTGCCATGCCAATTTTCCGTGTGTGTTCTGGACATTTTGCAATCGAATTTTAGCAATTTGAACATACCTCCGAGTAAATGAACATACATAGTTCCTATTAAACGAAAAAATAATATTTACGATGCTTCGTGTTGAAACTATGTCGATTAATAGAAATCAATAGAAAATCCGAATAAAGATATCCAAAGAATGATATCCGAATGTATTTATCTTCCGAGCCACCAGTTTCCGAGCCAGAAACTGGATTGTCTCTTTCTTCCGGTTTACTCACCTCGGTGCGTAGTTGCAGACGTACATGTAGTAGTCCTTGCCGAGCGGACCTTCTCCGCTGGTGCAATGACTAACAGCGCAGCCGACAAGATGCGTCGAGGCCCACACTACTTGTGTATAATGTCCGATCTCGTGGAGATCGTTCGTCTCGTCGTCGCCGTACTTGTAGTCTTTGTACTCCATGAACCACATTCTGATGGGGAAGTTCCTGGAAATTAAACGAATTCATCGAATTACCCTATCGTGCGAAGCTCGAGTTACGAATCGGGAGATGAATTTTCGATAAAATTTCTAGAATTCCTGTAATTTGTCCGTGTTTTATCCGGTTCCCGGAACGATCGATATCGAGATGATCGGTCGAGAGACGAAAGCAACCGCATCGAACGCATTAAAAACGGAACGCGGTTGCTTTTATAGCTCCGTCGGCATTGTACGCGCCACAAGAAGACAGGAAAGTGACATCCGCGACAATTGTTCATTGAACGTCAACAGGTGGCTCCCAGAAGAGAGTAACGTACGCGAGAGCAACTTATCGTTACACAGAAATAGAACAATAGCCCAGAATTCTGACTTTGGATCAAACAGAAGTTTCGCGTCTGAACAATGCTAGCCTTTTCTACTTGCCAGGGGAAATAGCTAACAGAACCGGCTTTAGAAATATCGACTTTGACAAAGTACCCACGGATAGCTGTCAGGAAAACATTTCTCACGTAACGCAAACAATCTACAAAGTTTTAACCTGACTTTTTGCTAAATGTGTTTTGCAATTTTTCCAGAGGAATGTCAAACATGTTTTTAACGGAAAAAAAGATTAATGTAGATTCCATGCGTCTCAAGTTTCAAAATGATAAATCAATTTTGTCATTACTAACCAGAGTGTTCGTCCCGTCGTAATGAAGATGTTTTGTCCACTCGTACCATAACCATCTAAATATAGACCTGTCGCGTTATCGTGAACCAAACCGGGACATTGATTGGCCCATCTCTGCGCTGCTCTCGCCAATCCAGAGTGCCATTTCTGAAATCACAATTAATGTACAATTAGCTCGATCGCTTATCGCGAATACGATCGTCGTTTGTCGAAAGTTCGGAAATGCCCATAAAAAAGAAAAAAAATGATAAAATTTATATTACCCGGAAAATTGAAAAAATTCCGATTTCAAATGAACTCGCATAAATCGATATGTATAGCATAAAACGTAACAAATAAAATTATCATAAAAATATTTACGCGTTTAGCTCTTGTATTTATCAGCGAATAATTTATTCACGAATGCAGCCATATATAAATTTGTTGGGCATTCAAAGCTTCGATCGCTCGGAATTGTATATCGTCCGTATAGTTAATTTTCTCGAATAATGCTACCTCGAGAAACAGTTGCTATTCCGTTTCTCTGATAAAAATGTACAACCTCCTACGATTCCTAACGGTACGGCATAAAATTCTCGTATAACCACGCATCGTTCATAGTACAAAACAATAGCAGATGCAACTCATTTTTAATTTCCTATAAAAGTCTCGAAGATACGTGTATCCGTGCTATTATTAAAACCTCGCTCTGTTATTGTAATCTAGTGCTGTAATTTATTTGCTCAATTTCCACGGTACAACGATCGGTGAAAATCATCTAGACTGCATTCGAAAAGAAATTGGAATTCACCGTAGCGTGGAACAGATTCTTAACTGGATGCAATTAGTCTAATCGTCTGGAGGTCGTTTAGCTGAAATAATTACATCGTATCGCGAGCAGGACGTGTTAACACCGAAACACCGGCGCGATTAATAATCCGTAGAGAAATCTAATTCTGAAGCGAAATAGTCCACTTAGGTGGTATTAGAGAGAAATTTCGAACAGAAGTTCCATTAAAGTCGACTTTGACTGTCGCCGCGAAAATTACTGGCAATCCCCCTTTCATCGTTACGATAGTCTTATAAGTGGGTTCGAGGAACAAAACGAAGAAAGAACAATTTCTGAACAATTTCACAATGCTCTCCTGGTTGACTTCTGGACATGCAAAATTCGGTTTCAAAAATCTGATGCAAGTTGACGAATTAGAGAATTAGAGAGAAAGCAAACCTTGTACCTTGTAGAAGATCATTTTTTTTTATTATTTATAAAGCATTAAACAATTCGAAGAAATAGAATTTTCGATAATACGACGGAAATAGTGGCCCGTTAAACTCTTCGAGAAAGACGATCGAGGACAGTATTTCGAATTTTTCATTGGCTTTTCCTCTCCAAGTTGAAGCAGATTTTTATCCAGGATGACGAAGCGGAAGGTGATATTTTGACACGAACGTTATCTACGCGATGTCGTACACCAGAAAATACAAATTTAACCCCGCTTCGATAGCTAAGGCGGCAAGTTGCATTTTAAACGCCTTCATAAAAATGTATTCACGTATCGCCGAGTGCACACAGAATCCATCCATTAAATTCATCCCCAGTGGAGACGTACTCTCGCCACACGAAATTTCGTAACCCCAAAAAGCGGAGGGGAAAATTATGCCGGCGCCAAATATTCGGAAGAGCACCTTCGAAAGACGCAACTCGTTCCCGTTCTGGCTCTCAAAATTTGAAACGTGAACATATTTTGGAAAATAGTGTACCCGACACGTGACTGTATTTCCTTTTTTCAAATATGAAATTCCGTTAAAAGTGAAATTAGAAATTAAGCAATTTCCAATGCAGCTTTAGTAGTATTATGTACTTTTTCATTCTTTGAACAAATGTAGAAATACATAAATTATTTTATTTTTCTGTCAATAATTCTGTACCGTACAATTTGTGAGATTGTTCATATTTTAATCCATTTGTAAGAAACTCTTCATCGTGTCGCACAGATAAAAGAATTGTATTCCAGAAAAATGTATTTTTCTATGCATTTATAATACAGTTCCGAAGTTTTTTATCTTGTTTTACAAATAGAAGAATTTTCTTATCCTACGAAAACGTATATATTTTTCTGTGCATTCATCATACAGTTCCAAAATTATGTTCAGAACATGGAAACCGTGAATCCCTCGAGGGTTGATTTCATGCTTTTCATGAACATCCTTCGTGTTGTAGCTTCATATACTGTACAATCTCGTATAGTTTCATCAAAATTGGTCTCTGGCTGAGAGCTTTTCCACGTGTCTAACACCGAGAGACTCGTCCAGTGAGCGAGCAACGTAGATTTACTAAGAAATTTAGACAAATGTACAAAAATGTTGGTGTGTCTTCTCATGACATTTTTTTTTTTATATATTAGATGATAGTCAAAGCCTTCGTGTTATTCGTACACCGTATTTCTTATTTCCGCAAGAATATGGAACACGTTTGCTAGTTGACCGTATAATCGCTGTCTTCAATTACCTTTTCCCACACAGTAAATCACTGTAGAGGAAACTCGGATCGGTGAGAACGTAAATTCTTATATATGTTGAGTTATAAACCAGAATTCTCGACAATCGTGTAACAATTTGTTGGAACCAAAGCATCTTGCTTTTCGTAAAATTTCGTGAAAGGAACCCGCTAAACAAGTTATATTTACGTTGCACTTGGTATTTGGTCTCTAGTTAAGGTAACTCGAGCGTTATCTCTATAATGTTCGAATTAATAAATAGTCTTAGTCTTAACTGTACAATCGAGTTAGCCTGCCTTATCAGTCGGGTAACTTAAACGTACAACTTAACCTGTCTTATAACTAAGTTAATCTACTCCCGTGCGACGGTGTCAGCCTCGTCGGCAGGTGGCCCCGTTGCTTGTCGCTTGTCGCGCGGAACCGCAACTTCAGGACTCTCGCCCGTCGACCGTCGACCGTCGACCGTCGACCGACGACCGTCGACCGAGTGGGGCGGAGATAGATCCAGCCTCCTGGGACCGGGAGAGGCGGTAGCGACAACCGGAGCCGGTCCGAAGCTGATCGAAATGAACGTTATAGCACCACGAGTGGCGGTGCCTGGACGGCCTCCACCGGCGCGGGGAGTGGGCGTGCTGCGTCGGGTTCCATGGGCGGCATCAGGATCGTCGCTGGTGGTGCGGCCTGTAGCGTGTCGAACCGGGGTCCGCTTCTCGTCCAGGAGGTCCAGACCTGGTTCCTGCTCCTCGGTGCACCCCGAGAGGCCTTCGGGTGCGTCTAGGGTGTCGTCCGTTTCCTCTCGCATGTGAAAATTCCACTCGTAGGGTTCAAGGAGGAGCGTGGGCGTCGACTCCGAGTAGAACGTCTTGGGAGAGTGTGGGGATGACGAGACAGGTCAGGCGGAAGACCCTCTCGGGCGGCAGACTCGTAGAACCACCTCTGGCTCGCTTGCCGACGACCACCGATGATCCGTTGGCGACGCGGACGGACATGTTATTCCCTTCCCGGGTGATACGGGCACCGGCGTGGCGTACCTCGGTACTGCAATCGGTGGTGGCCTCGCTGCCACGTGTCCTGTCCTGTCCTGATCGTACGTAACTGGTGCTCGTAACCGCGGATGCAGTGCTGGTATGCTGGCAGAAGGGGCTGCGCTGCACCGCGGTGCGCTAGACAGCGGGCCGGGTCAGCCGCCGGTCTACAGGAGGTACGGTGTTTTTATCGGCGTCAGACCTTGACTTCGTAATTCTCCGTTCGGTCCATGTGTGATCCTATCGTGGTCTTAAAACTATCAACTATGAAAGTATGTAGATAGATATAGTATTCTCTACCAATTAAAAAGATTCAAAGAAGGAATATATATTATTTCTATTTGAAACCATTTTGTTGCAATGGAGGTAGAATAATTTCATTTACATCGAGAACTGCAGTCTATATGTATGTTACATATTATGTATTAATTTATACATATATATGCGATCTAAAAGCACCAAAAGTTTTCCGAGTAGAGAGTAGGTATTTAAATTTAACGAGCATCGTAGAACATTTCGATTATCAATGGAAGGGTTAAACTGCTGTTCAACTTGAATTTCATCCCGTCAGGAAATTTTGTACATGTAACGAGGGTCGAATAAATTTCCCGCAGTAGTTTCACCGATAACGACCTCCTGCATATCCGTCAGTTAGTTCGAATCGAATCCGTGGAATGCTGGCTGGCACGACCAGATTCCGCAAAACATTACTACGGATAACAAACTCCCGCATTTTTGCCATTTAATTTTAATTAAAGTCAGATCGTCCGGGCGCGCGCTCGCGGCAACAAGAAAAGTTTCTCGCGTTGCCGGGTTCGATACATATTATGTATCGTGTTGGATGGCGACCCAAGAATCAAATATTTCTTTTATCGTTGAAGCTAATTATTTATCGTTTCGTTTCATTCGATGTTTTACCATTGTGTCGATTTGCGCTCGCGAGAGACACATTAATTTGCGAAAATGAAGGACGGACGACGGGTGAATGGAATAAACAAAGAGAATGGGTAGACGGTGCAGGGGATGGGTGTCCGCTGAAATATAAAATGCAGAAGAATCTTCAACGATTGCCTCGTTCGAGAGGGCAAGCGTGAAATAAATGAATTGGAAAGCCTCTCGCCTCGAAGCGCCGCGCCGTTCCAGAAGCACGCGTGAATCGATTAAGAAAATACCAATGGCTCGTGCGGAATACGATTATTGTCGCACTTAGCGAACTACGACAGGTTCTAAGTCGGGATCGCTCTGGCCAGCATCGAGCGGAACTATCGAATAGCGTTTAAGCGGGTTTCGAACGGATCGTTGCTCGTTCGAGAGAGTGAAAATATTTGTAACGCGGGAACACCTAATGACGGTGTGGTGCTATCTCTTCTCTTCTGCGGGGAAAATCCCTCTCGCCTCTCGACGACGCAATGAGCCGCACAGCCCTGCTCGTCGCCCGAAAAAACAAACCGACCAGCAGCTGCTTTTGTCGCACCAGCTAACGAACCGCGGGAAAGATACAAAGGAAATACGGCGTTCCACCGAGTTTACCCTTTATTTGATAACTCCACTGTCCCGAGAACATCATTCTCGCGCGGTTTAATTGGAAATTCCGCGTCGGCGAACATCCGCATTTCAATTCTTCCGGGTTTCTCGCTTTCTTAGCCTTTTCAGAATCGACGTGTTTTAAAAACTCATCCCTTGGAGTAATCGAAAATGACAATTGAAGAAAAAAATGTTGATAAATCTCCTACAGATACACACTTCCGAAATGGTAGGTATGTCATCTGACAAATGGTCGAAGAAATGAGGTGCATATGGAAGGAGGAACTCGGAAATTTAGTTGAATGGAACCTGGAAATGGAGAGCCGGAATTCGGAACGTGTGCGATAGAAGTTGGATGAGGGATGTACGGTGGTTGCGATGTATTAGATCACGTAGGTAAGAATGGGAACATGATGCGAGGGTTTTATACATTAAGTAACACAAGTGAAGGATCCATCTTCGAGACGTGTGAAGCCATCCGAATTCGGCGGGGAGTAATACGATCGCGCTCGCACTCGCGCCCGCGCCCGCACCCCCGTCGCGTAATGGATATATTGTAATAGAGGATACAACTTTCGGATATAAGTGAGTCGCACGCGACTGCACCTCTCTAGGGACACGCGGACAGTACCGCGTACATACCGACGAAAAACTGGTACGTCAAAATACGGGGTATAATCGGAACTCTTTTACAGTTCTAAAAGAGACAGTGGAAACTTGCTCGTTGTTAGTCGGTTACATCGAGTTGAACAAAAAGAAATTAAACGAACAAATTTTAGGCGTCGAATTTTGACGAGGCCTATTGATATTTCAGTAGGATTTTCGATCTCTTAACCCATTCGAGTAAAAGAAAAATTAAGTAAAGGCTTCGCTTTACCTCGGGAAGCCAGAAATTTTTAACTTTTTTTTTACGCAATCCTGTAGATTTTGGCGAGAAAATGTGGAAAATCCAAGTTTCAATCCTAGGAGATCGCTGCTAGAAAATCGCACATCTTTTACTAAAAATTCTTCTAGTACGGGGTCTGTCAGAAACAGACGATATCGAAGATATCGAGCAAAGCTTCGATTGCATTGCCGAGACTGAGCCATAAAATCGAAAGGAGAACGACATTGTTTATAGAGAAAGTAGTTCCGGAGTCCTGATTATGTAAACTGCAGTTCCTGCGTAAAGTTTAATGTCGGTTTTACCGGGATAAACATGATCCGAAAGTAATTTCCATTCTCGCGATAAAACTCACCGGCTGCTTGGCTCTTTTTGTCGAAGGGCTCCGGGAAATCGTGCAACTAATAGCGCTCTTTGCACAGAGTCATTCTAAACACACCGAGGTCGTTAATGGAGATTGGGAATACTTCTCCAGATTAATATCGGAGGAACTTGTATAAAGTGGGAACTTGACGCAACGATGATACAGTTTTATACTTGGTAATTGGGTCTCGTGCCCTAAAAGAGAGAAATGGACAAAATTCGCGTGGCAACCAACATATTAAATACCGAAGCTTTGAAATGTTTGGCTGCCAACGTAAGGGTTGAAAGATTCGCTAAAAATTGATCCACCCTGTTGGAAAAACCTTTCGCCAAAGTATATTCGACGGAATAAAAATCTTGCCGGAAAACCGATCACGTTAAATGCAGTCGAACGTAATTTCCATAGAAAGGGAGACCAAAGAATCCGGATTCGACGGGGACGATTCCATCTGGAGGAGTGCTCGAAAATTACCGACAGTATCTGCGTCGCGGGATTTCGTTCAGGAATCCGGCAAAATCGATGGGACTTGAAAGCAAGCGAACGAGGCTCGAGAAAAGGTGTTCAACCGGCGGTTATGAACCCGTGACGCGTTCACAGCGCGCCAACAGATCGGAAGACTATTTACCCCCTGTGGAAGGTCAGGTTCGGATCAATTTATATATTTATACGGATGATTGCTCTGTCTTTATAGATTAAATTGCAACGTATTGAACAGAAATAAGCTTCGATAAGCTGTGCCTGTGCTTATGCACGGGTGTATATTTTTGTATAAAAAAAATAAAAAGCGAACGTGTCGTGAAACGCACGAATAATAATTTTCTGAGAAAATGACCGGATCGGTTGAATTTGACTCGTCGACGAGTGCCTGGTTTGCATCCCGATCGGATGACTGTCGCGCGTCGGTATTTGTAACTAATTGTAAGCTACAAGGAAGATGATTAAGCACTTACCATTTCGAGCATGTTAGCAGCGGGCGGTTTGACCTGAGTGCGTAAGTAATTGTGGATATCGACGATCTTCTGCCGGACCTTGCTGCTGCTCGTCCTGATTAGATTGACAGGCACCCTGTCGCCGTAGAGCCGCGGCGCTGAAAGCAGAGGCAAACGTTCCCCTCTCGACAACGTCTCGATAACCGATATTCGTTGTCAATAAAAGCCTTCTCTCCTCTCTACGCGTTGCTGCTCCATTTTCTTCCCTCTCTTGCCGGGACGAGTGCCCGCTTTAAACGAGAATATCGACTGCGCCGCTACGTCCAAACGGGCAATAACATTCTATTTTCATACCCTTTACCCTCCCGACCGTCTCAAAGATCAAAAAGGGGGAACAGAGTCGGAGAGAATCCCGTAGCCCGAGAGCACGCCGCTGCGCCCCGCCGCGCCCCGCCGCGCCCCCGGGGTAAATGTGTTTTCCTTAATCTCGTATGCGGAAGCGTTTCCGGCCACGGAGATTCGTTTCTTTCGATGCCACGAATGAAAGGGAATGCGTAAAACCCGGGACGCTCCAACTGGCCCCATTACAACATTTCCCAGTCAAATTTCTTTTTCTTTTTCTCCCCTCCCCCGTTCTCTTTTTCGCCCGTGCGTGGACAAGCAAATAGGAATGTAAATTCTACTGTTGGATGCGAGAAGGGCCTCGGAACGCTCAGGTACTCCTTCTTTTTTTTTTAGCAAAATGTTTTATTAGATTCCACGTTACTTTTTGAACGTGGATTCATTCGAAAGTTTGAAGCTCCTGCCTTAACTATCCATAGTTCATTTTTCTTTTCTAACATGGTTTTGCGCGATATGCTCAGTGTGAGAAGACACGTTTATAACACGTTTATAAAGACACGTATGTATAAGACGAAAAAAAATATGTATATGAAGGTCATTTTCTAGGTTGGAAGAAATGTTTTGTTTTGGGGTTGAAATAGCTTCGAGTGCAAAGGGTTAAAAGTCACAGAGAAAGTTTTCATTTATTGAAAATCGTGAAAAATAGATTAAAAAGAAGTCACTGTTTTCGCAAACTTCCAACTAGATATAGGTAATCGATAAACGGTTATTCTACACGCGAAAATACATAAAAAGTAGAATTTTTGTAAGGCTTCAAATTGTAAAAAATTGAGTTCGCGTATTCTATTGAGACGCAGCCAAATGAAAAAGTTTTCGTCAAATTTTTCGTTCGGATATTCTCGAAAACGAGATTTACAATGAAGAATTTTATCACACAATTTCGCGTAGAATTAATTATGCACGCAAGCTTGGAAAACATAAAACATGTGAAATTATAAGTTCCGATAGAATCTCGGTGTTACTACATTTCACAGTAGGAATTATATAATTGTGTTCATAATTACAACTACATTTTCGAGGTGAGAAAATTGCAAGCGTCCGATTTAATGCACGCAGTCCATAATCGATTCGATTGGAATTCCTTTCACGTTTCCCTGAAATAAGTCCGAAGCAAAATGAATGTGTCTATTTCATTGAGTTTCTTCCATTCGAATTACATTGGTTAAATTTTTCTAAACAGAATACTTGTACGTATCGTTTTCGGATACAGATCGTACAAGATTTAACGTTCGATTGTCTTTGGCGTTTCATCTCTTGGACTCGGCATAGTCCTCCTACTCTGCATACTATGCTATAGTAATCCTTCCGTAATCTCTATTAGGCGGTTCGAACCATTGTTAGCGAGAATTCCCGTATCCACAAATCGAACATCTAATCACGATGTCCTAACAGAGAAGTTACTGCGCACTGAGCACGCTGAGCAGCTGCATTTGCAGAACGATCTTATTCGCAAGTCCTTTGCAAAGAACATTAAGGGTTTCATTGTCTCTTTGTCGTACGAATTTTTTACGCAGCTGCAACGATTACAATGTCTTTGTCCTCGATAATTTCCTACACGAGAGAGAACTAAAAATAGTTGCACTCGGCTGGCCCACATCTTAATTAACGTTCGTTAAATTCTCTAGTTACTCGATATAAATATTTCTCTTTTATTCCTGATCTTGTATAACCTTGGAAGTCGTTGTGTTGCATACAAGTGAATTCGTTTTTACCGACGATTTCGTGTGATATTAAAAAACGTATACATAGCATTGCATGGTAAAACACTGAAGGTCACCTTTGTTTCTCGGAAAATAATGCAAATATAAAAAAAATGGTCCGATTTACCAGTAACATCCTACATTACAAATTAGTCACTAGCAACTGTTGTCCGGAATTTACTTTAGCAATTAGTCGCTGGACGATAATTCATCGGGTGAACGCGAGCACATCTGAAAGTAGTCTTCGTAAGAACATCGGCCACTCTGCTCACCTCGAAACAGCTATATGTAAAACTAAAAACTTTTAAGAATGCACAGAGGAGGTTAAAAGGTACAATATATTAGAGAATCCCGCATGTCGCAGCATCGGGAACCGAGTTTCGATAAATAATGCCTAGGATTCCGTGTCTCTCAAGTTATAAATGTGCCGAAGACGTAAACAGAAGCTAAAGTAAACCCTGAAAAAATCAATATTTCCAAAAAGGATGAATAATGCTATCGATACTTCTACCGAATAGGGTCAGAAATTTATTGTGGAACCTGTGCCAGCGACTTGTTGCGAAACGATAGAACAAGTTTACAACGTACGATATCCCAGAGAGTACGTAACCGAGGAACAACAATATTCGATGATCTTGATTGTAGAGCGTGAATGTTTTGGAAAACAGAAATAGATAATAAAATCTGGTAACCGTGCCTTTTATCCTGAAGTGTGTACGTGTGTGTACGTGTGGTGTGTGCACGCGTTTCGAAAGTTTGGGGTTTCGATCTCGACCCGAATCCGACAAGGATTCTCGGTTCTAGACTCGATAGTTTTCGGTACCCGCATATCTCGACGATCTAAATTTCTTATGCGAAGTCACCTGTTTGCTACGAAATCTTCTCTCGGCTCTACTCCCTTCCCATCAAACCCCAATCTCCATTACTTTTCCCTCGTATTGTTAGCCGCTGCTTCGCCAACTCTTGATCTACTATTCCGCTTTTTGAGCAGTGCTGCTCGAAACTATCCAAACTATTCTTCAATGAGAAATTCGATCTCGTATGTACATATATAGGCTAAGTCATCTAACACTCGATCCCATATCGTCTTGGTTTTTTAACTCGTTTTAATCTTCATTTTCAGAATGTCGAAAAATTCCCATTCGCACAAATATGACGATAAAAGCTGCGATGCTCTTCGTGTAACATTTACGTTTTGCAAATTATAAACTATAACGTTAGGTGCTCGACGTTGTAATTTAATAACCGCTTCGCAAACGTGACACTACAATGCCAATTTCCAGGGAATTTCTTACAAAATGATAATCCAATTTCGCCTAATGGAATTACAATTTTCGTGGCAGCAGAAATGCGCGAAGGACGTACACGCGCGTCTATTTATAACCAGCGAGATTCAATGTAAACCCGGCCTCATAATTTCCTCCGAATTTTTTGCCCGCGAACCTCGACGGATTCGCAGAGAAGTTCGCTCGTACATTCGCCGAAAAATGTTCCTACGTTGTCTGGGGGAAAGGGAGAGGGTAGGTGAGGGAAAGAGGATCTGTCGTTGATTTCGCTCGGCTCGGCTCGGCTCGGCGCGGCGCGGCGCGACGGCGAATCTCCCAACGCGGTAGTACTCGTCGAATTTGTGCAGGCAAAGAAATTCGCGATTCATATTCGCTTAAATGTGAAGCTGAGCTAACTACGACGACACGCGGTGATGAAGTAAATTCGTGGCGAGTTCATGATACAACTATGTTACAGTCGAAGAGGAGACTGTGGAATATGCAAATTTTCGGTAACATTTATTTCGACACATTACGGTCTCGTCATTCCATTACCCATTTAGCGCTGTGCACGTGCCGAATCTGTGTCTTTTACATTTTTACGTTTTACGCGGTCCAATGTTTCACATTGGATTCACAATGTTTGTCATAGTAATAGTAATTCCCGTTTGTGCGTCCTTGTGCATGTGACAGGTTTCCACGAAAATGTCCGTACTAGTTGAACGAAACTGTCCTTGTTAGTACTCGGCGAAGATAAACGTAGCCGAGCAATGAATAATTCCTGAAACTTTGTTTCGATCCGTAAGAAGGATCAAGTATTTGACCCCAACTTGAAAGCGGGGCTATTCACTTTAGCTCGAAGCAGAGCCGAGACCCGCTCGAATGTTAAATTAGGGTCAGAGATTGTTCACGCCGAGATTTTATCAAGATACAAGTGGATAACATCTGATCCCACGAATTCCTACGGTCCCCCAATAAATTAGGGTTGCGGGTAATTTACAAGGAGATCAAGTTATCGTTGCTTACGTCCGACCGCTTAACCACCGGTGGTTGATAATGTGGATGCGTTGATTCGTAGATCGTTTAAACGTTAATTTCACGTTTCCTGTAAACCGTCCTGTTAACGCAGTTAACTGTTGTTTATACGACGCGAAGCTGTCCAATAAAATTCGATCGGTGAGATAAAGGCAATGCAATTTTTTATGTAAATTCAGCGGTAACCGGTACGTTTCAACGCAGAAACGAAGATTCGATTTTATTCATATTTTCGGTACACTTTTCACGCGAAACGTGTGTATATTTGACCATGAAGATTACTATGAAATCTAGTTTTTATGCGCGCTTTTAATCAAACTCAGCTTTTGGAAATTCGCTTGCACAGTTCAATTCGTTCTACTAAAATTCAAACAAACTTTACAAAATTAAAACTCGCTTTCTCAGGCCCAATTTTCAAGGTTTATTCTACACCGTCAACATGAAAATTGATATGTTGTGCGATTATGACAAAAATGCAAAAGAAAAAAAAACATTTGAAGAACTTAATGGCTGTCGGCACCGATTATAAGCACTCACCTGTTCCGTGACGTTTCTGTTATAATGGTTTGGCGAAAGGTGAAACGGTCGGTCGAAGAGGTTGTACGGTTTAAGCAACACGCGGTGATCGAATTTCTCGCAGCGAAAGGCATTGCCTCGAACACCTTCGGGAGTACAGCACTGGTTTCAAACCAATAAAGACTTGGAAAGAACTCTGAAGAACTGTTCGATAACAAGTTTCGGGAACTTGTCCATCGTCCGGGTGGAATACGTGTGTGGCGAACGGAGGCGACTATGCGCGAAAGTAGATACAGTGGATGAAACAGTAAGTAATACACGTTATTTCTGTTCTTTTATTTATTAAAGTTAACTTTCGAAGAAGTTGGAAAATCAAAAATATTAGCACTGCACATTTTCCATTGAACTCTCGTTATTTCAATATTTCGTTTTAATCTACGAAATAGAATAAAGTATCTCAAGTCGCATTTCTGGTCGATATTCCTGGCAAGGTCACCGGCATCGACATAAAATATGGAAACGTGCGAGTTCAACTGAGAGATATCATGAATATTTTCTTTTGCCATGACCAAAAACAACCGTATAAATTTCGATCGCAAAAGTTGGAGCATTGTTTACAGCAACTTTATATCGGCACTTTTTCTTCGCTTCAAAATTAGAGGCGATGAAGTTTAAGGTCTGCGTAGCAGCTGCGCGTAACGAACGTTTCTCCAAGTAAAAATACCTATTCCGGCGTTCTATCGTTTTCCCTTAAAAAATATAAATAATTTCACTCTTTCCTCGAACGCCACAGTCTGTGTTGTTGTTACTGGACGAAATCGCATTGTTATCTGCCGAATTGATGAATTTCAGACGATCCTCTTTGATTTCTCAAACATTCGACGACCTCGTTCACTCGAACGATAACTTCAACGCCATTAAATTTATCGTCTCTCCACTTTCTCCGAGATTTCCTGCGTCTCATCGCTTCTTCGTTTGCTATCTACCTTTTCCATTTTTCACTGGTCGTTCCCTTTCCTCTTCTTGGAAATCTCACTCAAACTTTTGCGGCCGATCCGTCATCGGACTTGAACGTTCTAGGGTACTTGGAGTATACGCGAACGCGCCTGATACTCTTATTACACGTTTATTGTTCAATCGATTGAGCGAAGCTAATCGCGTTCGCCTCATACCGTGAAAATTGCGATCACTGACGCGAAGGAACAGATATATTTCTGTGAATTAACCAATTTTGATTTGGAATCGAAAGTGTTGTGACATGTTTCGGTTAAATTTCACCCCGGGAAACCAGAAATTTTTCACCTTTTTTCAAAATCCAAGTTTCAATCCTAGGAGATCACTAGTTCAGCGATTTTCAACGTTTTTGATAGATAAGAAAGAATCGTATCCTGTTATTAATCATTAAATATGTAAGCCGCGCTATTTATTTCAAACGGTGAATTAAAACAAAAAATGTCAAAAATACGAGAGTTACAAAAATTTGTGCTATCCTAGAAATGACTTAAAGTTAAAGTACCACTTCGAGGCAAATTTTACAAATTACATTTTAACAAAAATTATTTTCGCCTCGAGAGTGAGGTATGCTAACAACTTGTTCGATGCATCGTGTGCTTTCATTTTCATAAAATCGGGAATGCAATGCAAACATGAATACACATTCGCGAAGCGGGCGGTGAGAGTATCGTGATCGCTACCCTTCCGTGAATAATCTGTTTAAAAAACACGAAATTACGTGAAATACATGTATTTATTTTAAATGGTGAAAATAAATTACACTCGACTGTCGCATAAAACACCGCGGGGCTTTCATCGTGAATCCATTCGATATTTAACCCATAAATGCAGTCGTACCAATTGTAAGTACTAGAGGCAACATAATTCAGAACGTAAAGCGTATACTAAAGGTGCGCGCAATATTTTCACATAAATCGATTCCTCGAGCAGAGTATCGTGGGAAAACGGAAAACGGAAAACGGAAAAAGTACGAACACGATGATCGGATACTTAATAGTTCTGCGTAGCGATTGTGTTCCTTTAAAAAGAGGAAAGAAAATGGATGCCACGAGTAATTAAAATAAATGATACTTTACTGGGTTTGCTGCGATGCGTCTTCCGTGGAACGGCCGCCGGCAGCGCCAAAGCTATCAGCACGATAATCCACAGCCACCTCATAATTTCTGATTACGATCTGCAACACACCAGAGAACTTGTTATCCCATAACGAACACCACAAGAAAGTTTAAAACTCGGCGAATCTTGATCTGGCATGAAAAAGGAGGGAGGGGGGTGGGGGGAATCGAAGCTCTTTTACAGAAAAAGAATCCAAGAAAAAAGAAAGAAAGATTACGCGGTGATCCCGATCGTTTGTGTCGTAGCAGAACTACGGAAAGGCAACTTTCCGGAAATGTCACGCTCTGGTTAAATATGGTGATCCGCGTTCGTCACTCGACAGAGGGAAAAAAAGCCGAGGAATAACTCGATCGGAACACGACTTCGCGAGCGAAACAATTCCATTCGTTTAACCGATCGACGAGCGTCAAATGAATCGCAATCACGCGCCGCAGAAGCTCAATTTGTCCCGTTATTATTTAACAGGAAAAACGTGGGCGTCCTCATTTCGGCGGGCAAATCCGCTCGAGACATTTCGAGCGCGATTTGAATTCAAAACACAGAGCGAGGGCGATCGCTATATTCCGTAACGGTACACGGACGCATACGTCGCCACGGTAGAGCATGTCCCGAACGATATTTCCCGTGTCCGACGAGATGCGAGATTTTTCGCGAGAAGAAGAGAGACAGCACCAGCCACGCGCGCGCGCGCGGGTTTCGCACTTTTCGGACCCCGTCACGTCGAGCCCCGGGACAATTTTTTATCCACGGTGAAATCGGTGTACCGAGAGTCCATTTTGGAGCTTTTGTTATCGGACGGGTCAACGCGCAGAGACTGCAGTATCTGGCTGGCGACTACCCTAAAATGTTTGCGTATAGGCCTGCGGGGGATCCATGACCTCGTAAACAAGATCTCCGGTTTTTTCAAACGGGAACGGAATCCGGGAAGTAGTGATGCGTTCGCTTTGCCATTAACATCGCCGCTTCTTTCTTCTTTCTTCTTTCTTTCTTTTTTTTTTTGTCGGGGTGGGAGGTGGGGCGTCAGGCTGTCAAACGATTTTTACTAACGACTTTGAGAACTTCTGGATTACGGCACAGAATAAAACAGTTAAATAAGAATATTGGTGTCGGTTTAGCGTTAGGGGAGTCAGGTTTCAAGTCTGTTTTCGATAGACTGTGCTTTGGAACGTTAAGAAGTCTCGCTCTGATACAATAAATTCTAACGTGGTAAGAGGTTTTCTAAGCGAGACGCGTATCTCGCGAAAAAGGTGAAGCTACTTTCGGAACGTCGAAAAGAGAAAAAAATGGAAGTGGGACTCCAACCTACAAAGTGCACTCAAGCGTCACTAGTCTCGAATGCGAAAGCTGCCGCGTTTTTAAACATTCTGTCGAATATCCGCGCCACAAACGGAAACGGAGATGCGCAGAAAAATTCAGCATCTATTCGAGTGTCTATTTACTAGAGAAATCAACTGAATTTTAATTAAAGACGAGAGAAAACGAGTGACTCGTAAAAAAGTAAACATTAATGGAAGTAACGTCGAGTAATATTGACTCTACATTCTTTCTAGGGGAAAAATCAAAACGCGGTGGCGTAGCAAAATGGAAGGTTCGATACGGGTATAATATTCAAAAGGGGGCGTAGAAGAGAGGACATAAATAATAATTTATCTACCGTCGCATCTATACGCCGAGGGTAAAGGAGAAGGGAATGCGGGAGGGGGGTTGTTGAATGGAGAGCTATCTGAAAGAGCGTGGAAGGTTCACCGCGGGAGCATTCGATTTTTATCGAGAAAGCGATCGAGCAATTACATCGAGATCCCACCGTCCCGTCCCCGTCTTTCCCTCGGATCGGTTCTTTAACACCCGCCGCGCCGAGCCGCCCCTATAGGTCCTCTATATTTTCATTTCCTGCTCTTTTCTGGCAGACTGCTGTACTTTTCGTCCGACAAGAGACATTCCGTTTTCCCGCACGTACGGCCGCCCATCCGAAGCGGATACGAGCACGCGAGGTCGTTTCCTCGCGAAAAGAGTCGAGATATAAGAAGCCCTGTGGTAAGAGGCTTTCTTTAATGAGAACTTGGCCACTCGCGAAAATATAAGTTCAATTACACGGAATGGTCCGTCGCGGCTGCTAGCAAAGCAGCCCGAATAAGGCACGAAATGCTCGGCTCTAATCTAGATATTAACTCGAAAGTCGCTGATATTATTAGATATTACGCGGTTGCGGCACCAGTGAAATCGAATTAAGTTCGGCTACGTTTTTCATTCGAAACGGTACCGCGTGGAATAACAATCAGGAAGTTTAATAAATCTCTCGGTCCTTTTAATGCGTTATGAAAAGAATATGTAGCGTAAGAACGAAATTTGTTGCATATTATAAACGAGATCTGTCTGTTAAATGCTTTTAAAGTTTCACGAAAAGGATATGTAGCGAATAATAAAAATGGCTACAAGGAACGTTACCTAAACAAACGGTGGCGGCAAACGTGTTAAAATGACTAACTAAAAGAAAAAAGAATAGCCAAGTTCATTTACTTTTAGGGAATCGCGAAACCGAGTGTGCGCGAGCGTGAAGAGTACGAAAGCGTTTGCTCCTTTGAAAAGAAGCAGTCCGGAGGAAGTCGTGCGAATGAAAACTGACCAAGAGAAGGAGGCGAGGTACGGTCAAACAGAACGTATATTCCGAACGTATTCTAGTTTCTCCTATTTTACAATCTCTTCGTTTGAACGTATTGCTATCGTAAAATTGAAATCATGGCATTAATTCCTCCCCGTTTGTTCGTTCGAAAATGTACTATAAATCCGTGAAAGTCTCCAACATGGAACTCCAGTCGAGTTCTGAGCTTGTATGGACTTGGAGGTGATCGTGTCGTATACGAACGAATGAAAGAGCAATCGATGGCAGATCGTATTCATAATCGGCTCGTTTTCCACGCGGGCTGGCGAGGTGTCCAGAACTAGCACGCCAGAAACGTCCTGTCGTTGGAAAATTCGATTTAGCCGATCGCGCGAGAGCGATAGCGAGAGCGAGAGCGAGAACGAGAGCCCTGCTTTCCCGATTACGCTTAACACAATCTGTCTTCGTTTGTGCCATTCGCGCCTTTGATACTATTCCGCGGCCATTGACGACGACGCTGCCATTGCGGCCGATGGACATTCCCGTTCCGCGTTCGAGAAATAATGAAATTTCCTGGTGAAGCGGAGAATTGTGATTAATGAGACGCGAGCTGACCCGTGAAAACCCGGACCAGAGGGCGTGGCGCACGCACGCACGCAATTTTCCGCGCCAACGCGCTCGGTCAACTCGAATCCTATCGTTACGCGAGCTTCTTCGGTTCACGGACACGTCTGTTTAACCTTCGTCGCTGGCATACCGTACGTATGCGTTGCTTTCCTGCATCGTTGGCTACTCGTACGAGTTGCGATCAAAAAGAAACTGAACTCTGTCAGTTTCCATGAGGTCGGTATCGGAGAAAATTTCACGGGTTTGCCGGTCACTTGTTCGCATGCCACCGGTCTACGATCAATTAAACAACATCTGAAAGCATAGTTTTGCTTTCTAAAAAAAAGTCCATCAGTTTTGTGAAAGGCAAAAATCAACTCTTCCAAATATCGATGTGATTTTCCCTGGAACGACACCCTAGGGCTTCCGGGCGACACCATGAAATTTTAATCTTGTCTACGGGCGAAGTTTTATTCGGTACGCATTTCAAACTAACTTCACAAAATGTCCATTTTGTTTCTTTCGATGGAGACAGTATGAAAGTTTGGCCGTAGTTTGTTCGGATTAAACCACGGAAGATTGCATACAGAATTTGTTGAAAATATTAAATATTCCGATTTTATCGCGAGTAATGCAGGATTCGAATAAACGTTATCTTCGATTACAATGATTCGATCAGCGACTGCAGACATTTACCAGTTAGACGTCGTGAACATAATCATTCTCTCATACTCGGACGAACGTCTCTACGCAGATCCGATGTTGTGCTTTACCAGATCCAGACTGCTTATTCAGCAAACGAAATTCCCATGTTCTTCCGAGTGTTCACCGGGACCGGGAGCGGGACCGGGAGCGGATGCGGGGGCGTGGGAAGCCTGAAATTCGAGCAAATATTCGTCGCTTAAGGTACTCTGTTACGCGCATTCAGCGTACGATACCGAAGAGCAAATGGTTCACGAGTCCGTCGATCGCGTCTCGATTTCAGGCCCGACCGATCAGAAGCCGGCGAGAACTCGCCGAAAATGGTGAAACGACGCGATGCGGAGGGAGGGAACTCGCCTACATATCTGCTCTCTATGTCTTTAAACCACTTTTGCATGCGCTGCCGCGAACCAACTACTGGTTCGATTCGCGAAAGGTCAAATTCCGCCGTGGAGGGATAGAATAAAAAGCTGAAGACATAAAAGCGCCCCTGCATAGTCGACGGGACAGGAACGCGGAGACGAAAAATATCTTTGACGTTCGATTCCGAGCACCTCTCCCGACCGGTGAACTTTATTGCGACGAGGATTTCATATATGCATGGAGGAGCCTCCCCGAGGGAGAACCGTCAGTCTGAAATTGGACGACGTTTACTTGTCGAGCGAACAAAAGCGTCTTTGTCCTTTTCGCTCCTTTGTCTCTCTCTCTCTCTCTCTCTCTCTCTCTCTCTCTCTCTCTCTCTCTCGCGTGCTCGCGCGCGCGGACTTTTTACAGAGTCGATACCACGTCGGTCACTCCCGTAATTGTAGAAATTTAGGCCGCAGGTGCAAGAAGGGTAGCGACCAGCCACCCTTCAAAGATCGAAACGCCTCGAGCACGAGAGAAAAAAAAAGAAAAATCTACCCAACGAAACTAATGAGAAACGAATGGAACAATTCGCGGTAAAATCAACACAGCTTCCACAGCGCGAAATAAGAAAGGCAAACCGTGCAGTGAGCACTGCCGGCCGGACAGGCTGCGAGAAAAAAGAAGCAGTTACGAGAGTAACTAGACTCACGAGGAAACATACCGAGAGCCTGTGTACAATTTTTATGAGGCTGAGCTTGATGAAATTTGTGCGAGACGAGTTCTTGGGAACATTGTTGACACGGCTTTTTTATTTGCAATTGTCCGGGTCGAGGGGGTCGAGCTATCCGGTTAGGGGTCAAACCGTATGTTTTGTCGATGTTTTAGAAACTAGATGGCGCAAGGAAAAATGTATTTTAGTTTGCCGAGCGTGCTCTCATTTTGCACGGCGAACCGCTCCACGGTGGATCCAAAAAAGTATTCGGTCACGCTCCGTTTCTCTAGATCGTCGATACCATGGTGTTTTTAATCACCGGGAAAGCCGATATACATTATCATTACTATTTATTCGTTGGTTTAAACCATACGAGGGAAGAAAGCATCTACATATATTTCGATCTTTTAAAATTTATTTCAGAGTTATTTGAAACAAAATCCAGATACGCGTAAAAACAATGTTGATGTCGAAATGCAAATTCTTAATGCATTGTACGTCGTGATATGCAAAAAGTTACCGCGGCAGCGAGCCATAACTCAAACGAAAATTAATTTCGCCCCGCGTTCCGAACAGCGACGCGCGCAGCTCCCTTTTTCCTCCCATGAAATAAATGTACACACATCCAGCCGCGTTTTACTCGATGCCTTCGTATCGTAGATTATTTAGCCGCATCTATCCAATTAGAGAAACGAGGCAACGATGAATTACACGGGGTTACCGGTGGAAATTGTTGGAATCGAACGGGAAGCGGAAACAGCGAATTATTCATAAACTCGTGACGATATTTAGCACGTTCTCGCTTGAAACGCGATGAATATACAGTGGATCGAAAAAGTACCGAAACCGTATGTCCCATTCTCGAAAAATTCTCGACATCTAAACTGTGGTAATTTCGTAAAAATAAACGGTACCGTAAGCCTGGACCAATTTTAATCCACTTTCGCAAATTCATTTGTTCGTTTTCCTGTAGAAAGACATTCTTACTTGAAACCGAAGAACCATTTTTCTTCAAAAATTGTACAAATTCAAACGTTCCAAAAACCTTTAAAAAATTGCGACTGCAGCGTCTCGTCCGCTGCTACATCATGAAAATAAAACTTGGAATCGAATGAAGCGGGGATTATGAAACTGCAGGCTCCTAGCTTTAAAACTAGTCGAAATTTATTGTCGTACGACCATTTTCTACGAAACCGTCACAGTTTAAACATTGACAATATTTCGAGAATCCGCTGTACGGCTCGGTACAACCTAGCACGAACGATTAGTTGCTGAAAACCAAAAAGTTGATGCGACTTTAAATAAGAGCTGAGAAAAAAAAGTTGGATTAGTGTTATATCGTTAGTTCGGAAAAATAGAATACACCTTGATATATACACGAGGTTATCTTGTTTTATATCGCAGTCACAGCACATCTGTACACAGAAACGAGAAACTTTTATCCCACGGAGCCTTCTGACCAAGGAAAAATAGTCATCGTGAACATGTTTTAGTAAAAAGTTTAATAAAGTTCGGTAAAGTTTTTATCTCATTTGGAACGTGGTGAAACTTAAAAAGTACGCCCAGAAAATACATTCGCCCATAAGAAAAATAGAGAAAGATGCGCATAAACGCAGACAATAGTTTTCACTTTACACATACGCCACCCTTATCCATTTCATGTAATCTGTTTAGATTTTAAATCACCGTACAGTTTTTCAGCAAGAGTATTCGTACGTTTCCAAGTACTAAAAAACATTACTGTAAGCATTAATACGTCGATTCTAATAATTATTTCTATGTGCTATAAAAGTCAATCGAGACAGAAATATCTCGGATGGAGAATTTTTGGTTGCAGAAAATTAACGGTAACTTTGAGAGAAAAATTTGTTTAAAAATTTCGGTAATTTGAAATATTGTCACTACCAGCATAAATAAAATTCCTTTATCCAACTTTTTCACCAAGTAATTCGATTCAAAATTTAAAGCATTCTAAATAACTTTAAGTAAATGCTTTGTAAGAAGCAGGATGCTTTACTTTATGTCCTGACGACGTAGACTATATTCGCGAAGGTGGGAACTGCGGTCGTGTGCCGCTGCGCGAGTAGTTAAAACGGTATAAGGTCGGCCGGGTCTGATCAAACCACACCTTGTCTACTGAAATACGGACCACCGAAAAACCGAGTGTTTCATATTATTTTCTAAAAAGAAATATTTACGTGGACCAGTTTTGCTTTTAAATGGCTGAAACAACTATGCCCGTATATTTGCCGTGTTTCGACGATTTTGGGCCACTGATTTTGGGCCTGTGTAATGCCGCGAAACGGAGATCTGTTCCGCGGAACGCGACCACAACATATACGATCCGGTTGAATATCGGCGCGACTACAGGCTTCATTTATCGAATGGAATGAAAATATTTACCAAAGACACGCGCACTCGACCTTTCCGCGTGGAAATGCTACGCGAAAATATTTATCGGTTCGCGAACGTTGCGCGGAGATTAACAACCATGTCGTCGATGCTAATACGAATTTTGGATGATGGTTATTTATTATTTGGAATCGTGGGTGCTAACTCGGAACAGCTTTAACAACGGTGCTCGATACCTTCGATTATTTGTATTTTCTTTGATAACTCCATTCGACGCTTTTAGTCCCTTGCACTAGCACATCGAGTCAGACTCCTGACTCGTGACTCGTCACGGAAATTTCGAACAGATACCTGTCAATGTTCTACACGGCTATGTGGAACAGTCACTTTTGGTATTCTGTAAATCTAACGTTGAATAGTATCGATCGAAACATATGTACGTATGTTATTTTTGTTTCTGTATAATCGACTTCGCTTTCTTATAAAATTGTTAAGATTGCTCGGTACTCTTTTGGGGACACCGCTTCAACGAGTGGTTCGCAGTACTATCGTTGTGCCGATTGTACCAACCGTAGCAGTGGGACCAATTCAATGACATACTCTCGTTAATACTAATATCTCGAAATTCCCCAGGGTAATGCTGTGGTATCAAGCAGGTATCGCGTAACACGTAGTACCACTGGTAGATGCTTTCGATACCGTCTCATATACGTACGTGTACGTACATATGTATACAGTATCGATACCTGACCTAACCCTAAATATTTTTTCAGATGTTTTCTACTTATCCATTCCGTTTTGTAACAAACAAACGATGATTTTTATTAAATTGTTTCTGGCCCGGAGAGTGCGGCCGAAATTGTAAAGGTGGCAAATACGCGGCGATACCGGTAGCGAACGTGTTAACGCGTTGACCGTCGCGCAAACTTTATATATTTTATTCCGAAGGCCACAATTGAATTTCCATTATTCTAACTGTGATAAATTTCATTTAAATCGTTCCGATACGCGTTACACGATGTTACGAGAAATTAAACTCGTTACCAGACAAACGTTGCCAGACGTGGCAATTTTTGGTACGAAAACTGGTAAAAAAAAACAAAAAGGTAACGTATTCCTGTTGTTGCTGTCATAGTTGGATATTTGTTTAAAACGAATACACTGCTCTGCGATATTTAATTTATCCTGAAAAATATGATTTTTATTTGGTACCGTTATCTACCTGCGTTGCTGAATCTACCTGTGTCGTTCAAAATTTGTTGTTTGATGGTACCCGCTTTATTTTATTCATTGTAAAAAACGCAGTATCACCGGTTATCGATATTCGGCGTCGCCGCGGCACAACTCTCGAACTATAAGGAATATCGAAATAAAATTGTGTAATGTATTTTGTGCTTGTTCGAGAGTTATCCTCGTTTTTACTGTAACTTTATGCTCTAGACGCATAAAATCCGCAGTCTATTCGTTAACTTGTTCACGTTTGATGTCCATAAATGTCTACAAAGCAGTACAAATTGAAGAAACATTGCCTCGACAAAGTTGACTTTTCGACAAAATATCTCCACGGAAAAGGCGAAGTTTGTACACCATGAACGCGGTGAACGTGTTAACGCGACAATGGTGGCCAACTGTTGGCTACGGTCGACCCTGTCTAGACAACCGTCGACAGAGACCTTCGTGTCTGGTATTTTTCTAGGCAAATCGATGTTTCCGTGACGCGGTTTCATGCTTTGTTAGCTCGTGAGATCATTTCGCGTAGCCTGGGAGCCCGGAAGGAAGACAAAGGAACAGAAATCCGCGATTGGCCGCCGCCGACGCCGCCGACGCCGACGCCGGTATATCCGAATAACGAGAAACAGCGTGAGAAAGGGAGCTCGAATGGACGAGCGAGACGGCAAAGGGTACGAAAAGAGGGAGAGAGTGGAAAGTAGTAGCATAACGAGAGCGCGCGGAGCCAACGGGAACAGGAACGGGAACAATGGAAGAGGCCGAGACACTCGGTGACGGTCTCCCTTTGCCGCTTTTGGGAGGTCCGAAACCGGGCCACCTAAACTTTTTCCAATGCGCGTTCATTCGAGTAAAATATCGGCGAAATAACGTCCCCGGCAGCAAATGGCCATTAATTCGTGAGGGAGAGACTGCTACGGACCAGTCCGAGGAACTTGCCCTGTTTTCCGATACCGGTCCTGGCCCCTGACCCCTGGCCCCTGGCCCCTCCGTAACGCGGTCGCCTCTCCTCTTTCTCCTCTCGATCGGCTCCACGCCTCTCTGGCACCGCTCGAGCCCGAGAGCCCGGTGTCCACTCTATTCGAACACCGAACTTCTGTCCACGAAGTCGATCGAACGAATACCCTGACACCGCTATGAATATGGAAGGGGTGAAATATCGTCCGAACTCGAATGCCCGTGGATTCGAACGCTCTACGCCGCCGCGCCGTGATATCCCGTTTCCCTAGCCCCGAAGTATTAATCTCTGAAGATTAAGGACCTCCAGACTTGTGTGTCGTTACGCAACTTTATCGAATCTACCGTCTATCCAAGCAGGACCTTTTTCGAAAATCATTAAACGGTCGGTCTTTATGCGACACAGGCGTATTTCAGAGGCGCAACCATTTTCCGATTGCACCAAACTAACAACAAGAATAAATAAGAAATTTGTCAAACTCGATATTCTAAAAACCTCCAAAATATTCAAGAGAAATTGTATTATTCAAATGTTTGACCGAACAATCCTTTTAGCAGATGTAGGAACTTTTCAATTCAGCCACCTTTCCTGAATATATCGGAAAAGGGGTGGAATTGTATTAGCGTTGCACATGTACCAACATCGGTGGTATCGTTGTTGCGTATCCGATTCATAGAAATTTCGGTTTCGGTTTCGTCAGTCTTCTTAGCTTTGAAAACGTTAACTGTATGTGTTGAGGATGAGAATGAGGGAAATTACATTTCTAACGTAAACATACTAAAAATGCAAGTTCGAAATAGATTCAAAGGCAGAACTTGAATTTTAGCTAAAATTGGAAGATCGCTAACGAACGTTAAATTCATTTGAGCATGGATTGGCGCAGGGAACGTACATACATACATACATATATAGGAATATATGAGAGAATAGTTTTGTTTGATAATTCAATTTTTCCATGGGTGATGCGATAAACTCCGACAATTCGTTCAAATTTGATTGAATCGGATCTTCGCGAAATATTAATTAGTAATTCACAGCTTGAAGCAAAAATAATCAAATTAAATGTAAATATTTTTAGTCTGAACATGTACGAAGCTATTAATATTTGCATACCCAATTGTTTATTTATTTATTTATTATTGCTTTAAGCCAAATGTTTCTACATCGTACGAAAGTGTTAAAGAAATTGTCAGACGAAAAATTATGACCAAAAATGGATCAACGTTCACAGCACCGAGCTTCTTGAAGTAAATGCTCGTAAATCATGATTGCATTCTTAGAATTTAACTTTCCTCCTATCGTAATTACAATCCTCCAAGCTCAAGTTGCTGTGTAAACATTTATGAGGCCGTAATAATGCAACGACCGAAGGTAGTAAACAATTTCATGCCATACTTTAAGCGCAAGTCGCAAAAGTTTTACCAAAATTTCGACAACGTTTTACGAGCACGTGCCGTTTCGAAGAAATATGCTATTAGTATGAAATATTTAGCTAGACGATTGGTCCAACAAAGATCCTTGTTCACCGACTGCCGAGTATCTGCAATACTCGAATGGAATTAACTGCTCGTTTAACCTTAATATTAACTTTCCTGTATCGGTGTCATCGGTAAATGAGAAATAAAGAAAACTATTCTAAAAAGTAAGTGTGCAGAATTATGCCTAACAGAGTAACGGAATGTACGCGGTACCGAAAGGGGGTAACGGTAAACGAAAATGGTTTTTCCCCATCAAGCCAACTGGTCGTATTTCATTTCAGATTAGAATGCTTGAGAGAACTAAAATTGTGAAAGGCAGACTACGTTTCGTAGTTTGGCCCGGCACATAAATCTTCCTCGAAGAAACTCGACTGTGCGTTCGTTCGTTCCAAAAAGCCGCGGAGCTGCGAACAACCGGTCGGCGAACATTTTCTGTTTCTTCCCGACAATAATTTCATAAAGTGTCCAAAGACCAAGAAGTCGACAGAGCGGAACCGTTTTAAAATTATACGAACGCGCGTCGCAGACTCTGCTCTTAATTTTTCTGACCTATTATATGTCTGTGGAACTCAACTATATTTCGTCCCTCCCGGCTTCGCAAAGGAAGAGCGCGCCGAATTAAATGCGCAGTACCGTAATGCGAATTAAACACTTGTTTCGTACATCTAGACTTCACGTTGATCAATTTACGTTTTTTTCGATGCACCAAAAATAGACTAAAAATCAGGATAATCCGGGTGTCCGAAAAATGTTGTACTTCCTTGATTCTTCGTTCTGACATTTGAAAAATGATACAGATTGTCTAGCAACAAATGTTTTAGTATGATTCGGTTGGAAACATTCGAAGAAATTACACGCGATACAATGTCAGCTTACGTGTACGTGAAAATCCGCTTTCTCGTTTCGGAATTTCCAGCTATTTCGATTTTCCTGACAACAGTTCGTTCGTATTAAATAAAATCGTACTTTTCGCACATTTTTAACAGAATATGCTCCGATCGTAGGATTTATATCGATCTTTGCAGGACACGACTAATATAAACCATTTCTATGCAGAAAATGTACACGCGAAATTTTTTTCTAATGAATTAAAATGGCTGTGACGGATGCAATTATCCTCACTGGCGGAGCGAATTAAAATTTCTTCGTAAATCCTGCCTGTTTAAAAACAGTCGTAAAAGATAAAATCCTCTTTCGTTCTCTCTGAATTATTTTTAAAAAGGGATTTTTATCTTGCTGACATCCTGCTTCTAAAAGATATTTAAAATACACGCGATACAAGTGATATTATAAAATTATCGCAAAATTGCTAGTTCTCGAGAACAAATAAACTTTACGATACAGAGTTCCGAACATCAGCCTCGTGTATGATCTGTATTGCGCGTAGTAACGTGGTAGTATGGCAACAATGGCACAATTCGCAGGCAGGCGTTGATCTAGTTCTATGCGAGAAGATATTTAACGGAGTAACTTTCGACCATAAATTTGACTACAACTTTTGGTTTCTTGGTCGGAATGTAACTGTCGGCCTCGAAGTTTCGATGGCAACTATTGGTTTCTTGGTTTAATCGCAACCAACTGTGATGTGAATTATTGTTCCCAGCGAAACTTACTCCGAAATTATCCTGCTTGAGATCGAGCCACCGAGCTGGGCACCGAGAGAAATTAGGGATTTCGCTGTGCGACGATCGATTAATGCTATTCGAAACGAAAAATTATATATATATATATATATATATATATATATATATTTATAATTAAATTAGAAATACGCAGGCGAAAGGCGAATTTCAAGGCGAAATAATTCGCAAGGCGAAAGAAAAAAATGAAATGAATAAAAAATGCCAGAGTAAATAAAATTGGGATAACGGGGAACATTTGAGTAACCCTCTTCTTGAACGCAAATTCGATTTTACGAATCGCCACTCAAAGAGAATCCCTCGATATCCGAGAAATTTCCCTTTATAAATAGACTGCTGCTGCTGCAACTGCTGGAGACGGTAAGTAAATGCCGGTTTACGAATAATTTATGGCCAATATTATGGGGAGGGGGGGGGGGCAGAATATTAAATATATTCGATTCATGTTCGTGAAAAAGTTTACGGAACACTTTCGAAAGCTTCGTTTCGCGAATAAATAACGTCGGAAAGTAAACGAACTACGTGTCACAGTCTTTTGCATTCGATCGACACCTTTTGAAAGTTAATGATCAGCCGCGTTCCCGATTCCGTGCATTGTTACACCAGGCTCTCCTCCCTCTGCCTGAGAGTTCTGTCCGATTTCAGACAGCGGCAACAGCAGGGGTAGCTCGGAATAGCAAAGTCTGCATCGGCAATCAATTGCATCCGTCCACTGTGCAAAGGTTGTTCCGAAATAAACGATGCACCACACTATTTCCATACACCAGAAGCAAAAATGCCGATACAAATCGCTGCTTTTCTTAGTCGTATCATACGATACCAATTAGTAGATTTCCGAGGTAGTAGGAAATAACTTTTTCCTTTATAAAAATATTCTCCGCGGCCTTATCAACGATTAAGTATTAACCAAAAAACAAGAACCGATCAGAGTACGATGACAGATCCCGCTGAGCGTGGTGTTGGTATTGGCCGAGCAGGAATCCGAGGTAGAACATTTCCGAAAAACTTGTGAATTATCGTTTGTTCGTACGTTACTGTTGCGTACGAACGCAAATGAACGTGTAAATGACCGTTTGCGTTGCTTGATCTCGAGAAATTAGCCTTTCTAAAATTAAGCAAACCAATCGGGGCGAAAAGTGGTGAAAACCAGGTGAACCGGCAGCGTGCAGCGAAAGTTTGCTACGGCAATTTTCGCGTCCATCGCCAAACAGAGAAGCGCTGTCCACCATCACCCTCCCACAGCGCTCGCAGAACGCAATAAAATCGAGTGTCGTGTATACCTAAGGCACCAAAGCACTGTCACGGCCGACCAATTCTAAAAGCCATCTCCCTAACATCGGCCATTTTCTAAAAACAGTTTACGCCGAGCTAGTCGCTCGCACTAAAATAAAATGCATTTAACGTTTACGAAAATGTTGTGATCCAGGTAGTCAAAAGTTGCAACGACCATTAACAATCTAGAATTAAGCCAGTCATCTATCTTAACATCGTCCATTTTATAAACATTAAAATTTATATTATAATAACTGATTCAGATTTCGTAGGATTTTTAGAATATATATAGTCGAGTAAAGAAATTTGTTAAAACCTTTTGTCCTTTTGTTATAACTACTAAAATTATTAGAGTAAGTTATTTTTACCAGTCTTTAATTGTAGTGTTTATAATTGCTGCGGCAATAAACTTAAGCGCGAGAGATGATTTATAGATTATCGTTTCTTGAAATCCACCACTCGAAAACAGCCCATAAACAGGAAGTAAAGTCTGCAAAACCGTTCGCTTATTATGCGTACAAACGCGTTCGCATAGAAAGAAAGAACACCGATTTGTTACCTGGCACAATAATACAGGCGGCTGCAATTTCTTCAACGGGGGAAACTTTAAATCGTATCAAAGTAACGATAAATCTTGAAGCAAGGGAGGTCTCCTCCTGCAACCAAGTTGCTTCAAGTTTTTCGTGAATTTCACCTGAATTTTTCAAGTGAAATTTAATATTCGACGCACCCCTTTATCACGCATTTCTGCTCCAGCTGGAGTACCCTGTGTACTACGATCGAGTAAGAACCATGTTTTCCCCCTAATTGGATGTCGACTTCGATCCAATTTAATGGAATACCAACTTTCTTTTACGACTTGGAAAAGATATGCTAGATGCGTGCAGTCTACCATCACATTATATCTTACTGTGTAGTATGTACCCTATTATCGACAGCAATATTTCCAAAACAGTTGACATCTATGTCAACAAGTTCGATTCGTGTTCGAATTGAACGACATTTTACTCCATAACTACCCTCCCGATCCGGTCGAGATTGCCTTCTTTTAAATTTTCGAGAAAAATTCACGAGGTCCGCTTTGTAAAATGTTACATCATTTTAAAAAGGGTAGATATGGAGACTTTTTGCTGACTATCCCATATCCCATGGTAATGATTCACCATATTGTTGTTCTCTCTCTCTCTCTCTCTCTCTCTCTCTTTCTCTCTCGATAATGGAGGAAATTGGTTCTTAATATTGGAATTAATATTTCGAGAGATATCGCGCTGGCACGCTTTTGTTGGACAAACTGTATGTAAAGCGTCTTATTATTTTGACCAACACTGGCGGTAGAGTAGACCGTACTCGCAGAAAGTGAATATTTTCTCGAGTGTCGCCAACGCTCGATAGTAGTACCCAAAGGCGGTGGTACGCGAACACATACTAGTAAACCAGTTTCCCTCTTCCCCTTTGTTTCAGCTCCGCCAGTTTTCTCCCTCCGCCTCTGTTCCCGGTTTCCGCGTTAGGGAACCGTAATACCTCATCCCATTTACGTTACTGCGGCGAACCCACGGGATTTTGGTGTTGTATATGGGGCTTAGGGGAGCCTCGTTGAACGGCGCGGAGCGGCGCGGTGGCGGTTCCACGTGCGTGCAACTCGCGGAACATCATTGCTCGCGCTCGCGCAGGCATCTTTGCTCGTCGGCGAAACTTCCGTTCCCGCGCCTTTAAGTTCCGCCGCATTTTACTGTAGACGAAACGCGATCTAACAAGTCGAGATAGACCGAGAACTCACCGGGGCTTCGTCGAGCATCTGAATTTATGCGGGTTCTAGCCCACTCTAACCCATCTCGCCCCATCTCTTAACCCGGCGGATCGTCGAGTTTAAATCTTTCCCCGGTTCCGCTTGTTTGCGCGCCGTTGTTTTAAGCCGTTAATGTACGTCTTCCGGTAAACAGCGGCGCGCTCTGGATAGATTCCCGGCATTTTTCTTGTTAACGAACGCGCGACGAACATCTGGACATGTCAAAGCTGTTTCCCTTTCCCTAAGAAAGTTTGCCCTAGCGTTGTTTGCGATATCAAGACAAATTCCACCGATTTTTCTCAAGAAATTACACGTATCTTTTGTATAGATACATTTTTTAATTTTCTTTCCTTTATCATAGAATTTTAAACGTTTGCTCCAGATTAAGAACCACCGCTTTAAACAAACTTAACTTCTGATATAAATATGACGACATAGTAAATAATTGTATTAAATACAAGAGTGCGTAAAGAGTTTTGCCGGTGGAGGTTCGAAACTAAATTGAGCGTTGGTGAATATAAAATAGAGCTTGCCGCAAACTGTAACTATCACGCAGAATATTCACGATGCAAAATGATCCATAGAATTTTGTTATTATTTTAGCAGCTAAACTGTGTTATGGAGACGATGGATGCCATTTAATAATTCAACGCCGCTCTAGTAAACCTCGCGTTGCAATATTTAATTTACCCTTTCCTTTGTGAAGTTCACTGTTCCTGGTCGCAAAATTTGCATAGAACGCGTTGTCGCGACGAAAATCCAAAGGACGAAAGTCGCGTCACGTATCTGCCGCACCTGGTGTTGCTACGTTTTTCTTTTTTTTTTTTTTTTCTTCTTCCTTTTTTCTCATCATTTTCATCGACTCACGTAACGGTAACTCTATCGTCGCCTATTGCTAATGTTTTAATGAAACGAGTGTGAACCTTACGAATGCTCCTTTTATCGATACCGGGTACAATTGCATCTGTGTACGTATGTATGTAGAGAAACTGTACAACTCGCATTCGTGAAACTCTGATTTTCAGGATGTAAAAGAAAATAATAAAACTACGAATTGGACACGTGAAACTGGGTTATTTGTACATCGGACATGATTGGAAGTGTGGAGGCTGCAATCATAAATTATCATCGGAAAGAAGTTGTCCAGAACTATAAAACTTTATAACTTTTTAATGGCAATGTACGATCGGAAGTTTTATGATAAACTTTAGGTTACTTCTGGCAACTCGGAGTAATTTAATCAGTGTTGCTACGAAGGAAAAACTTTTTATATTGAGGATTACATTCTGTTAACGCGATCGATAATAAACGACAATTTCTTCAATAATAAATTTTTCATATGTTAGTTTTATTTGAATAATCTTAAAATTCAATTCTTCAAAAGTACTCATTTTGTACGTATAATTCAATCAAAAATTGAAGCACGAGTGAAACATGCACAGAAAAATCACGGACAGACATTTAGACGGAATTTATGTTATTTTCACGAGAACGTTTGGATTTAATTTTCCAAATGCATTAACTCGATGCGTGTGTACAGTTTAATCGATACTGTCATGAAATCAGGCATTTCGGGTACTACGTCTGTCGCAACAACTCGAAACATACAGAGAAAAATCAGCCTTAAAAACAACCAAATTTAATTTACTTACGAATATATTGTAAACACAATTTTTTTATTTTCATCAGAATAACCTTTAGACATAATCTTCGTGGATTTTCGTTGGATTTAAGGAGTGGATTTTCGAGACTCGAACCTGTCAATTTGTGCAAAAGAAGATTGAGCGACAGCGACAATTCGAAACATGCACAGAAAAATTCAAGCTTGCAGCGAGTCGCCTGCGCGAACGAATCGGATAAGAAGGGCGAGCGTGTACGACGGCCTTGAAACGTGTTAAATGTATTTAGCGATTTCCATCTCGACCTAGAAGCTGCTTCGTACACTTAACATCGCGGTCTATAGTTCATGGTCTGTAAACCAAACCGGGGAAAAATATTTACGAAAGCGGAACATTTTCATTTAACGTCGGCAAATGTTCTCGTGGGCTTTGAATCGATTCGATTCGATTCGACTCGATTCGACGCGCCGCGCCGGGCCGGGCGATATTTAATTCGACCCGGAGCTTTGTGATCCCCGTCGATCGCGAAATTTCGTTTCTTTAAAACGAGTTCGTTTCGTTTGAAACTGACACGATACGAGATCCGAGTACAGCAAAGTCTCGATGTAAGTCGAACGGAGGTACTACATGATCTTAGAATTAGTCGACTCGATATCCCGCGAAGAGAGCAGAGACAGAGAGAAGAGGGCCACGAGCGGTGTCGACACAAACGTTTTGTTCTTTTAATACGCAAATATACATACGATACGTCCGGATGCTTACGAGCTGCAGCATATCTCGACCCGCTTCCATAAACCGATAAACAATTTCGCGTGTCGTGCACCGACGAATGTTTGCCTCCTGCTATTTGCAAAACTGTTGCAGGAAAATCATGTATTTATCGGCGATCGTAAATAGCTCTCGTGACGGAAGTCTGTTAAAAATATCGTAGCTTCCAGCGAGGAAGAAAGGGAGTGGAAAGGGTGGAGGTGGGGGGGGGGGGGGTTTATCTTCTGAAACATGCACGACGAAACGCGTGCTTCAGAATATTTATTGATTGTCGAAATCGTATTCTTCGCGGGGATTTTCTTTTGATTTATTCCATTTTCGGCATCAGCTACCCCTTTCCAGTGTATAAATGTTTTAGAGCGTACACTTTTTGTTTAGCCTCACGGACACGATTGGGATACGGTTCGAACGGTTACGATAACGTTGACTTTCCGCTGCGAGTTCTGAATGGAACGGATATCGAACGTCCAGTTTATCTATTCGGCTTCGCTTCTGTATTTTACCACGATTTATTTATTATAACAAAAACGTGTAAAGCAAAGGATCCGATGTAATAACAATGTGCAACAAAAACACCCATGTCCTTCTATTATATTCGGAAAAATTTCAACTTGGACTTGTTAAAAGTTTTAGCATTAAAAAACCCTTGTTACCCTTATTTCTGGCACTTCTATAAACTTGCACGGTTACATCAAAATTAGACGATAACAGTTTTGAAACATTCTTTGGGAACATAATGGTCGCAAGCTCGACGATCGAGCAACGTTCATCCGATTCGAGCTCGAACTGGTTGGACATTGAATTATTTATATGCATTTCTTACTAGAAGAAGATACGCTTCCGAGATAAGATCCCATTAATGCGATGTAGGGATTTATGCAGAAGGGAAATTTATGAAGTTGCCGTCTCCGAACGAATCAGAAAATGAATCATTGTGAACGAATGAGCTAGCAGATAATACCCGACAGAAAAAAGGAACAAGGAAATTGCTACTCCATCGACGAGTCCGTAATTCATCCTCCGATTTATCAAAATTACCTTGTCCCTTCATCGTCGTCTCTAAGGTCGTCGCCATGGCTTCATAGCACACACGTTTTCTCTATTTTTAACTCGCTACGAAGAGCGAGCTGCTAAAGAAATTCCTATTACATCGCGAGAACAAAATTTAACTCGTGGCAAAATTCAAAATTACAGTAAAGTCTCGATCCAAACCGATCGGAGCTAAACGATGATTAGTCGGTCCGCCTATCTCTTCCGGTGGGGGGGGGGGGGTATACCCCGCGAGGGACAAAGAACCTCTCGGGCTGCCTAATTGTCAGTCGCCGAGTAGTTTAAACATGCCGCGTAATCCGTTGTCGGGTTGCGGGCATATCGGGGTGAACCAACTATACCAATCCAACAACAAAACTTCTTTATTTTTCATTATATTTTAATGGGACTTTCACCGGCTTGTTCGTGAGATTTTTCCGACGAGAATGACACTGAACACGATGAACGGTACGTGTTGCGGCTTTGGCCGCGCGGTGCGTCTTTACACGCGCTGTCCTCTTTTACGTTCGGAGCAGTCGACGCGGTCACGAGAATGGACCCGAGGATCGGGCTTGGATCGAGACTTCACCGCTTTACCGTATATCCGATATTGCCGTACATTTACTCTACGGAAAAACTATTTGTCCAGGTGATCGTTCGATGTACGCCGGGAACCGCGTATTCTCGCGGATCGCCGAAAGAAACGGCGACACTCGATGGCATTTGTTAATTTAATCAACGAACTGGATCGTCGGAACCGTAACAGAAAGATTCCCATGAATTTCAAGATCCTTTGTTCCGGTGTTGCCTCCGAGGAATGTTCTTCGCTCCAAGATATGTCGCGTGGTTCTCTCGCTTCGTCGAAGAATGCCCGGAAGAACGTGGCAGTCGGAGAGCAGTCTTGCTTCCGTGTTTCTTCCATTAAACGAACTTTACCGGCTCTCTTCGCTTCTCAGTTGTTTCGCCGTGTTGGCTATTTTGGATTTGTTTATCGCACGACCGCTAGGGAATGCAGGCACGGCGGAATGCGATTTCCGTGTGTTTAAGAAAATACGTGGAGCGGCTCAGCTTTTAAACGCGTTTCTTAATTGCTACCCCTGAATAAGAAGGGTTTCGCTAAAATCACGAGTATAATCGCCAGATTGATCTATCACCGAAAAAAAATAGGTGGCACGGTAAAGTACAAAACAGTGTTTGCAATTTTAGGAAAGTGGGTGGAAAATTGAAATCTTGCCTGTACCTAGAACGATCCAATCGATACTTGTACTGGAAAGCTGCTCCTAACGAATACGATGTTTTTCTTCGGCAGAATTGCAGGTCGCGGTGGCATCGCGTGTGCTCGCGCAACTATTATCAAGGGAGACCGTTTTTCCCCGTTGCATCTCGTCGTGTACCCGCCGCGCGCGCAATTTGCCATTCAACCCGCTACCACTGTTTGCCGAATAGTTCGGTGAATACGTGTACTGTCGCGGCGCGGCGCGGCGCGGTTCGGCCCGGCGCTGCGGCAACCTGATTGGGTGCATGTGCAATTCCATCAGCCCCTGGCAGCGCCAAAGATGCGACCGAAGCGTCTCGTTTCTCGACGCGAATCCTGCAGGATATCTCCCCTCGACCGAGACGAACAGGAAACGTCGCTACGCGACCAACTTCGCTACGAAATTAACCTGTTATTCGCGGGGAACCTCGTGCGCGTGAACGCGTGTCCGAAGAGTACATATTCGTATTATTATGGGTGCAAAAACCAGACGAATGCTCCTGTACTGAGCAGGTTACGCGGTATCCTCACCTTGACCCACCGTAGTAATCTCGCAAGCCGGTTACCCTTACGCATCTGTGAATAATTCGACTATAGAACAATTCGGTCGTTGAACGTTACACGATAAACGGAACGTACCAAAACTCTTGAAATCATAAAATCCAGTATAATTCTGTAATAATGTGTAATAAATTTCTTATACCAGTCTCTGCAAAAAATCATTGTCGATTCGTCTCGAATTTTGAAAAATTCTAGGTAGAAAAAAGGGAACGCGAAGCAAGCGACAACGCGAATTGGCAAACATTCGCGACTCGAAAACACCAAATGGCGTCATCCGTAATCGAATCTGTTGACCCGAATGCACACGCATTGGGCTGAAAATTACCCCACAGGTTTTCATAACACTGTCGCACGAAAATGGATATTGTCAAGCTTATCCATTCTCTCGATGCCTTTCAAACGTTCCTCGTCGCAAATTGATCTTTTTAGTCGCGGACTTAAATATTTCCATCATATTTTACGGTTTCTTTTTTTATAGGTGAACGTATAGTAAAGGAGATACGAAGGGCAATTCCGTTTTTTCAATTAGAACGATATATACTTTTCTATGCGCTATCTTGTTAGATAAAGCGTTTTAAGGCGCATTCAATGGGCCACGACTCGAGGTGATTCGAGGTTGTCGAAGGTCAACTGCGATGGAAAATATTCTACGCAACCTGTCAGCTTATCAACGATCGCTTCGTTTATTGTATATCGGTGTTATCTGCATCTTATTTATGGGACTGCCGTAAAAATTCCGGATTTATCTCGACGGCCCAGTAGCTTGAACACGTGGATGGAGTTTTACCAGGATCCCGGCTAATACGATCGAAGGCGTGAAAAGGAAGGAACCGTCGTGTTAGGGACAGAGTTCGAGTCCTCGTCGAGCCGTTGTAAAATCGCATCGAACACGGAACCGAAGTTGTCTACGGACTGTAGTAACCGGAACGACAGTAAACAGTTGTAGATAGAGTTATACTCGATGATGGGACCCGGGTGGGAACATCTTCGGCCAAGTTCCAGCGGCGGTATCGATTGCGGAACTCAGCCGAACTACTTAAAAGTTTCCCTGCGGTACACTTTTACGCGACTCAACTCGTTTACAGTTACACCGAGCCGAGCCGAGCCGAGCCGAGCGGAGCCCCCGCGTCCCTTTCACACGATCACGTGCCCTGCAACCCGACCGGCTTGGCCAGCCACCGAATCTTTTTCTCGGACGCGGATTACGATCGGTCTCGAATTCTTTTCTCGTTAGTCGGGACTTAAGCTCCCTTAAATCCAACCGCGCCCCGTCCGCCAAATAAAACACTAATGAAACGGCGATTAAACGAGTTTCTGGGCCGGATGAAGGGACGCGGAATAGAATGCTCTGCCGCTTTCGTAATTGGTACCTTAACGCGTTAATTAGCCGGTGGAAACGAAACGTGTCCGACTCTGTCGAAATAAATAAATCTGACCGTCGCGCCTTACCTTATCGAAAAATCAACAGTCCTTTTACAGCAAAGACCACGCAGACCATTTTCCTTGAAACTGTTTGGATAGTTTTCAAGAAGAAAAGTATAAGACTTTGACAATTTACATATGTGAACAACTTTCGAAGCGAAACTAACGCGAATCTATTTATCGTTGATTGCTTTGAAATTGTTCGATTTCCTCGTTCACTTCATTACTTAATCATTTTATTTGATTTTATTAAATACGGGGCTAGTATGCATGGCTCGATTCATCGTCGTGTTTACTCTTACCATTAGTGGAAGTATATTCCATGTCGAATGTGAAGGTAATTATTATGACTAGACTGCGGAGCGTTATGCAAAATGAAAACTGTATGTATTAATAGCAAGACATTGGGATCAAATGGTAATTTATTTCCCCTTTAAGTGGTTTTACGAAGTTGTAGGTAATAATTCTTGTCTTTTAATTTCCAGAGTCTAATCGCGACGGACGTAACATATATGCCAAGTGTATATTTCAGAATGCATCGATTTTTTTAAGAATATCCGCTAACAGAACTTCACCGAGCCATGCTGCTCTGTTCTGAAACATGGATTTCATCCTGAAATTGCATCCAATTTCGTCACAATACCTCCACCGCAAGTTCCGGAAACGGAACTCGAACAGGGAATGGAATTCTTCGATCCTTTTTCGATATCAGTCACTGCTTGGTCCAATTCGATCAGCGGTATTTCAATTATACCTAGGCTTTTCATATATTGATCGATAAAATTTTCAAGTAGGTCTTGGTAAATGTTCAATTTACACGCGTAACGATTCAATTATAAAGTTCGTATAGTAACGTCTTGTCTTGCTCGAGTGCTGCTTCGAATCTCTTCCCGGACTCCTGTTCATCGCAAAAAGAGTGGATGATTTTGATTTGATTAAAAAGAGATTTCTTTTGCGTGAAAAATTTGTCAAACTCACAGGAATGACGGAGGAGGATTGAAAAAGAAAAATAACTAGTGTGACTTTTTTTCATTAATCGGAGCAGCTTAATATTTCGATATTTTTTATTTGTTTTTATTCTCGTTCGGAAGAGTGTTTCACCGAGCATGGATCTCTTTGTGTAATGAAAGTCGGGGTATCGGACGCGCCCGAAACTCTTGTGTCCGATGCAAGTCACGCTCGCTATTCTGCATCGCGATTAGGCTGCGAACAACGAGGTACACAGAGCGTCCGTCTTGTCACGAGACACGAGAGAGTGCAGCGAGGCAGGAAGCGAGGCAGGGAGCGAGGCGAGGCGAGGCGAGGCGAGGCGAGGCAGAGAGGAAGGCGGAGAGCGGCACGGCGGTCGGTGTTGAACTATGAAACACCTCTGTCGGTCCCGCACCCTTTGGCGCAAGGAATTCACTTGGAATGGATAAAATCTCTTATAAAATCCCGCCCGGCGTGTCCCAAGGCATGCATACATGTATGAAAGTGGTTGCCCCTCGGCCAACAGGCGTACTCGTGAACATCAGAATGTGAGCACAGCGCTGTGCTGCGAGATACCACTTCAAATTGCTCGCGCACCGCATCTCAAACGAGCCCGCGGCACCGTGAATCTCCGGGGAATAAACGTTTTCGTTTCCTTCATTTGTGCGAAAATATATCCAGCTGCGGGATCTCCCGGGTTTTACTCGGCCGGCACCAACCGTCCCTGCTCGAACAATTTCTCCCCGAATTTTTCATGCCCCGCCTCGCCACGCCCTACGTCTTCTCGCCGCGCTCGTTGCAGACTCTTCGACGCGGCGCGGCGCGGCGCGGCGCGGCTCGACGGTGTGTTGCATTGTTCCAACGCGGAATCAAGTTGAACGAATGCCCCCGACAAACCCTCCGGGTGCATAAAACTTTCCGCCGAAGATACGTGGAACGTTCTTTCGAGCGTAGACACGTGAAACGCTTGTTCGCGCGCGCTGTGCCCCACGAGCTCCTTCAAGCTCTTTCAAGCCGCGCCGACGAATCCTCGCACTGGTCCTTGCTGTGACATAGATCGTGTAGGGTCACTATCTTCTTGCGACCGCGTTCACCGTGCCGAACGTACAACAGACAACCGCGTGTAAACAGGGATAGTGCGGCAGAGGATGCACTATACAGGGTCGCCTGATCGAGCCTCACCCCCTCTCCCTAATTTCTACTATTTCCGCACTAATCCTCGCACTATCCGACGCGTTCTTATTATTACGTTACCCTACGTTACCTTTCGAAACAGAATAAAAGTTCATCGAATGTATAATTTAAATTGTAACTCATTATGGAGATTATAACAAAGAAATTTATAGTTCCCATTATTTCGTTCGACAATCATTTATTGCAGTTACTTTTTACTCGATTAAATACGGTCTAAAGAACCATGCATTGTGTAACATTTGTTTCAGTAAAAATGTGAAAGCTTACATTTATTTCAGACATATTATTTCAGGAATTAAAAGCAAAATTGTCACGGAATGAAAAGCAGAATACACGTTTGGAAAATGCATTAATTACGCGAACTCGCACGCTTTAATTGTAAAAGTAAAATATTTTCAGAACATTTTATCCATTTTAAACATTTTAATCCTACGCCATACATCAAACAAAAGAACTACTTTACTGGTCTCTGCAAATTACATTTTTCCAGAGCGCGGCAGAATATTTGGATTAAGCTAAAACTTTTCATAAATGAACATTGCATTTAAGTAGCTTTCTGATACTAATATTACATATTTCAATGATTATACGTATAACCACTCAAATTCTTTATCGACGTTCGATACTACATTCGATAATAAATATCTGTAAAGTTAGATTCGAACCATCGTATGTAGAATTTCAACGAGTACGATTCGATGATTAATTAATACAGAGGAGCTTCGATCCGGGCTTAGCAAAAATGGAAATAACTAGAAGATCTCTCAAAAGTATCCATAAAATAGTTTATGAAATTTCCTGAACCCATAGAAAATAGCAATACCAACCAGTGTTGGTAATAAAATTGCTTGGGCATCGCGTGCGCGTGCATTTCACTTAATCAAAATTCACTCCTCGGCAAAACCCCGTACATATGAGATGATTGCGCATAGCTCTGTTTTATGAACAAAGAAGAAGCATTGAAAACATTACGGTTCTACCGTAATTAAATTGAACATTATAACACTTCCGTTTCATCCGGTGTGGCACGGTTCAAAGCTGTGGAGTCACTTCGGAATATGACGCGCGGTATCTTTCGTTCGCAGGCGGCTCGGCGCGGCGCGCGGATCATTGTTGAAATGTAATATCGCTTGAAACGGGCCGTTGTAAACATTGCGTTTCTTGTGTCCGAGCTCGGTATCCCGCATAATCATAAAACCTTTCATCGTTTGCCCCGTTGTTTCCAAACAATTCTACGCCGTGGCCCATTATTCTCGGAAAAGCGGGGGTAATTCAAATATGCGATCGTGATTGCCCGCGAATAAACGGTTCCGGACGAATTTCAAAAGCGTTTCCCAGATACGATCCGTCGTAACGGACCGAAACGCACACACTCGCACGCACACATACGCTTGGCCGCTTTAATCTCCGGAGTGCAATACGAGGTTACGGGATCACGATTCTCGTTATTGACGAGTAAACAACCAAATGAACGGTCCGCGCGCGCGGTTGCGTTAAATATTCTCAATTAACGAGTGTACCCGAGAATACGGAAACGACGTGCTTCTATTTCCGCTTAAAAATCGCCGCCGGAGGAAAAACCAAACTGAACTTGCCGTTGAATTATCTAACGCAACCGATACGTTTCCTGTTGCTCTCTCTCTCTCTCTCTCTCTCTCTCTCTCTCTCTCTCTCTCTCTCACTCACTCACTCGCTCGCTCGCTCACTCACTCACTTACTCACTCTCTTGTCGGAACTTCGGAAGGTCCAGTGTGGAAGAGAAACAAAGCGGTTGAAGGTTTGTGGAAATTCACTCAATTTGAAACTCGTTTCATGCGTTATTACTCGACTGCGGATGTTTGTGCAATTTCATAGTCGAATGCAGTGAATTCAAATAACACAAAGTGCGGAAAAGTTGTAGAGCACACGAACTAGGTACACGTTAGTACAGAGTTCTAATCACAAGTTCAAGTACAACTTGGACCATGTTCTGCCAGGTGGTCAAACTACGAGTTGTAATTACTAGTTGAAAGGTGCGAGTTCAAAGGTGTAGTTCTGTCCTGTATCCAAGTCCTAATCCTTAGAGTTACATTGCGCACTCCTCTACTAAAGAACCTGTTAAACATTATTCCTCTGGTGCGGATGAATTCGGTTAAAAATCGAACGAATCGCTGTTCCGAAACGTCGTCCAAAGTGATGCATACCGACCGCGTAAATTTATTACACAGCAAGTAATTTATTAGCAAAGCTGGTACAGTCAAGCGACTCGCTCTGTATACAACGGCACTTTTCATTTTAATAACTAATAAATAAATCATTCTTTTAACAATCGTATTGGCATTTTTAATATTTCATTCGAATACCTTCCCTCGTGGATAGTATTCCAACTTCCATCATTCCTAAAAGCACGTAATCCTTCGATCGGTCGTATTAAAGTTTGATTAACATTAAAATTTCTCTCGTTATCCATACTTCTAATAGCAGTTGCAAATACAAGTCTCAGCGCCGAGCTTCCCGAGTACGTAACAAACGATTATCCGGCGTTATTTAAATCCTCCAAATGTTCGGGAACTAATTAAGGTAAATGGCATTAATTGCTTTGTGCGTCTAGCTGACGTCGACGAACAAGTATGTAAACAGCCGTATTATCTATTGACATCGGTGCGGGATTCGACAGACAGGAGTTCGCGCAGCTCGAACTTGCTGTAATTAATTAGTGGAGCAATTATAACGCGTAATGAAGCCGCGCGAACAAATTCGGAGACGCGACACGCGTCGAATTGGACGCTCGTGATTCTGATACTAATCAGCGGATGATAATCCTGCCAACGAAACGGTTCCCGGATGATAGTTCTCTCAGGTTTTTAGAAATAAACGCGAGGTCGCTGTATCATTAATCGTTTAGACTGTTCGTTGTAACTGTATAATTATTTTGGATATTTTTAAAATTGCAATTCAATTAAGATGCATTAGGTGAACATCGTATGGACGAAGGTACAGACACTGTAATAAGGAGGATGTTTCCATTGTTCCCACTGCGATGTATCGTACGTAACAACTTTTCGGTTACAAATGTATTTCAAACTTGGAAGCATCGTTTTAAACGTCAGCAACGATGTTTCGTTCGTGTAGCCAACTAGTGGGAACTGTGTACCGCTTATAGTTATTTCGACTTTGAGCACTCAAGGGATAGAATGTTCCGCTTTAGCAGCTATTCTATCTGTTACTTACGAAATCTAAATGGTAGCGTACAACAATTTGAACCGAAAAATTTCAACTATAGCGTAAAAATGATTACTTGAAATATTATTGCCAACATACAAGTTTGAAACCTGTAATACAATCTGTTTAATATCCAGAACATTTCCACTTTAAATTAATACGACTCGTTCGATTGATTCAACGATGCTTGACTATACCCCGACCATTCGTGTACGAACATGTCAGAATCCAAAATGACAAAATTTCAATATGAAAAGCTATTGAAATGGAAATAGGCAGCAGCTATCGTTACTGTTCACTTTTCGCAATTGCTTCTCCGAATGAACTGTCCAGGTTATACATCAATATTTTGAACACATTTTCTTGTTTCTTCCATAAGGATTTAAATCGGTTCCTGTATCACTTTCTACCATAAATCGTTGATACATCAGACACTCGCGTGGTAAAACCAATGTTCAGGATTCTGTAATATTTATTGCCGAGGGGTTCGCATTTTATTAGAAGAATTTTATCGGCTCCGCAACGCCAGCAAAAAAAAAGCAGCCGAAGAAAAATGTGGGGAACGACTTGGGGTGGCCCGTGCGATACCCAAAGTGCCGACCCCCCTTGAGTTTTCCGACACCGGCGAGGGTTGTTTGCGTCCGATCGCGTCGCGGCGTCCTCCGATTTCAATAAGAATTATACGGTTGTTAATCTCTGAATCTTACGAGCGCATATTTCGAGCAGTTTATCAACCGGTCGCGAAACAAGAGCACGGAAAATATGAACGAACCAATCTGCAGCTTAATTAGAAAGCATTAATATGGATAAACTCGGCAGCTCACCCCGAGGGATTTGCATATTGGCCAGTTGCCGATGAAGACACCTTTGGATTTCAAGCCGTTTTCCCTTCCTTTTCGACGAGCCCCGGATTTGCTTTAAGACCCCGAGGGATTATGGACCGGGAACCCGGGATTTCTGGATACACGTATTGCCTGCCAATGAGAACATCGGGGTGCAAAGACGGCGATTTCGTCACCGAAAATCGCTGCAAACCGATGGAAGGTACCATTGGATTTCGATTATCGCGAACCGATGACAGCTTCCGGGCAGAAGAAACCAGAATATGTTAATTCGATAGGGAAATCTTTTATTAGTTTCACATACGATATAATATACCCAAGTTTTACGTCCATACCCGCGCCATAAATAACGAAATCTTGATCAATTTATGGCTGAACGTTGATCGAAGGATAAATTTTCCACGAAATCCCTACTTTAGCGATTTTCTCGGAAAGACGGCCTGCACAATGGTTCAGAGGGGATCAGAATTATAGTTATGTTAAAGCTCGCTGACGTGGCGAGCACCTGAGACAGCAAGCGACTCGACTCTGTATCTCAAGAAAATCGATTGTTCCAGATCCGTTGATCGGCCGATACCTACAGGTGCGGTTCCAGTCACATCCAGGTGACACGTCTAATTGATCCCAAGAGAACGAAGCCGACCCACTGGTAGACGCATCTAGGCTACGATCTACGTAGCCAATTAACCAAGTCGCGTCGAACTCTGCTGTAAATACGTAGAAATGGACCGTGGTGAGCGAACCTCAAATTCAGGATGAGTTTCGTGGCATCGACAACTAGTGGCAATTTCACCAATTCGAAATACCACAGGCATGTTCTGCTATGAAAATACAAGACGAGAATGGAAAATTGTTATGGTTCGCGATGATGGTGATCCAGCCGATTTTCATCTGAAATTCAAACAGAGTGTTGCCATTTGAAACATTCGACCGTGGCTGTCGGGAGCTCCAGCGTACAAAACAAATATTTCATTAACTTCGCCACACGCGACGTTACGAATAAACAACTTTATAGACAGCAAAATCCGCTGTTCGATTGTCGGTTTTGAAGTTCGAGAGAAACGCGTGTGCCAAAACACCAGTTTCGCCGTAAAAATTCTCCAAGTACGCAGAGTGTCGTTGCTCTCGCAGTGAGGAAAATTCCGATAGAAATCGAATTTTCCTAATACAATGTACCATTTGACGATACAAGCTTCAATTTTCCGGAATACCGTCGAAACCGCTGCACCGGATACGTGTCCCATTTCGGCCGACCGTTCCGCAATGTTAAAGAAACTGCGCGCTCTACAACGGTTCTCATTATCAACGGGCATCGAACTATCAAAAACATTGTGCTCCCTCGCTCGAAGGTTACATTCGCCTGGAGTGTAGCCGATAAAAGAGCACGATAACAGTGCCGGTTAAGCAGCAGCGAGAAACGAGAAGCAAGCAGGACTGGACGATTGGTTTCCTGGAGGGAATCGATATGACACCGAGGAGCTGCTTTCGAATTTATCGAAAGAACTGTCGTCGTCCCACCAAGACAAGCGAACCGATAACAACAAATCGACGAGCCACGAGATAACAACACTCGGCGAAGGATGGGCTCTCGATGGGCTCGCCTAATGATTGGCCCCGGTGGTACCTCGTCGTACCTTTCCCTCTCGAACGAGCTGCATCTTGTTCAAGTTTTCCGAGGGGCGAGGAAGAACGAGCGAAAAATCTTGAGCGCAGCCAAGATCGCGACCGGTCGATCGAATTGGCTCGCTTCTGGCTTCTAGCTTCTGGCTTCTGGCACTTTGTACAATCACGCGGCAACGAGCGTCGTCCCTCTTCATCTAGCCGGTTTGTTCTCCTCGGAGGCGCACTCCGTCTTTGTGCTAAAGAGGAATTTTTGATTGACAAATGCGACAAATTGAACGAGCGATGGATGGTGGCGAATCGATTTTACGAGCTGTTCGGAGCGACTCGCTTACGGAGCGCCGCGCTCAAAGTCACTGGAAACTCCAAGTCGGGAAAGTGGACGTCGACGACGCTCTGGACCAGAATCGCAAAAACCTGGAGAAAATGTTCTTGTGTTTCCGTTACGCTTGCATCACCACCGATGCATGCGGGTTTTATGCATTTACGGATTTGATGGATTCGTCGCAAAAATCGGTAGGTACAATGATTTCAAATAGAATCGAGATTCGGAAGCAATTAAAAGTTATCGATATACTAGACGTAGCGTGGTTGTAAATGGAAATGAACGAGGTTGCGTTAACAAGTGAAACGCTGCGTGATCGATAAAGCGAAGGTCCAGAGTTTCGATTCCCGTTGACACGTTTGACACGTTGATCATTTGTTTTTTATTTCACCATTTTACTACGGTCACTGTGGTTCTCGTGGTATTCGATGGTGAAATACAAAATAACAAAAAAAGAAAGAAAAAATGCTATAAGAGCAAATGATTAAACAAAGAACAAAATTCCCAAGTGCAGCCAACAGATGCACACAGGTTTTGTCTTGACGAAAGATTCGCGGTAATTACAGAATATTTCGAACTTTCCGAAACCGTGGAAAAGTATGTACGCGTAGAATGAACTGACATCGGTGGTGTGTCAAAACGACCCAGAACCCGTCGGTAATGCTGGCCGAGCACCCGTAGGACGGGGGTTAATGATCGATAATGAAAACCAAAGCTTCGGCACCTCCTAGCTCGCCCAGGCCGACTGTGAAATCACGCGAAACCGAAACCAACGGATCGTTTATTAAATTCTACATCGGCAATTTCCGCGGCTCAGCGGGAACACTGCAAATCCATTTAACAATTAACTCTGTCTAATTGCCTCGCCTTGCTTTCACGAGCGATTTCTCTATATTCAGCCTGACGAACATCGAACCGTGAACGTGAAAGAAAAGAACGAAAAATAAAAAAGTAGAAGGAAAAAAGGGAAAAGAAGAAAAAAGAAAAAAGAAAAAACCGTGAGGAATCATCGGGCCCAGGCAAAGAAAAGGAGACCTGGCGAAACCGTGTCAATCGATCACACCTCCGTCCGATCGTTTAAGTAACCTTTTCCCGCTTTCGAAGCCGATTCCGCTGCGAAAACCTCGCCCGTCGATCTTTCAGCATTTCAATATTGAGCGAACAAGCAGCGTGTTCCTACTCTTAAGCGGTTGCAATCTTATAAATCATCGAAACGCATCTCCGCTCGACGTCCACCCACGCCCACCCGCACTTGCTACCATCGTCGACGAATTCCGTTCTCCTTGTTACGCTCCAACGAAATATGGTTATCGAACGTCGCGTCGAACATAAACGCGCCGAGTCTTTTCAAAGGAATACCATTGGCTGTCAGATTTCGACCAAATAGGGAAATTATTTTCAGCTTCGAAACCGAATTTAAAAAAATAAAAAAGTTGTTGTAATGCCGATTTCTCGTAGAAGTTGCGAGGGTGTTCAGTTTATATTTTGACAGTTTTAGCGGCTCTAAATTTCATCGACGATAAACTTCGGTAAGCGCTAAGAACAGAATTTTGATCGATTAATCTCTCAAAGCCCCTAATTTTATCAATGTTCGATAAAAAGAAAACTTTTGCTTCGCGTCTCAGGAATCAGTTTCGCGTAGGGTCGAAACGCTACCCTTTTTGTCGGTTTTAACCCCCGGAACGAAGCAGGAGCGACGCCAGGCCGGGCCGGGCCGGGGCGACGCGCGATCTACACGAGCCTGGCCAATAAATCGAACACGCCCGCGTACTTCCTGCGCAGAGTTTATTAAAAATAATGACCCCGTGAGAAATTGGTACTTTGCATCTACTCGGTCGGGCGAGTCTGAAATCACGGTCTGCCGATACTCGAGAGGCACCGTCGGACAACTGCCAATCAGTTTCAAAATGATTTTTATGGAAGTTGCCGTGTTCGCGAAGCGACCGATACTGCCGGCAGACATTTATCGATTTTAGCTGCGATCTCGTGGCTTTCGAACGAGGAACTGGAAATTATAGAAAAATCTAATACCTCCTATTACTACATGTACAACATAAACGTTTATATGAATTAAATAGAGGATAAGTAGAAACTTTATTGTTCCTACTAATGATCTTATTAGAAGAAGATTAAATATAGAAAACTCTCCTAAGAAATGTATAACATCGAGTTTCATAATGAGCGGTTATAATCAATCTTTACCACAATACTTATAAAAAATGACACGAGACTATACTTCTTTCGAGATTATTTACATTTTCTCCGAAAGATTAATAAAACAACATTGACAAACTCAACTAAACAAACGTTTAAAATATCCTAATCTTCCACTTCTCTGTTTTCAATATTGGCAATCTCATGGATATATAGACTAACTGTGAAAGCGATCTGTTCGATTGATATTCAACATTCAGAATTTCATCAAGGAGATCAAAGTGCAGCTGGACGATCAGGATCGCGAAAAAAAAGATAGCCGGGTCAAGCATAATCACACCAATCGATCAGATTGCCTGTCGGCGAGGCACTTTGTACAATCAGGACATGCTCTGGCCTCCGCTTTCGTCTCTCTCTCTCTCTTTCTCTCTCTCTCTCTCTCTTCCATCTGCACGAGAATTGGAGAATCTTGTCCAAGATTTCTGGACCGACCCGAGTTCTCGAATGTCAGATCGCAGGCCAACGTGTCGCAACTGCAAAACACGCGTCTCGAGGGAAACCAGCTGATTGGTAAACAGGTTGTCAACCGGAGATGATGTTCGAAAAAGACATTCCGGAATATTGCGACCCACGGATCGGCCGCGCCCGTACGTTTTTCCTCGGTGATAATTAAACTACGGATTTCATGCATTTATCGGAAAACAGAGCAATTTCAAACAGTCGAAAAGTTACAAAATTATATTATAATATCATCAACATTCGATCATGTTTCGCAAAATAATATCCAAAAAATTTGATGCATATATTCGACGACTCAAGACAGTTATAGAAAAGTAAACCCTCGACGGGTATAAAAATGTGCTCCAACGGACGCAGTCGTATTAAATTGCAAAAGCATCTTCTCGTCGAATTATGAATAGTATAAATTGAACGCGGAGACCTTCAACCACGAAATCGCATAAAATAAATGAAGAGTAGTATCAGGGACACGTCCCTCAGCGTTCCAGCCCCGAGCGAATCGGTCTCTCGATTGAATTCGAATCGCGTTACGTTCCAATTAAAAATCGTTGAAAATAATTTGGTTGCCGTCCAGTTGTTTCAATTGGAAACAGTCGGAAATTATTTTGGAGAAATTCTAGGAATCGTGGCATTCGCGGGCCTCGGCTTGTCCAGCATTTATCGGGACCGTCTAACCGAAACGATCAGAATTATTTCATTACTTTCGTTCAGGAATAGTTTTAGCACCTGATCAGGATTAACCGATTTTTTCAAATTCATGCCGAAATTAGTGTCGGTTGGGATTATAGCGATAGATAGCGAATGCGCGTGCTATTAGACAGGAACCAGACAGGTCTGGCGCGACTGGCGCGACTGGCGCGACTGACGCGTCTGATCATGATCATCCAATTCTACTTCCTGCCTGTATGGTATGATACCTACTAAACCACGCGAACCCGACTTCAAACTCGATTTTCTCGAAAACGTGGTGTGGAACGAACAAAATGTTATATCTTTTCGTCGACTTATTTTTACGAGCAGAATCCTCCCTGCCAGGTTGTACCACGCGTCGGGCCTGTACAATCACAGAAGCGAAGAAACTGTGATAAAGTTACCAACGTAATGCAGGTACACGTGCAAATATACCTATGCAACCCAAAATAAATCTCCATAGAGGTTTTGAAAAATAAAAAGGATAATACTTAATTACGAACCAGCTCGACATATCGCCGCGGTCCAGGCTGTCCAAGAGGGGAGAGAGAATGAGTGAGAGAGAGAGAGAGAAGAAACGAGGAAAGTGTTATTAAAATCTTCATCGTCCAGCTACATCGATAGAATTTCATTAACGAGTTTCAAAGCAGACACCGCCAACCAAGTGGATTAATTCCGGCGGACTCCGGAAACTTTCCCCGTCCCTCGTGGTGATATTAAAAAGAAGAAAAAAAAAGAGGGGAAGAAAGAGAAAGAGTGGATCGATGTGAATACAAATTGGCGTTTCGATGCAAATGTCCCGGTTGATATTATTATAATGAGCTTCCGGGGAGGGGCCGACGGCTCTTTTGCCGGTCGAGATGAAGCAAATAATAATAATAATGGAAATAAAGCACGGTTCGGCGATAATGACTTCGGAGCCGCAAAGAATGTAGCGCTGGGAACACGGCGAATCACGCGGCCGGGGGAGAAAAAGCAGAGAAAAGAGGAGGAAAAGAGGAGAAGAGAGGAGAAGAGTGGAGTGTGGTCTGACACTGCTTTAATTTTCATTATTCGCGTTCAGATAGCCGGAGCTCGACGCTCGCGAAACAACGAGCCCCGAGGAAAGAACGAGAACAGGTCGCGGGTTAGGGTTGATGATCTCGATGTTACACCGCGGATATAGCATTCTTTCTGTTTCTTGTTTTTCACGGGGAAAGTCAGGCGACGCGCACACGGAAATTTTTATGCACATCCGGGACGACATGGCGCGCCGGAAAATACTCGATACGTGTTTTTTTCTTTTCTTTTCTTTTCTTTTCCTTTCCCTTTTCCTTTTCCTTTTTTTACCCCCGTTGCTGCGATCGTTCGCTTCAAAAGGGTCGAAATATCCTTTGAGGTTGAGAGCGAAAAATATATCCAGTTGTTTATCGCGGAAACCGTTGTTTGCAGGAAAACATTTCATGTCAAAATGCGTATTTTCTGATGGGGAAGTCGCGTGGGAAAATATCTGTTTTACCCGAATCTTCCAGATCTTTGTGATAAATTCATCGAATCTACAGTCTAATAATAATGAAATATTCATCGAAAATAAGTTCAAGTAGAAATGTTGGAGACGCAAGCGAGTGATTCGAAACGATAGCGTTCGTGGGAAATAGTTTCTGTTTTCGGGCGATATTATCAAGTAGTAGTCGAATGAATATTTGATCGACAAAGTGCAACGCAGAGCCTTCGCGTCAAGTAGTCTGTAACAGAGAAACTGGTTAACCAACGATATCGTCGATAGTTCGACTAGCGAACCATTCGAAACAATCAATAGACCAATATGGTTAACCGGACAGTAAAGTTAATCGAATCGGTCAAGGTGCCGATATTCCGTTATCCGAAACTGCAAGCTGCGAAGCGAGTTGGCCTGGCCAATGTACGCCAACAGAAACATGTTATCAACATTTTAATTCCGGCGAAACTGAAATAATGTTAAGCGGCAGGATGTGGAGGTGATCGAGCGACGATGCTACGATGCAAAAATCTATTTTAAATATTTCGATTTACGTAAACTTTAACAAGATTGTACACGAGCAACATACTCGGAATTCGATCATGATCGAGAACATTTCAGAATTTTCACTGGAATAATAGAAAGTACAAGGAAGTACAAGGAAACGCGAAAGAAGGCCGGCGCGTATTGTAAAAGGTATAAAGACGAAGAAGAATATGTAAACAAGCAGAGAATCCTTGAAAAAGCGGTGCATACAAAATAAAGAAGCTGCAGAGAGAAGCGCGAGATAGTTATTTTACAGTAAAGTAAACGATCCCGTTTAACGAGCTCCTCACTGATAAAGATACGAATAATTAGCGTGCACCGCATAAGCTCGATGAAGACTGCGTTTCAACAATTATTAAGATTTCTTACGAAATCAGTTGGTACAGCTATTAAATGGTGTACCTCCGTTTCTTCTTAGAACCTAACCTTATTTCTATATGAATTTTTAGTTTCTTACAACACGAATTTCCATAGCACCGCAATTTTCTGTGGTATCATCGTCATTATTGTTATTTACTATAGCAACGAGCACATGAAAAATGAAAGTTCGCCTGAGATCCGTTGGACGACAATAAATTATTTAGAGAAGGATGTTTATATTATCAGGTATATTTTTGTATTCAAATTACTCGTTGAACATTTATGCGAACGTTTCAGCTCGTATGAATATTAGAAAATAGAGTTCTCGATTAACATTAAAATTGCAAGACGGGAGAAAATGTTTCATTTCGAAGAAAAAAAGTCTTTCTTTTTCTTTTTCTGGTAAAAAGATATAAAATTTCGTTAAATAAATGAATTTGCACACGTGTATTTTGTACGAAAATACAGAAATCGTCGCGTTGAATGGTCAGCCAGCATAATGGTATTCCAGCGTGTTTGACAAACGACTGGCCAAATTTGCCTTTCTGCTCGGTCTTCGTTACGAGACCGAGTTAGCAGTTTTCTTTCTTGTGCCTGACAACGTATAATGTGCAAATATTAACTTAATGAATGCACGGAAAATGCTCATCCATCATTCCCTATGGCAGCCTGTTCCACACATGCTCTTTAACCATCTCTCTGCCGACGGATACTCCGAAAACTTAATTTCAGAGACACGAGAAAGACCGATGATCGATAAAGTCCTCTCGAAGGGGATTCGGTTATGCGTTTCATATACTAAACGACTCGTTTACCTTTTAACAAAATAAACTTACGGTAGATGTTGCTTCGCTCGTTCGAACAAACGAGTAGAGAACGCTTGTGTATTTGATCAATTTCATTAACCGTCAGTAATTTTATTTTTTCTTCTTCTTTTTTGCCTTAAGAACTTGATCAATTGATTTTCCATTTTCTCGTCTTTGAGCTTGTATTCGAGCTTGTTTTTGTTTGAAATATGGTCCAAATATAATTTCGAGTGAAATGGACGGTACTGCTACGTAACCGGACATAAATTACTATATGAATAGCGAAACAAATGATAAATCACGAATTATAACCACGGGAACAAAATCAATATTTAATAAACGAAGAGTAATGAAATTATGTGAACAGTCGTTGTAACGAAGATTGAGTTAATTTACGGAAAATGTCTCGAGTCATGCATTTCAATTAATTAATTCTGTCACGGATTGCAGGAACGAGTAGTTAGTTGATGAACGTAGAAGTTGTTTTGTAATGATTAATTATCAATTCGAATATGAATATGCATAGATCAATTGTGGAGAAAATAACAGAACGAGGCGTGGCATTTTCAAACTGTCGATATAATATTAACATAACTATTTGATTTTCTATTAACCATTCGTCACTGAAATTATTGCTAGAATTACTAATTATCAACCTCGTGTATAAATAAAATTCAATTAGTCCGCGGGCATTCAAAATCATATCTATGACAGAACTAGTTAAAGAATTTCTAATTGACCTTTTGCTATAGTTTTGAAAATTTTGTTTGACAAAAGTCAAGACGATTTCAATAAAATGCAAAATATATGTAGATGGTAAATATGTAATATTAATTAAACAAGTGGTGAAAGAGTGGTAAAAATTGCAATTTCGAAGTTTATGCGATTTACGAGACGGTGAGTTATACGAGGTATCCCGGCGAGCAGTCGATAACGTTAGACGTACATACATGGAACTCGTACATGGAAAGAAGAGAAGAGCGTCAGGTCACACGTGACCCATGTCTTAACTCTATTTTATGTTGCAGTTTAAACTCTCCGGTTCTGTGACTTGATCGGGCTCAACAGGCTTGTAAAAGTGTACAAGATGTTATATTTACGACGGAGGCAATAATAAATATTAGGTCGAACCGTGACTCCGTGCCGATGTTTGCCAACTTGGTATCTAAAAGCTATTATTAACGGAGACGTTGGGTTGGCTACGATGTCTTTGCATTTTTCTTTTTCTTTTTAGTCTACTGCTGCTATTATTTCAAAGAATAAATATTCACATCGAATAAAGACGCTGCGAAATGGCCCAAATGTTTACGAATTAACGATACTAGTTGAAAAATATCAAGAAAAAGTGGAAACGTCTAAAGAACGCATGAAACTGAACACAATAAATACATATCTAACTTATTCAAATAAATAAATCTATATGTATATACAGGGCGAAAGTACACTGTAAGTAGTAGAGGTAAAGCTATACGCATCGTCGACCGTAAGCTACTAGAAATTACAAATTTCAACAAATTCATAAATTGCGGTACTAAAAAATCATCATTTTTTCAATTTTTTCCAAGGTCAACCATAAGAGATAACAATTGAATAGAAATTTCAGAGTTTTGAATTTGACCTACCTTTTTTCGTTAGAAATGCGTAACATCCGTAGTCTACTGATAACGAGCCCAAGTTAATTATGCTACCTAGTCTGCTAGGTGAACTTTTTAAATATTTCTCGAAACGAATTCTTCTTGAAACTTCCTGTGATTCTCTGCAAAAATTTTGTCTTCGTTTGCCACGTGTTTCTTCAATATTTTGGAGAAAGTAGTGATAATGAACTACGAAAAAGTAGAATCAATACTAATCTGGGGGAATACACGTCGGTGTTAACTGATCGATTGGTCTGGCTTTTTTTTTCTTTTTTTTTCTTTTTTATCATAACGGGAATCTTTATTTTCACAAACTGACTCCAATTTCTGATTGAAGCTGTAAACGTGATGCGCGCTCTTTTATAGTGCCATTCCGGTGAAAAATATCCTAGTTGGAATTTGGGAGAGATTTCAGGCGAGACGGGACTCCTAAAAAAAAGACGTCTCGATCTGACGGAGATCTATTCGCTAGACTGCGGATTTTTCTGCGAAATTTAATTTTCACAGTCAAAGATCACGGAATTAAGATAGAATGAAACGACTGAATAAAATTCAGTGCAACACTGTTCCACATTCAGAACCCTAAGACCCAAAGAAAAAGGAACCTCCTTCGATCGATGAATGTTTGAACATTAAAAATATATCAAGAATGTAATATCTGAAATGTAGTTTTATAGTTTTCGGGAGAAGTGAAAAATGTATCATTTCCTGTGAAGTTTCCTAAATTTCGCAATCGATTTTAATCGAAACCGTGTCTCGGGAATGCAGTATTATTATTGTTGTTGTTGTTGTTGTTGTCGTTATACCTGTACAACAGGGTGATTTATTTTTTTCCTATCAGCGAGGAATGTCGGGGAAGCGAGGCGACGCGACGCGACGCGACGCGACGTCGACGGGAGAGTTGCCATTACAGAAAGAGATTTCCGGACGTCGAGTGCGAATAATGCGCACTCGAGCAGAGTCGCTGAAGAATTTTGTGTGACCATTTCGAGTGGATATCGGGTGATTGCAATTCAGAGAATGCACTCGACGCGTGAGAGAGCAAGGAATGCGAGATCCGAATGTGTTTCGGGTGTGTGAACGGTTATAAGGATAAAATTGCACGGGGTCTCGGGTCTAGAGTCCAGAGTTTGTCGCCGTCGCCGGTAGTACTCGTTAGCATCGTGCCGTTAGTCGTTAGACGTCGTTGCTTGTTGCTGTTATTGCGTCCTCGTGTTCTCACATTACCGTTAAATCTAGTTCAATTACGTCTCAATTAAATCGGAAATTAAGCAAGAACATTTAGTTTACGACAATTGGACAAACTGGAAATGGCAAAGGTAAATGATATCACGTAAATATCCTCAATCTTTCTAATAGGTTATATAGAAAAAATATATATATCTAATTCGGTAAAGTAAGTAGCAGAAATCCATGAATCAGAAAGGTTCGAAAAAAGGAAAGACATTTTTAGGAACAATAGTTAAAGAGTTGTTAGGAAGAAAAATTTGCAAAATATTCAAAACTTAAAGAAACAAAGTAATACGTATGAACAGTATTTAGTGCAAGTAACTACAACACTATCTTTAGATAGGAATAACGTGTAAAAAGACGAAACGTAATGCTATTACTCGTTTCCCAGCACCAGCAGAGACCAAAATACGGACTTAAATAAATGTGATAAATGTCGTAAATAGAAGGAAGGAGTTTCCTTTCAACGAAAATGCAGCTCGAAGAAAATGTCATTACAGGAAGCTGAAATAACGAATCCCTTTTAATTACAGTCCGCCCGATACGGAAAGAAATTAACTCCCCGTAGAATCAGTTCTGCAGACTCTCTTCTGTTCGACTGCCTCTTAAGCAGGACTAACAGCACAGACACGGAGCGGTGCTCGGAATATCGAGAAATTACAAGCGGAATCAACTCTCCGTGGCCACCACCATGGTGTTATCCGCCATGCCACCATGGATACACAGAAACGAATTAAAAATAACGGCCGGATATAAGTCAAGAAAAACGCGTTTCAATCACCGTCGATAGACTTTGAACGGGCATGCTGTTTGGTATTTGTTTGTACGGATATATATGTACATGTATTTTAGAGTACGAGCTCTCGCTGGCTTTAATTAAAAAGTGCATTCCTTGAAAGGCCAAACTCCGTCGAACGAACGTCCCGATACTCGATCCAAGGGACCTTAGACTTCGCAGGCAAGCCTTTCCTGTTTGCAATTTCTTTTCGATCACCGCTTCAACTACTCGACCCCCTGTAATTAGAATTCTTGGCTGAAAGTAGCGAGTATAATTCTCTTTTAGGGGCCACAGGAAAATAGGTGACCATTCAGAAGTTAAGATCAGCCAATTTCTTGGCTGATTTAATATTTGCGTAACGATCCGATATAGTTTGATTGTTTCTCGTAAAAATTTAGAACCGATCCTAGATGTTTTCCTAGGGGAATTTATTATTCGATAAATAGTTGTATCCTGTTTACGATACTGCTAGGTTACCAGTTTATTATATTGATCTGTGGCGTTACCAATTACCTACCGCCTGCCTATATCGTTCATACTTATTTTTAAAACATAACGAATATTAAAAGAGAAATATGCATAACTGATTTTAATATCTCTTTTTCAATATTTGTTATGCTTTAAAAAGAAACGTATGATAAATATAGGCAGAGTAATTGCTTACCCTAGCCTTGCGAAAAAATTGACCGAGTACTAAATACTAAATGCCTCGTCGTGGAAACGTTTGAATATTCACGAGTTAATTACACGATGCGCCTTAATGCTCTGAAAACGTCGAAGTTTAAGGAACGTAGGTTGCGAGGGAACAGAAGAAAATCCTTTAAAGAACCGATTCGACTACGTGTAAGTGTGTTAACGACGGTAAGAAACGACGGCGTGGAATAGCCGGAGAAACGAGGCACGTTTTTCCGTAACGAACCGACGCGACGCGACGCGACGCTACGCGACGCGCGGCGGTCCAGAATTTAATTTTGAAAGGACTCGCTTCGCTGCTAAGAGACTCGCTGCTTCCCCTCCCACTCGGCCTTATACATTGTAATCCGCGTTGTTCTATACACTGCCATTCAGAATTTCAGGTCTTCCGCGAACGATAATGAAATCGGGTTATTAAAACCTCGATCTTTTCTTACACGCGACCGCGCCTCTAGTCTCGATCTTTCGAATCTTTGGTTCAACCGCTTGGCAAAACCTTTCAAAATTAACAATGCATAGTCACGAGTCACGATTTATAATCCCGGCCTATTCGACGATGCGTCAACTATTATATCGTGGGAATTTAGGGCAACGAGATTTAGAACTGCCAAGCACCGAAGCAGCTTTCATACGGATCACCGAAATTCTTCATAGAAGATTCAAAATCAAAGTTTTGCATTTAGTTTTGCCACAGTATAGTTACCGAACCATCTTCGACTATTTTAACCTATCGATTTAATCGGTTTGCCGTAACGCAGACATAATTTATACTTTATTCTATCGTTTATTTTCCATCTGGTACTATCATTCCGTGATACTTTTCATTCACGAAGAAACGAACAAAAATGGCCAAACATAAATCCTCGACCTACTTGAACTGTAATTCCGCAGACTTTCCAACATAAAGACCATAAAATATAACGGTTATTTAAATTAAGGATGTTGCGGGAGATTTTTTGCGTGATGTAATCCTTGCAATTTCGTCTTTAAAAGGGGAGAAAAAAGAAGAAAGCAATGGCGCGCGTTAGGGAAATTGCTGGAAAGGAGGAAGCAGAGAACGCGGGTATGCGGAAGAAACGATGTAGACCGAATTATAAAAACTACGATTTCTGCGGTCCGGCCAAGCTAAACAACCGGAAATGCCATAATCGAAAATAGCGGATCAGTGACACCTAGAATTCTAAAGCCGTGGGGGGACCTGCGAAAACCGAAAACTATCCTGCGAGAGCAGGCCCCACCCCCCACCCCCCTCGAATTAAATTTCACGGGTGCTCGCACGCGTCCTATTCATCCCTACCGTCTTCGGTTTGCCATTTTCTTTGTGATCCCTTCGACTCGCGTGTCATTTTATTTCGCGATCGAGTAAACCGATCGCAACCCTCTAAAACATTACAGACACTTCAGGATGATGTATCACGATCAAAACTGAATTTCTCGTTGCCGGTGCTGAATCGCAGAATAGGAACCGAACCGAACCGAACCGAACCAGTCTCTCGACTGGTTTCAACGGGATCCCCCGATGAATAGAAGAATACTATGTTGGCAGTTACGGTAGAAACCTTTGCGACAGTTAGAAAGATACGCGGCGCTGTATCTCGGAAACGAAGCGAGATCGCAGCTAACGTGAAAAGGAAAAAGTTGTAATTAAAATATCGATTTCTACAACGTGCCGAAAAATGATCGAATCGGAGGGTAGCTAGCTGTTCCGGAGACCCATCGATTCGAAGAATTTCCACGGCCGCGTGAATAACCGCGCCGAGGAAATTCTGATCCTTTTACGGGCCCGACGATCAAGTCGCGGAACGATGTCTGCGACAACGGCCGGTAATCTCCAATAATCAGGATGATAAACGAAGCTGCAAGTTCTTTCAGTAATTTTTTCCACGTCCAATACCTGTCGACAACAAACGCCAAGTATCGGGAAACTCTGATCGCCTTGCTGCAAAAAGCGATACGCATCGGATTACTTCCGATATTTAGTTCCCCGGCGAAATGAAATTCTGCTGGGCAACGCGTGTAATTATATCGCGCAGTTTTCTGCGTGAAATTCGATTCGCCTCGAGCGAAGCGGCCGTTTGCGCGACTCGTCAAATAATTCCGTTGCGTCTACGTAGTAGCTTTTTGCTCCTAACCCCAGACAAATTCTGATCCCAACATTTTTGAATTACCTGTCGAAAGAAATTAGAAAACACGGTAGAACGTAAACGTTTTCTAGCCTACGATTTTACCGGATCGTAGTTTGATCATACATATATCCTACTATTCGTCTACTTGAACGCTAAAACGAGTGACACACATTTTCACTATAGAACTCGATGATATACGTAGAACAATGTATAAATCGTGAATTGTCTTTCACGCAGATCTTGTCGGGAGGAGGATCGAAACCACCTCTTTGACAATACCGAATGTTTTTGTTCAGCGAATCGCAGATACCGCGCACCGGTCGTCAGTATTTTCTCTGGAACAAGTGGAACAACCCAGAAGCTAATTCACTTCTCGCGTGTACTGAAACAACGTCTGCTCAGACAGCGAAACAAGTTTCAAGATTTATGTGCCTGAACACATCGAAGACGCGTATTGCTCGCGATGGTCAAAAATCTTCTATGACATTGATACTCAAAGTTCTTTAAACTCACATAATTCAGTTGTGAATATAATGGAGTTGGAAAACATGTTTTTACCGAAAACTTTCTTAATAGTTGTAATATTTTCTTAATACTTAAAGAATTCAATTTTCAATTTGTCAATTTATCAATTTTTTTCAATTCAATTTTCTTTATGACAAAAATGGCGATCGAAGCTGTACTGTTCTCATAAGCAGATTTCTGAAACAACGATCAACCTTTTCTACGATTAATGGCGTAGCAAATACGCACGCGAAAATATTACAGTCGTGCCGCGCCGGTTGATTCTCGAGTGAACGCGAACGCGAACGCGAACGCGAACGCAACCCCGAAGAAATTTATCGGTCGAACATCGGATATCACGATCGAAAACCGGCGATCTAATCCTAGTAAACGTGTCCGCTTCAAAGCCGGTACAAACGAATAAAAATTTGACAGCCAGTTTTAAACCGACACCTGTACGGAGGCCTGTCGATGTATATCGCCACACACTTTTACTAGCCGTTCGACGCGGATTCAATGTGAATTTAAACGGGCTAGAGTATCAGCCCGCCGAAATTTCGACCTTTCGCCCCATACGAATTTCCATCTTTATACCATTTGAAACGGGACCACGCTGATCGCGTTCCCGGCCAGCCGTGGAAACGAGTCAGATGCTCGGTAATCTCGACGAACCTAATGGAACACGAAACACCGTTTAACACGAGGCAAGTGTAAGAAACTTCCAACCAACACTAAACGTGTCCCGTTCTGAACTTGCCACAAGGTGCCCGCAATAAACAGCGAATAAGGAATAAGGAATAAGGAATAAGGAATAAGGTTGCTTAAACGCTAATTGCGATATTAGATTCGCATGGGTAACGGCTCGTGTAGACATTTCTGGTAGAGAACATAGAATTCTGACAGCCTGCACGTACACGGGATTTTCAGTGAAACTTTCAGACCTGCGATCCTGTCGATCGATGCGTTAATCGTTTCAAACGAATCTAATCTCTATCGATGCGTTAACGATAACACGATTGCTTGGAGAATTTATGAGAGAACGGTGCAAGGGCAGCAGACAGAGATCACGAATAATTTCGGGTGAACTGCTGCGGACAGTCGGGCGGCGCGCATTGGCACTTTCCCCGAAAGTCAATAAAGACGCGTACGAACACGGCGTGGAAACCAGTTCAGAAGAGTACGAGGATGGAAGTACGGGTGTAGCTGGAGGTCCTTTCACAGCCCCTAACACGAAACCGCACTCTGGCGGCATTTGCGTTTTAACGCGCAACGCTTTTACTCCGACCAAATCGGCCCCTTTCTCCTTCCGTCCCGCCATTGCCCGGGCTGATCCTCCGATTATTCGATTTATTTCAACTTGTTTTCGACTGGTTACCCCACCTCCCCTACCCCCTACACCCTACCCCCTACCTCCTACCCCCTACTTCCTACCCCCTAACCCCTAACCCCTAATCGCTTCTGGCCAACGATACGCAACATCAAATAGGCACTGGTTACGGCCACCGAACGCGAAGCCTCGAAACACCATCGTTTAACCCCATCAAAGCGTTCCACGAACACTCTTCGTCCGCACGCGTAAGCGTCGCATAAAAGAGTTTTCAAGTCACTTTCGAGTCACTGAAACAGTTTCCTTTAAAAGGATCATCTTTCTACAAGAAAAATGAGAAAATGTACAGGACCCGAAGAAAAGTGAAGCCTCGAGGACTTTAAGGGTTGTAGGACCTAACGAGATGAGAAAACTGTGTTTAATACATGCTAATGGTAATATTAGCTCTCCCACTGAAAGACAAACTAAACTAATTTTTCGACTACGGATCTTATGCATTTCTGATCAAAGTGACCAGTGAAAACACAAAGCAGCAATGTCAGAAGAATTTCAGAATTTGAATATACATGCATACATACATACATACATACATACATACATACATAGTATATACGTGTTATTTTAGTATATACAATCGATGGATTTTTATATTAAGCATGCATTTCTAAATAAATATTTTAATAATATTAACATAATGAAATGACAAATATTTTAGTAACAGTATTTTTGAACATTTTCTATATATCTCTTTGTTTCAACATACAATACACGATATACTACCTTAAAGGGTTAAACGATATGTGAAAGTTTGTTTTTCCGGTGATTATGGTTGTCTCTCGAGGAACAATGTCCCTCGAAAATGCAAGTGAAATTGTTTCATACAGATTCTATTCGCCGCAGGGCTGTGCACAGCTTTATTTGACTAATGAACTTGCGCGGCGTACCGTAATATGACATATCCGTAACTTTAGTAGTATACACACAGTACACAGACATAATTAAAACAACTAGAATGCGAATGTCAGTTTTATCTAACTTTTCCTCCAAGTTACAGCCATACCAGGTTCGTACCAGGTTTTCGTATGTACGTGTTTTCAGAGAAATTGCTTAACGTAACCGCTTCTGGCTTCTGAAAATACATTTCTTTGCGTATCACGCTTTCCATGTATGTAATGTATGTATACCAATATGTATAATAGTTTGTACGAACGCTATGTATTTGAACGTATCGTCGATTGCTGGCACAATAAAATATACCTGATACGCTGATACACCGAGCGATAGAAACGCGTGTTTCATAGACTGTGTCGCGAGGTTAATCAGTTTGATCGCGTTTCATGTTCTGTTCGATCGATTAACAAATTGCAGGATTCAAATCGATCACGTGCGACGACTACTTTGATCTCGAACTAAGAAATAGCTGGTTGATCGTCGTTATGCGGATTCGCAACGAATCATGATTGAATTTTTCGAATTCAAACATGTTTCTAGTTACAACAGAACTTATTATTTAACTTGCGCTTGGCTAATTGGGATGATCAAGGTTCGACCATGTTAAGAATTAACCAAGCAAAATATGATCGAAATTGTGTCGTGCTCGGTGTTATTTTAATCAGAGAAATGTCACGAACCTGACCGATTGGTTTTTCAGTTTTCAAACTATAGAAGCATTCGGTTTATCGGTAATTCCGTGTAACATCGATTTAGATTGTAGCAATGCGGAATCATTTTTTCGAAAAAGGGGGAAATTAAAGAATTAAAAGGTAGCGGAACCGAATCAAGTTCCAAACACGAAATGCCTCGAAACGCGAAATAATCGACTCAGGGCGTATAATCGACTTCGCAAGAAACAAGGAAATGCTCCTAGTCCAAACAGTCTGATATTAATGATACTTTCTTCGAATTGTAAAGCACGTTGAACACTGCAAGAAACAATTCTTCCCCTCAGCGATAATTCACTCTAAAAGCGTAAAATCAACCGTTCGAATGGATTGCACCGTTACCGTTCTTCTTGCCATTCCGAGATTAGAACCTGATCAAAAAGCAGGGTTTTCTCCACTTGTACAACAAGGGAAAAGCTTTCCTATGTATTGTCAAATTTGAGAAACGCTCCGACGTGAGAATATTAGTTTAACGACAAACTACGTATATATGTATGTGTACAATCGTGTTTTTCCCTATTTCGATGAACTGTTCAATTTAACGAAACGTTTAATAAAAGTCAACACGTTCGTACGTACTGCGTCTATAATTTAACTGCCAGTATCGATAACAGCTTCGATGAAAAGCAACTAAATTGAAATCGCTTTTTCATTGCTCGTTGTTGGGAGTAACTGTAAACTGTAAATCATCGAAATACGCTTACAAACAGAGGAAAACACGAAAAACGAATAAATTATATAGAGAAACTATTTACTAGAATGCGACATACTTTTCAACGGTATCTGTGAATGTGGTGTTTCTTTTTTTTTTTTTACATGGATTGAAATTCGCGTACGCACAATCTTTTGCATACGAACGTGACTTCATACGAACGTTCTTTTGGTACATATTATTAAAAAAAGAAAAGAATAGCTAACAATTTGGATAAGCAGATTTTTCTTATTTTTCTAAAGTGAAGTAAAATAGTCAGCTTTAGTGGTCGGTAAACCTAGCGTTAATATGGTAGAATACTGTGACTACGCTGCTGCTGAATTAAGTGCCAGTCGTAAACGACTGCCTGATTTATTATATCCTATTGTCCACCGACACTTTGACTATTTTTTAAGGGTTTTAAGTTTGAAAGATTCGAGTCCGGGACTCGAATCAATTTCAAAATCAGTTTCGTAATCCCGCATTATTGGGAAAGGAAATTCCGCTGGAAGGGTCTTGAAGAGAACGGAAAAGGTGGTAATCCGTCGGAGCAAGGTCTGGGCGGCTGGCGACTGGCGGACAGAGAGGATGCTCGAGAACCTTCTATCCGAGATGTTGAAGAACCATTTTTGTTAAGTTTGCTACGTGTGCCGGAGCGTTGTTGGAAATGCTCGTTTTTATTCGCTCGAGACACGAATCGGTGGTTTGATCGAACGCTTTATTCTTACTAATGCGAAAGGAAAACTCTTCCGAAACAGTTCTGATGGAGAAAAACAAAAGCCGTCGTACGGTACAAAAATACTATAATACAGTGGACAGTGGGTGCTGAAACGATTAGGACGGCCAACAGTGCGTTAGAAAGCCCTTTTCGGAACTTTTCTAGACGAAATTCCGTATCTTAAAAAATATAGATAAGTGGTATACAAAAATGTTTCGGACAAAAGTTGTTGCAACACTAAAATTCTGATTCTCGGAAACATGGTCTTTATTCAAAATGCGATCATTTCGGAAAAACAAATAGTACAATGGTACAGTGTTCATTTTCCTCTAACGCGTGTGTAGATATTTGCGTGCTGCAAATTAAAATGTCTCAAACATTTATGTAATGCATGGCTTTATAGAAAAACGTAGAATGCGCAAAAATAATGCAAAGACTTCGGACTAACCAAGTTCCCATTTAAAAAAAAAAGGGAGGAAAAAAGAAAAGAAAAAAAAACAAAGAAAACCATCGATTTAGTATGGTAACATGAATTTGTTTCAAGTGCCCTAATTATTTATTTAAGCGCTCGCTGTACACACAGTTCTGTTCCAGCAAGAGCGTGTGAAAACTCTGAAAAATTCGCATAGACCGACGCTACAATGCAATTTAAGCACCTGCATTTTTAGTAATTATTCGGCCTTTTTGAAGATAACATTTCTAATCCTCGTACGCATCCGAAAAATAATTACGCAAAGGACCCTCGAACGACGATGTTTTCCCATTACCGCTTTGCAGTTGAACTCGACTAGTTTCGCAACGAAACTATGTGTTGATAAAAACAAGAGAAGAATCATTATATGCCGAGTATTTACCGATAAAAAGTTTTCTTGCCAGAATCCGACATTCTATTTACGATGAAATTTTCCTCGTATCTGTCGGACCAACCGCCTCCAGTCGACGTCGACGTCGACTTCGACTTCCACAAGCTTGAATACGCTACATTGCTACATTCGCGACACGTTTCCGAGAAGTTTTCTTGTGCACGCAGTCAACAGGACCAAAAATATCGACCGGAGTTGCCGCAAAAGGTACATGAAAAAGATCAGAACATTTGTAAGCAAGCGAGCGAAGCGATACAATGATACAGCAAAGCCGTCGTTGTTCTTCTATAACGCGTCGCGATGCGAAAAACCACGGATAAGGTGGATAAACGGATCTTGAATATGATATTTCGACAAATCCTCGGCCGCCCTTGCATCGATCAGATCAAATCTGAATTCTAGAAAAAACATATAGATTTGTTTTGCGATGGAACGTTTGCGTCCGTTTACGGTCTCGCGGTATCAGATTCCAAGGAGCGATAAAAAATCCTTTACGATCACAAAATCCTTTACAAGTTACATAATTCGTTAGAAGCGTGTCCACGAACAACGCGTCGATTTGTACCTCTGAACGGATCGACATAGCACGTTTCGAGGAGAAAGTCAGGCTAATTTATTCAGAATTGTTATCGTATCGATGGGTAGATAAGAAGCTTACAAACAATGCTTGGAAGAAATTCATTGTGCAATAAAAGCACCAACTAATCGAACAGCCTGATACATTTACTCTAATCAAGTTTGTAACGACTAATTGACGAGAGTTTCACAGGCGGATTAATTGGCGCGATCCGCCAGCAAAAGGTGCTACGTTGTACACACAACACGAGCCACATTAAATAGCCTCGAACAACGTATAACACAAGAGGCCGTGAACAGCGAACATGCTACAGAATATGTTACATAGTCGTGTTATGCATTCGAAACCAGTTCAAGCCGAGCGAGCAGCTTAACGAAGACCAATCGAAAGATGTACTCTTCGAATGAAACTCGAAGAGTTCGAATAATGGTTCGTAAATGAAATTGGATCGAAATTGTCATTCGACTAGGAGAAAACGCTTATCTGTAGTTCGATTTTCATATGAAATGATATTCGATTCGTTCGAATGTTTTTTTTTCTATTTGAGAAATCTGATTAAAAGACTCGTCAAGTTTTGTACTTATTAATTGTCATCCAGACTGCGGATGAATTTCACTTTGACGGAGAAAGTGTATCGCTCTTGTGCGTCCGTACGGAGCCTGAACGACCCTCTTCCATTGTATGGTAGCTCAGCCAGAAAACAGGAAAACTGCATTGTTATTTTGTTCGTTAAGATTCGCTTGCACAGCAATCTCCTCTATCGGATTTTCAATTTTTCCGATTCCAACCGACGACATAACGAAAAACTTGAAGCGGTCGATATTGCACGGTTCTCCTCTAATAGAATAATCCTGTGTATCAGACTACCAGCCAACTGTTTCATTTACAACATTTTTCGCTTTAACCAAAACGAGAATACACGGAACTCTTTCGATCGCATGACTCGTCTGGTAGAAATCGTGCCTGTAGCTCATTGTCGGACAATTCTATTATTTTCGATTTCTGTTCGAACGTGTACCGCGTGTCCTTCACTGTTCGCGCGCGCACGCACGCACGCATTTTATCGGACCAGAAAAGAAGAAAAACTAAAAATAGAAGAATGAATCCAAAGTCCAATTGTGGCGACAGTCTAAACGAATTCTAATCGGTGACGAGCCGCGAGTCATGACCGGATAGCTGACGCCATATTTCAGGGTAACGGACGCGCGTCGCATCGCGTCGGCTGCTGCACTTTTGTTGCCGCGAACCGGATCCTTCGTTGACGGTTAACGGTTAACGGTTTCCGCGGCTGATGCGTTGCTTAATTTATTGAACTGGAATCGGCTAGAGAACGACTGGTCATCGATGAAAGTAGATATGCATTCGTCGACCGTTTGTACGCAACGCGTTGTAGGCTAACGATTACGGTGGTGATTTACAGCAGCGAGCTACCAATTTCGTGCTGCCTGCAAACGAGAAAATCATTTTCTGTACGATATATTACAATGCGATTATCATAGCTCGGAATACAGGATATACCGAGATTTTGCCTGCGTATTCTAAACTCTGAAAATAAGATTAACACGTGTCCTATCATAGCTAACAGAAAAATACTTGAAAAGTTCCGACTAGACTGCAGATTTTCTGCATTTCACGTATTTATGAATTTCGATGGTGGCCCAGTGTGCCGCGTGATTAGGAAAAATTCAGGATACACCGTGTGTAACCTGCTCTCGGTGTGTTCGCAACCTTCGAAAAACGATTTGAATCGTTGCGCTCCGAAATACGACAGCCGCGCCGCGCCGCTCCGCGCAGCGCAGTACGGTTTTACGTTTATTTGTGCTCGTTTGATTGCTTTCAAGTCGCGGTAAAATGCTTCGGTGCCGCAAGAGGCCAGCGAGAAAACTGTTAAATCTGTTCCGCGACTGTGAAACACGCTGGTCCACTTTTTCGAATAAAAATATTGTCGAGCTCCCCTCACCCGCGTACAGCTTGAAAAGTTGCAGCATGGCGACACAAATTATCACCTAGGATTTTTCGCGATTACGTCCTGGCTCCTCTTGAACAATAAAATACAAGCTCATAATATTCACCTCACCGAGAACGTAAATTTATTAAGGTGATACGGCTCTCGTGCGGACAGACTGAAATGTAAAACGAATATTATGAGTTTCGATTAAATCCTATTGCTAATTGAATTTATTTCGCTCTGCCAGTAATTTCGACTTAACGATCCACGGTACACGTGGATCGACGATTCGGATGAAATTTTCAAATATTTGGCAAGTCTGCTTTGAAACGATTCAATTTGTAAAATCTCATCGAATCCCTGGGCATCGAAGGGACTTCGCAAATGGATTTTTTCACTTTTTCATTAGATTTCTGCGAAACTGTTGGTTGTTCGTTTCGAGGTTGCTTTCTGCTGGTAACGAGACTAAGCTAAACAGAAAAAAACGTAGCACCTTATAGAAGCATAATTTACAAAATTTCAAACCAACAGATGGCTGCCGAGAATGAATATTGTGAATTTTTCATTTTTTCGAATAACAAATCAACAAGCATCGGAAGATACAATATATTGTAACGAAGAAATACACTATGCGTTTATACTGCACAGAAAATTAATAATGATAATATTTCATTCAGTCAGCCAGTTTTTAAAAGTCAATGTTATTTTCTAGACATTTTTTCACATAACACGAACGAAGTAACCAGATAATATAAAGTGAAAAATTCATTTGTAATTTTTCTAAATCTTCCGCAAGCGAAATCAACTGTTTTTGGAATAATCTGTTAAAAATGGAAATTATGAATATTGGTTCGTACAGCTTTAATATGGCACATGTTAATTCTAAAATTCGACGTGTTAAACAAAATGTTGTTTGGATGAAAGATTAAAACATTCGACTGCCGTATCTCTGTAAATATGTAGTATGCGCAGAAAACGAATGGAATATACACAGAATGAGCGTGTTTTTATCGTGTGACCTATTTTCTAAATACGTTGGAAATTTCAATTGACCCAAAAATATTTGATACACTGGTTAAAATAACATTCGCTTATTGACGAATTTCAATGAATACCAAATTGCGATACGGGAGGAGGATGAATAACTCTCTAATTTCATCCGGTAAACGATCGAGTTACATTTCCAAAGGAATTCGAACGATTTCGCATCAACGCTTTCACTGCCTAATCAGTCTTGATACAGATATTCCTATTCACCGAGAGTCGACATGTTTCTCGCATAAAACAAAAATTCGCATAAAACTCAACGTTCTTCAACATTCTATTCGCTCTCCAGCAGATACGCGCGAAAACTCGTACAGCAGATTGTACGCATGCTAATCACACCTTTTCTCATTTCAAAATGAAAAGCACATACGGCGGTCGCTCGAGCTTATCCTCACCGGTACGGGTCGCGTTAAACGTACTTTTTCGAAAAGCCATACTCGGTTTCGAAGTCGCGTTTTTCGCAGGCAGCTGAAACGACTGTCGAAGCGTTTAACAGAATCTCGCGGTGATAGAGTGCGCAACTGTGCACACATCAATTTGACGCTCTTCTCGCGATACCAGAAGAAACGAACTGATCTACACGCGTCTTCCCGGCATATAAATCCGATGAATGCGGATGCAAACGCGGTTTCCAGCGACCATGCTCGCTCGATTTGAACACCAGATGCAGGTCATAGAGACTCGGTCGGTAGTTAGCTACCGAATCGCGATAGGAGCTTTTTACGTTTGACCCGAATCGAGCTCGGCATACAGATACGTACGAACGGGGAACATACCTAAGTTATACCTTCTTCCGTTTCACGTTATCCCATCACTGTTCTATAAGGTCTATCGCTTAAACAGACCGTTTAATCTCCTTGGACTGCGACCCCCATCGCTGCAGACCAAACGATCTTTCGCTCATCCACCCCCACCCTACAGTTTTTCATCAATTTCCAACTGACCATCTTGGCCAAAATATTATTCGATACGATTCAATTTGTCGTGAAAAGTGTGCGCACACGGTGCGAGTAAGGGAATTAATATTCGTTCGCTCGCAGTAAGATCAGCCAATTTTCTCCGTAACATTATAAACCCGTTAACGTTTGTATATTATTCACCGTCGCCTACCAAATCTAGACGTTTCCATCCGAGTCGTGAGGTTTGTTCGAACAAATCGAAATTCTATAATTCATGTTTACAGTTAATATCAACGGATGAGCAGAGCAAACAACAATACCGTTAAAACAATTTTGTATGCAAACATCCGCCGCACCATGTGACAGAGTCGTATGTTCGTGTTCCTCCTCTATTTTGTCAATTGTAAAACGAATAAAAATATCGAGAAATGCCCAGCGTGACGCAGACGCCTCATCTTTTGCTATAACAAAAGTTGCAAAAAATCATATTCATATATTTCTTCTAAATGCGTTAACAACGTGGATAAAACTATGGTGAATAATCGCCGTGCAAACGGGAAAAGGAATAAGGGTCGAGAGCATTTTCATATCGAGTTTGCTGCATTTTCCTTTTCAAGAAAGACTGGGCGTGCTCGAATTATAAAATAATTGCGAATTTATCAAATTTCCTTCGCTCGTGTCTAGAAATAACAGCAAAAAACAATCGTGTTTCAGTCCGAATCTACAGCGGGTAATCGTTTGCATAAGCTGAGAATTTGACTAAACGATAATACCGTTTCAACCCGTGTACCCTGATACATAATTTGTTGATAGAAAACCGTAACAAATACAAGATGGTCGCGCGTCGATCTTCGCGACGCTCCGTTAACGGTCGTTTCAGATCTGATTTATGTATAGAATTTGATCGCATTCTTCTCGGGATCGCTTCAAGTTGCATACGTGTAACCGGAAAATCGGAAAATAATAGATGTTCCGCTGGTGACACTGAACGCGCGTCGAACGACTCACCGTAATCCCCGTGGAAACCTGACTGACAGCCGCAAAACGAAGCGGTCGCAGTCAATAATTAGGAAGAATCGTCGCGGCTTTCAGAGACAATTACTATTTAGCCACGCATTAACCTGTCCGATCGCATGGCCACCAGTCCGAAACTGTTTTCTGTCAGCACGATACCAACTCGATTTTCACATTAGCCGGACACAGATTCTCCCCGACCATCTGTCTTGGTCGACGTTTCCCGTAGCCCGGTGCGGTGTGGTGCGGTGCGGTGCGGTGCGGTGCGGTGTGGCCAGGTGTCTCCGTCTGATCAACTCTGAATCCGTTTCCCGGAGACAACAATCTTAAACGGCAAACAACGATTCGTCTCGCGCGTCTACGCGCACTTCACTCGAAATCTACAACTAGCGTTGTGCCGTTGGTTCAACCGCAACACAAACTCCGCACGGAAGAGGAAACAGTCCCGGTTCGATGCCACCATCCAGAGTTTTTCTATCGCACAGACCCGGGGAACACCTCGGGGACCGAGATGGTGTCGGAGCGGAGTGGTGTCGATTCGTCGACAGCCATGAAATTCGAATGAAAAATCGAAACGGATCAACAACGGAACGGCCGGAGCACGAGTCCGAATTGGTCCGAGGGTGCAAATTAAGGCGAACCCTGTCACGGAACACGCACGATCCTTGTCGCTCCGATGCGTCTCTTTGCAGTCACTGTACCGAGTACCGTTTCTCGGATACCATCCGAGAATCCCTAAACAATAGCAACAACTTGGAGGGTTTCCGAGAAAAGATCTTTTCTTCGCTGGACAGTTGTGCGATCGTTTCGAGGAGTATGTTTGCGAGCGCACGCACGCACGAGCACGGTGTTTTCGAATCGTTTGCTACCGAGGGGAGCGATCGCGGTGAAATCGATCGTCGAGCGGGCCAGCAGCGTGCTCTCGGCAAACGATCGATCGCGACCACCCAACGAGATGATTCTTCTCCGATCGGTTCAACGAAACTGGCACCGGGTGCTCGCGTGCCACTACGAAAAGGGTCACCTGGCCCGAGGAGCGTTCCGTTCTGTTCCGTTCCGTTCCGTTCCGTGGCGCGTCGCGTCGCGGCGCGCGTCTCTCTGTGCGACGCACACCAAACTGGCGCAAGCTCCTCCGCCGACGGGCGACGGGCAACGGGCGACGCGCGACGCGCGACGGGCGACGCGCGATGGGGAGAAAACTACGCGAACGTACCCTCGTGCTGTCCTGTCCGAAGCGCGCGAAAACCGACGCGCTCCGTGTTGCGTCGCGTCGCGTCGCGTCGCGTCGGGATCGACGGATAGTCACGAATCGAAAGAACACTGAAAACCGGTCGAAATCTAACCTTCGAAATTAGAACCGCGAACCGCTTCGGTTTCGACCGACAAGAATATCGTATCTAACTATTCTTTGGCTAACAATAAGGCGACGGAAATGTGGTAATTATTTGCTTCGGCGATTACTCACCGATTTCATGTGTACATGTCGCCGCCGCTCGGACTTGATCTCCGAGATTTTCACGAAAAATCCAACGACGCTCGCCACAGCGAACTCTGCCCCTTTTCATTCACCGAACACGAGTTTCGGTGCACCCTACACCCGCTCCCGAAAAAACCTAATCCTGACCTAACCAAAATTTGTTTACGGAAGAGTTGGCCTTAGCGGTCCTAACGGTGCGGATAGTACTGGCAAAATAGAGTCTATCGCGAAACGTGTCAGACTAAATGCATCTAGAAAATTACAGAGGAATCAGGAGAGGAATTGAAAATATTATCTGTAAGCGATGCATAGCATAAAATATCGACAGAGAGGATTTTCAGTTTTCCCAAAGAATAAGAAAATATACTTGAAGGAATATACGCGCGTGTACGAAGGCCAGAAGAAGAACGTATAACAGCCACCTGTGTTCGTTCCCTAATCCTCTATTCAGAAATCCAATTACAGAGTTACACAGAGAAGTTTCAACTTCAATCCAGATGGAACATATGCATCATCTTGCGCACAATATCAAGGATCGTGGATTCGATTCGAACCGTATCGTAATCCACGAGAATGAAATTACGAATATATGTATACAGCAGCGAAGAGGATCGGTTATGCTATAAAATTCGATATCGCGCATACCGTAACCCGATGGGTCATGCTATATACATATACTAACAGGAAGGAAAAGAATCAAAAAAGAAAACAGTTTTGAATATTACGCGTGGTTTTATCCGTTTTAAACGCTTGAACGTATCGACAACTTCTTACATGTTTTACACATATATAAATAAATCAATAAATTATTATTTTCTACAAAGAGCTCCAGCACCGTTCCATTTTTTCTGTTGGCGGTGCACGATAGTGTATCGTGAAAGCCAGAGAAGCAAGAATACAGCCGGAATACCGCGGAACGTTTTTCACCCAAAATTTTTGTTATTTTGAAAAAGTTTAGTTATTTTCGCGGAGAGCCGTGCGCGCGGTGGTACATATACATATATACACGTAGACATATACAGAATATATAAGTTTGGGAGAGGAAGTTGCGGGCGGGCACACGAGCAAATAAAGTTGCGCTATCAAACAGCGGCCAAAGTGAAATAAAATTATCTGCGAATATACGGTACAGTGTACAAGGTATCCACGAAACAGTGTACGAAACAGCAGTTTCAGGAGCAAGTTGGACAGAAATAAATTGAAAGAAGCGCATCGTCCAAATGATAAGGGCTTCGACTGCGGGGTGCTTTTAAACTTTCGCCACCTAATCGCGCGAGAACTCCTAAATGGCCGCTTACGTCACGACGCGGGGACATTTATGACAGTGAAATGGAACAAGTCTGACTCGATACTCGAAAAATTGCATCGCGAAGCAAGACTCAACCTGGGGATGAAACTTGGAAGCTACTCGAGTACACCCTATAACAAAATATTTGATTCCCTAAAGGTGCTTAAAGTACCTTTTCAAAGAATATGCTACGTAATTATCCACGAGACTGTGCTGAAACACGAAGCGCGATTTCAAAAAGAGTTCAATTATTTGAACAGTGTCCAATTATTTTTCAATCGCCGTGAATGTTCGGATGACAAATCTCCTAGCCTCAAAAAAACAGAATCCGCTGTTCCGTCGGCTGGATCTCTTAAAAATCGAACGGCGAAGCGTCGATTCTATTTTTCGTTTAATCTAGGGACGCGAATCGAATTATAAAACCGGCGGCGGTGCTACAAGGTGCCGATAGAAAACCGCATTACAAATCCGAATTCAGTTTTTCTTCTTGTCTCCTTGTTCGGTGCGATGGCCTAACGCCGACGGTTTTTTCTTTTTTTCTTTTTTTCTTTTTTTTTTTTGTTGTTGTTGTTATAGTCGGCTTTGTGTGACAATGCATCGCGAGAACGTTCCGCACCCACAAAAAAAAATCTCTGCTGATCGTAGCAAAACTTCAAAAATGACAGTCGTCGGTCCGTCGGGTGAACCAACACCAGCCTGACTGCGCGTATGGCAGCGTTACAAACCCGATATGCCCGGGAGGTACGTACGACCGATATACCGAGGACGATCAACGTCATCGAATCACACGGACGTATTGCTCGCTTTTGAACTTTCTCCCCTATCGCAACGGCGCAGCACTTTCGCGAGGGGAGTTTTCAATCGCAGCCCTCTTCTCATTCGACTCAAATTATCCGCGTAACCTCGTCTCATTGGAAAATATTCAAATTTAACCGTCTCAAAAGTGACTCACAATAATATTCAAACACTTTTTAACGGTGATTCGTCGCTTGGATCAGTTTACGCCAATTTTTACGGATACCGAATCACCAATATGTTTTCTACATCATTTTATTAGTGAACCACGAGAATACGTAATCGGTTTTGAAGCCATTCTCGTTTTACTTTAGGCTTTCATTCTTCACGAAAGCATTTGAAAAATTAATTATTTATATGAAAATAAAAAAAATGAAGAAATTATTTATTAATTTTTAGGAATTCAGAATAAAGTCTACAAAATGAAATACAATTAAGAAGCACAAATATTAAGCGTATGGAGTCTTTCATAAAAGTCCTTCGTTAGGCTCTGCCTAAATTCTTTCTGTATAGATAACGAGTAAATATGGAATTGTTAATAAGCTTTACTGCCTATTTATCCTGGCTTGAAATTTGCTGGCGTTATTTGTATGCGTTCCGAGGAGCTCAATAAGCAAATCTTGAGGCGCTTGGTCTCGAGTCTAACGAAACTAAGCTGCTACCTAATTAGCACGGAAATATATGGATATATATATATATACACACATGCGTGTGTGCGTATGTATAAATTACATACATGTTCCACACGCTCGATACCAAATAAATACGTCTCGTCCCCGCATCACGAAACGACAAAACAATCGAGTTGTAACGTTAACTCGGGAAAGGTCAAAAAACATCGAGATGAAAAGACCTAAACAGTAAGTTAAGGTTAATGGAGTGAAAACCAAACGCGACTTTCATCTTATGAACACGACGAACGGGTGTATGTATGTATGTATGTATGTACCTCTTGCGTTTCAGAACTTTCACTACTTGTTCGCGGCTGTCGAAAAACTTTTCATTTCAAGAAGTTCAAGTGTTTTTCCGCACAACTTGCTTTCGCGGAGCGTATGTAGATTCGAACAGTTCGCATTCTCGATATGTTCACTGACAGCAGCCAACTGCTCCATTGCGTATCAAGTACTTTTGACAATGCAACATTGACAATTTCTCCACAACATAACAATTTCCCGAAAACATAATTCTATTAATTTCCCTAGAAATTGCAATCGCTAACTTACTTTTCGTAGCGACTGTGCATCACGTCGCATTCTGTAATCGAATAATCGGCAGAAATTGTTAAGTGGTCGAAAAATAGCTGTCGGAAACCTGTACCGTAAATCAGTTTCGCAATAATTGAACGATGGGCAGAATACCATTATAATTTCTGGGGGCTATTGATGCGCGCGGAAATTTGCGGCTGCGGCCACGTTTTCCTTGTTGCAGCTTCGGCAGAAACTTCATCGGTTGACCTAGCACGATTTAGGACTTCTATGCCGCGCCGCGCAGCGCAGGGCAGCGCAGGGCAGCGCCACCCCCAAGGAGAACACTTTCGTTCCAACTATACAGAGCCGAATAAACTCGGCACTTTTTCGAGTATAAACAAGATATCGTAGCCCAGGTCGCAAATCTAAACAAATCAATTGTTAACAAGGTATACCGTACCCGTAAGGGTTGTCCGAAAAATGTTGTACTTTCTTGAAAGAGGTGATTCCTGAGGTGATTCGAAGTAACTTTTTCCCTCGCGAAAATATTCTCCGCGGCTTCGGAAAAAAAGAATTCTTTAAAATTTTAAATAATCCAATTTGAAAATCCAGAAACTATGAAACTATCAAGTTATCGTTTAAACTGCAAACTTAACAAACTCGGTTCTAAACTTTTGTTGAAACTATTTCAATTTTTTTTTAACTTTGATATATATATATATATAAATATTCATACTTATATTTCTATTTAATAAACAACAATAGAACGAAAGAAATAAAGTTGTTCTACCGATGAAAAATAAAAATCAAAATATCGATAGACTCACCGAAAAAATGGCAAACACCGAAACAATGATCTGCACTTCGGCTGTTTCGCTTACTTTTCCTGAACAGAGAAAATTCGATACAGACCTTATAAATTCTTATTTTTCTTAGTTTTATTTTGTAATAATAAGTTTATCCAAGACAGCAAACAACTTGTTATTTAATTCTGTTAATCGTTTAGTTTAGACAAAAATAATTATTACGCTAAATTTCAAGAATAAAGATGAACGGTACAAGATGTTTCCACGCCAAGTATCGTTGAAACGATTAAACGAACCGTACACCGAATTCGAATGCACCGTACACACAGAAAATGATAACTGACCACTGGCAGTAGACCGAGTCTATCGTATCTTTTATAGCCTTTGGAAACGTTCGCGTTTCCCTCTACCGATGCTCGGCAATCAGTCAGGAACCTTGAGAAAACGATACCAGGAAGAATATCGAGAAAAAGAAAAGGATTTACTTTGCAACGATCTATGACGTGGCGATCGATTAATTGGATATGGACGTTTCTTTACGCGAACCTCTGATCAATTACGTATAATCGGTTGAGATTTTTCTTCTTCCCTTGGCGATGCGGCGCGCGAACTATGTACCGCCAGCTGCACATCCTTGCGGACAAGTTTCGTGAATTTTCATTTGTATCAAGTTCTTTGCAGCTCCTTTCACGCGACACGGTAACGGAACTAACGTTGAACCTTGTAAATACATACATGTATATATATATATATATATATATATATATATATATCATATATACGTGTGTACCTACCGTGGACACCGGAGAACGAACTTGTCGATTACAAGCTAGAGACGAGCTACGAGGTAACAAAAAAAAGCACAACAAAACGATTGGGATACGCGTTCGGAGAAGCCGGGAAGCAGAAGGTCTCGATACCTGCTATCTTAACTAATCTTAACTTGCCGGAAACTTCGTAACCAATCCCATAGGAACTCGGTACCTGAGTTCGCTAACATGGGAACCGGTACCGGCCGGTACAGGACTTTGAATTCAATCAGTAATCAAACTACTGGCCGATACAATAATCTGCCGCACGATAAAGCGAACCAATGGAACGTGGCCTCGATTGAAATTCGAATTTGATCGTCCGTGGCTATTAATTATTTTTCGGTGAATTAAACATTCTGATGAAATAAAACATAAAATCGTGTAGCTGCGACGATACACGTTAATTGGGGATACGATTGCGTGGCGCGATCGTAGCTGTCGGAAAAATTCAACTCGGTGCGAAGAATTTTTCATACGAACATGGAAATATTTCTGGCAGAACATTCGGATTACGAGCTGATTTTTATACGAAACCCACCATTTTAACGAGTACAGCGGATTTTTAGGAACAAAGGATCAAAAGCTCCTACCTGAATTCCAACAAACAGGTTTGAAACAGAAATTGATTAGTTTTCTCAAGCGTTTTCTCATCGGAAATACGAGGAAACCCCGATCCGGTCGGTCCTCCCGAGCCATCGCGTTACGTCCAACGAAAACCGTAGTAGTGAAATATCGGCGTTGGTCAGAAATGACTCCGGCATATGCCTAGAACTCGTAGGAGTCCAAGGTCCCCGGGTTAGGGTATAATCGTCAGAACGAAAATCGTAATAATCGTATCGAAAGTGATTTCGTTCGATTTTTAACGTAAAGCTTTACAGCGAAAATGTTCAAGAACGATGCGAATCAAGCAGCAATTCGCTCCTTTACGTAAGTCTATCGATCATATTGCAGACAAGCAATTATTCCGTGTATCTTCGAACTGGCCATTTGCTCGTTTACGCGGCTACGTTTATCGCAAATACGAAACTCGATAGAAATACATTTGGATCGACTCATCTGGGATACATAAATCAGCGTGTACATCGGTTACGAGCACCACGAAGCCGACTGGCAAAAGTTTGAAACACCAGCCAGACGGGTCCAGTGATGTATCTCGACTTTACGCCTTTGTAATGTATGTTTTCCGAAAAATATACCGTCCGAGGGGACGATTCTCAGAAGAAATTTGTTAAATACAGTAGCCAGAGACATATATCGGCCAGGAGATACTATTCTTTGATCCACGCCGAACGTAGAAAAGAACAGCGAAGCTCTAGAGGGCCATAGAGTTTGATATGTAGACCCCCTCGCGGGGTATACCGCGACGCCGGACATATACTTTACTCGATTATTTCACTATATTATTACTATTCCGAATCGAATGGTCAGCAACGACAGCCGGACTCTTGCTATGGCGGGGTCGAAAGCTTGTCGTGAACCTTGTTCGACGCATACAAATTCTATGGACGATGCATGAACGTTCGAACAGGATCTGAAATCGATGCTGTATCTTACGAACGAGTCAAAAATATTTACAACTTTTCGAATTATTTTTAAATAACACGATACACTTCCTTATTTCCGACAACGGTGACAACGGTTATTTGCGAAAGCTCGCCGGTAATACTGAATTTTAAAAGCAGACACACAAGTAGTTGGCTACAGTTTAAAGCCAAAACAAACAAAGAAATAAATTAGTCACTTTGTACGGCAAGCGTAAAATCGGAAGTTACGATTTCAAAATAAGCTGCGCATTATCCATGTACAATTTTACAGCATAACTTTTTAATCTGGATTACAGCTTCCCTGTTACACAGATATTTGTTATAATTAGACTACGGATTTTATGTATTTATGAGAGAAGTCGATACGAGAAAAAAAAAGAAGAAAGAAAAAAGAAAAAGAAGAAATACCAAAAGAATAAGAAGATACGAATGTGGAATTTTCAAATTTATCAAATTATTAAAGAAAGAAATGTTCTCTGTATCCAGTAAACAGCGGATGGAAATGTGTTGAGAAATTATTTACGGATGAATCTAAAGAAGACATTTTCCGATGTGAAGATTTCAAAAACTACCAGCAGATCCGGAGCAGACGACTTACACAGACGTCGTCCATCGACGAATCACGTACGCAAGAAGCTGAAGTGCACATCCGACGAGGAGGTGAGTATGTAAATTGGAAATGGGCGTTACTCGGATCCATGTGAACGTGAGACGTATATAAATGCGTAATGTATCAACCCATATATACCTCACGCCTCACACTGGGGTAACTAATTGCACGATCGAAAAAGACCTATCATAAATTAAGTTTTGGTTCAAAAAACGCAATCAAAGTACTCAAGCGAACACCTCTCATATGCGAGCGGCATATATGAATTTCAAATAAATACAGACATTCGAGTAATATATATATATATCTTCATATATATACGAAGATACCTCGTCCATGCATAACTGTCTTATCCTCGGCACGTAACATTAACATAACAAAAACGACGATCGCGGCGTTACCTGGCTACGATAATTAAGTAATCGATGCACCGCCTGATTACTGGAGGAAGAAAAAATGGCGAATCGATTGATTGATTGCACAGAGCGCGCGAAGAAGCATACAAACACCAACGAAACATTCCATCGAATGCTATAAATAATAATTCTTCGCGTTATTATTACACGCCACTCGAGATAATCCAACTAACACACAATTTCAATGTAAACAGTATATCCCTCTAGTATTAATATTTATACAGGAACGTCAGGTAAACATTTCATAAATCATGAAAATATATGTGATAAAATCATTCGATATTCGGATATTCCAACATCGTTCGAATCGTGTTCACTGTTTGTTTATTTTTGCTTATTGTTTTTTTTTCTGTATTCGTTTTACCGACCAATTTTTGCAGTTATCGTACAAAATTTTAATTTTAGCCAGAGATCGGTACCGACGACGAACTAGCTTCGCTGAACGGAGTTACTAAAGAGCAATAAAGGAAGAGATTAAAACGACATGGTTGTGCACAACGTGTACACGATAAACATTTTATTCGAATTGGCACGTGGAACGAATAATGGTGAAAGATTCAAATAAAATGGCAGAACATTTGAAATGCGAAATAGTGCGCGGTGCAGAGCGGAGTTCTCAATTTTCATTAGGTATCGTCGTTAGGCGATTCGGTCTGGTACGTGTGACATGTTCGAGTCAGCTGAACCGTTTCTGCATAGAAAGCGGTAACATGTTCCTACCGATCCATAGCCGACGCAGCGTGGCGGTGTCTATCTGGAACGAAGATCGCAAGAAGAAGAAGAGGAAGAAGAAGAAGAAGAAGGAGAAGAAGCTGCAAGAATGGGACAGAGCTCCTAGATCACTTCTGGTGCACGGCACCATAGAAGAAGCCATCCGTTAAAGTTTATATTCCACACTCGACGCTTCCTACGCCACCGGAACTGCAGTGTTCTTGACGATATACATAGGTACAGCTGCCGTAAGTCACGTGCCGGCACGACTACCATTTTCTGCCCACCTTTCTGCGTATTTCAACGAGAGGCCCTTCCCTTTGTCCAAGAAACGAACCTAGTTGATATACATTAACCCCCGGATTCCTGCGAGTTCTACGCCTATGCCAGACTCATTTCTGACCCACACCGATATTTCACTACGCTTTTCTTACGATATAAGACGATGGCTCGGGACCGGCTTTCGTCGTCTTTTGAACGAAGAAGTAGAAGAAGTAGAAGAAGAAGAAGAAGAAGAAGAAGAAGAAGGAGAAGGAGAAGGGGAAGTGGCGATAGCGATTTTCTTATTTCGGAATAAAAAAATCTTAGAATAATAACGACCTTACATAGTTGGAATAATAGCGTCTGAAAGTTCCTAAAAATCGTACCGTAGGCTAAGGGTGTTGTAAGTAGAACTATACAGAGTGCCAGAAACTTGGAATTAGCGAGTGCGCACGTGGTAAGGTCGGTACGCTTCGGCGTAGTTTTATGACACGGCTATTGTTCGGGTGGACAGTTGGTCGAATTGCTGGAGACATAGGTGAGAGCAGCAGACCTTGGCGATCACAAACACTAATCGATCCGACTAATTCTGCCCGTGGTCGAAGGTAGTGTATGCGAGTAAATTTATTAAGGGATTCGTATTACCAATTAAAACCACCATTTGCCTGAGAAATATTACAAAAGCTGTAAAAGTTGAAAGGTTCCTTTAAAGGTTAGACAGCAAGCGGAACATCCTAATTCACCTGCTCCATTTCCCCCGTTGAAGAACCCTGCCAATGACGGCGAATGGACAGTTTAGAGCCCTGGAACAGCTTAATTGAAATTACAACATCAAAGAATGGAAATCTGGTCCGTGTTCTTTCTGGCGACGAATAAGGATCAAGGAACTCGACGGAGAAACATTCATACGGAAAAAGCAATTAGTATCTGCCCGATCTCTCTTTTTGCATCCGACAACCGCTGTTCCGTGCACGCCGCGTCTGGATTACCAACAGACAAATTGCAATCGATACCCCAAGTCCTCGCTGGACAAGTTCGCCAGAAAACTACTCTAGAGGCCACGTTATTCGGAGGTCGAAGATCTCGGTGAACAACCGTCGAATCATATTTCTTTTTATCAAGCGACAGTGTCTTACCTTGGAATAGTATCAGACTTGGTTAGAAATTTAATTAGCTTAGAATAGATATCCGAGTCACTTTACTCGTGATACGCATACTCGCCACGATGTCGCTCTTAAACTTTAATGCTCGCGAATGCGAGATCTACATTTTTCCGATATTATCTTCAGGTTTTTTCGATTTTTTACAACCAAGATTTTCAACACAAAATTCTTAATTAATCGCGGTGTACGCGTCTAGATATTTGACATCCGTTTGATTTTTTGGGGGGGAATTTTCGCATATCGCTAAATGGGGATATACAGGCCAACAACTAATTTTTTCATTTTACCCCAAACCCACCCTCTCATGTTTCATTTGTCCCAGGACCCCTTTTGACCATCACGTCGCATCCAGCTGAACCCTTTGTCATAAATAGTCTACGAACATTCTGCATTTATGGAAGAAAATTAGTAGCTGAAACAACACAAGGGACTAGAAGACTTTGAAACTATGTTATTTTCGGCCGAATGAAATGATTAAAGAGAGAAAGAAATGCCCAAGTGGCCCCCTAGCTTTCCGCAGTAGGTGCAGACGACAATTTTTATTTTGCGTAAAAATCCGTTTCAAACATTCTATCGTTTAGTATTAAGGTCGGAACGAACCCTGCATTTATCGAGGGATAATTAACCCTCAAAATGACGAACGAAACATTTTCCACCGGTCCCAGCAATTCCATATCTCCGAACGTGTCTCGGAACGTCCGTTCTAGAAAGTGGTCGGCAAACCAGCAAAAGAAAAGAAAAGAAAAGAAGAGAAAAGAAGAGAAAAGGAAAGAAAAGAAAAGAAAAGAAAAGAAAATGGATTAATAAACGGTTCTGAATTTCGTAGCAGGAAATTCGAGGTAAATCGGAATATCACGATAGCTGTGAGAAAATATCGAAGCCTGGCTAGATCGCTGGTACCTCGATAATCGGAACAGGCGAAGTAACATGCACGAAATAGCTGGCCTGGCGCGACGCGGCGTAGCGGTCGGTAGGACAAGGAAATTCCCGCAGCAGTTCGTGTGCGGTGTCTCGACCGATAATTAGGTATCGATTTCCACGTGCCCGGAGAATGCCTGCAATAATCGACTTCGCACGTTCCACTATCCCCGCTGCTGCTGCTGCTGCTGCCGCTGCCGCTGCCGCGGCCGCTGTTGACCGTGCTACTCGGAATCGAGCCATTTGCTGCATTTTTCGATGCACTCGTGGCCACCACTCGTGGAACTCGCCCTATCCCCCCTCTCCCTCCCCCTACATCCATTAATCATGAAACACGGCCGCGGGATTGGGGAGGATCACGGAAATGAGGCAAAAATACCGTGAAAGAGGCCGCGCATAATTCACCGCGTCGAATTCCCCTTCGGAAAATATCCTCGAAGGAAACGATTTGTAGCGCAATCGCGGATTATCGCGACCCGGCATCCGATCGGACGTCGAATCAACGTTGGTTTCCTGTGATTATCCCCGACGTCACAGGGATTCCCGCGAACATTCTTCCCGTTTTTACAGGCCGTTTCTTTTATCTTCCCTAACCCCTTACTTTGTCGCCAAAAATTTTCGTTGTCCGGCGCATTTATTGGATGCGAGCCGCAAATAGGGCTGCAGGCTTTACATCGCGCCTAGTTTGCTTGTAAAAAAGGCTGAGCGAGTGGTAACAGTAAGAAGTAAAAGTAAACGCGAACCTCTATCGTATTCTATTTGTACAGGACAGAGTGTTCCACGCAACGGAGACAAACTACATACTACATACTACATACATACATATATCTCCGAAACGCTTAGAGATAGAATTAATTTTGTATTTGACGAACGGATGGATTACTCGAAAATACAATATTTCTCCATTCGAATGTGCGGGATATCTGTACGTCTCGAGTACAGCTCCTTCCTTCCTTCCTTCCTTCCTTCCTTCCTTCCTTCCGTTACATGCAGTCAATAATTCGCAATTATGTAACCGACTACACAGCTGTTGGGCAGAATCCGGTGATCTGTGTCGCGAGGCTGCGGAACATGCTTGTTACGCGTGTAACGGCAAACACACTTGACCGTGCAATTAATCCAAACTGTTATTGTCATCCACCACATCGTATGACAGATTCCGATGCTCGTAGTGCCGATTAAGGTCTTGCAATCGTGTAAACACATAGCACCGGAGGATGTATCAAGTTAACCATTTAATTTGCACTGGAACTAATTCGACAGTGATTATAGCTTGAATGCGCCTAAACGAGCCTCTGAGATTCAGGCCAGCCTGACCTGGCACAGACAGACGCAAAACTTGAATAATTTACGTCGTCGTCCGTTAGTGTCCAGAAAACATCTTTCTTTTGCGGATTTATGTTATCCTACAAGCTTCAAGTTATTGGTAGAAAAATCTTTCGAGACAACTAAAAATGCAAATTCGAAGTAGTTTTTTATAAATCCGGGGAGATTATTATCAAAGATCCGGCTGCGATATTATCGGTCTCCGGTTTCGCAATGTGCTTTTAACCGGCAGAATTTAACCCGGAACTTGGCCGAATTCCTATTATTTATGCCGAAACTGCGGAACTTTTGTATCCGTAGCACACCGGTGCGGCGCGGCTCGGCACGGTCGATCCCGGCTAGAAAGGCTAGGGGAATTTACATTCGAGACATCTGTGGCCGGTTTTTCTGGTGATCGTAACAATTAACTTGTAATCGTAAGAGCAGACGGCGAGCAGAAGATGTCTGTTCTTCGACGCGGAAGAAGCCAACCGAAGCTCAGAAATGCCGATTAGCGGCAGGAATTTCGAGGGAAAAGGGAGGCCCGTTTCGCGCATAATTTCTCGACGATATCGGCCCGTGAAACCACGACTATTTCACGAACCAACGCCACAGAAACCGGAATAGCCCCGATACTCGGTGGATTAAGCGTCTTCCACCCCCAACCCGCCGAGTACCGCGATTTTCGGTAATACTAGAGAGCCCGGATACATCCGAACGTGCAAAAGAAAAAAAAACCTCAACAGCCTCCATAGCTCAGGGGTTAGAGCACTGGTCTTGTAAACCAGGGGTCGAGAGTTCAAATCTCTCTGGAGGCAAATTTTTTTCACGACCCCACATTCTTATACTTTTGTCGATACTATCGACAAGATACGCCTCGAGATAAGAGATCCATGAAAACTGAAATTCTATGTATGGTAAAATACTAAATAAAAATTCGCCACTCGGTAACGAGTCGTTCTCGCGAATTCTTAGTCCCGACATCTCTGTCGTGCGAGATCTCCAACATTTCTACAAATTGTACCCTTCGTAATCCTGACATTAAAACCGGCAACTATTAAAAATGCTAAATAGACGGGTGTAACGACAGCTGCGAAGGTTCAATCGCAAGTCCCATTCGATGGTAAAAACTTCGCTATAACGTATAGCATATGTATGGAGCTTGTTTCGCGCAAGTACCAGACTGGAAAAAACAAGATCGTTTCAGCGGTTACGACGTTTGCTAACACGAGAATAACATAGAATCTTAATTAATGCACGTTAAAAGCCTCGTTTTGCGGACGCTATTAATGCAGGAAATCTGCAGTCCGCGGATTACCGAAATGCAACTCGTTAATTGCCGTTGGCTTTTAGTGAAATGAGCTAATCAAAACCGCGTGACAATATCGAGGAAATTCGTTCGAAATGAACATGATTCATATCGGAGAAAAGGGCTCGCAGTGTTCGTTTACCAAGCGGGAGACGCGAAAATGCTCAAACTGTTAGAGTTAATTTGATAGGAAGTATGTAACGCAGTTTCTGGAGAATCCAGCAGATTCGGTCGAGTTTCACCGGCTCGGCGCGGCGCGGCGCGGCGACCCGCATGCCACGCCATGCCACGCCACGCCACGCCACGCCACGGTCTCTGATACGTGGTTAGAAATTTAAGTGAAATTCGCATTAGTTTGCTTTCCACGCCGTCGCAAAACGAAAGATTCCCCCGGTTTCAACCCCTTGATATTAGTCTAACGAAGCTGTAGTCACCCAACTCGAGAATTCTCGGTGACGACATCTACCGAGGAAAACGACTGGCCACGATCCTCGGTGAACCACTTAATTCAGACTCCCCGAAAGTTCCAGCAAATTAATTACGATACCTACGTAGAAACTGGAGAACAGAAACGATGACAAAAGAGTCGTCCGAACGTTTCTGTCCGCCTGCAATAATACGACAATTTTTTCGCCTTTTTTTTGTCCTTTTTAATGAAACCTTTGTTCGTTCGGTGAACTACGAGTTTTGCCGAACAAGTACAGTAATGCCTCGGTACACGCCTCTGAAACAGATGTACACGATATTTGCAACAAATCTATACCTTGTATACCTATATCGTGAGTGTTTCTCTGTTTCCGAGAAGTTTTCAAGTACCTCGGTAATCTTGATCATAAAGTATTCTGTACGCTGTAGCAACGATTCGTATAGCAAAAGAGTTTCGAAGAAAAATTGCGATAAGATAAACTATTCGACGTGGTACTCGTGCCGTTATCTCGCAAACTGTCCGTATACAACCGAAGATACACGGTGAGACAGTTATTAGAATTTATTTCAACCAATCGAGAAAGACATATATAGCATTTCCCACGAAAGAAAAATTCTCGTAATCAGAAATGGTAAAAAGAAACAAGGCGACCAATTCCGCATGTTTTACGGCAATTTGAGACTGTCTGTGCCAATAAAAGAACCCAACTCGGAGACCCGACCCGACCCGACCCGACCCGACCCGAACCAGCCTCCATAAAAGGAAACTCTGCTCGATCTTGATTACCAAACAAGCGTTGGTTCCTCGTCAAAATCACCTAAAAATCTCCGCCGTCGGACAAACGTTCCCCATCGCACGATAAAACCGCAAAGAGAAATGAACACGCTTCGTGTTCTTGGACACACCGAGACAATGTCCCCCAGACGGTATATCGTCGAGGGTAGATCATGTTGGGGTGCGCAAAACGATTTCCATCGTTCGACGGATTAGGACCGAACCGGAACGGTTTGTTGATTTTTACCCTCCCTCCCAACCCCAGTCGAAAACGACGACGATTTGTCCGCAAACATTTGGTTTCCGAGGCTATGCCACTCCACAGATCCCATCCGTCCGTGTCCGTTCCCATTTTTCCTTCCGAGGTACGCCCTGCTACAACATATACATATCGTACCTAGCCTAGCCGCCTTTTCCCCGTCCTTCGTGCCTTCGGGGACACGGAAACCCTGAGTCACCTAACAATTTCATTTACTTCGAATATACGGTTCATTTATTTCGATCAAAGTCGAGAGACTTTACAATTTTACGTTTATTAGAACGATTCGAAAGGTTACAATTGAAACAATAGGACAATTAATATGTCTACGAGAAGTACTTCTCGTTTAAATATTATGGGCTGGTTCCCGAGGTCATTCGAAGTCACCCTTTCCTTTGCGAAAATCTTCTCCGCTGTTTTGCTAAGGAATGCGTCCGCTGTACCCGGCCTCTGATTGGTCCGTGTTTTTCTCGTTAATAACTCTTTAACAGAGCCACGAAGAAGACTCGCACAAAGGAAAGAGTTACTTGAAAAATGTCTTCGGGAAGAACCGCCACTTTCAAGGAGAATTCAAACCAACGCTTTTATAATAATTGAACACAGCTCGATGAAAATTGATACGATTATACCGATGCACAGATCACACCTCCTATAGCTTTACAATACACGAACGAAAACCGCAATTATTTTTCCGCCAACACAATTCTACTCCCGATGAAAGTTTCGAATGACCCACCCTGTACAAGGAAGCTTCCCTATGCAGCCGCACGTGGCGATTAAACACGAGCAAAAATAGAGGTGCACAGGGGTGCGCTTCGAGTCGTTCCCGATTTACAGACATTGCGCCGCCTGTTTGCACGGAAACCGGCACTTATTTCACCGATGCTTCCCACCAGCGCCAGCGAAGCGTGCCCCACAGCCTCGTACATTTCTCATATTAAAGATGCAGGGCCCACAGCTACAGCTACAGCCACCACCGCACCGTGTTCGCTCCGTTCTTTCTTCTTGAAAGATCAACCGTTTAACCTGACCGTGGTCTACCTTTTTTACGAAATAATTGAATTACGTAGCAGGGAAACACGTGGCTTCCGCGTGGCGGCCTGTGTGTCCCATTTGTCAGGAAATTTCTTGTAATTTCTTGTGCGGATGCTGGCTGGCTGGCAAGCCGAAGCATCAGCTAGATCCGTACGTCCCGGTTTTCCTATTAACTTCTGTTCAATATTTCTGACAACTTCACTGCCGATTTTATGCATTTATAAGAGAAACGAGCAATTACTGTACAAACTTTTTCTTTTCTGCGAAAAGATATCATTGTATTCGTCCCACTTTATTAAAGCTGCTACGAGAAGATATCAAGTTGTGTTTGTCACTCGCCTCTTGAAATTCACGCAGTCTGCTAGTAACAATCTGGAGACATACTTTTCTTTCATTTCGTATCAACTATAATTATTATGCTTTCTTTTTATCTACTCCATTGTTGGTTGACATCGTTATTTTGTGTAGACCGTAGGAAATTGGATGATAGGGCCACTGCGTTGTACAGGGTGAAAAGATCATTTTCATCCGAACAATATTACTTTTATGTCGAAAAAAAAGGACAGATTGCTTTTCAGCTTCCATAATCTTTGACACGCGATTCCACTTTGGATCTGATAACAAAGAAATAATGGATTCCATGAATTTTAAATTTAACTGAATGTTTATTCATATTATTTTTGTTTATTTGAAAATCTGTGACTACTAAACAAAAAGCTATGAATAAAAATGTGTCGAATATTTTCGCAAAGTTTATTTCCGCGCAGAAAAAGCTGGTCTAGATCAACGTGCGATTTTTAAATAATGTTTATTATTCCTTTCTTTTTTCTTTTTTTTTTCTTTCTTTTTATTCAAATATTAAAATCTTGCATGCACATCTATTTTATATAGCGAATAAAGATAAAGATCCTTGCAAGATCGATTTGGTCTTATAAACTGAAGCACGATAAATCCCTTGAAATATTTTTTTATTGAAATTTAATAATATCTAATATTTCTCAATATATCTGAAACGAATTGAACGTTATAATCAAAGGAAGAATAAGAAATACTCCTGCAATTTTTTACGGTAACAACGAAAAGTGTCGGGCAAATATTTGGTAAAAAGTTCGTAAATATTGCCCTTCCGATTTCTTTTTTCTACTTCGAATGTTGCACGAGGAAAGTAAAGATCGTCGTAATTGACTTCCTGCCGCAGCAGAGATTAAAATTGCAAAAAATCTAACAGAGGAAATCGCGGATAACGGCTAGTGTATGCATAATAAATTATACACGACGTCGGAATTTGCTTAGATAACATTATCATCAGCCGAGCGCCGCTAGTAATTACCGTGTAATAATGTAATTAGGTAATCTCTAACAAGATCGATGCACGATTTACCAATCCTGATTTCCATCAATCTATCTTGCAAATGAATTATTACGAATTGTTGTTGTGTTTACGGAACAGTGTTAAATTTAGAACTCATGAATTTATGAACGTGACCATAGCAACAACTGTGTGTAAACAATGACAACGTAAAACAATCTGTTGTAGCACGTATACAGAAAAATGAATCGATTAAACATTAAAGACTGTTTCGTCCTTGGAAAAAAGGAACAAAACGTCCCAAGATATATATAATGATTACGATGCAAGTATGTATAGGACATAGGACATAGGACTTGGTAAAAGAAATTAGGAAAAGTACCGTTTAGGCGGTTATTTTAATCATTATCGCTGATTACGGTCTGTATAATCAAGGAAGAATCGGTACATTTACACAAATAACATGTTTTTAGATAATTGACGTGCGACAAAATGTGCAAGAATGTTCGTCAGATTCTTCTGGAATCTCGAGTAAGAGGAAATCCGTGAGCCTCCATAGCTCAGGGGTTAGAGCATTGGTCTTGTAAACCAGGGGTCGAGAGTTCGAATCTCTCTGGGGGCAACCTTTTTTTCTGTCTTATTATTTATTTTATCATTTATTTGCGCAACGCAGAAAACCATTTCCCACGAAACACGTAACAATAATCATTCTACACTCGGAAATCGAATCGCAAAGATTTATATTTCTTCGGGTTTTTCTGACAAACGCATAAAATTCGCAATCTATTGGCGAATCGCAACATTCTTTGAAAAACACTAGGAAAACAAACAACGAGTCGACATTTTACATGTAACGTACTAATTGAAATTCTACGTGCCGGTGTCTCTAGTCGTTAAAACGGTGAATTCAAAATGTAATTCGCAGAAGTTGATACCGTGATTTCGTATGCAATTAACGTTCCTCCTGCGTACGGACAATCATATGTACAAATATTTGCGATGTATTACTGAATTTTTCACTGTTCCCCCAGAAATTCTTCTACCAGAATCAGCCGTGACTCGCTATCGATCACTGGGATAAAACGTGGTCGAATCCATACGCGAGCAATACTTTTTCTGGCATGACCGATTCACCTTCGCCATAAATACAGGCAGAAACAGATACATCGCTTGGAAAACATTTGTCTCTCCTTGACGAAGCAAGAGCAAGACATTTCACGGTGGAATCGTATCGTAATTTGCGAACGAAATGTGTATTTTTCGAAACTTTCGCGTATCTATAAACTATAATCTATAATCTATAATGTATGTATTATCCGTGCGTAAATATATATATATATATATATATATATATATATATATATATATATATATATATATGTAAAGAAGGACAGATATTCCTCAAGGTTTAAATTTTCCTTAACCTTTGCATAAACACATACATCACTTTAAGGGTGTTATTCAATTGTAAATTGTAAATGATTATACTTTTAATGATTTTATTATTATTGTACTTTATATTAATCTTATTATTAATTAATTTTCAATTTTATCTCTACATACATTTTCATGTAAAAGTAATTATTCTCGTTTTTCGCATCACTTTTAAAAAATATTCTTCCATTTTTCGCTTCTTTTTCAAAAATACTGTTTCATTTTCGCTCCCCTTTCATTTATCACTCGACAAAGATTTTCGTTTCTCCGAACCTTTGACGCAATGAAGCCATTAGCGACCAAAGCGAGTTTTTGTTCAATTTCTTGCAAATCGACGGGAAACAAAATGATATTTCGCAAACTCTTGTTACTTAATTACACAAAAACTGTTGCTGTTCGTTCTCTTCGGTTATATGTAATTCAGTTGCCACATTTTTCCCCGGTGGATTCTTTTGATCGTCAACAGTCGGTTGGATCACGGGACTAATTTTTTAGCGTTACCGAGTTGTTCTCTTTTCAGTTGGAAAGCCGACGGCACAACTCGTTTCAAAGCGTCCGCTCGAAGGACTGTGCGCGCCAGTTGAAAAGTTCACGAAGGCAATGCACTTCCATAAATCTAAATAAACGCCGTGCCGCCGCGCCGCCGAGAAGAAACTAGGACGCTTAACGCAACGAAATTGTGACGCGTCGCGTCGCGTCGCGTCGCGTCTCTTCGCCACCTTTCAATTTTCCGTGGCCGCGACACTCTTTTCGTTCGACTGTGCGATTTCGAAGATTCGTCACCGATTTCAAGATGAAACGGAAGCAAGCTTTAAGGATACAACGGGCGACATATGTATGTACATACATCGTGTTGGGCGTATGCAGGAGAAAACAAAGAAAGAACATCAGATCCTCCGGTGTGTGCCCGTGTGCCGTGTGCATTCGATGAACATGGCATTTGATCTTTCTAGAGCCATTACTCGCTGCTATGATGTCATCGAATCATGAAAGATTTCAATCTTGCTGATCCACTTTCTTAATAGATATCGTGCACTTTGATTGACCGCTGCGTGCAACGAGGACGAAGATGGAGTACAAGTTTCTGCAACTCTACTCTCTTATAACTCGAACAAATTGAATATCTCTGTTTTAGTATTCGTTATGCTTTAAAAACAAGTATGACTAATATAGGCACAGTGATTGGCACCCCCACGCCCCACGGTAATGCTTTCACGGTTCCTTTCCTGTATGTATAATGGCATTTAAAAAAAAAAAAGGATAACGTAGACTGTGGACCAATCGCGTTTCGTTCGTCTATGAACGCTGCAAGAAGTATACGTGTGACCTTCGTAATGGCATTCGTCGATAAACATTGTTGATTCAAAGACAGTACTCGTACAAAGTTGACAGGGGATTAACATAGATGAATTACTGACCAGGAACAACGAGTGGAGTTGACGAACAACGCGCTAGCACGCGTTACGTCTGTCCGTGTGTATTATCTGGCCTGCCGGTTAATTTATCGATTCGGAGCATATAGGAGGCCCCGGCTCCGGGCAAACGATAGGAAATGTGTCGAAGCAATTTCAGAATATCCCACGCGGCTGTCCGACAATTTATCGAAATGTTCCAGCCGTGAATTGATCATACCTGCCGTTGATTTATCTTTCACCGATCTAATGCACCGTGTTACGGCTATTCGATGTTAAAACAGTAATTATCTCGTCTGCAAATAAGAACTGTTTAGCTGTTCCATTAAGCTTTCTGGGACTCGATTCTATTGCGGAAACATTAACGCGAAGAAAACAATGCCTGGCATACGGGATACGGGATACGGGATACGGGATACGGCATCGATGGGTGACAGGTGACAGTGCGTTAGGGTACAATATATTAAAGATTACTCGATGGGATACACCTATTAGATGTTTCGTCGCGTCGCAATATGCAAAAAGATGAATATTTAATTTGTAACGGAACCTCGCAGAGCCACGCTGAAAGCCTTCATTAAAAGGCAACCGCAACATTATTAATTTCCCAAGACAAGTTGCCGCGGCGGGAATGGCGCCGTTAAATTTGTTGTCACGACTTCACCAGTTCTATTACGCGGGACCATTTTCCATCCTCGTAACAAGACTTATAATTACCCGAATGTCACGCATCGCTGCACATTATCAGCACACATCAAACACGATCGTCGGCTATAAGTATTGCCGGTAAACGCCACGCTGTCGCGAGCAGCATCGCTTTATCAACTATGTATGTATATTATCGTGGCTGCGATCATCGCGGTGACGCGGCATTAATAAAGAAGGGATCGGGTTCTCGTTAAAAGGATGTGCAATTATATCGTATCGGAAGAAAATCTATCGTTAAACCACCCTGCAATAATAACAACATTTTATATTATGTTTTTTTTCGTCTTTCTTTCTTTTTTTTTTCTTTTAATAAAAATACAATGAATTATCACCTCTACCGCGGGGACTTCATTCTTTCTTTTTTTACATTAAATGTTTGAGTGCTAATATTTCAATATATGTTGAATTTTTTGTGGGTGACTAGGGCTGGGGACTTGGAACATATTTTGAAACGAGAAATAGTATTGATTTGTATGTTATCGCGTACCTTTCATTAAACCGAATAGCATTCGATCGAACCATATTTTGTTTTATTGTGCATAGTTCGAGAGTTATATGGAACAGTAGTGTGAGGGTTTTTCATGTAAAATAAAAATGTTCTGCATTCGTAAAAATGCACCGATTCTGCATAGACATTTATTTATTTGTTTAGTAATTGTACACGAAACGAGCATAGTACAATAGCATTTTTAATTTCTTTGTTCTACTTATTTTCTACCATAAAATAAATGTATAAAATCCCGAGTCAGCTTACATTGATCCAACGAGTGTCTTTCTGTCCGGTTCAAGCATTTCCATTCGTGAACCATGGATTAAAGACTCCTATGTATTCGCGCTGCAATTTTGCCTAACGTATTACAGAGATGCGTTCTGAAAGCTGTCCGTCCAATTATTTTCGTAGCTACTTCCAACAACTGTGACTACGATCCTTTCTCTAGTCCAGGCTCGCGTGTATTCTTTTCCCTCTCCTATCTCCCTTCATCTCCCTTTCACGTGGATATCATTCAGGAAATCGGAAAACCATAATTTGGCTTCTGAAATGCTGCCTCGGAAAGTTTCAACGGCTACGTGTCCTCGTACGACTACACGCGTATCGTAACCCTCGGTCAGATCGAAATCGGAAAAATCCGTGCACCTTTTCAATGTAGTAGGCGGTACAAATGATTCGAGGCTTTGAACATTTCGATCAAAGAATTCTTACGATTCAACTATTTCACAAACTCGTCGACAACCGTAAAGAAACAAGATCATTAAACAGGGCAAATGTAACGCGTATCTTCTTTTATCGACCGTATGTAGTTTGCTACATAGCGTACCGTAAAATTACGTAGTTTGTAATTTTGCTGTTTCCTACAATTGTCTTATGTTAAAATTGTTTAGAAGCGATGAAACTGGTTAAAAAATTTGACAAATTATATGTCAGCTATATGTGGTTGGTGCGCTGATCGACGCGTTAAAGTTCTCACCGATTCCAGTTTATTCGGAACGTATAGAATGTAGCGGAGAATGCATAGAGAAGCGCGAACTTGGATTTTCGAGTGCAGCTTCTACGATCGATTCGCGCGGAAGAATCGTTCTCGTTGTATCGAGGACACGAGGACGCGAGGACGCGAGGACACGAGGACACGAGGACACGAGGACAAGAGGCGAGGCGAGGCGAGGCGAGGCGGGACGTCCCCGCGCAGCGTTCTGCATCTCTCTTCATGCATCGCAATGTGTTGCTGGACTGTATCACGCAATATGTCACCGTCGGATCATTCGGGTCGACACGCTGAGGGAGGTCTGTACCGAAGTTCCCGAAACGTCCAAATTTCCGGGGGAAATTGACTGGACGCGCGATGGACGTCCCCCATTTCACGGATAACAATTACGCTTTCGAATGAAAGCCCCGATCGACCACGCTTAATTTATAATTCGAATGAATAATAGAAAAACCTGACGAAGTCGGCTGCTTCGTTCAGACCCCTCGTTAAAAAATAATTTATATATATTGTTACGAGTATCGATACGATCACTGTAGTAAAAATGGTTCGGATAAGGTTGTGTTACGGTGAATAACTTGTTTTGAACTTTCGAAGAAATTACCGGAACATTGTTTGGCCAACAACGTGTATACATCGATAGTGAAAATATTTCGGCTGGACTTTACAAAGGGATGATTGATGGGATAGGGGCATAAAACCTCAAGATTCGACTTCTAACCCTGTTCTCCATGGTTTGCGTCGAGAACGATTGGCAATTGACTCGATCCGTCGAGAATCGAGCAATTTGGTGAAGTGTATGCCGAGAAAGCACGTGCACGTTTCCCAACAGTTTGCAACGAGCTGCAATGTCTGCATTCGTTTACAGTGACTTTCCTTCTTTGCTACTCGCATTTCCTTCCCCCGGTTCCCCTTCTGACGAACAGCGTTCAGCCACTTCTCGTTTCACCACATGAACCTAACGTTACGGGTGCAACCGATCGGAATCATTTTGCGTCAACGCTATGGGTCTATGTGCGATATCCCCAGTGTTATACCTTAAAACCACTAGTTTGGAAATTATACACCAACATAGTCAACAAATTTATAAGTAAAACAATCTATTTTTCTTTCGACCAATATTACCTTGCGAAGCATATTTAAATTTCTCTCCTTTCTATGATATTTTCGTTTTCAACTAAACTTTGTATAATCATTTCTACATTTTACGATTCAATCAAAGATCGATAAACCTCCTGATTCTGTCATTATTACGAATAGAGTTCCACGAAAGCGATAAAAATGTGAACACAACAAGAAGATATTGATTCTGCTTTGCCACTTACATACGTGCAATCGACAGTTTGCTACGGATCAAAACGGCTCATCTGTCACGTTTATCCCGGATCATCCGTTATCCGAGGGTTAAAGTATAACTAAGAAAAGTTAAAAGGTTGTGATGGCAATGTAGAATCGAAAGAAAATCGATGTACGAATCACTGTGATCGGTTGGACCTCTTTCGTCGCACGACCTCGATCTTTGCACGCATTTGCGGTCCCGTTCCGTGCAACGAGCGAGGTTCTACTGCATGCGTGTACATAAAACACACACACACACACACAGAGAGAGAGAAAGAGAGAGAGAGAGAGAGAGAGAGAGAAAGAGAGAGAGAGTTGGTCAAGGAACAGACGATTAAAAATTTACACCGTCCAGCTCGCGCACAAGTTTCAACGTAACTTCCAAGGTGGAAGTGTCGCTGTGCCATTTGGCGGACGAGGTGCAAGGATCGACCGGATGCGGCGTCGCAAGGTGCAGCCGATATCTGGAAAATCGTGACTAGCTTTACGCCCCGACAGATTTACAGCCTCGTAAAATTGTCAAAGAAATTCCGGCCCGTCCCGAAGTCAAAGCAATGAAACTTGGCGGATTCGCCGATAAATTCTCGCCTCCATGGTTCTCTCACCTTGGGCTGCGTACGTCGATCGCCTCGGACTCCACGGTAAGCTCGACTTTGTCCCGCGACTCCTGCGGCATCTTCACAAACACGGACAGCCACTCGCAGGATGCTGTGCCCGGCGTTTTGAAGCCGATCTAATTCAACGTGTCCTCCATTAGAAACCATTAACACTTTGATGCTCGATAATGTATTACTATGACGTGCCGAAGCCGTTCGGTGAGCCAGGAAAATCAAGATGAGTACAAGCGTTTTGCGTTAGGTACGGTACGGTACGGTTAGCTCGCTCTATTTTTCCAATTTCCCACTTTGTATTTCCCCACTCCGGGATATTATGTAGCCACCAGAATCCCAAGCCACACGTGGGAACCGGTGGCAGTTGTAACAACTCGCGGTGAGAATCGCTAGCCGATGTGTATTCACCATCGGCAGACGATGCGTGCGTATTCCCCGCCAAGCGCTTCCACCTCTACCACCGAATGTGGCTCGACTCTCCTCTAGCGACTGTTTGCACCAGGAGAATCCGTGACGTCCAACACCTGTTAGCCAACCGCTGTCACATATTCTCCTGGTCCAGAGATTCGCTCGAGGGCTCGAGGGGAATCCGACGCTGGGGAGGGAAGCGCACACACTTTTTCGGAAACACCCTGTATGCGCCGACATTAAAATGCAAAAATAATGGTCGATTGCCCGTAGTTGAACAAAGACTGATGCATACCAATTGAATACCAGAAATGAAATTGCCAAGAAGCAAGGCAACGCGTTACAGCAATCGATTATTAATAACCCGTGCATAATCACTGGCTATTAGAAAATAGTGAATAATACTCTGTGTGTAGTATCATATCATACATAACGCTGCATTCCAATCGCTAATGACCTGCGAACATCTAACGCTATTAATCACGTTGATTCATTATCAAGCCATATATACCCCCAGGGCCCAGAGTTTAAATACCGTTGCTGATATAATATATTCTGTCTATTATTATAGCGTATGCAGTTACCAAAAAGATGTTGCATTTGATGTTACTCGTTCAACGTATCTCGAACTACCATTCTATCATGCTTAACCCTTGTATGTTCCATTGGTACGAATCATGCCAAATAAACGAATATGGATAATAATATGTTCAAATCACATAAAATTCATTTAGAATTTCTGCAAGACAAGCGCATGGAATTATAGAAGCTAGAAATCTGTGACGAGGTTAATCGTGCGATGAAATGAACCTTCACAGAGGTTTCGAAAATTAACAAAAAGAAACGAACGAGCGAAAGAAAATTTTCAATATTCATTTTACGTTACATCGACGCAAAGAGTGCACGATGGTTAACGGAAGCGGGTGATTTTCTGCTAATAGGTGTAGCTATTTCTGACGTAGCATTCACGTAACGCCAATCCAACGCACAATTAGGAACTAATACAATATTTTCTTAGCTCGCTAATGTTTGCTTTTATCTCTGTTCAAATAATAAGATGCGCACGTTCCCGGCGGAACGAATATAGTGACTTCGTAAAACATCAATGTTCCAGCCAGCAAAGATCCTAAATATTAAATGTTACAACTGGAAATACGGATCCGGACTGATCCTTTTGGATTTACGTATCTGTTGCTGGGAAATGATGCCGATAAAAGACGCTACATCCTATAGGATTTTTTCTTTTCGAAAATCTAAGAAGAACATTACAGTGGCGAAATCAAACGGAAAATAGAGTGGAAAGAAGCGTCTTGGTGGTCTTGAACAGCGAACCAATTTGATTCTAGCAATTTCGCGTGTCGTTCTATTATCAATAATAATAATAACAATAATACCAACACCTAAGAAGACATCCTCCGGCGTTACCGCCTGCTTAAATTTCATTTGATATTCCGGCACTTCCCTCGGATCATAGGTTTCGGAATTCTGTGTGGCATCTGCCTCGGACGGATGCCAAATATCATCGGTCTTTCCTTTGAGCGGTGCATGCGGCCCGACGCGTTGCTTCGACGCAGTATTTTCAGCCCCGATATCGCCAGGTCCTTAAAAACATCGACTATCCGTAACACCTACTACATACCGTCTACCTTCTTACTTGAAAGTGAAACATAACAAGATCGTGTCGAGCCACGGCTCGAAACAAACAGTTATCTTCGGTTCTCAAAATCATTCTGTTCGAAGCATTCGTTGAACAGAATATTTGTTCCCGTTACCCTTGGGAAAAAACTCTGCACTCTGTACTGTACAGGGCGATCGAATTAATTATTTTATTCTACATTTTGGACATATTTTCTTTTTTGTCCAAGTAGAATCACTCTCTTTTCGGTTGTACCATCAATTACCATCGATTACCCTGTATAATATGAAAACTTTTCCAAAAAAATCGGCCGATTGATTAACCCTAAGAAAGCCAATTTACTCGATGCATCGAGCAAACAATAAATCTTAACGCGTCCATTTACCCTGCAATCTAGACTTATTTTTTCCTTTGTTTATATCGTTAATAACAGACCACATTGTATACGTATAGAAATGTGCGATGACAAGTATGTACGTCTACTTGCGTACGTATGTTTTTACGTGTAGAATAATAAAAAACGACGTAGAATAATAATAATCGATTCTATGAAATGCAATATTCTTTATAGCGATTTCATGTACGATGCACACGCGAAACTTGGGATTTTAAATTTTCGACTCACCAAATTTCTGTGCACCAGCCTGCGGTAAATCATCTTCACTGTCCGAGTTATCTTGTGTCGGATTAATTAAATCTTGCAGCGCCTTTAATTCACGGTACCCCAAATGGCTGTCCATTCTTTTTTTCGACTATAGCTTCTTGTCAAATAACTGAAGCGATTAATCTCTATACCGTACGTGTCAACAGTTATGGTTGCCAAGATACTGAATTTGAAATGTTTTGCTTACGACAACCTAATTGGAAAAGAATCATTATTTTTGCGCGTAGTTTAGGACATTGCGTAACATACCGCGATCACAAACAACAAAAGAAAAACATCGAGCAGAAGTATTAAACTGACAAGATAATTTGAAATTAAAATGTCGCGCGAAGGAAGAGTTTGCTGTGTAACTTGACACGCGAAAGTGCGTTACAGGTTCGCCAACTGTACAAAACACAGGAGAACCCTCTCTACTACATACATACGTACAGAAGTTTACCAATATGGCGGATTCAGCGGATGAAATATTATCAAAAAAGTGAGTAAAATAGCGTTACTGACGGAAAACTAAATTCACATGTTTGTTACGTTAAATCTGTGCCAGGATTATACTTCTTATCTGTATCCATAGTTGTAACATAACCTATAAAGTACAGTGACCGATGTGTCATGATCTCGCCACCCACGTTGTTCCATGGGCAACTGCCTGCGCTGATATACAGTTTTTAAATGTAAATTAGAGATGTCTTAGAAAAACGTACGATCGTGAACAATTGCTGTACACATTCGCGTACATATATTGTTGTTATAATAGGGAAAGTACTCGTATAATTAACTATGCTGCGTAACATAACCAAAACTTTTGTTGGCATGGTACATCCGGTAATCTCTCGTGCAAAGCCAACAAAATTGCATCCAATAATTGTACGCCGTTTTTATGCGAAGTGCGTACAACTTCAACAGGACCTTCCGCCTGTTTATGCGAATAAGAAAAACATTCACGTGTTACTGTCATGATTGCAGTGAATTGAAAAGACGTTTGAAGGCACAACAAAAATTGCAAGAAAAAGCAGAGAGTCTAGCCAAAGCAGCTGCTTCGACGGCAACGGTAAACAAACCTAAATCTCGAGAGACCAACGATATCAAGGAAGAGGAAATTAGTCCAAATGTATGCAACTGTTAATTATGAAGTCGATTACGACGAATAATTCGAATACTTTTATTTTAAATTACATTCGTAACGTTCATTTTATAGGAATACGTTAAACTTAGGACCAACGCGGTCAACCACCTCAAAAGTACCAACGAAAATCCATACCCGCACAAATTTCACGTGTCGACGTCGTTGGAACATTTTATCGAAAAGTTTAGCGATAACTTGAAAGACGGAGAAGTATTAGAAAACGAAGTGCATAGCGTTGCCGGTCGCGTACACGCGATTAGAGAATCGGGCGTTAAACTTATTTTCTACGACCTGAGAGGAGAAGGGGTCAAAATACAAGTTATGGCCAACGCGAGACATTACGCCGACGGAGAACAATTTATAAAAGATACTTCTAAAATTAGAAGAGGCGATATTATCGGCGTTATCGGTAATCCTGGTAAAACCAAGAAAGGTGAATTCTCCATCATGCCGCATAGTATTACGCTTTTAAGTCCGTGTTTGCATATGTTGCCGAACCTTTATTTCGGATTGAAAGATAAGGTACGTGCGACTTGTAAAAATTTGCATTCTGGTACGCGTACGCTATAGAATATACATAGAATCACATGATTTTTCAATAATTAGGAAACAAGATTCCGACAGCGCTATTTAGATTTGATATTAAACGACAAAGTAAGGAAAACGTTCCATGTGCGAGCAAAAATCATCGCGTACGTTCGTAAATTTCTCGATGAACTCGGATTTTTGGAAGTTGAAACGCCAATGATGAACATGATCGCTGGTGGAGCTACAGCAAAGCCGTTTGTCACTCATCACAATGAATTAAATATGGATTTGTATATGCGTATTGCTCCAGAATTATATCTTAAAGTACTTAAATACTTTTATACGATTCTAATTATCTGTTACGTATTAGAACCGTTCCGATCGAGGAGTACACGTTTTACTTTTAGATGTTAGTCGTCGGTGGACTCGATAGAGTATACGAAATTGGAAGACAATTCAGGAACGAAGGAATAGATTTAACGCATAACCCAGAATTTACTACTTGCGAATTTTACATGGCTTATGCGGATTACAACGACCTAATGTCTATTACCGAAGATATGATATCCGGAATGGTGAAAACCATACACGGCAGCTATAAAGTAACATACCACCCGGAAGGACCAGAAGGAGAAGCGGTAGAAATTGATTTCACTCCACCTTTTAGACGTGTCCCCATGATTCAAACTTTGGAAGAAGCATTAAAGATTAAATTTCCTCCCGCGGATCAACTGAATACTCCGGAAACTAATCGAATGCTTAGCGAACTCTGTGTTAAACATGAAATAGAGTGTCCTCCGCCCAGAACAACTGCCAGACTGTTAGACAAGGTATACCTCTGGAACTTGAAAATTATTAACACGCATCGTTACGCGTATGTACGCGTTTACTAAAACAGTATGTTCTTGATATAGCTCGTGGGTGAATTTATAGAGGAAACGTGTATCAATCCTACATTCATTTTAGACCATCCTCAGATTATGTCTCCGCTAGCAAAATGGCATCGTTCTGAGAAAGGCCTTACGGAGCGTTACGAATTATTTATTATGAAGAAAGAGGTTTGCAACGCGTATACAGAATTAAACGATCCCATGGTGCAAAGAGAAAGGTAAATGCGATTCAGTTTTAATCTTTCGAGTTAACCATTTTTATCATTCGTATACGTTTGTGCGCGTTCACAGGTTCGAGGAACAAGCCAAGGACAAAGCAGCTGGAGACGACGAAGCACAATTAATCGACGAAAACTTTTGTACCGCTTTAGAATATGGTTTACCACCAACTGCTGGTTGGGGAATGGGTATAGATAGACTTACCATGTTCTTTACGAATTCTAATAACATCAAGGTGTGTATTTGCAACAAGTCGAATAAAAATTGGGAAGATCATAGCGATACGTCTGTAACTTAATTTCAGGAAGTGCTGCTATTTCCGCAAATGAAACCGGATGATCCGAATAAGAACAAAGATGTTCAAGACGATGATAAAATGACAAATGAGAATAAAGAAACTAACGTACATACATGAAACGACGAATAAGATCTTATACTTGTAATCTTAATTTATGTATCGGTCTTCTAATATTGAATATGAACTGAAAAAAGAAATAAATCAATTATACTTCTAGAAACTAGTCGCGTCTACGTTTCACAGTCTTTATTTCATACTTTGTATAATATATTAGTTACCATCGAAATAGTATAAATCTATCGAGAATACGCATGAAAAATATGAATACATATTCACACGTACAATCTTGATATTTCAGCTACGATAAGTTTCCTTCGAATATTTCATTACTAAAGTTCGGTGAAAAATAACATTTATTATAAAATATGTAAGCCATAATTAAAAATCAATACATATTTACAGTAGAACTTTGAAAAACAACAAGTACCAAACGTTACGTACTTGCAGTTCACTGGCAGCTTCTTCGTATTGTCAAATATTTAAGTAATAAATAAATCGAAGTTTTACAAAGATAATATAACCGTTTACAAAGAAAACTCAAAGGAAGACCTACGATGTCGAGTTACCTTCATAAATATTATTTACTATAATAGTCGCTACTATTCTCTAAAATAATAGTCAATAGTTAAGTTACCAGAGAAACGTTGAAATATTAATTTGAGTTTGATATGTTTCCTGGACGCTTGAATCGTGGCAGCTCTTTAAATGGTTTGTACGTATCGTCTTAGTAAAATGTATTATGAAATTACATACTTTGATTTCTTATTACAAACAGTAATAAGGAAACTATGTATCTTCATCAGCTTTCTTCTTCTCGAACATATTTTGTGACGGAATTGTAATGCGCACCCAATTCGTACATATGACGATGATAAGTCAGTATTATCTTTTTACCATTAGCGTAGCCATCTCCGATAATGTACGGCGTGCCTGATGCTTGAATTACTTCGATCGGACATTTCAACACGTGCGAAAGAACTTGTAACTATTTCAGAGAAAAGCGATTAAGTACACACACATATATATATATATATATATATCGATCTTTAGAAATTTATTGCACGTGTACACAACTAACCTCGACCGCACCACCCCAAGCACTCGTATCGGCCACGTTATTACAATATCTTTCATACTGTTCTGCCGATAGAAGGTCATCCGACTCTGGATTAGAAATGAATGGTAAAAATTCATTCATATTTTCTTTCAAATGTATAGCAGTTTTTAATCTTAACTCGTGAAAACTTAATGGTGCTTCCCCTACTATCTTCAGTTGATGCGCGACTGCATTATACAAACTGTAAGAATAACGTAATATAAATAATAAGTGTTTACACAGGTATTTGCAATCGATAGAGCATGAATTACGAGTTTAAGCAGTTTACCAATGACCGTCGCTTGGAATTTCATAAATCATTAGACCCCGTTCGGAAAGAATTTTCTTGATGGTTTGTAATTCGATATTTCTTTTACCGAATACATTCAAAGCTTCCTGTTCTATTATTCTTTGATTACGTTCTTTTTCTGCATTTGCTTTTTTATCTCTCCTTTTCTGTGCCTTTGAGATTCTGTGCGTCGATTGCTCAATACGTTTCTCGTCTATTTCTCGGTTACTATTATTTTCGGTTTCTTCATCTTCCGTATTATTAATATTAAGATCTGCTACTTTCCATCTAGCCAATTCCTCTTCTTGCTTTTTGTCTAAAGCTTCTTCCAGTTGATTTATTTCCTCGGTGATCTCTTTCTTCTTCTTTTTGTCTCTCTTACAAATGGACTTTTTCAAATTTTGTATTTGTGCTAAGATTTCAAATGTTCAGATTAAAATCAGTATATATTGCGAACGGTGTGTGTCGTACATACTACTTTTTATCCGTTCTGATAACACATAATTACCTTGCAGGTCTTTCCGTTCTTTTTTATGCTTTTGTATCATTTCTTCCTGCGTTAACATTGACTCGGTCATTTTGAACTTACATATAGGTTACTTGAGCAGACATTTATTTTCAGGTTAAGAAGATGAGCACTGCATTTTCACTGCATTTTCATGAATCAATCCCCAGCGATCCCCAGTTTCGATTCGATTTCGATGCGATATTAGGTAAAGCCTGGAAAACCTTAAATTCTCTACTTAGGACTTCAGCCGAATATCTAAGAATTATCGACTATATTTCTTAAAGAACGGTTACACGATTTTAATAACATCGAGTTCATCGATTAAATATTTTTAACGTTTCGAGTTTGTTTTTCATATTTTTATAGAACGTTTTGAGCAGATAATCGGCATCTATAACCGGTACTAATGCTCCGAACGACGCGTCTACCGTATACATAGATGGAATAATGTAGCTATCGATCTCATAGAAACGCGATTAAAGAGGCTATTTATAAATATCTTTACATACATACATGCATCTAGACGACGCGACGCTCCGAAAACTACAATAATATAGTTCACTACAAAGACGCTCGGTCGTTAACGAGCTGCCCTGATAAAACAAAGTTCTGTGATTCTTTTAATTATTTACTTAATTATTAAATAATAAAAATGGCAACAGACGAAAATTCTTGGAGAACGCAAAGCTTTAGACAAAGTGTAATAGCAAAAATGTAAGTTTTTATACATTTAAATATCTTAAACGATGAAATATTTTGATCGACACGATTCTAACAGTGTGTGTTAAAGAATAGAACAACAAAAGAATTGTGCAGTGTACAATTTTTTCTACGAAATTTTCTACGAAAATCAAGAAATCCTGTACACGAATAAATACGTTTATATATTTACTAAATATTTTCTACACAGAGATGAAGCTGTACAGATGTCTGGAATGCCCATTACAAGAAATAGTATCGATATGGAAAATCATGTTTTCCAAAAGGCAAAAACCAAGGTTTGTTATCCTTTTTGGTTAATGTCGGTAAATTGTTAATATTACATTTAATTTTGTGAACTGTTCATAAATAACTGGTCGTAACTTCTATACAACGACGAGTACTAAACGTATGTTTTTCATTTATTCGAAACATTACAGTAATTAATTATAGCGAAATTTTTCTTTATTTCAGGAAGAATATTTAGGTTTTGTAGCCAGACTGATTCTACATGTCAGAGAACTAAGTAATATATATTTATATATCTATGTTTGTGTGTGTATACACGTATCGCATATCTTAATTTCGCTATTCTATTTTAGACTCGAAGAAAGGTGCAGGAGCTACCGCACCAGGTGCAGCAGGTTCTGGAAATCAAGGAATGCCGGATCCAATCGGAGCATTGCAAACACTGGCGCGTCAAGGAACCGGTAATAATCAAATGATCAACATTAACGGACCAGGCCCTAATCCTCAGGGAATAATTCCACAACCGCCTGCAAATACGGCTACAAATTGTGAGTACCTTTCGAATAGAAGTATTCTTCTACGAGAAAATTTTTCAACCATTAACAATCTCTATTTATAACATACCTTATAGCTCTATGCGACACAGAGGTTACGTAGAAGTTACTATGTTGCAAGGAGAACATTTTACGACATACTTGTACACTATCTCGTCTACAGGGCTGTGTCTCTGATACGTGGAGCTGTCTTTTGATTATTTAAATGGAACTATGCAGTTTCGTTTAACTAGACGTAGCTTATTTTGTCACAAATTCATCGATGTATAATATGCCAATTTTTCATAGTCATATTAGATAACTTAGGATTGTCTTTTATTTTCTTATTATTCCTTCGGTAGAGAAATAAAAAAGGACCTTTTTACGCGTACAAATGAACTGTCTTGGACATTGGAAATTGTTTTCATAATTTTTCGGATAAATGTCAACTTTATTTTTTTTTACAAAGGTCAAAGTTATTACGCCGTCATTTTATAACAACAGATGTTCTGTGTTTTAAAACATGAATAATAATAGATACAGGATGGAGCATGTAACTGGAACCACTTTGATTACTACATCAACAATGATTTCAGTAAAAAACTTTTGTTTAACGGGGGTGTATAGAGAATACACGAAGGTCTGATTTGGTTTTTAAATGGAATCATATATTTTCTATAGGTTTAGACGATCTCGCTCAGAATTCTGTTTAAAAAAAGTATTAAACGAAGGAATCGTTCGTTCAGAAGATATTTTAATTAGAATTATTCAAAGTAGCATAACTGGAACTGCTGCGACAACTCTGACAGTAATAATTTCTTCGTACTAGCAGGTTAATATTCTTTTAAACAGAATTATGAGTTAGATTGTCCGAACTAATAGAAAATATATCGTTCCATTCCAAAAAACAAATTTTACGGGGATACGTGTTGTCACATTATTCCCACTACGAGGAGAATCGAGCCACATTTAGTGTTAGAGAGGAAAGCATAGTGTTGAGGGGGGTACGAGCCCATCTGACTCGATGGAGGGGCGGTTAATTGAAATTGTTTCGATCAAACGAAAAGGAATCGTTTCGACCATAATCTACTATTTAGATTCGTCGGAAACACTGCATAGCGGACCTTGCTTTGAAAGCTACGTTATCTGTATATGTACAGGGTTTCCCAAAAATGTTGTATTTCCTTGAAATAACTTTTTCCTTTGCGAAAATGTTTTCCGCGGCTTTGTTAAGGAATCACATTGAATTTCCGATATGAGTCAGTTGCGCCGAAGAAGGCTGAGAAAATTTCTTTCTCTGATACAATGTTGCACGTAGAAACCAGAAGACCCCTACTAATCCAATTACAAAACTTCTTTATTTTTCATTATTTTTTCTTTTCTTTTTCTTTCTTTTTTTTTTTATGAGTCTTCCACCAACCTAGCATTTTTCTGATTAATATGAAACCAAATCTGATATAATTCCAATGATATTTACTTGTGTAACGATCGATGATAGTTACTTTCTACTAGAAATATATTAACTGAAAATTAGTGTAAATATGATCGACGAGTGATGGTCGTGGTTTTCTGGTCTGACACCGATCACCGTTTACCTGATCATGTTGTTATGTTAGACTCGTCGGCCACGGCCACGGCCACGGCGGCTCTCGAGCTTGTTGGCCCCTCGCGGGGTAGTATATAGCCCGGTGGTGGTGGTGCGGGTAGTTCCAGTGACCTCTAAACGCTAGGCTTGTAGACAGCGGACGGATTCAGGCTTGACAACAGGTGCCGTTCAGCGTGGCGTTAGCATTGGCCGAGCCAGAAACCGCCCGCTAATAACTTAATAACTTCTTAATGAGAACTGCGCGAGAACATTTTTGCAAGGGAGAAAGCTACTTCAAATGACCTCAGGACTCAACCCTTTCAAAGAGGTACAACATTGTTCGGACAGCCTGTATAGATATATAATCGTTGGCGAATCAAGTACATGCGAGAAACTTTAATTCATTTGTTTCGATGGCCCTGTTGCGGAGGCCGTCCCACTCGCAATTGGTCGCGCTATAGGAACATAGGAATATACGTATGTACAGAAATATTTTGATACGACCCTGAACGAAGGCGATCCGCTACACCTTACAAGTTATCCCGAATTTCTATAACAGAGTTGTCGACAATTTGAACAACATGAACAGGTTGACAAATATGTATTACTCGCAATATGACAGTTCTTTAAGTAGCGAACCTTATTATGATTCGGATAACTCAGATACAAAAAAAGAATTACTGCGATCACCGACTCATGCTGAATTCTTACATCACATTCGGCGCAGGAACGACGAAGAATCATTACATGAATTATGGAAGCAAGATTTACGTGAACGCCCAAATTTTGCAAAGGAAATCAAAGAGCAATGCGGCATTGCAGTTGATTTAAGAGATAATAAAGTGTCTTACATTTATAAGCCTGTCACTAATGACATTCGTATTCCAGGCATCAAATTTAAAATAACGTTTTCGTATATAAAACTATTGCGCAAATGGTATATCAGTTTAGGACATAGTAGAGTACCGAACACGGTAAATATTTATAATAAATTTAAAAAAGGTACTTATAATCCAACTGGAACAAAAGTACTCGAACTAGTGCGTAAATGGAAAAGTTTATTAGAAGTCTATACAAGGAAACTATTATACATATATAAATTGATGGACGAAACGAAAGAGACGTACAAAGATTTAGACTTTGAAACGAACGAATCTCTAACCAATCTAAAAGTAATATTAAAAGAAACTGGTTGGCCTATAGGCTTAGAGAAAATGAGCCGTGAAGATGTTATAATTATAGAGCTAGAATTAGATGACAATTTACATGTTGCTAATATTACGTACGAGTACGTACACGGATACAATGTATCGGTGAAAGAAAGGAGAATATGTATAAGGAAACTGGAAAGAAAGTTGGAAATATTTTTTAATTTTGATTTAACGGAGGCATTTGATATATTTATGAATGGGGAAATTTCTTCTCGTACTTAAAATTACATTAACGTTTATGTTTTACTGTTACTTTGCATTTATACTTCCAAAAAACAGAGAGAGAGAGAGAATATTTTTTGTTTGTACTTCTTTATACGTACGTTCATTATATGTATATTGTTATTTACAGTATAATTAACATTTTTGTTGTAAGATTATTGTGAATTAAGATATTATGTAAAAATTTAAATAATATACACTTATCTAAATAATGTAGTCAATGTATTATTTAATACGCGTTAACCTTCATACTATGCTCCTCAGAAATAGATTCGTAAAAGTTCGAGTCAACAGATTACGTTTCGTTTATACCGTTATATTTGAAAGCAATATATTTTACAACGCTAACAGAAAGATACCAAATGCTTCCAAGTATCTAAAAAGAGAAAATGGGTGAATTTTCAGTCGGAGGAATGTATGATTATTTATAATCTTTGAACGTGCAAAAGTGTTGTGTACAAATCAATTTTAGGAGATAACATTGCTCCGAATGTATCTACAGCAATTCTGTTTCTGTTCCTTATTTTCGTCAGTATTACAAAGCTTAAATCAACGTCCTGGACAACCTATGGCCATGCAAAGTATGCAAAGTAAAATGCCAGGTATGAGCATGATGTCTGCTCAAGCCACTGGACCGATGAGTCATATGGGTCCAATTCAGACGATGCAGAATAATTCAATGTTGACTCAAATGAATCCAATGGGACAAGGAAACATGCCTCAACAAATGAATCAAGTTGTCACCAATCAAATGGGGCCAATCGCTGCTGGACAAATGCAACAAAACATGCAAGTACGTACCTGTACCTAACACAGGAATATCGAGAAAACGGTTCATGTACGAATGTTTTGCTTTCGCTAACAAGAAATGATGTTTATAGTACGCGAGTAACCAATTAAGTAAAAATTCGACAAAGTATAATGTTATAGTTAGCAATGTTGAGATACTCTTGTAAGTTGTTCAACATTGTACCCAGCCTGGTAGAACAATGTTTGCAATTCTAATTTGTTATCGATCCTCGCTGAAATACAGAAAAGTGACAGCTCGCATCACTAAAACGAGTCCCATAAATTTCTATTTTCTACGATAAATGTGCAGACAAGCAATGAATTTCTCTTTTAGACGCAAATGCAAAATCAATTGTCCAATCAAATTGGTAATCAGATCGGTGGATCTATAAGCGGAATTCAAACTAGTATGTCGCAGCAGATGAATCAAATTGCCCCGGGCCAATTAGGCCCCGGTCAAATGCAGCAACAACTGAATCACATGCAAAGAAAGGTATCTTAGCGAAATATACATATCTCTAGACGAATAAAAATACTATACGCATCGATCGAAACATTTATACGCGTTATCATTTTTAGCCTGGTGAAATGATAAATACTGGATTTCCTGGCCCTAGGAACATTGCAGCGAATCAATTTTTACGGCAAAGTCCATCTCCATCGGCTCCAAGTCCAGCTGGTTTAGGTGCACCGTCAAGGTTATTACTCTGAAACACTTTTTAAACGTATGGTAGTAAATACGTAAATCCTCTAAAACATTAAGAAATACAAAATATGTGTTACAGTAATCAAATGGTGGCATCTCCAGCGTTAGTTCCATCGCCGAGTCCTCAACATCCTATAATGGCAGGTCAAAATAGATCTGTTGGTACGTTAAAATGGTTTTTTTGCAATCAAATTTGCAATTGTAGACGAACGAATGAAAATGGTGTAACATACGGTGTATATTGATCTAGGTATGGCACCATCGCCTAGTAGTTCCTTGAACACTCCTGGAGGTGTGGGTGCTACTCCAAGTCCACAGCAGGAAGATCAAGCGTACAGGGATAAAGTTAGGCAGTTGAGCAAATATATTGAACCTTTACGAAGAATGATTGCAAAAATGGGTAACGAAGGAAGTAAGTGGTTCAAATGTTGTCTTGGTAAAATCGTTGCTCTGTATACGCGTATCACGAACTCTATGAATCTTTTTCTCAGATGTCGATAAATTAAGTAAGATGAAGAAACTTCTAGAAATCCTATCGAATCCTAGCAAACGCATGCCAATGGACACGCTGCTAAAGTGTGAGGCAGTTCTTGAGAAAGTAGATTTTAAACGTAGCGATGCAAGTGTTGGGCCTCCTCCAGCGGCGCTTAAAGAACATCACTTCTTTAGTCCGCTTTTAGAGGCGGTAAGCACACATCTTCAAAGCCCAGTGGTAAATCACACGCTACAACGAACCTTCGGTCCATGCTTGGAAGCTTTATTTAGCCCAGAAATTAAGTATGTAATATTCAAAACTATGCCGCTATCTTATCTTTTTCTTTTGAGATGCTAATAATTTTGCTCTGTTTTTTTTTTTTTTTTTGAGATAGAAATCTACCACCACCGCTAAAAAAACAGAAAATTGAAGAATTTCCTAGTGAAATTCCAGATGTATTACAGGGAGAAATAGCTCGGCTAGATCAGCGATTTAAGGTAGATTTCAGGTACTTTTATATTGTATCGTGTAATTTCATTACTATATTTACTATTATGTATTTGAAACTGCATCCAGGTCAGCCTTGATCCAGCACAACAAAACGGATCTAAATGTATTCAACTAATATGCTGGCTAGACGATCGCCATCTTCCATGCGTACCACCAGTATCGGTTACAGTTCCAGCAGATTACCCACTAACACCACCACGTTGTGTGATGGCACCTCACGAATATGCTACAACATTCCTTTGTGCTGTGCAAAAGGCTTTGAACGCGCGTATAACGAAACTTCCTCGTCGTTTCTCTGTGTCTCAATTATTGGATACTTGGGAGATGAGTGTAAGACAAGCTAGCGCACCTTCGCAAACACCCATTACCGCTAGCACTGTATTAATGGGTTTATAGTATACTATACGTGTAAATTATTCCATAAATTTAAAAGTATTATAAAATCTCATATTGCCATCGCATTCGTTATCTATTTGACTCGTCCTTGGCGAAACATCTCGATTTCTTTTCTCTTCGATTTTCATGTACCTTTTGCACTTAAACTTAATACAAATTTATTTTGGGTAAGATTTAAGAACCCCCTTCCCTCCTCCTTTCGACACGCAACATACGTCATTCTATTTATTTCGACATGTTGAACACGAAATGTAATTGTCATTTTTGACGAAAATGAATAGTTTTCTGCGGGCACACGTATACGTGTGACGATTTGTCACACGTATTGGCACAGCTGCGTGGCCAACTACGGCTGTGCTACGACCTACCCCTGCCCCGTAGCCGTGCCACGCTGAAATGTTGCCCAGGTTCTGTTCCATGCTAGAAATTGCCCAGGTCCTGTTCCATGCTAAAAAGGCGATGCCACAAAAGTGGGAACGCCGAAACCCCGGCCGTGAGCACCTACATATATATCCTATCTGCTCTGAAATGGACACGCACCCTAAGGACGAAATAATGACTGAATCTAACCCTATCTTCACGTTGTTGACTATAAATCGTCTCTGAAGTTTTCAAAGTATGCAATTCTGTTGCATTTGTGTATAGAAGAATCAAAAATTAACAGTAGAGTGATGAGTAATTAAAAGATGTATAGTTCAATAATACATCCGCAATGTATATTATTTGAATGAAATTTTATTATGAATTGTTTTTGTTAATGTCAAAATGTTAGAACGTTCTTCCGAAAAACCATTGATGAACATATACGTGTGAAAGTCTTATATTGTGAATATTTTGTTGAATTTGTTAATGAAACATATAAACTGTAAATTTATAGTAACACACCTGTGTGCTCTGCTAATTTTTAAAATTACATATATACATTCATTGATGTATACTCGTTTATTAATGAATATAAGTCACAACGTTAAAAACATATACATATATATATATATGGAAGAAACCGTAATTTTTTACATAAGAAATAATTTTATAAGAAATGCAAATGCAAATACCTTTAGGTACAATACAGAATGAAAAAACCAATTCATCTTGGTCAAGGTAATGATGTTATATACATCAGATTTTCTTGGAATTCTCTAAAAATATATGTATATAAAACCGATTACAATATGTAGAATTTCCAAAAAATCTTTCAGGAAGGAGAAACGTAAATGGTTCTTATCATTATTATGTGGCACTTGTCTTATTTACGCCACAAGAACATCTGTTCCTTTGTTGATACCGATAATAAGCAAAACTAAACAGTGGTCCAAACCTGATGCTGGTGTAATATTATCTAGCTTTTTCTGGGGTTACACGTTAACACAAGTTGCTAGCGGTTACATCAGCGATAGAATCGGAGGACAAAAAGTATTATTGATCTCTGCTATTGGGTGGTCTACAACTACTTATTTTATGCCAGAAATTATTGAATTTGTTTCGCAAAGCGATACATCTGTATTATTAGTTGCTACAGTAAGAACAATAAATGGAGCGTTTCAAGGTAACTTTGGAATACAAATTAATTTATTTGGAATTAAATTAATAACAAAATAGTGTTATTCGTATATGTGTTAATTGTCATGTATATTTCAGGGATGCATTTTCCTAGTATGATCAGTTTAATAAGTCAACGATTGCACGAATCTGAAAGAGCTTCGTTCTTTAGTTTATTAACATCAGGATCTGCCCTTGGTACATTACTCACAGGATCTCTGGGCTCTTACCTGTTGGAGAATTATAATTGGATGACAGTTTTTCAAACTTTAGGTAAACGAATATATATATCAAATGTTTTATTTGTCAGCGTGCACAAGTTTTGTTAATAGTTGTTGCATCGTAAAGTTGGAAAAATTTTTTATAAATCAGACAATATTTTTCTTTCTTTTTGTCCAAAGCGAACGCAAGAAAATAGCTACTCGATAGAGGTGTGCGAGAACCCGAAAATCTCAAGTACCCGACGGTTGGGACGATGACGATTTCGGCAATCCCGATTATTCACGGGGATAGTCTTGAAAATTTTCGAGAATCCCGATACATTCAAGAACCTCGAGGATCGATATGTTCGAAAAGTCGCTCCGATCACAAATCAAATTCTCTACCTCTCCCGACCCGACTCCATTTTCGTGTTCTCGCACATCTCTACCATTCACCGAATAGTATTCGGACATAAATCTACAAAATTCTGTGCATTTCCTTGAATCGAATAATGTTCGCTAATTAGCATTTTTAAACATATATAACCATATAAATCTATTTTATTTATACGACTCGATTCTAACGTACCTCTAGAAGCAATAATCGATGTATCTTGTTTTATACTAAAATAATTATTATGTGATTGTACTAATCTTTTTTGCTGCAATTTATTTAAGAAATAATTGTCACGAATACATTATTACTTTCAAGGAAAGAACTTGATAAAGTTGTTGATCTACTTGAACAGACACGACTGATAACATACATTTCTATGAAAAAATTTGAAAAATTTATATGCTACGCATAAAATATCATTCAACACGTTTACAAAATTTCTTCGTATTATCATAGGATGCATGAAAGTCACATATCTCGCATGGCTTTGATAGTAAACAAGAGAAACGTAACTATAATTAAAATTATAGTATTCTCTCTTTATTTACATAAAAGGCAGTATTTAGAGATAAATGTGTTAAGAATACTTTCTTATACTTTATGTGGTAAAATATAATATCATCGAGAGATTTTATAATATCTAAATTACTGGAAATTAGTCTTGCCTCCTCTACAACGAAAGGAGGTGCAACTAAAAACATATTTGGACTTGTGTTCCTTGGAACGCATCACTGATTTAGCGACGAAGGTATCATAAAAATATTTATCGGTTAAACACGTTAACATGCAAATGTATTGTTTAGCGCTGCTTCCATATTTCAAGAATGGCACTATGGTTTTTCTATTCGACGAATTGGATTTTGTCTCATTCTCTTTCACTAATCCCATGTAACAAAAAAAACTTATAACAGTTTCAAATGAATATTCGTAATACATCATTTCAAATGAAAACTTTGTATTTTATATCATGAATTCCATTAATCGATAATGCCAAGAGATTATCTTTTCGAGGAGAATGAATAACAGATTGTTATTTTAATTTTGTCATAGGAAAATTATGAGCACGGTGATAATAAAAATTAATTGTATGTAAATTATTTTGTGATACTTTAAGGCGCAATAAAAATATGTCTTTGGACGTAATTACATTTGAAATACCTAACGTTGTGATGTGAACGTTAAAAAACAATTGCTGATGTTGTTTTCCTACGAGTAGAATTCTCGGGAAGCAGCGTTTGTTCATTGTATACGTTAAAACTTTGTTTGATTCATGGACTTATGGATAACAATTTGGTCGCTTGCTTACCAACTGAATGTAAAAGAGCAAGGTTTTAAGAAACCGCATGGGCTATAAAAGTTTGAGGAACTTTACTAATCGAACTTTAAAGCCTTTGATTAATATTGTCCCGTGTGTTTACAAAATAGCGATACTTTGGCCAATACTATCATAAATCAAAACTTCTGTATGTTCAAATTCAATTTTCATCTTTAGCACTCCAGTTCTTGAAGCTCCTGTAAGAAGACTTTGGATGTTAAGATTATCCTAATTAATTCAACGCATTGCAACAATCCCTTATCAAGATGGCAAGTGACAAGAGGATTCGCAAGACATTGCTGACAATGGAGATTCAGAGACTAGAAGTTCCTCGACATTTGGAAAGTGGTGTGTCCATCTCAAAGTTAGCCGCCAAATATAATATTCATCCTGTTACGGTTCGCCGTATTCGACGCTATGAAGTGCCATTACAATCAATTCACAGAACAAGGTGTTGTAATGGGACAACGTCGAAAATTACGGAAACCGATAAACGAAGAAATGGACGACCGTTTATACGTGCGGTGTCTGGAACAGAGAGCTCTCGGCGAAAGGCTTACCGATTCACCGATATTGGAGAAACCAGTAGACATTCGTACAGAATACCGAGGACCATCCACTTTTAAAGCTAGTAGAGGCTGGCTGTGGCGATTTAAGATTCGTCGCAATATTAAAACAACAGAAGATGCGGATGAAGAAGACTACTAAACAATGTTTACAAAATTTTACTCTATGCATAGAGGAAACTGGCATCGATAAAGAGAACATTTATCATTTTTGTCAAACTGGTCTCGTATGGCGAAATCTTTTTACATCGATTTTAATACATAGTGTAATAAGAGATATTGACGATCAAACAAAAAAAAAAAAAAGAACAAGTAACTATAAGTCTTTGCACCAATGCAACAGCACAACATAAGCTAGTACCTTTATTCATTACTTACCTGTGATTTTCAAATCGCAACGACAATGTTCCTTGGATGCAGGTTTATTTTTCGAGTGGTATCAAAACCATTTTAAACCTGAAGTGCCGAAACATCAAATGCAGACGAGTACATATGGGAAAGTTGTTCTTATTGCGGATGACTCTCAAGCAAACGAAGCAAAGTTATTTGAAAGATTCCAGTCGGACGAACAATTCAAAATCATAAAAATCTTCAGCCAATGAATCAAGTAATTAACGTAGTAAAGAAGTTATGTCGCAATAAAATGTTACATAGAATTCAAAATTTACCAGGTGGAATAAAAGAATTCTACTCTATCTTTGACATAAAGGAATGTATTGATCATTTACATGAGGGGTGGACGGAAGTAAGTGTTATGTGCATCCAAATCGCGCGGAGAAACCTCCTTGATCAAGACCTCACAGAATACACAACAAATAGAAGATTTTCGAAGACAATTGGAATCAGAAGACGAAGAAACTGTTGAATTCTTACCAAATAGTGTGGAAAACGAAAATGCTTCAAACCAGAAAATAGAAATTGATCTTTCCAACGATAGAAGCGAAGTGAAATTTTCATCGAGTAAATTCTCCGGTGAAAGCAAAATGAAAGATGCATTCGAAAACATAGTGGTTTGATCTAGACACGAAAAAAAATTTTGTTAGATTATATGTAAAACGTTTAAAAAAGTACTATAAAGAAAAGTGATATACGATTGAAAAAAATAACTCAATAAATATAGAGTAAGATAAAGGGATTACATGTTACATGTGTATGTGTGTAAATAGAAAGTATATATATATTTTACACTAACACCAACAAATTAAATTGTAAATATTTTACATTAAATTATATCATTAATTTTTACTTCTTACTTTCCTCATCCTAATAAAAATTGATTGTCTTTTGAACCAGATGTTCAAATAAATCACTAACTTATGAAAAATTAGATTTATTAAAATTCAAAATCTTCCATTAAGATACTATTTTTGTTTTTGTTTTTGTTAACTACACTCGATAAAATGAATTACCAGCCAAACAAATTGAAAATTTTAAAATAAACCATTGTCTTAAGAAAAATTATACCCGTAGCATAATCGTAATTCGTACCGTACATTTCATATTAAAAACATCGTAAAATAAGTAAATAATTAAAATCTACTATATTTCTTTTGAGCTTTCTACGGAAGAGATGGCTTGCTTCGATTATGTAACCGTGAAATAACTACATATATAAGAATAAGGTGCGGTTCGAACGAGGGAATCCCCTATTCGTGTTTTCAGTGAGCATGCAACGATTTCGGTGTGTAGCGTGCAACACACGCGAAGCGGGAAATCACATTCATTTTTAAAATGTCCGATGATCAAATATGAGAACGAAAGGAAATATATTTACTTTTAAAGAGGTTACTTTCATTTGAATTCTATTCATACGAAAGTTAAGTCGTTGAATCAACAATAAAAAACATTGTTTAAAAATACTTTTTATGCCTTAAAATAAATAATTTTACCTCAAATTCTTTCTACATTTTCGAGGGAATCTCTCCCAGAAAAACAATCGCAATTTTCGCAGATTTTTCTAATTTCGCTGCAACTCCTCCTGTCCGCATGTACTTTTGTTTTCTTTTTTATACATATAATTGTGTATTTATATTCGTGTCGACTAAATGTATAACAAATTTTTGAAATTTTCCTGAATAGTTTGTACTTGTAAAAAGTTTTTACACTACGTGAAATGAATTTCTATTAGAATAATGCATGTTACTTATAAATAGAGCAGATTGCACATACACATATTTAGTCAATGTTTATCGATACAGGTGGTTTGAGCCTGACATGGACCCTGTTGTTAAGTTATCATACTTTGCCATTTAAGGAAAGATCAGCTTCAACTAAGATAACAACTAAAGATCCTTTACAATGGTTGAAGCTTTTACGAAAACCTCCATTCTGGTAATTTAACGATAAGTTACAAAAATAAGAATATTTTTTAGTTAAATTTTAAGGAAAATACAAGAATTTCATTTTAGATTACAATTTTCAGGTCATGCGTGATAGGACATGCTTGCCAAAATAATTGTTTTTTTGTATTATTATCATGGATGCCAACATATTTTCATGATACATTTCCCGAAGTGAAGGTAATGTATTATTATTCGTTATAGGCTGCTTTTCCTAAGAAAAGATTTCACAGCCATAGTCGTAATAACTGTCCATTCCACTTCTATGTTGCAAGTCCGATAAGTATTAGTACAGATTTTACATTTATAGAATGAAGAAATGTTCTAAATTAATGAATCTATCTATCGCTTAGTGTCGCTGTTTATCTTTAAAACAACATTTGCTATCCGATTGTTTGTATAATTAATGTAATTTAATTTATTCAGAGCTGGGTTGTAAATATGGTACCGTGGTTATCGATGTTACCTTGTACATTTTTGGGTAAAGCTCTTTCTGAAAAAATACTCAAAGCAGGATATTCTGTCACCGTGACGCGTAAAATAATTGAAACAATATGTTTTGTTACCGAAATAATTAGTCTACTATTCCTAGGTACGTGCGTATAATTTTATATATATATATATTTTTTTTTTGACAAAAATGATCTGCAAAGTGACAGCATTTAATACGATTTCAGCAAAAGCAGAATCTTTTCAAAGCGCAATAATTTGTCTCGCATTTATAATTGGCGGATCAGGCTTCCATAACAATGCGATAGCTGTGAATCCTTCGGATCTCGCGCCGAAACATTCTGGCAGCGTATTTGGATTAATGAACACTGTTGGTGCTATACCTGGTATGCTAGAACAACGATCCTAAGTCGTTCCGTATTTATAAAGAAACTAATAATAATATTTTTACAGGATTCTTGGGGGTGTATTTTGCTGGACACATTTTACATGTGACACACAGCTGGCCTGTTGTCTTTATATTTATTGCTACGATCGATGCATTAGGATGTATAATATATTTATTGTTTGGATCTGGTCAAGCAATTATATAAAATATGATCCAATTCGTTTCCGAGAAAGAGTTTATAATCCATAATTAATACTTATAGGCTACAAACGTTTCTATAGAAAATAAAGTATTACAAAATACTATATTGTTTTATAATACATCGATACGCAAGACATTTTTAAGATTTATAAATATTATATTTTTATGTTTTTAGTGACAATACACAACCATCGACTTCTATATTTCTCCATATAATTGTGTGTGTGTGTGTTCGGTTACTTTTCATAATAAAAATTATAAAAATATGATTAATAAAGAATATGAAAATTTTGAAAATGTGAACCCGAAACAAAATGTACTTTACGATGAAACGCAAATTTACGATGTCAACTTATACTTTCCGTCAAATGACAGTCAAAGACAATTTGTCGAATAATCGTTTAACGACGTGGTTCTTTACGACTACGAATCACGTTACGATATTTTCTAAAAGCGATTTCTAAAATAGAATGCACCAGAGAGGCAACGTCCTCTTTGAGCGGACAAAATAACAAAACGTTTTTCCAATTTATAATCAAATTAATTTAACGTTGAAATGTACATTCGCAAACTTAAGTCTGATATCGATGTAACCACCCGTTCGATCGCAACGAGAAACGATTGGTTGGAAAGATTGTTCAACTACGGTCCTTTGGAGATCGCGGTATGTTATTCGTTAAAGGCGGTTTCCAAGTACGATACGCAGCGTGATAAGGAGCTCTTTCAATCGATGATAGACGATGGGATAACCAATGCAGAAACTGGCACGCGCGAGTATCGCTCCCGTGAGATAGTAGCCTTGCGGTAAGTTCGAGCAAATACCCGATGCCTTTTTTAACGCGAGCATGCGAACGGATCTCGAGACTCGAATTTTCGATTCGGAACATCTAGTGAGAATTAGCATACGCAACGGGGATAATTCTGGGGGTTGAATTTTATTTTCGACGGGAGGATCGTGTCGCTTGTTCGCGCGAGATTTTTCCTGAACGCGTGGTTCGTTGATCGGTGCTCGTCGTTTAATCCATCGGTCGGTCGCGCCTGTCTCCGATTGCTGTCGCGAATGTGGATACTTGACGGTGCGCCGTGCTGCTGCTGCTGCTGCCGCCGCCGCTGCCGCTGCTGCTGCTGCTGCTGCTGCTGTGCGTTTGATGTGCTCGCCACGGCTACGGCTGATCGTTCTCGAATTCTGACCAGACTTACACGTTCGTGAACGGTTTCGAACTAGTTCGTTATTGTGTGCCAGGCTCCGCCGTGATTGTCACTTGATAGCAACACCCGAGGCGCCAAAGCTGTCCGCATCGGCGCTTTCTTCAGCCCAAGTGGTATCAATGTTGTCTGGCAATGGTGTGTAAGGAGAACGTGGTATCATGGTTTGGGAATCTGTCCAGGTAATGGAAATATCATTCACCACTTTCCTAGTCTATGCCATATTTCCCCTTCGTTATCGCAAACATCTTAAACCTCTCTGATTCTCGACTTGCTGTTACGTTTACCACCATGACCTCCTCATCCTTCTTACCAAATTTCGAACTAACCAAAAAAAAAAAAAAAAGGAAAAAAAAAGAAAAAGAAAAAGAAAAAAATTCTTACCATCACGATCTTACCTCCGCTCCTTTTGTCAGAAACTCTTTGCAGATCTATCGATAATTGCAGAATCGAGTAGACCTTCTCTATGTAGACTCGAACGCAGCGAATGTAATCTTTTCTTATATATTACACGGAAATACCATGTATGGTAGTAACTGTATGTTTTCCTATATAATTTCTTACATACCTCACGATACAACGAAATAGTATTCGATTTCCGAAATCTTATCGAATGACATACTCTATTCTTATTTACATCAATATCCGATGTACGATTTCAAATTCTTCTCGAATAACCGAACATCCGTTCAGCTAAATTTATTAATATTTTCATTGCAATTAACCTATGTATATAACGTATATATTACATTTCAATGGTTTTTATTTTATGGTATCACCTCGCAAGATCATTGAACATACGATACGATACAGTATTCTTCATAGATATTTCAATTAGTTTACATTCTTTCGATAAAACTTTACAGATTTTTTTGAGAGAAATCAAATGTTATTTCTTTAATTACATATCAAATATTGTTATCGATGTCGTTGAAAGAAGTAGTAAGAACGATAATTCCAAATCAGCGATAGAACCTACCGATCTATGGTATTTTTAATGGCGAATAGTAATAACGATAATGACACAAAGAACAAGAATACAATTACAGATTTAATACTTAGAAAGTTCAAGCTACTAGAACGGAGTAAGAATCTCAATTATATTTCTCATTTTATTAGCCCTTTCGAGTACAAAGTTTTACCCAATGTTAATGTTTATTAATCATTTTTGGTACTTAATATCATATATTTTAACAATTCTAATGTAAATAATCACAAAAATATGTTAAGTACATATTTTTACATTTATGAAATATAAAACTTTTATGTTTTTTGTCCCTGCGCAGTTATAAACGTATCGATGTCATGTGCACGTTATTAAACATGTGCCTGCCATTTGAAGTACGATACCTTGGCACTTGTGTCGAGGATATTGGCAAGCGGGATTACAACGACCTACGCGACACGGAACATCATGCGAATAGTGCCTCCGATCTCACGGAGTTGACAACTTTGGGAGTAGCGGATAAACGCACAAGACGAAAACTTGCTCTCTACATGGCGTTATTACATTCTTGTAATTACGCGTGCGCTGTGATCTTATACAAGAACTTGTCAAATTTTGACTATCAAGAGATCTCTAACCTTCTCAATGGGACCACCCTCTCGCCGGACGACCAACCGCTGGAGGAACTGCTCTTACTGTATACGATGGCTTTAAATCATCCGGCATTTACGTACGAGCAGAAAAGTATCTTCGGCAATATTTACATAAAACTCCAAGAAGAGGAATCTCGTCTAAATCTTTCAAAGTCAAATTCATCCTACAAACAGGCACAAGTATATATAAATTCTTGTATAAATATGCTTCTTGTACGGTTGTATAATACTTTTTAAATTCGTGGTTCGCCCGAGTTACATATAGGATGTACCGAACCGTGTAGGCATAACTTAGGGATGGATTCGATACGCTAAACCAGCGAAAAGATTCATGGAAATATGTTACCTATGGGACATTGTTCCCGAGTCGCAACTGTTTTTGTATTGTATTTAGTTAAAGTTGGTCGCTTACCGGGAATTATAGATGGACAAACGAACAACTCGGTTTCTCAAAAGTATTATCGGAAGACAGAAACTCGGTTGTAACTCGGATACAAGGCTCTATAGAAGAAACGTTTATACGAACTTTTGTCTTATTTTAGTGCACCGAATCGATCTGTGAATTATGTTCGCACGTTTCGGTAACGCTCTCTATATATTACTAAAAATGAATATTTTATTCAGAGACTTGTACCGAAATGTAAAATTTTTCGGTTGTACCTTCGAAACCCTTAAATACCGGTCGATTTATTTCGATTTCGGTATTTCAACGATTTTGTTATTATATTGGTTTCGGTACAGCCTGATTTCATTTTCTCTTTTAACGTGCCTATTCTTTAACAGGGCTGTTCACCGTGTATGGGTACGAACGAAAGATTAATGGACAACGAGGTACAGGGTAGTTGTTTGATGGCACCACCTCCGATGCAAACTTATCATGGTAATTTATAACATAATCGATACGAATACGATGTATGCAACGGTTAAGCGAGTTACTTGAGAAGGCAGTGGTTTCATCCATGCGTATACGTATATTATGTCTGTACGCTATTAATACTAACTAAAATAATTGATCGTATTATTTGCAGGGGACATGGCAATGAGAAATAATACCATGGTAACCGGAGTTCCCCCCGGTTTATCGATGCCTCCTCCTGGATTGTGTTTACCAACACCGGAGCAAATGCCAATCAGATCGGGTGGTGGGGCACAATATCTTCACCTTGGATTTTCATCGATAAGTCATATGCCACCGTGGACAGGTCAGGTTATGATGGGGAATCAACTGATGTATCATACCGGTGACATGTTGGCTTATCCACCTTCCCCCTTAGTCAGCCGTCAATCGTCGCCATCCCAGTCTCGATCTCCTAGTCGCAGTAATTCCCCAATGGGTCGCAGGAATAATACATTGCCACGGACCTCCTCGCAAGTGACTCAGTCTACTTCGAACACCCTAACGTCAACGAGTGCCTCTAACAGTCAAACTAGTATCTCCAGTTCAAATGCGAATTCCCTACCACCGCTTCCTGCGCTTGCTACTAGCAGGAGTCATCCTAGTCAACCTCCACTGCTGCCATCGCGTTCCGTTCCCTTGCCAATCAGTAGTTCTACCAGTTTCTCGCGGCACAATAGCATAGAAAATGCTTCTTCTACCTTAATTCCGGCAGCAGCACAATCCAAACAACCACCACCACCGCCGCGATTGAGGTCTTCGGCATCCGGTGACTCTTTGCGAGAAACGCTAGGAAAAGAAATGCCAAACTTCAAAGGCAATTTGCAGAATTTTTCTCTCGACGAGGTGAGAAAGTAACATTTTCAAACTATTTTTCAAGAACATGTCAAAATGTAATATTACAGTACTCTCGTCCAATAGTTCGCCTTCTCTTTCATGGTAAGATGTTGATACAAAATTGAGGTGACCATTTTCTTTATTACGTGTTCGCAAACAAATATCGAACGCTTAATGCAAACGAACACGATTCGAGGAAGATTCGCGAACTGTTGGGAGAGACAACCAACGGGTAAGGAGGTCCGTTGTTTCTTTCGTTTTCCACGTAAAATTTGTTCGTGTTACATAAAAATTATAAATACTTAATTTCATACGAAACGTTATACGAATTTATAGATCGAGATCAAGTGGTAGGGGTTTGTAAAAATCTACATTTCTTGGGGAAAATATGCCCCTACCTACAGCCTCGTATACCGAACTATTGGGAGAGAGTACTCTTATAGCATGAAATTCTATTCGAAGAGATTATAATAATCTCTATTCTGCACGCAAGCTTAAACTACTTTTTTCTTTTAATGAAATATTTGATGCTTAAATCAATCGCGACACTGTGCGATACGTTGTAAAAGTAATTGATTCGTTGACAAAATGCCGAGTATAGATTCGAAGGATGAGCGACGAAGATTTGAGGGAAATAGGCTTAACACCGAATGCAGTGGGACAGCTACGAAGTATAGTGAAGAGTCAAACAAGTAACGGCTTAAATCAAATTAGCAGCGACAAAAAATTGGACAATACCAGCAATGCGGCACATGGAGCTATGGATTCACTTGAAAACGAGGTAACTTTCTATGTATCAGAGTCGACGATTTTGGACGCGAACCGTGCATTCGCGAATCAAGTATCGCGAAGTATCCGTCTTCTCGATACACGTCTAATTATCTATTCTATTCTCCGTGCAAAACACGGATATAGAGATTTTTGGAGTTTCGGGTACACCGATCCGTTGGGCGCGTACACGTGAAATAGGCACCTCTAGTATTTACTGATATTAGTTTGATTGAAATAATAAATAACGAATAATAAGTTTAATAATTTGATACAACTAACAAGTACAACACGATTTTCTAGGCTATGCCAGGAACGGAGATGATGAATGATAATGGAAATCAAAGTAGTAAGTCTATACCATTACAGGAACAGCATCCAGCGATGCATCATCATCATAATCATACGGCCACTCCTAATTTACGGCGATATCCTACTATGCCACCATTAGAGCCTGCGCAAATACAAATGTATCCTGCACCGCCCCCGATGTATGCTGCACAAAATGCACCGTGTTATGCCTGTCTTACATTGCCTGTTGCCGGGGTGCAAAATCGATACGCGAGGTAATAACGAAGATGCGATGCGTAGTAAGAAACCGAAACGAGCGATAGCGGTAAAAACAAAGCATTCTAATGTATTTGAAATTTATAGGTGTAACGCACAACACGTGTATTGTCTGACGCAGTTACAAGCCTTAAACTTAGATCCGGAGAGCAGTAGGCACTGTTCGCAGAGCAGTAGTTCCGATAGTACCGGCAGTAGATCTCCGCCAGAAACTCCTCCGGCAGCACCGTGGGTCAGCGGAAGCGAGAGCAATGCACCATCGGTTACGGATCACCTTAGCTCTGCACCGGTGCATTCGACGAGTGCGGTATCGCATCCAGCACCTCAACAACCTATACAATCGGGCGCGGAAAGGCAACGTAGAAGAAATCAGCCACACGTGATGCGTCACAAAAATCAAATGGTGAACGGCGCTGGACCACCGAACTTGTCGCAATGCGTTTCCTTTCCTGCACCACCGTCGCATTCGCAGGTCACGTATCTGCCGCACGGTCATTTCTCCGCTTTGAGACCGAGTAGTGGTATTTACTCGAATTTCTCGCATGGACCGTACGCAAGGCCAGCTTATCCGGCCGCCACGTATCAACCAAACGGTGAAATGATGTACCAGTATCCTGGACATCCACCGTCAGGGGGAACACCCCCACCTCCGCCGAATGCTGCTGGAACACCTGTACAGCCACCGTATAATATACCACCTACTCCGGTTGTTACGTACGCACCAGCTACCGTCCCGTCAACGAAAATCTCCTGTTATAACTGTGGCAGTAGTAATCACCTCGCGGTTGATTGTAAAGATCAGACAATGGAGGACATTACCAAAAAAGGTGAGTTTCCAATATTTTATTTTGATAATTCACATCTCTATCGATTTTATGTCTCTATATATTTTATACAATCGATATTTCTCACATCGATTCGATCGTCGTACATATTTGAGGTATACTCGTTCAAGGAATAACACTTATAGCTAGGACTACGGAAGAAACACCAGTCGCTTGGCCACTTGACCAAGTTATTATATTACGAGGCAGACCTAGACAGCCGATCTCTTACGAGTACTGCCCCATCGTCATAGTGCTCGCTCAAACTGTACGGGGGCAATACGGGTCCTCTCGTACTAATACTGTTTGAAATTTAAGGATATATAGAGAGTCGGGGCCACAAAATTATGTGGAATACCCTATAAAAGCTACCCTATAAAGTTTTCTCGGAAAATTAGACCAAACGACTCGAGTTATTTTTTCGAGATGTCAGAAGGATATTAATTACTAGGCAATGTATAAATGAATTAAAAATTACCATTGGTCGAGATTGCGAAGGAAAAAATGAAGGTCGCGATTTGTAACTTTTTAATTTCTGCCTATAATGAACATTTAAAGTATGTCTTTTTCAGATCTAAGTAAGTCATGTTTACGCACAAAGTTTCAATAAAAATAGATTCAGGTTGCTACGAGCTACAAATAATTAAAAATCACGAAATATATGAGAAATTTCGATTTAGATTTAGATTCGTAAAGATTTTTACATGTTTCAATTTTGAAATCTTCCAAGCTGCATTTCTATCTCTTCCGTTGTACAGTAAATTGTGTGTACTTGAAATTTCAGCTCAGTACCGCCTAGACTACAGCATAATGAAACAACCTGGAGAGTGCCCGAGTTCCGATAAGTGATCCCCTGCTACAGACCACTCAGCAATTTACCACCATCGTCATTACCATAATTACTGTTACTATCACTATCACTATCATTCCCATTGCAACTACTACCATGACCCCGCCACAGTAATACAACCCAAGGGCCGTTCGAAAGATGACTTCTATCGCTCCTTGTGCAAGTTTTCGGTGATTTTTGTAGACATCCCTTACATTCAGGACGACGATTTTTTAACAGAGGACGTTTCGCGAATCACGGTACCAGGTATACTTTTTACAAGTTCTTATTTATGATAGAAATTATTCTTAACTATGATTGTAAAAAGATATTTAGTCGTCGTGTACAAAGGGGAAAGATAACTAAAGGAAGCATAACGCAGCATCCGATGTTATTATCTATGTTTTTAGAATACATTTTGAAAGATTTGTGTTAGGTATTGACTCGCGTCTTTCCAATAATACCTATTTGGGTTACTTAACCCCCCCCCCCCCCCCCCCCCCCCCCAACAACCAAACTCTCTCCCTATTTCTCTAGTAAACTAGCCATAAACGGATACAAAGAAAAAAAAAACTGCGCATTGTGCTCTGATTAGGTGAAACTATCACATTTGACTATATTTATCATTGATACTTTTACTTCTACTAGTATGTCTACTATCACTATTACTACTACTACTACTCTTAAAACTATTACTATTACTTCTATTATCGCTACTGCGCCACGACGTTTTTATGTGTATATATTTTCTCAATTCTTATGTGCGCAATGTTTGAATGAATGTGACAAAAAAAAAAATTACGAATATTAAGGATGAAATAAGGCAAAAAAAAACAGCTGGCAAGGAGCGAATGAATATCTGAAAGGAAGAGAGAGAGAGAGCGAGAGTGAGTGAGGGAGACAGATTGTAGATAGATTGAAAGGATAGAGAAAGAGAAAGAGAGAGAGAGAGAGAGAGAGAGAAAGGGAGAGAAAAAGAAAGAATGAGAGAACAACAAACCATAAGTGTTCGATCATTTAGCTGCCGTTGCGCTCCTGTGTGTATAAAACTATAAATATACGCCGCTCACCACTCATTTATTAACTTACGGATAGTTAGCTAAGTAACAAGTAACTCATTCTATTTATACAAAATAGTCATGCAATCACGTGCAACTTAAGCAATTTTATACGACTTTTATTGATCGCCCATCTTTTTTAAGTGTAAGCTAATGTGTTACATGTGTTTAGAACCTTCTTAGTAATTAATGAAGAATAAGAGAACAAAAAAAAAATCAGAAAAAAGAGGGGAGGAAAATAACAATTCGAATATGTGCTAGCCGTTAGGTGTGAGTGGAGTGGCAATCTACGTTGTACTCGCCTCGTCAACAAGTTGCTGCTGCATTTAAACCGACTTAAAAAAAAAAAAAAGAAAGAAAGAAAGAAAAAAAGGACAAGAACGTGACATCCTTTAGCGTGTGCTAATCAAACTGTATATTAGAGTGCATAATTTGACAAAAATTTCGACTAGCCACGATACCTACAATGGTTCGAGCTGTTTAATCGTAAGATTCTCAATAGTAGGCACCTGATCTATGTCGCATAGATCTTAGATACCTAATTAGTATGAAACGAAAAGCTATACAAGTGATTGAGAATGAATACGTGTGACATCGAGTACGTATGCATTTAAAGAAACTTCCCTTCGATAGTATCCTGCTATAAAAGAGTTTTCGAGTTGTTTCTTTTGGTTGGTAATAGAATTGTTTTTCTTTCGGCAGCTAGTCAATAGCCACGAAACAGAATTTTCGGATAAATTAATGCAATCAAAGTCGGAAATTTGTGATTTTCCAATTATATTCAATCTACTTTTCTTGTATACTTATAATTAAGTCTATATTTTCCTTTTATATATATATATATAAAGCGTGAAAAGTATTTTCGAAACTACAGAGGAAGCCAGAACATTAACAAAATTGATCGAATCGATTCTCATTCGTTTATAGATTCAATAAATTCGCTTGGAAGGTTACTACTTGTAAGATTCTGTTCTCGTTGATGTATTAAACAAACTTTCTGTTCACTTCTTCCGAGAAGCTTAATACGTTTTACCGGAAGGTGACTTGGACCTTGGGTGATCTTTAGTGAGAGTGCCATTTCTTTTTCTTTTTTTTTTCTTTTTTCTGTAAATATCTAGTATCTTTGTATCGGTCTACCGAATGCAAAGGTTGACATTTCTCTTGTTACCATTAGCGAATAATCGTTTCTTTAAATCTACCTGAGAAAAGTTTCAAAGTGGCTGTGACCGATGAGAAGTTCGTGAAATTACTGAAGCTCTAAACGAGAACGTCTATTTAACTCGAAAATAAAAAGTAAAGTCCCCCGATATATCTTTTAAGTGTTCAGTCCTGAAACTTAGCGTCCATGAAAAACTGCAGAATAAAGGTGAATTTGCACTATACGGCACGGACCGGCACGTATCGTCAACGGAAAGAAAGAACCAGAGCACCGAGCAACATTATGCCGAAAACTGTTTTGTCGGTGCCGGTCCGTGGCATATGTATGGTAAATTGACCTTAACGCGTGAGCAGAATTTGAACGAAAAATCCTCGTTTCTATCGTGTCGTAAATGTAAATGTAAATGTAAACGTAAATGTATTGCTTGACAAAGACAACAGAATAACGGCATATTTTTATGATTTTCTTTTTATACTTTGTTATACGAAACGAAGTGTCCGATAGAACAGAACGGCCTGTATCGTAAAGGAAGAGAGATATCAAGGGAAGAATTGCCAGAATGGAATGGAATCTAATTTTCTGGGACAAACTAGAAGAATGCAATTGAAATTTACGTAAATTTACGTTTCTAAGCGAATTTGCTTTTACGAAACGGAAAATATCATTCGGCTAAGAAACCTGGGAAATACCGGTGATTCTGCACACAATGGGAAGATGATAGAGCAGATTTTCAAGCAGTAACAAATTATTGTTGACCAAGCGATATACCTTGATGTTATAGTCTGGGTAGTCGTGTTATCGAAAGCAATAGTAATTATTAAAAATGCGCCACTTTATTGCTGTTTGCTAACCGTTAACGTTGCAATAGTTAAGAAGTGCTTCTCGCTATAGTATCATTGGCAATAAAATGAGCGCGATTTTTCTTGTCTTACCTGTTAAGCAATATTTCATAGAGTTACATCAACATAGATCCTTTCGGAGGAACATGATTGTATAGTATCAATGTTGTAAGAACCATTAAGGGAAGTTGTGCGTCGTTTCGTTGCTGACAAGCAATTATATGTAAAAAGGATCGCGTCGCTTTAGTAATAATCTCATGCCTACCGACACAGTACGCGCGAATCTTAATTTGACCGAAACAATTCTGTTCGAAGGAAGTATAAGGAATTATTATCGTTATTATTGTATCGATTAGAATTCAGTTTGTTGCATTCGACGGATCTCGATGAGCTCGTTTCATTCGATTCGACATCCCTCGTTTGATTTTTCTTTCTCCATGGAGAAATACTCTTTCTCCAAAATTTGCGTTTCCACGACGCTGTCCCGAAACTGTTATAATACCACGTTACACGTTCTATTCGCTGTAATAGAAATAACTGAGAAACGCAACACGCGTCCAACACTAGCGAGAGCGATACGCCATACTTTTCGAACGATCAAAAGCTGGCTTGAAATTCTATCAGGCAAAATTAAATGGTTCAAAGGTGTTTAAAGAATGTTGAAACCATGTCGACTTGTTCGAATCTAATCGAGCCAGATATTTTGTCGTACACGATATCTTGTTTTGGTTTTTGGTGTTTGTATTAAGATATTTCCATCGAAAATCGATTAGGTCAAAAGATATAGAATAACTTGAACGTTCCGTCTCTGCACAGTACGAACGTTGAAGTAACTCTGAAATCTTTGAATCATCTCCTCCAGGCTTGGACCAGATTCGCGCATCGAGTCAGTCGTCCACGACGTTACATAAAATAAATAAAATCATTTAATTTTGCCCGATGAACGTTACTTTATATCGCGACACGAACCATAAAGTTATTTCTGAACCGTTTTCATTGGCCGATGCATCGCGGATCGTTGTTCGTTCGAATCGAGTCTTGTTCGTTGAACGCCAATCGTACGCGTTAACGCTAGTAAAAAGTGATTCGAAAAACGCGGTACTATAAGAAACTTGTGCCAGATGCGATCGATATATGTTGCGTTGTTGCAAGCTTCGGGGAAAAAGTTCAAATTCTCTTGATCAAATCAGTATTATGCCTAAACGAATCAAAAAAGGAAACAAAAGTCAAAGAACCATATCACTTGAACGGGAGCCGTAGAACAGGACCGTCAGAGATTAAAGGTAGTCATATAATTCTAATGAAACGATAATACCGATATTAGTTATAGCGATGATAGTAACGATAATATTTTATATTCGTTGCAAAATAGAGATGTAAAATTTCTGGAAAGATTGGATCATCGAAACGGATTGCTCCTTTTTTCGGAAGAAACCTCGAGAAACAATTACGAGAAAAACAACAAAAACAAAAAACAAAACACACAAAAGACAAAAAAAAAAAAAGAAAAAAGAAAAAAAACATTGACTCAGATGTTAGCATCTGGACGCATCTTAACGTACAATCTCGGTCTGTTTCGACAAGTTGTTATCGCGCGAATCAATTTCGGTTTCGACAACGATCGTTTCCGTCTTGCTAATTTCCACTAGCACCGCTAGACTAAGCGCGTCTCCATTTCTAAGCTTGAATCGCGAGGTCCGAGAATCCAACCCGCACCTGTTCGTTTTCTTCTTCCACAGCGACGCTGCTGTGCGAACGAAATTCAAATAAACATAACAATAAATTCTAAAGTACAAGCAATTCACTGTCGTTTAATTATAAAGATCGAAACACTTGAGAGCTCAATTATTTTTCGTATATTTCAAGAAAAAGAAAACAAACAAAACAAAAGAAACGATACTACCTACGCTTGAAATGTTCTAGACCAGAGCTGCCGAAACATGTCTATCGTCAAGGGCAAGGGCGCCCGCCGGTGCCCGTGAGCACAGCTACGGACAACCAGTGTCGCCAGATCAGAATGGGAAGGGGACGGAGGGGGTGTCCCACGAATCGAGGGGAAAGAGTTGAAACCTCTTTCTGCCAGTGCCAGCCAGTATGTGTGCACGACTGGAATGGGGGAAGAAATGTTGGTCCGGCGACACTGCGGCCAAGTTACTTAGCCGATTGCCGTAGCTGTGACACGCGATGCGTATCACAAATACATGCAGGCGTCCTTGCCCGCAAGGGGGGTGGGGGGCGTGGCTTCGTGCCCGCCATTCTGCGTATGCCCAGGGCAAGAGAAAATGTCCGCTGCCCGTACGGGCATACGACGAACAGCTCTGTACTAGGCGGTGTAACGGAACTCGAAGATGCGATCGAGCGTAAAAAACTTTCTCGATAGTTTACATCTCTAGCGTTGGAGAGCGACGCGTCGGTTCTCGTGCGAGAAACGAACGAATCTACAAAGACACAAGAAAAGCCAGAAAAAGAGCAGTTTCTAAGAGAGGGCTAGATCCGTACGGTATATGTATCTCTCATTTTTTTTCCTCTTCGTTCGTTTTCGAACGTTTTGTGGACATACAGGGGTGTAATTGAGCAGCGTGCTAGAATTGTATAGAACACCGGCAAACCAGCGGATAAATGAAACAGAAGAAGGAGAAAAAGAAAAGAAAACTAAAACAATGTTCTAATGAAATACGCATACAGACCAGACGAGCACCCCAACGTGCATAATCGCAACACACACACACACACACACACACACACACCTACACAGAAATATACATATACGTGTACACAGCCACTTATCGAATTAATATCGGCATAGTGACTTAAAAGCGCTTACAATTATCATGTACATCCGCTGCGTTCCGCGAGCGGAACTCGCGTTTTCCGTTCGTAGCATATTTTGCACGAGCCGACCGTCAATTCGGACCGCTTGACCCCCAGAAAAGAAATCCGCGGCTCTCTCACAGACAATACGTGCTTCGTATATGAGAGAAAGAAATTAATCTGTATATGCTGGGAAAAGAACAGGGAGGGGGAAGGGGGTTGGAACAGATACGATGGGGATGCAGGTCGCGATACACTGCGGGAGGCAAGTTGATGTTGCGCGGAGGGCGGGGGAATACATAGTTTCTAGATGGAGATTGTCGACGATGAAAGCGAGTTTAAGCGTGCGGGAGAGCGTGCCCCGCGATGGAATCTAATGTATGCGCGTGAGTACGATTCATTTTCAAGCGAGAAAAGAAAAATAAAAAAAAAAAAAGAAAGAAAGACAGAAGAAAAGAAAAGAGAAAAATACACGAAATTTTTTAGAATGCATTTTGTGCGAAACGAGAAATTTCATTCGGTTCTTGTAGACGGTCGCTTATGCGAGAGGTTCACTTTCATCTTTCCTCGTCCGAGACGAAGCAAAAAGAATATTAAGAAACAGTGTGATCATGGTACGAAAATAAAAATTTGTGACGGATAAAACGGAGACGAAGAAAAATATGCGAAAACAAAAAAAAATCTGTGCGACAGTTTGTGCCACTCTATGTCATGTACATAAGAATCGGTGTGCAAGAGAGAATGTCTGCGTGCGTGCGTGCGGTAAACGTTGTATGTATGGGACAAGCGTGGTAGAGGAAAAGAGAAAGATTTACATACAAATATGTGATGTGTATAGTATATGTGTATATATAGTATATATACGTGTATATATTATATATATGTATATATGTATGTATATATATATATCTATATGTGTGTATATATAAATATATATATATACATACATGTGTATACATACATATGGAAATATTGAGATATATTTGTAAATTCTGTTATCTGAATGCATTATAAATATTTTAACCTCCTGTAATGAAATATTTAATAAAAAACGTTACCAACCAAATCGTTTGAAATTTTCGAAGGCATATTTAGGATATACGCATTTCAGTAAATCTATATATATATATATATATATATATATAGTTTATAAAAATATTACGCTTTAACAAGTTAACGAGTTAATTTTCGTAACGTATTTTTATAGTCGTATTTTATATTGCCAAAGAATAGTAACACGTAATAAGTTATGATTCGTTTAAAATAGTCTAGGAATTACTATAAAATTCGGCTGGTATAAATAGCATGATGTAGTGTGAATGAATAAGAAAGCGTTACTTTGTAAATATATTGACGGAAGTAATTATGTAGTAGAACGATGATGCGAAATATTCTAATTTCACTTTTGACATTGCTACAGCATGACACCATGGACCCAATTAGTCGTAGAATTAGCCTGTACAGTATTTAGAAATTCAATATTATTAACTGTTTGCACCCGGTATTCAGTAAGGAAGGGAGGGAGGGAGGGGAATATTTTGGAAATTGTCAAGATGACACATATTTGGATAATGATCTTATACCAGTTAACCTATTAATGTTACTAATAATTATTTTTGTTTAATGCATCACTGTAAAGTAATAGAATCGATTAACTTGGTGGAAGAGAAAGAGTGCAGGATTCACAAAAAATACATAAAAGTTTGGTGACAGAATTTTCACATGGCCCACGTGGATAACTTTTTTTGAATCGACTTAAAATGCAGTTTCTCGTCCGATTAAGTAAATCAATGATTTTCTAGGAAATCAAATTCTTCAACTGTATATTGCATATAATACTATTAAAAATTCCGATTGATTCGCTATAAAATTGTTGTTTTCGCTCAGCCTGTACGTACGTACGTAATTGGTGGATATCGAACAATGAATATCATGAGTTTTTCAAAATTTAATTTAGCAACGAGATCGTAAGTCCTAGTAATTATTAATTCAGGCTATTCGTGTGAAATGTATCGAATCAGAAAATTGTTAAATATCATTAATAAGTATTACCGAATCGAGTGTATTGCCACTACAATCGATCGACAAGACTCGTTATGTAACAGTGTGCACGTATGGTGCTCAGTAAGCAATACAGATACCGCATTATGATTCCATGTGCCATATGGAATACATTCTTCCTGCCATACGAGGAATAAATCTTTAGAATTAGAAACTATGTCAACACTATCGTTTCCTTGGTTTTTCCGGAAACTTGCTGGTATAAGTAACATTTTTCGAAAACTGTGCAAGCGGTTTTAATTGGATGTCCTTTAGGTAACGGTAATTTTATTGTTAAGAAGACGGACATTTTAGTTGATCGTATCTTGAATCTATTTTGCGTTTCATATTTTATTGATAGGCGATGGCTTGCAACGTACAACATTTGTTTCAGCCGTAATGGCACTCATGGACACATAGATTACGCCTTATCGACATTTCTACGGATGTGGTATGATAAGCAAGGAAATTCGTCAAGTTACATTTACACAAAGTCCTGGTTATAATACACTGTTCGCGGTGACACTAATGTCCAATGGCCGAAACGCGCAGGTAATAAATTTATTCTATTTTCTATGTACTCTTTCGTAGATTCGATTAATCAGAACACACACACACACACACACACATATATATATATATATATATATATATATATATATATATATATATATATATATATATGCCGAGTAGCAATCTCACTCGTTTCTTCAAATGTTTGCAACCAATTAGAAGAGCAAGAGAACGACGTTCTCACCGTATTCTTTTAACGGTCAGTTTCAGATCTTATTAGATTGCATTCTCGGATCGTAATAGAAAATGGAACGTTGATCGGTACAATTAAAGTGGAACAAACGACAGAGGCATCTACATATAGGATTGGCTCCGAACGTTCAACTTCTGAAGCACATTTTTACTAAACGTTTGTACTTTACAGAAACAGACGACACGTTTTGTTGGAAAAAATTCGACAAGCATACCATGAAACAGAAATTTTGCTAAAAATTTAATCCTTATATTTCTTCACCCTTTCGCCATGATTTTTTACAGTGTAGATTAAAACGTTCGATGTAAAGCTATGTCCACAGTGAAGCAACATCGAGCGACCTTTTCGTCGCTTCTTGTTGCCCTCTTCTTCTTTCCTTCGACAGAACCGGCGACATTTCCAAGATACGTGCAACATCTTGTTAATTGTTGCTTCAGCATGGACAGGAAGCGACAACTTTGAACTTTGAACTTTTACGGAGCGTTTCGTAGAAGACCGTACAGACTACAATTCCGAAGCTGACTCGATCGATTGGAAACCGCTCAGATTTGTTGGCATTCGATCGTAGTCGAAGCAAAGCGGCGGAAAAAAAATCCGAGCGTCAACTGCCCAAGCACGTACATATTACGAAACGATAACGTCGAGACCGATCGCGCTAGAACAGGAAGAAGGAAGCAGCACGAAATGCTCTCCCGCCGTTTAGTCATTCTCTCTCGGGATTCCGTGGCCGTCGGACACATTTCGAAATCCTCGATTTATCTTTTCCCGCATCTTTCCACCATTCATCCCTTTCTTCGGCGGCATTCGTCGGCCGTTCTCTTGTTTCGCGACTGGGCCGCGCTATCCCTGCCAACCGTTTTGCGAGGGGTTGCACCGAGAGAGAGAGAGAGAGAGAGAGAGAGAGAGAGAGAGAGAGTTCACTGCTGCTCGACTATCTCTTCGAAACGTGCTCCAAGGGTTGCGAAAGGGAAGTAGGTGGGTTCGTTCGGGAGAGAATCGTTTTCTTCCGCATCTGTCGTGTGTGCGGTTCGAATAAACTCCGCCGCGAGGAGGCGCCGTTTCATGGCAGCGAGGTCGATCGAATCCGCGAGAGAACAAGAGGAAACGAGAGAACGAGATATAGAAGGTACAAGATGAGAATAGCGGGTGTCGGAGTGAGAAGGAACGATCCGAGAAAGAGAGAGAGAGAGAGAGAGAGAGAGAGCCAGTCGACACTGCCGGTAGTGCCACCTGGTCGTGATAAAGGGGAGGGCCAACCAGTGAGGGGTAAGTGGGGGTTGGCTGTGTTCGGAGGGGCGCGTATTGACGCGACTGCGCGATTACGTTGATGCGGTAGGGTAGAAAAGGGTAGAGATTCTGGAGCAGAGAGGAATCGCGGTTGGAGCAACAGAGAGAAGTAGAAGGAGGCGAAGAGGAGAGCACGAGCGAAGGAGGGGCGGCCTGAAAAGCTCGGGCCAGGCTGGCTTCGATCGCTCAATATTCATCCCTTGGCCGGACGAGTGCGCCCGAGAACAGCGGCTCCAGACGAGGGCACGAATCAACCCTTCCTTCCTTCTTTTGCGTCCTCGGCCGCGCCACTGTTCCTTCAGGAGACGGACAAGATCAACGGGAGGAACCAGAGGAGAACCTGAGAAAGGGAATCGCACGTCGACGGTCGTGGTGTTACGCGAGAGAGCTTGCGAGGCTCTCATCCACTGATTGCAGCTCGAGTTAGAACCGATCGGAATGGAGGACAAGAAAGTCGAGCAATATTACAGTCCGCCACCGAAGCTTGGCAAATGGGAGGGTTTTAGAATCTTTCTATGGAATTCCGAGACGGGACAGTTCCTCGGGCGCACGGGAGCCAGTTGGGGTAAGTTTTTCGCTGTTACTTCCATTCGTAAAACCGTAGAGCCCTAGCGAAACTCGATTACGTCCTAGATTATCAGTTGGATCGCGCGCGCGACCGACCCTGTCTTCTTCGTTCCTATCAACCGATAGACTTTTCCCCGACTGACTCGTCGACGATTCTCCTTCCTCGCAAACGGTCAACCGATGATACAAGCTCGAACCTAGAACGTTGTGCCGTTGTTCCGTTGTTCCGTTCCTACGTTATTACGTTCCGTGATACACGCAACTCGCCCCTGGGGTTCTTTCTTCTCTTTTTCGGGTAACGAGTATCGTGCACGACTCGAGAGAAAAGGGAGCGGCTATGGTTCCGCGACATCGAGATTCGCTCTATTGACATTTAATCAAAAGTCCATATCGTTGGAGACCAGTGTGCGGTGTCGCAATGTACGCGCGCACTGCAGCTTGCCAGCGATGCCATATACATACGTGTAAAGATCTTCCGTGCTGCATTCTAATACGCGAAGGCGTTCTAGCTTCGGTGAAATCGATTTTTCATTTCCAACGTCGATACACCACGGTACACGGAGTGAAGACTGTTTTTCGAGTGTACATTTCCAGTGTTAAATATCTCGATAAGCCACGTAAAATCATGAAACTACTTTATTTTTTCCCGTTGTTCGGTCTCTTTTTTTTTTCTTCCCGGTCAAATGCTCGGCCTTCGAGCGGAGTCGAAAGGACACGTACAAGCGTTCCGTTTTATCCGACGTTACGCGCGTATCCTGTTCCGATATCGGTCGCGTTCTTTCCTCTTCCGTTAACGTTATTCTCTTTCCGTTGAAACTGTAAGAAGATTTCGAAATCGGTCCTTTGGAAAATAAGCATACCGAGGGGCGGCAACCCTCGAGATCACCGTTGCCCTATTTTCGTCTGTCGAGACCGCGCGACTGCAAGAGGGTCTCCGGATCTCACGAAGAAGGAGCTCTGTTCTTTACGCGCGCCCATTTCCATTTTTAGTCGTTTATGGTTGCAACCGAAGTTGAATGTTGGCGACACGATTGTCCGATTCGATTCAAGTATCGAACGAACTTTCAGCACAGTCGTCGGTCGAAATAGTTGGAAAGATTCGATTTTGACGATTCCGGAAATTTCCGAATACAGCGTGCTAGGGTTTTCCGGTAATGAACGCTGCTCCCTGCCCGGTGACATTTACCAACCAGTTGTCTTCAGCAGCCGTGCCGTGCCGTGCCGTGCCGCTTATGTAACACAATTGCGGTAAGATTCGACCGATAAAGATCCGTTGTTGCGGTACACTCGACCAAATAAATTGTAGCCTATATGATAATTAGTGTTACACAATACCGTTATACGATCCCCTGGCGATCGATCGATGGACGATTCGCAATTTCTATACGATGGCATATATGTGTATATACGGTGTGATTTCGACGCGGACGTTCCCGCAGGAATCCGTAAGGCAAACATTTACACGAACTCGAGAAAAAGAACGCCAGGTTAAAATCGATGAATTTACGTTTCGCTCGATCGAGTTTCAGTTTGTCAGATTTTTACTTTTCAAAAGTCACCGTCAGCAAAAATTGTTCAACGAGTTTCAAAGTTAGTCACCAAAACGCACAGATGTATCCTTTACTTCGTACAACTGTTTTCTCTGAGAAATTCCGATTATATTTGCCTGTGTATTTCTTTTTATCGTAATAGATAATCCTTCGCAAATTCCTCCACTTTTCAATTATAAATGCTAGCACGATCTGTAATAAAATTGTTGCACAGATCATCGGATCGCGCCTTTAACTTTATTTTTAAGGTTTGACGGGTGCAACGAAACCCATCTTCTCCAATAATTTATCGATAATTATCAAAACTCCGACATCTTTTACATTCGGATTTCAGCGAGGTGAACAATTCGTTGTATCATCGAAACATTCGTTTAAACTCTTCTTTTTCTTCTTTTTTGTTTTGTTTGTTTGTTTGCTCGTTAATCGGCAGGCGGGTTGTACCGTAAGCGGCGAGTTAATGTTTCTTCGATCCAACTAATCGAAAAAAGATGCGAGTTTCGAGAATCTTTTTGTAAACTGATTGACGTCTACGAGCATATCCGAGCACATCGTCCGAGAACGATGACAAAGGAGTTCGTTCGATCTCGAGTTATCGCGTTAGCACGCTTAAAACAGCTTATGTATTCGCCCGTGGAAGCTACATTCTTTACACGTTTCGCTGTTTTTCCCCTCTTTCTCCGCTGTGGTTGATCGATTTTCGCCGAAATCAATAGAACACAACGGTCGTACCATTTCGCTGGAATAGCCTGTTCCGATTTCGAACGGTTCGCTTGTTCGCGATTTGATTTTCTGTCCAACTTCGTTATCTCTCGCTCGCACGAACGCCCCGTATCGTGGAAGCGAATAACGAATATCTCTAGGCTGCGGCGGCGACGGCTGATCGAAATTCAAAATAGAAAAGAAACTTGTTGTTCCTATGTTTCTTCGAACTGTTTCGAGTTTTTAGCAACACTTTGATTTCGTTCGTCGCCGAGAACAGCTCGTCCGAATCGTGTGCGAGATTCTTTAAGGATCCCTGCTGTGAAATATTCACCTTTAGTCTATTTATAAATCTATCGATCCGGAACTAGCTCTGGTTCATCGGATGCCATACAAATAAGAAAGAATTCTTGGTTTTCGCAGAAAAATCTGTTTAACCCTTCGAAAGCGGAGCCCGGGTCTATTCCGAGCCAGAGTGCACCCCTTCGCTCGGCTAATCAATTTCTCACCGTTAAATCGAACGAATACAATGCTACATCACGAACGATAGAAATGCCAAGAAATATCTTGAACGAACTGTGCTTTAATAAACGAACAATCGAAGCTGCGAATAAGCGACATCAATTTACATTTTTTTATCTGTAGATAATGTTCGGACTTTTACGAATGATAGAAATTTCTAGAAAAGAGAAGAGAAACGTTGCAAGCGATTCGAACGCTGTCTGTCGTGCTACTGGCGAAAGCATTTCCTCGCTACAAGTAGTCGCAGTCGAAATAACGGAGACTTACTTCTTCGAGACACCGATACCAAAGGAGATTATTCGGATACCGGTCGGACCTCATCGTTCGGAAATGCTCGACGGAAGAGGCAGGATTCGATTTTACTTTCGTTCGAGTGCCGATGTGTTGCTGCGGTTGCTGTAGCAACGTGGTAACCTAACATTTTCACGGTTCTTTTTTTTTTCTTTTTTTTCGTCGAGATATCGATCACTCCGCACGCGAAACGCGACGGCGCCACAAACTTAGAAGCCGCCGCAGTTCTTTCGTGAAGTAGGTCGTTGATATTGTTGCGTCTACGCTCGATTCTTTGTGCAGGAAATGACACCCTTTGCGACAACCATCGTCGCCATTTTTAGCTAGAAAACCAGCAGATCGCGCAAGTCACCGATCCAACAAGATTTTCCCCCGCGACGGTTTCGGTGTCGGCGAATTCGATCGCGACGACAATTCCGACGAGGGCCCGTTGCAGGGTCACTCAAATTTTCTAGTCTGATACAACTATACAACTTGATCCCATACAGTCAACCCCTTACGCGCATACATTCGAGTCTTTTTTCAATCGAAACAGATTCGTGTCTCTTGGCTCTTGTTTTCTGTTTTATTTTGAAACTGATATTGATATTTCCAAGTAATATGTATGTATATCGCTCTGAGAAAGTATCCTGAATAATCTTTAATATTTCGACTGTTTAATTTTTCTGGCCGGTTACGTAACTCTATACTCTTCTGTTAGAGTTTCGTTCGAGTGCTATATCGATTAGGCAGAGAGGACGAAATCGGGAGAAAATTAGCGCAACAGACTAGTCAACCAACTAGTGTGCCATCGGAAGAAATCCGATATCCTACAAGTCCTCTCCGAACGAGGCGAGGGTAAGACTTGTCTAGGGTTGGATGGGTTCAGACCAAGAGAAACGTAATCCAGTGGCGCGGATATTTGTCTAATGTAGCGAGTCTCGCACACAGGGATCAATAACCTACTCTGCTTTTCTCGTAGTAACAGCACAGGTCGTAGCGTCAACATAGTCCCCCAACCTTCTTCTACACCGTTTCATTATTTTCCATTAACATTCCACCACCTTCCCATTAATATTTTCATATAAACACAATATATTATACGATTCAATGTCGACGAAAGTTTATACTATTTTAACCCACAATTTGGTCCTATAATGTTCATTTCTTTCATCATTTTACTTTCTACATAATAAGAAATAAGGAAATAAAAATAGACTTCTGTCCCATTCTTTACTCTGTGTGTGTGTGTGTGTGTGCGTAGTATCTATTTTTTAAATAACAAAAATGCATACTTTATACGAGACTAAACATATCGAATCGAGTATAAAGCCAACGAGGTTAACCTTCGTCATTGACGCAACTCGTACATGTAACTGTCCTCTTTTCTTGAAGTTTTCGAATTTTCATATTTTCCTTCCAACTCTATTAGCCAGCGATTAAAAAAGAAAAAAGCACAATCACTGTCAGCAAGCATATAAATTCGTTCAACGAGAAAACTCCATTTTGCACGAGTCCGTGATGCATCGTCATCAACGATTCTTATAACAAACACGTGGTATCGCTTACTCAATACCAATTCAGGCCAATTAGACCTTGAATCATAATTGCTACCATGTCTAGACTTTGGTTGCAACGCGTGCCCGCGAACGAATTATTCCGACAAAGCGATTCCTTTATCAACAATCGGTTAAATTATATATCTGCCCTGCTCTGGTAGACCAAGTATCACCGAGTCGTACAATTTTTCATTGCCGTCGTAAAAGTGTCTCAGATTTTCTTGGGGCTATGAATGAAATACTTTTCGAATCATGGCCGAATAGACGTGGCACATAAATAAACTTGTCGACTAAAATATTCTATGATTACTCTGTTTCATGTACGCTTCGTGTTTCAGAATACTAACAACACGTTTTATTCTTCTTGCAGGGAAAATTTTGTTATTCTACGTGATTTTCTATGCCGTACTTGCTGGATTCTTCGGTGCAATGTTGACCGTTTTCTATCAGACGTTAGACCCGAAGCAACCGAAATGGCAACTGGACAATTCTTTAATTGGAAGCAACCCTGGGCTCGGTTTCAGGCCTATGCCGCCTGCGAGTAACGTCGAGAGTACCTTAGTTTGGTACAAAGCTAGCGACGAAGGTAATTTTTTGCACTGGACCAGGGAATTGGACAACTTCCTCGAAGGTAATTTACATTGTTTCACATTTATTTACATATGTATTGTAGATTATGCCAACGGTATATAGTCTTCCTTTCGAGTTTATTGTTTAAAATCGTAGAAACGATACTCTACACAGCGAGCGAGGATCCATCGTAATTGCGCGCGCGCATAATCCTGTCAACCCTTCGCAGTCGAATGGCGACTTCGAGGTGGTACTAGACGCCGCTGTTACATCTATATTTACTACTCCATAATATAATAGAATATATATATATATATATATATTAACAAATTAACGTGTAACAGTGAAATAAACAATTCAATTAAATAGATAGTGTCAGTTCGGTACAGCGATTAGTAAGTTGTTATCTTCGTCTAAACGCTAGTGCGAAACAAGAAAGAAATCTAGGTCGTTCGTATAAATTATCAAAGTCCTCTTATATAATCGTTATTAGAGCAATGTTTTTATTGATTTTTTATCAATTGAATCAATTTAATCGAATGAATTCATTATGTCATCCTAGCAGTTTAGTTTTCAAATATAATCTACATAATATAAATAATTCATACTGTGGAAAATTAATAAGTGAAACTCGGCACATCCGATCTGTCATCCAATTCTGTGGTTAATCTAAACTCGACACGAGGAAAAATACACGCGTCTTAATGAGTCGGTTACTTTTGTTGTTGTTTTTCCTCTTTGTTTTTTGCAAGAAAGAAAACAACTAGACAAAGTAGAGTATTATTCGTATGTTTTCGCAATGGTCTTCCTGTATTTCTGTTTCAATTTAAATATTTCGATCTAAAAAGGTTATTAAGGTAATTAATTGAAAAAATCTTTGACGTCCAAAATTTGTGCAGCGGGTAGTGACATTATTCTCGTAGGTATATTAAGATGCTAATATTAACCGATAAACACGAATATCTCTTTTGTCCTAACTAAGCAGTTACGTCAGGGGAGTGTTAAATCTGGTCAAGGTGACATCAATCTTGGGATCAGTCTTTTAAAAGTGCTTCTTTTCGCTTGTAGTTTCTTGTAACGGTATCGTTTTCTTGCAAATTACTCCAAAGTAATATTCGTTTCCTCGAATTGAATTTATTTTTCATGTCGCATTCTAATCGAAAATTCGAATCTATGCTAATCGCAAAGAAAAACGAAAAGCGTAGAAGGCAAGTGCAGAAATATTTTCTCGGTGGTGTCGTAAATTTCTCCCAACAGTCGTAAAGCCGTTGAACATGTTCCTGGAATCTATATTGACACGTTTTTTCTTTTTTCTTGTTTTTTTTTTTTTTTTTTGATGTCTCGCGATGTGTTTTACTACGAATAACAGATTGTATAACGCTGAGAATGATCATTGATCAAGACGAGGTACTTTTACGCAATATAATTGCGTCGGATCAGATACGATATATCTTTCGTGTTCACAACAAAGAAAACCAATTGTACAAATGGAAATGTCTTATTCTCGAAAGTAAAGACGAAAACAGTTTGGAAAAGTTGTACGGTTGAACGAGGAAATTACTTGAATGAAAATGTAATCTAACCATAGTAATTTTAACCATAATAAACGGTGCTTCTTCGATTCTGTCTATCGTTCCAACAAATAGAAAGAGAAATTTCAATTTGTAATCTGAATTCGAGGCGTGGCGCAATTGTTCGTGCAAGACGCGTATCAATGTATCTCGACTGTCTCTCGTTAAAATGGAAGCAGGCGGTGTTCGTTCGTACCTGTTTATAATGTCAGGCACGAAATATCAAAGCTCGCTTTTAAGCGAATCTGTTATTTAAAGAATTCATTTCGGATTTCTTCAGAATACCGTAGTTCTCCCACCTTTTCAAATGGCACTAAAAGGAGGGTGGTTTGCGACTATTGGAAGCCAGCAGGGCCCGGCAAGGTTTGCGATGTAGACATGACGTCGTGGGGACAGTGCACGAGGGAAAACAAATACGGCTATAACAAGTCTGCACCTTGCATTTTCTTGAAGCTTAACAAGGTACGTTTATTCTTATGAAATGCGTTTCTAGCTTGGTTCATTCCGTTTTCTTTTGGTAAATAAAAGTCCGTTGTTTCGATAGAAGAATACAGAATATTTCATTCAAATTACTTTCCATCGTCAATTATGATTTTCTCCTCGATTTTCGCGCGAACACAAGGAAAAGTAAAAAAGTGGAAAGGAGAGGCGTCACGCGTAGAAACACGCCGCTTTGGTGGTGTGCTGTTCTAATCTTAAGTGGGAGTAGCCAACAAAAAGTTAGCGGCCGGCGGTGTTAATTTTAATTGCAGATTTTCGGCTGGGAGCCAGAATATTATAACGACACGAAAAATCTGCCAAACACCATGCCATCCGATCTTCAGGAACACATCAAACAAGAGGAAGTCGCGAACAGGTTGGACACCGTTTGGATATCGTGTGCTGGCGAAAATCCAGCCGATGTTGAGAACATGGGAGCAATTCAGTACATTCCGCGTCGTGGCTTCCCTGGCTTCTACTTCCCCTTCAAAAACATTCCTGGATATCTGAGCCCTCTCGTAGCTGTTTTCTTCGAGAGACCTAAATGTAAGAACCCTTTCTTATCGGTAGACTTTCTTAGCGGTTTTGATGCATTTGCGACAAAGGTCGGTGGGTGGGTGGACGATGGCTCTAAACGATTCATAACAGTGTATTAGCTCCTTTCCGTGTGAATCTTGAACGCGATTAATTTGAATTTTCAGACGGTGTGCTGATCAACATCGAGTGCAAGGCCTGGGCGAAGAACATCTTCCACGACAGATACGACAGGCGCGGCTCCGTACACTTTGAGCTGATGGTGGATTAAGCGCAGCACTTGCCCCACCTTTTGCAAGACCACTACCAACCGAGTCCGAGAAATATGTAGGAGGGAAGCAGAATAAGAGAAATTTCTTTTTTAATCAATCTCGCTGCTGGCGGATCGTGACCACTCCTTCTTTCCACCCGGTTATCTCTGCCGACGATACCGCCCTAGCCGCGTTTCTTCTCGTCTCGTATTTACCGTAGATCCGTCAGGCGCTCATAATCACTTATTCACCCATTTTCATCGTCGAACCGTATCTCTTCATTCTGATCTTTAACGTCGCCAACTCATTGTCGCGCTTCTTACTACCATTCTAACGAAATCGTTGTTCGCGTTCATTTCTCTCTCACGAAGGCACGCACACACATACGTACACGTACACGTACACGTACACGTACACGTACACGTGCAGGACAAGCGAAACACACACGTACACGCGCACGCACCACAGGTACATGAAAAGGACATATACATATAGAGAAAAGATGGACAGAGACAGACACCGGTATACCCACGCAGATAAGGAGTTCTCTTATCGATCGACGCTTCCACGGCAAATGGTTTATCACAGAACGGTAGAACGGATCCGTGTAAAATTGGCTATACACAAGCTGTAGACACTGGATAATTCACGTACGGCATACGCGAGCGTATGTGTCGGGATGCACAAAAACAAAAGATAAAAAACAAAATACAAAAATAAAAAAGAAAATCGAAAACACAGTTGAGCGGAAAGATTCTGCACAAAACGAGTGGCGGTATCTCTTCTTTCTATCGGGGGCGAAGGGGAGTGGTCGTACTGTCAGGATCTAAGTATCGTTCGGGGTATCCGTTGGAGCGTGTAAGAGGTTTTCCTTACTGTTTTGCCCCTTTTGCGAGTTTTTCGCTTTTCGAGTACACCTAAACGAATACGTTTATCGCGTGTCGTTCCGTTACGTCACGTCACGCCACGCCACGTCACGTCACGTCGCGTCACGTCCCGTCGCGTCACGTCCCGTCACGTGACGTCACGTGTTACATTGTTACGATTACGATTACGATTACGTTACGATTACGTTACGTCGCGTTACCGTTCAGATTCTCTCCTATTCCGGTCTCGTCGCAGACATTGTGGGGGAGGATCGCGCGCGTGGCGTTCCGATATGTATTTCTATATTTGACGTTCGTTTCTCTGAAACTCGTTGGTACTCGCCTAGTTGACGAGGCCGCGCTAACGTGTAGGGTACACCGAGGATAATTGTTACTCTTAGTTCGTGCCACGTAGACGTATTAACGAAACAAGAGATATAACTTAGTGGTCTTTACGGCCGTCTGTACGGTGCACCCGGCACGGTGGAACTTTTGATTTTGAATTCCACGAAGAAGCTCTCGGTCGCGGCTCTCGGCGAATCTTGATCGAAAGTTCCGCCGTCTCGGGCCTGGAACGCGACGAACGCGCCCGAACAATCGAAATTCAGACGCGTTTGGGAATAACGAGAGGATCGAAAAGGGTCCGTCTCTCGTCTTGCCGAAACGAGGGGGACGGACGATCGATTTCGATGCGATTCGGCAGAATTCGGTGGTTTCGTGCGGTGGAACTTTTGATTGGAAATCCCGTAATTAAACACTCCCTTGATTCGTTTGTCACGTGCTCTGCAGGGTTTGCGAGATCGGTCGAGACTTTGCGAACGATCTTGCCGAGATGGAAAAGTGCAGCCGGTTTCTCCTCGTTCGACGAACGGGAGGGGGGGGGGGGTCGGCCTGTTTTTGGATTTGAATTTCAAGTTCCGCCAGTGCGGGGATAGACTCGTGTGTCGTCGTTGGGCATTCGGCGAGCGTAATCGATGCTGGTAACCGTGGAGCGGTAACTAGATTGCGAATCGATTTCTTCGCGATGGAACGCGGGGCTCGGTATCGTCGAACGGAAATCCTAAATCGGTTTTCAAAACGAAAATGCCAACGGACTGTCGCGCGCGGTGACCGTTGTTCGTCGTTGAACGATCGAATGCAATATTTACATCTAAATCCGTGTTGTATTCTTTTTTTCTCGCAACAAATTGCTCAAACTTCGAAACGCGGGGAATTTTTGAATTTGATCGAGTTCGGTGAATCTATTCGTACGTATTGTTACCGCCACTGGCGTTAGCGAACGCAGAGGCTCTCGCGTGCGCGCCAGTGAAATCAATAGCAAATAACAGCCATGGGGAATATATACCAAAGTTTGGTTGGATTTCGATTTGTCGAGAAGCAGCGCGCAGACTGCACGGGAAAAGATTAATCAGCCTAGCGATAACCGTACCACACACCGTACGGAATATGTATTTATGATTATATTGTACCGCATGATAATATCTAGTGCTAGTCCACGCAATCATATAGTCGATAGGTTGTATCATACAGTCTGGAGATCAGAGGAATCGTATTCTATATCGGCAGTGATATATACATGTGTATATATATATATTATATCATATATCATATATATATATATACATATATATGATATGTATATATGCGCGCGCGCGCGCGTGTGTGTGTGTGTATGTATATCGTAATGTTCAAAGATTTTCTGCGACGAATCGAAATGCGCTTTACCTGTCGGTCACGCGATTCGACATGTTTTTATCGAGCGAATCCATTCGATACTTTTCGAATTGACGCGCACAACGTCGTGTACCATCGATGATTATAAGATACCGACCGACTCCCTCCATGGTTCAGCGCGGCACGGCGTAACGAAACGCGTCGAGTCGAGTCGAGTCGAGTCGAGTCGCGATCGTTTCTTCACTTTTTTTTTCTTTTCTTCTACGACGACTACTCGTGTCACGCGATCAAAATCATGTTATGGAATATCTGCTCCCTGATCTCCCGTCTTTGTGGCTTGTATTTAGAAAAACAAGAAAACTGGTTGTCCCGAGAGCTTGTTCGTTTTTCGAAAGACAGCGTTTACGCGGTGGTCGTCGCCCCTTTGCATATCTGGATCCTTGGCTCGCGGTCTCTACTCGCATGGAACGCACTCTTCGACCGGAGGAGGCTACGGTGGGTGGGGGCTACGTCACGGATTTCGATACTAACCGAATAAACAAAATCGAGGAACCGTAAAAACTCCTCTTCAATTGTTGTCCAGATTACGCTTATACGTTCACTACCGAAATCATACTGCCAAATATGTTCACTACCAAATATAATCTGTTACCTGTTACATACACGCACGTACGATGTTTGTCCTTGGAACATTTTATTCGAAAGTTTTAGTATTCGTTGCACTCTATGTTGTTTTACCTTCCGTATAACTATTGTACGCTATACGAAATAGAGAAATGGAAAATATACATGTAGCCGAGCGGCTCTCGCGTACCGTCAATCTTCCTTTGGAATTGCTCTATCGAAAGCGATCGATCCTGATAGTATGAACGACGATGCCGAGGTACCAATCAACCATCCAAAGCGAGTTCTAGTGAGATTTTCGGGTGAGAGAGCGTAACAATAACAACAACAACAACAACAACAACAACAACAACTACTACTACTACTACTACTACTACTACTACTACTACTACCACTACCACTACTACTACCACTACTACTACTACCACAACTACTACTGCTACTACAACAAACAACATCAACAACAAAAATAAGGCCATTCCACATCCGGCTAGAACAGTAAGTGGACGAAACGATAGTACAAAAGATTCAAGATTGAGCGATCCGAACGGGCGGCGACTTCGACTGTGAGCGCTGGCCGGAAGAAATCAATAATTTCATTGCCACTTATTAATTGTTGTAAACGAGCGATTGTTATTATGATTTTCTTGGGTCCTCGCCCGGAGCCACGTTGAAATAAGAAAAAAAAAACTTAAAATAGATATTCGTCAATGATACTATTAACTTTTAAGAACAAAAAAAAATAAGAAAGAAGCGAGAGAGAGAGAGAGAGAGAGAGAAAGAGAGAGACCGAAAAAGGATGAAAGAAGAGAACGGAGCGCATAAAAAAAAGAGTAAACAGACAGACAGAAGAATAAGACGTGTTGACGATGCTGATGATAATGATGAATCGCACGGCGGTATAATGTTCTATTAGGAATTATTACACGTGTATAGAGCACCGATCGAGACCGACCATATAATATTCATCGTTGTGAATAAGTTGTTTCTAATAATATGTATCGTTGAAACGAGACGATCAACGCTTCCCGTAAACGCCGACGAGAGAAACAGAGAGAGGGGAGAGAGAGAGAGAGAGAGAGAGAGAGAGAGAGAGAGAGAGACAGGGGAAGACAGTTTGGTATTTGAAGGGGAATAACTAGTTATCGAGTCAGACTCGGTATTGCGTAGAGCAGTCCCGTTCAGGAATCCGTGCGATGTTGGCGGGAAAAGTATCGAGATCGGCTGAACCATCGAAAGGAGGCGTGATTCGTTGCCCGCCAAGTCGCTTATGCACGGGCGACAGCTGAACGGGGCTGATGTAGGAGGGTAACCATGCTTCGAGTCTCTTCGGTCGCCGCGTAGAGCGTTCGCTTGTTCGAGATCGAGCGGGCGAAATCCAGAAAAACGATACGAAAAAGCTGGTACATGAACACACTGCGTATCCGATATCCGAACTGGTCCAAGTACTCGGTCGAACCACTCCGCTATCCCGCAAGCTACTTTCATTTTTGCAGACGCTCTATCTGGGACGTGTTTCCTGTGTGATAATCGTTGACTCAATTAGCGCTTTAAGTATGAACGTGAGACGAATGCGTATGAACGTAGAAATGAAAATCTCGTTGAACAGAAGACAAAGAAAGAAATCTCAGAACTGTATGCTGTAAAATATATTTAAAAGATATATGAGATTATACGTACAGTACATGTAAAGCATCGAGCATGTGTGTATACGTATACGTACGCGATCTATATACAGTGCATGCATAATATCAGACGTATACGCATATGTGTATGCGCATATGTATACGTACGTATGTATGCATACTCGACGCGATGGATATATGTATTATCGTGATATTAATTACGATATTATAAATACACGTAAGATATTACTACCAAAGATAGAGTTTCCGAGTAATCGATCATTATTAGCAAAGTTTCGGCAGAACCCGTGATAATATAAACGTACGAAAAATCAACACTAACCACGAAGAGACGATTATGAAAATATTGTTCTAACTAACAAAAAGAAAAGAAAAGAAACAAAAAAAAACAGAAAGAAAGAAAAGATTAATCTTAGCAAGTACGATTAAGTGGAATTCGTATGTTGTAACGTATACAGGATGCGACCGAAAGTATGATGCACATAAGCGCGAGATGATAATTTTTACAACGATACGTTGATACCGTGGACTAAAACGTTTTTAGTCGAGGTTTCGCTTTCAACCAAATCGAAAATTCGTTGCATACGCATGGCTGACGGTCGTTGAGCAATATTACGATGCTTGTTCCGTTTATATTCACTGTTTATGCGATTTTTACGAGTTGCGTGATCGGCGGAAGCGTACCGACTAATTTCTCGACAAAGTTTCATTCGATTGAAAATGTTTGTCGAGACTTGTTACGTCCTTGGCGTTGTATCTAAAGTTGGATTAATTTCTAGAATTTTTTCGACATGTGATTAAAACGTTACACTAATTCGGATTCGAATTTTTTGAACCAGTCAACACACGAGTCGCGTTGCCATCCTACACGAATATAATACGAATTATAGTGTTGCTCGATTACCATTGGCTGCGCAGGCAGTGTCGCCATACGAGGGTAAGGGTGCACGTGTTACGGGGAAAAAGTTACCCCCTCTCTCTCTCTCTCTCTCTCTCTCTCTCTCTCTCT